>BSAI01000138.1:15054299-15167167 GCA_036245035.1 Adrianichthys oophorus
GGGGCTATTTTTACATGGTTGTGCTTGTTTTATATTTATTTTATTTTGGTGTAAAGCACTTTGTGCTATGTTTCATATGAAAAGTCCTATACAAATAATGATTGCTTGATTGACTGGTTGATTGATTGGGAGGACTTTATGAAAACTACAGAGGAGTTTTGCACTTGGGCTTCTAGTGTAGTATAACCTGGTCAAAAAGACAATTGTTCCCAAATCTAATACTTTATTTCTTGAAGAATATTAGTCAGTCTTAAGCCTTGTGTTGTGTCTCCAACGTCAGACTCACCTTCGTAGTTTGCTTCTCCCTCATGATAATTCTTGATAGGAGCACAACCCATATTGGCATTGTGGCTTTGACTGTGAAAAGAAAAGACACACAAAAAAGTTTAAAAATAACAAACTATGAAGAGAAAATGCAGTAGAACACAGTGAAGTCAGAACAACTAAAAGCTCTTGTCACGGCCAACCCCACACCTATATCAAACAATTCACGTGTCACATGCTTCACTAAAATGCTGTAATGCATCACTGCATTGTACACAGTGCTACTATGAATAGGCCATTTTACTTCCAGTTTATGATGTTAGGAGGCAAGCAATGTTGTATTCAAATGGGCACTTTAATTTAGTTTGGTTGAACACCTTTCAATATTTCGTCAGTTCAGCAGTATGATCTAAACCAGTTTTTAGAAAGTTCAGACATCTTTCAAACATTCAGGACACATTCATTTTTGATCCTTCCAAAGTAAATCCACCCTGGCACCAAATGCAAATTTATTAAACTATTGAGATTAACTAGAACAAAACTTAAACTGTAGGAACACATGACATTAAAAAACAATGAGTGACCACATCAGTTAAAATGATAATACTCAGTGACAGCTGATATGAGTTATTTACTATGTTCAGATAACTCTTTATTAAATTATAATTAGTCAACTATTTAAGTTTGGAATGCCTAACATCACCAACACTAAGCAAACCAAACTATTTTAAACAAAACTAAAAAAAAAAAAAAAAACAAGCCTAAAAAACAATGCTCTAACATATGCCTAATTTTGTTTTTAACTAATATTCAAATAAATGAAACATTCAATTCACTGCATTATTTGAGTCTAACACTGCAATAAACCCAAAAAACAAAGCGCTAATTAAAGAAGTTACATTTCCTTTAAACACAAAACTAGTTTGAAGCATGTGATGCAATATGTAGGTATTGTGTACAAAATGTACTTAGTACTTCACTAGGTTTTGAATGTCTGAATATACTGGTCACGATCAGAAATTATTTCCTAAAGGAAATTGAAATATTGATAATGCTAAAGAAATAAAAACTGACATTTATAGTTTAATTTACCATCACTTAACCTAATTGTTGAGTTTTTATTCATTCTCTATTATAATTGCTATTTTTTACTGTTATTTATTCTATTCTGTAAAGCACTTTGAGGCGCTCTTTAGCAGAAAATGTGCTTTAGTTTCATTTGAATTTACAGATTGTAAAAAAAAATTAAAAAAAACCATTTGTATCTGAGTATTTTTTATTTGTTTTATTTACTTAAAGATCTATTGTTTTTTTTTTCTAGTTGAACGCTACTTTTTGTTATGATCACCTGCACTTGATTAGATCGTAGTTGTACAAGCACAATGGTATAGCCCGTTTCTTTATTTAGCTAGCTTACCAACAGCTGGCTGTCTAAACAAGAGTTTAAAGCAGACTAGTTCATGTATTCTCAGTAAACTAACTAAATAAAAAGATAACAAGTTTTGCACGACTCTCTGTTAACGACTTGCAGGACATTACGGCTCAGAGGCCATTTAAATGTTCGACTCCTCAGTTGTCCGGTGTTAGCCGCTAGCTAGTAATACTAGCAGACGGTATCGACACATCATCATCAAGTTTCATTGGCTGACAGGATCCATGTGGCTAGAAATAATTTCATAAATGAAACCAATTAACTTACCGGTGTGTGCATACGAAACGGGCACTTTCCATATGCTGAAGTGAGCCGACACAGATGCGAAGTATTTTCCGAAAGCCAAAGGCAGGATGTACCATCGATAATACCTGCTCGGCAGTTCTATCTTAGGGACTCCCCATGCCCGCAACAACGGCGGTAAAAACACGACGATAGACAATATATGAAACAGAGAGACTGTGACCGGGTATGGAAACCCATTCAGGATTATTTTGTTCACCACGTTGCCTCCCGAGCTCACCGTGTACCAAAACACGCACAACACAAATATCCGGATCCCTTCATTGACCGGGGTCCGGTCCTCTGTAGCCATCTTCCAACACGGAGTGAAGAATCACAGACTGTGAGTGTATGAGCGCGGGAGGGAGGGGACGGAGCTGCTGCGTCACTGATGAGGCCAACAACTTCCGGTTCTTCAAAACAAGATACTAAGCAACAGTTCATTTGGTCTTCTACAGCCAGTTTGATCTAGATTTTCCAAACTTACGTGTAGAATAACTGGGTTTGGATCTGTTATGGAGAATGAAATAAAGTTATCTAATGATTGTGTCGTTTAGCCCCCAAAAAACAGTTGTTTTCTGGGACAAAGTTTGTGCAGCACAGAAGGACTTCATCAGAAATTTGCCTCAGAGTTGTGAGCTGGACTGTTGGCATGGAAGTAAGCCTTCGCTGATATCCCATCATCCCTTTGTTTACACTCTCTCCTGCTAGCTTGCAACCCAGACATTACCGGTGCAACAAAATGGCAAGCAATGTTGGAGCCATTCATCATGTTTTTGGTGTTTTTAACATGTTCTTGTGGCATTTTTCTCATGATGGAGGACTGGGTATTTTCTTCTTCAAATCGTTGTAAATCAGGAGCAGTCAAAAAAACAACTTTAGAAAAAAAAACCTGTAGCTGTGACTAGGTGCTACAATTGGCAGGCCACAAGCTTCCTGCTTTGCTCCATTCTCCATTCGGATTCCACTTGCAGACAAATTAGATACATGTACATCTTCACTTACTTTGTTCAATCTGGCTCCCTCTATGGCTGAATAGCTCTGATATTGGCCACCATTTTTGGTACACCAGTAATGTTATGCTGGGGGTATGTGGGGCTGTGAGTGCTAGCAGGGGAGCATGTAAACAGATGGATGATAGGAAATGGGGGCAGGCTTACGCCACTCCAGTAGTTACATTCACGATTCAGAGGTGAATTTCTAATGAACTACCTAGAAAATATTTTTTTTAATTTTGCCTAAAAATGTCATAGTCATAGATAAAAGTCCAGTGGGAGAGCTATTACAATAAATCAAAAACTGATTGAGTGGGTTTTTAACAGAAATCTTAATATTCCCTAAATAAATCCGGTGTACCACTTTCTCCGATAATGCAAATTAACATGTGCTCTCAGAGGTCAAGAAAGCATTATTTTTAATCACCCTTTAAATAGTCAAAGTTTATCTTTATGCATCTACAAATGCATTCTTCTATGGGAAAACAGTTTCCCCAAGTCAAAAAGTGACTAAAGATACTATAATCAATATTTCCATGTGCTATAATCAATACATCTTGAGAACAGATCTCTTGGATCTGTATAAACATTATTTAAAGGTGCCTTGTGTTCTACCTTAGGTAATTTTTTAACATCACTTTATTCAGAACATTCAGTAAAAGTAAAGCAATGTTGCTTAGCAAAAAAACCTTAAGATGTATGTATATTATCACTCCAAAATTAATTTTTTTTAAATGATTAAAATCATTTATTTTGTTCTTCCTTCTTGAAACCTGTAAAAAGTATTAAACAGTACAGTATATACACAACATGAAATGTTTGTTAAAATGTATATTTTTATGCCACTCAAACAATTCTGAGATCATTTTCACAGAAGCCATACTCATGCCGTCAGTGCTCCAAAAAACACAGAAGCTGGAAGAACATTTTCTTAATTTCAAACAACAGATCATAAAAAGCAGCAAACATGTTGGAAAAAATACTTTGCAAAATTGTTTCACTTCACAGTAAAGGCTTGTTATGCCCTAAAAATGTTGACATCAGATTTAATCCAGACAAACATAGGGCAAAATATTCAATCTGCTCTCATTGCCACATGGATCTAAGGAGATGCACTCTGTCCAGTCATACCAGTTACCCTTCGTGTCATAGCAACCATTTACCCCAGACCAACGTTGGGTCTGTAATCTACTTAGATCTTCTTTACAGATTTCTCTGCTCACTCCAGGTAAATCTTTAGGTGGGTCACCTGAAGTCAATGTGTGACATTTCGTTGTATCTTTAGTCCAGTGCTCCTCTTTTTTCAGGAATTCTGTCATGAAGAAATGCGCTCCAGGAATGTGGGTGCCTGATGACGTCAGAACGTTGCTTTGTTGGCTGAGGTAGGACTGGATTATTTCACTCCTTGACAATGCTTTCCAGTCTGTCTGCCGATAAGGATTAGAAGTTATCAGTGAGTTCGGCGTCAGCTCTTCTGGCTGCTGCAGATCATTTCTATGGCTTTGAGTAGCATCCTCCTTGTGCAATGAGTCTTTTTGACAGGTGGGTGTGATCTGTCCTGTAAGGGGATTAAACGTGAGACTTCTGTCTTTTAACTTCACCATTTTGCTGCTGTCTTCAATGCTGTGTCCACCTAAATTAACCATGTAATTTTTAGGCCTGTATTTTTGCCTTTTTTTCTTCCCTGTATTGATAATAGGATAATCCTCCAATAAACTATTTGCCTTGTTGCAAGAGGAGGCAGCCAAGTTGTGAAAAAAATTGCTTGTTTGAGAACCCAAATGTAAAGAATCCTTAACACTGAAAGGCTGAGCAGACACCTCAACATCAGAACTGTCAGTAATCCCAGTCACCACATTTTGACTGGGACTATTCTGTGCATGGGTTAAAGCTCGTTTCCCAAAAGCTTCAAGATCAGGAGTTTGATGATTGTACAAAGAGTGGCTTGGGCCTTTAGGTTGCCCTCCAGACAAAGCTTCGTCCTGCCCTCCTGGGTTTTGGAGAACTGATTTACTCTGAAAAGAAGAAGGGTTTGGAGGCTTGATGCATCCAGCAGCATTTGGTTTCACAGCATGTACTGGAATTTTGCTTAATTTGTTATGTTCCAAAAGCTCAGGAACCTCACTTTGTAAAGCACAATGCTTATTAACATTTCTTCCGGTGTCAACAGTCTCATCTAGTCTGTTGGTGAGCACTTTTTCAGAGTTTTCGGTATTCTGGACTGTCTTAGGTGGCAAGAGCTCAATCCTCTTCTGGTCAACCACATGTTTCCTTTTCCTCTGTTTTCCCAATCCAGGACAACAGTTATTAAAGTCATTTCTACTTTTTAACTCTGGACCAGTTTTACCAGATGGCGAGATGGTAGCCGGAGCAGCGAGGGAGTGATAAGAACCACCCTTGAAGGACCAAGATGTGGTAGAAAGTCCCTTAGATGGAGATTCACTCTTTCCTGGTTCAATAAGCTTTTGCCAGTTCCGCAGAAGATTCTTGGCCCTTTTCGCGAGGTCTGCATTCCTGGTTTTCTTTCGGACATCATTGATTAGCTTCCCGAGGCGCGTTTCCTACAAAAGAAACACAAGCGATGTTTAGTGATGGTTGTTGACTAATAATACCCCTGTCCTGCATGCTTTTCTTCTTTGACAGCTCTGACACACCTGATTCCAGTAGCCAGATACCTGATAAGGAGTCATAGGAATTCAGGTCAGGTGTGTTGGAGGAGGAAAAAAGGTAAAACATTAAAGGTGGCGATCACCAGTCTGAAGTTTTGTTTCTAGAAGCATATTTTAAAGAGTCCAATGAAATTTGCCTTGTTGGTATTTTTAACATGTTTTTGTAGCATTTGTCCTCATAATGGAGGATATGTATGAAATAATTTAAGATTAAAACTGCATTTCTGAGTATTTCTTTATTCAAATTGGAATTAATGGGGTTTGAAAAAGCGAGGGTTTCTCCATTACAATTCTGCAAATAGATCCACTAACGTCTTCATTGTCTTCGTCTGAGCTGGCATCTGGCTCAAAACTGTGTGGCTGGATAACTCTGATACTACTCGCCGTTTTTTTTGCTGCCCTAATGTTAGCTTGAGCTTGTGCGGTGCTATGAGCTAGCGGTACAGAGTGTAAACAAAGGGCTGATGGGAAATAAGCAGAGGCTAACTTCCACGCCAGCAGTCCCACCCACAACCCAGAGGCAAATTTGTGATGAATTCCTGCTACTCTGCAGTAAATGTCTTTTAAAAAACAGACTTTTAGATTTTGGCTAAAAAACAGCATAATCATAATAAAAAAGATCCATGGGAACAATTTTACAATTCCAAAAATATCGTTGGAGTGGGCCTTTAAAGCAACTTACCTCAAGTACTTCTTTGGTGATGGGAAAAGTTTCCAAAAAAGAAATCACCTCGATAACTACCACCATGTTGCACACCTGTTTGGAAGACAAAGACCGACACATCAGGCAGACATTTGCTGGTAATAGTCTAATAAAATTGCAAAAATGAAAAACAGTTTTAAATATTTTAGCTTTTAATGACTAAATACTAAAATAACATGTAAAAGAAAGGTCTTCCTTGGTTTAAGCCTTATTTGAATATGCTTTCAGATGTGCACCTGCATGTCTAGAAACCATGCATGGATGTTGGTTTTGGGTACAGAATGACAAACTGAAAAACAAATGCAAATGAGTGGTTTTATTCCCTCAAGAAAACAGACAAGGACTTTATTGGTAAAATAAACAGACAATGATTTATTTGAAATGTGTGTTTAATGTTCCCAACTTCTGCAGATATTTTTTAGGCATGACTATAGTGCATTACCAAGACTTTAATTTTGAATGGTACTCAGAAGTCATAAGGAGGTTATGAACTACAGTGAACAAAAAAAACCGGAATTTCTTCATTTTCAGACTTCTCCAATTCTGTTTTTTTTTTTTTTTTGAGTGCTCCATAATTCTTCCTTAATCTCAACCAGCTTCTATAAAAATGTGTGACTTTTCATGAATGTATTTCACACTGGGCTAAATCAACTAGTTACAGGCGGTTGGGATTACTTCACAGTGTTGTAATTGTTTCAAAAATTGGATCTTCTGTTCTCCGGTCTGCATCTTCCAGAACTCTTAAAAAGTACCGAACACACTCACATTGCTTTGGCTGTCGACGGCCTGAAGGAGCCGGTCTCTCATCACCTGCGGGGTGGCTGTTGTCATCGCCGCGTGCAGACCAGTGGATCAGGACGGACTCGATCAGCTAGATCTCCTGAAGGCGAAGCGGCGATGGCAAACATGCCACTCGTGTGCCAAACAGGTGCCACTTTCGGGGGCGAGTGTCGGTCTGGTTGCTGCTTCCCCCTCCGTTTTCCGTCCCTATTTCCGCTCACTTTATTTCACAGACAATTGCAATGTAAAGCCGACTTCGGACAACGGAAACCGTCTGCACAGCTAGTCTTCCTCCTGTCGGCAGTCTCAGCTGGCTTTTGTGAAGCGCACGCGAAGTGCATGATGGGAAATTCATTACGTAACTGAAGACTCACGTCAGAACGCTCGACGCTGCTCACGCTACGGCTTCCGTCTTCCGACCGGACGTGTGGTCCCCCCCAATTTATCTTGACAAATAAAATAAAAGTTTGAAGTGTCAAAATAGTCATTTGATTAGTGATTTTTAAAATTCCCCATTGTAAATTTAAAATAAACTTTAAAACAGACATCCAGACACAGTTCAGAGCAGCAGCAGCTCTTATTCAATATCCTTAATTCAGTGTTAAATACTTAAACTTTTCCTCCTCTTTAAGCCATAATAAGTTAAAACATATACATAGTAAATAACAACAACAATAATAATAATAATGTAAAAAATACTAAAGTGTGATATTGCTGAAATATTTATGCCCAGACAAAAACAGCTGAATTGAAATGACTGCTTTGAACAAAAGGTGATTGTAGAAAACAATTAATTCCGCTAGGTGGCGGTAGATCCAGCATCGAGTCTCAAAAAGCCTATATTTTATTTCTGTACATATCAATTGCTTTAACACAGAGGACGTCTTAAGGGTAAACATTCTTTTACAGACGGCTTGTTCATGCTCAGCGTTTCACATTCATATCTGGAGGCTAACCAATGCAACCATATTATTGTTTGTTGTTTTCAGGAATTAGTTTTTAGTCTGTATTGTTATTATCATTTATTTCAAATATTTATGAACTACAATCACATTTAATCTATTCCCCTTTAAATGAACACGTTTTAATCTAACATGGAGCAGAAGTTCATTTCTCTCGCTCTTTTTGATTAAACAGACATTCACACACAAAAGGAGAAATCGTTTTGTAAAGATTTTAATGCCTTTTCCCATAATAACATTCATGCAGGTATTATAAAACCTAATTAGCTCCCTGCTTTTTCTGATTTTCAGCACAAATGGGTCCCTTTACACATTGTTCTTAGAAATAAAAAAAATAATAATTTAAAAAGTTGTAAACAGAAGTGACTGATTATTCTGTTAAACATTAGACGTGCAGAGCAAACCCTCAGGATTCAATTTTTATGCAAGATTTAATTCTTTACAAATATGGTGCTCTCACAGGAAAAGTTAATACCCTTTTTAATCATTGTGAATGGAAGGAAATTGGTTTTAAAGTGGCACTGTGGAGTTTTAGCCAGCAGGTAGCAGCATGAACTCATCACGAGTTTCACAATTATACATTTTGCATGTGGTCCTTTTTTTATTTTTGAAGTTTACAAAGCCTTTTAAGTTTTGTGTTTTTATAAAATAATCAGTTTTAGTCTAAGGGAATTTCTTCTCATCTGAGAAAAAATAGAAATCCAAACAGACAGAAAAAGCAAAACCAGCTAATGATAATATGAAAACCATTCTTGAGTGAAATTTTTGTTTTCTTATCGGCTTGCAGGGGACAGCAAGAATACATTTATCCTTGATCGTTGATAAGTGGCTGTCAATCCACCACATGTTGATCTTCAGTTCTTCAGGTCGCTCAGCTTCACTCTCTTTGGATGCTGCAGAAGAAAACAGGAAGGAAGCAAACATAACCAGCAAGATCACTACTTTGTGCAGTCAGACAAACTACAAGTGTGCAGTTTAGAACATTTTACAGTAAACCCTCACAAGAATCTATTTCATTCACCAACTCAAGGATTACTCTGGAGTTTGGCACATTCACATCTCCAGTAAAAGTTAATTATTACCACTTAAGATATCAGTGGCGGTCTGTACATTTCAGAGCTGAGCCTTCAGTTTTCCTCCACCAAAACCATCCTCATTAATATTAAATATGAACCCATTTATATTTATTATTCATATATTTATCCCATTTATCATTCATATAGAACTCACTATAATTGCAAATATTGTAAAAACAAACTCAAGTTGCGTGTAAGTCTCCTCCCACTGCAATAACAGCAGCAACCAACATCAAAGCACAATTGAGAACTCATTCAACTTGGAAATAACCATTTTTATTTAAACATTTTTGTTTAAAGCAAATCCAACTTATTTGAAGATGAGTTCATCTTTTCATGGAGGAAGTCCAGCTAGATCAGTGGCAGAGTTCCCAGCGAAAGTCTGCATGCCGTATATGACCGTCAGTTCTGTTCTCAGTCGAGACAGATCAGAGAGTGAGCGCCCCGCAGCTGACCACCTTTCTGTCAGTCCAAGGACGCCTGATACTCACAGCAGCATTCAGCGCCTGATCCAGGTCTTCAATGATGTCGGCCTCATCCTCCAATCCAACAGAGAGGCGGATCAAAGTGTCGCTGATCCCAAGAGTAATCCTCTCATTTTCTGGCACTGATGCATGAGTCATGATTGCTCTAAAATATAGCAAAGAACAAACAAGATGCACAGAATAAAAAAAAAAAAAAATCAAAATGTATTTAAGGCCTCATAAAAGAGTTGAGTTGCAAGTGAGATCTGAATCCAAGCTGTCCCCTTGTGGTGAAATAAACACAGCTCTGTTTAGTTCGTAAAAAGCAAAACCCGTAAACAGTAAAGTCATTTTTTTCAGCCTTTTATAACAGTGACAGAAAGGTTACTTACGGATGTTCTGCTAAACTTTCATATCCACCAAGACTTTCTGCTACAGCAAACAACTGAAAAATGAAAAATTTAAACACATAATATCTGTCCATCATAACAAAAAGTAATAAAAACAAAGTAAACCAACGGCCCTGCCGATCAATGATTTAGAATGCTTCCGAAATTCCTTAAAATTACAAAACTTTGTTTGCTTTAAGGTGTTTTAAATGGCTAATTTGAGAAATCTTATTTTAAAATGTTTCCTTACTCTAGTTTTTTGTGTTACTGCGTTTGTGGGTAGTTTTGCACTTTGCCATGCTGGCTGCATGAGATGTATAAAGAAAAAACTCAGTGGGAAAAGGGCAAACCCATTAATTCACACTTGAATAACCATTTTATTAAAGTTATTTGTTTTACACTCAACTTTTTTATTCAAAGTTTGAATGATTTTGGCCAAGGCCAAACCTTTGCAGATTATGTCCCATTAGTCTCTGATATGAAGTTCATAGTTATAGTTTTCTGGATCCAGATTGTCTGCAGCAGACTCAGTCAAAATATTTGTTCGTAATGAGCTTTATTTATTTTTTACTAGACATCTTCACGCCAGGTTGGGGAAAATTGTGACTGTCCTAAACGTCTTCCACCAATAAAAGACAATTTGTCTCCCTCCAGAATGTGTACAATCACTCCCAGAAATCCTTACTAGTATTTGGTGTTAATTTTTGCATTTTGATTTAGTTATTGTCAACTTTTTAAATTACATGTGCTGCAGTTCCTCTCATTTTATATGTGCTCCCTGCCTCATAAATAGAGTTGAATGACTTGTTCAGAAATTACCTTCAGGTTTCTAAGGAAGGTTTTAGCATTTTGAAGTTTCCCTTTAATGTAGAAGGCAATCATGCCGGGGCATCCGGTGCACTGTCGCTTCATTATGTCATACTGGGGGTGTGAGGGCAGACCTGCAGCCAGAGGAAAAACAAGGAAAAATGTAATTCATTAAGCTTGTCTTTAAGAAACAATAACAACATATATATATATATATATATATATATATATATATATATATATATATACAATTTTTTGTTTTTGTAAAACACCAAACTTTCTGTTGTTTGTGTGATAAATTGTCACCTCGTGTTCCTTTGATCATTTCTGCTGGATTCAAATTAGTTCTTTGTTTTTACCATTTCCAACCACTGACTTTATTTGAGATTCAAATTATTATCAAACTGCATGCATGAGTCTTTCACACTTCCTCCTGATTTGAGCCATTAACACCTCTTTAGCTGACACCTCTACTGTTAACATTTTCACTTACCATCACACCCTGCAAACACAACAACAAACCGCTAGATGGCAGTGTTCAAGCTGCCTTCAAGCTGGAGGATGGAGGATGGAACCCTTTTGGAGTCTGATCTCTCCTTAACATCAGCATCTCTATACAGCATATCTGTTTAAGAATTGTTTATTTGATATTTACTTAAAAAAAGACGAATACAAGTGTTTTTTTATTTTAAAAATGTTATATACAAAATTACAAGCACTGTATATCTGTTACCTGTTTACCTTTTATCTATTTCACTATATGTGTGAAATCTAGTTTGATAAGAATTTAAATAAAAGTCATTCTAACATGAAAAGTACAAATACTTTAAAGTTTCATAGTAAAGACAAAAAAAAATAAACAGTAGATATAGTTAATTAGTTAAAAATAGCAAATATAAAGTTGAATAACATGAAAAAAGGAAAAAATGTGGATGCAGTTTTTTTGTACAAGAAAAAACATTTAAAGGAAAATTTGTTATTTAAACAGCTACCTAACATAAAAAGAGGATACACCTAATTAAAGTCACTCGCATTCTAAACAGAATTTTAAAAAATAGCATGTCAAATTAAACACTAAATATAGTGGAAATGTGCAAAGAAACAGATTTATAATTTGCAGTTTGCCTGGGTGGGATGAGTTGCAAATTCCAGGAACACTTTTCTGCAAAAGGTGAAATAGCTGAAGTCAATTCAATCACCTGGAAAAATGACTCGTTCCACCCTGGGATCCGCCTCCAAAAACTTAGCAGCGGCCATGCCGCTTTTGAAGTGCTGCTCCATCCGCAGGTGTAGTGTCTTCAGCCCGCGGTTACACAAGAAACAGTCAAAGGGAGACGGAACACCACCCAGAGCTGGAGCCCAACAAAAACAAAACGGAGTAAAAAACTTTGGCACTCCAGGTAAAGTCTTGGCAATCCAAGGAAGCAGGAACAATCCTCTTACAATGAAAAGGTCTCACATTGGTTCTGAACTTTCGTTCATGTCTTATTTGTTTACAAAATAAATGTAGGTCAAATTCACCAATTCGCCAAACTCTTGATGGAGCAAAAAGAGGTTTTACAGTAATGATTTCTGTGCCAAATTAATTAAAAAAAAAGTATTCCAGACAGCCATGTAGTTGAAATTCATCGACATTTTTCCTAATGCCAGCAAATGTTTCACAATAAAGCAGCACTGCAGCACTCTTCACGTCCAAACCTAGTCTTTTTTAACATTTTGGTGTTTACTCACAGTTTTGCAGAAACCTCAGTCGCTCACACAGACCCTCGTTATTCAATGAGAGCATCCCCATCACCACATCACTGTGACCTGTTAAACATCAGCCAGTGTGCTCTTTAAACATGTCATTTTAAGCATAAATATGCCGATTTTTAAGAATGTTGTGATTTTAACCAGACTAAATTTGAGATATTTCACACAGGATTCTGATTTCAATAAAATGTCGTGGAGAATTTTGTAACCAAACACATATTTTGTTCACTTAAAGAAAACTAACAAGTGTCTAACCTGCTGGAATCAATGAAACTGCTAAAAAAGGACATTTGCTTGATGATGATTTGATTTTTCAAGTCCTTATTTTAAGACGATCATCTGGGGAATCATCATCTTAGACATGAAAACGGGCAAACAAAACAGGAACAAAAACATTTTTAGAAAAGACGTACATCTTAGAAAGCAAAAGTAATAAATTATGAGAAAGTTGAAATGCTTGACAGCATCCTTAACTTTGGACAACCTTTTTCATTTATAATGAAATCGAATGCTTATCTCATGCTGTACTCTTAGATAAGATATGCTCATAAATCCTTGTGAAGTGAAAGCCTGATATAGTGTATTGTACTTAGGTAAACTACTGCAAATAACTTACAAATTTACATCAAATGTTAATAAAAAAGTTTTTAAATGGAAAAACTTTACATCAAACTCACCGTTCATGTATTTGGTGGCCGAGTACATGCAGATATCAGCGCCCAACACAAGGGGGCGCTGTGGAATTTGGGGAAAACACAGGAGGCATAATTCCATGAGTCATTTCTCCAAATCAGGAATTGGGATGTAGTAAACTAATAAAGTATTTATGAAATGCAGTTCAACCCCTCACCTGGAAATAAGCCGACATGAACGTGTTGTCCACGACAACCACGATATCTTTGTGGTGCTCGTGCACCAAATCAGAGCAGGCCTTGATATCAACGACCTTCATCGTGGGGTTGGTTGGTGTCTCGATCCACACAATCTGCACAAATAAGAATAAGAAACCTGCAGTTTTAGTGGATACAAAACAAGAACAAATGGTTATTGTAAAGTATCTCATAACTTACTTTGGTGTTGGGCTTCAGAGCAGCCTTAAGCAGCTCTGGTTTTGTGCAGTCAGCAAAAGAAACGTCCAAGCCAAAACCAACTGCAATTCTTTGGAAGTAGCGGTTTGTGCCTTGAAAATGACAAAGGGTTTGCCTCATTTAACAATGTCTGACCTGCTTAACACCCAAAATGTAACGATGACAGACGGAGGTTTTTTTTTCAAGCTCTTTACTTAAAGTAGCGTCTCACCTCCGTACACATCATCCATGCACACGATCCCATCCCCTGACTTCAGCAGGTGAGTGACGGTCACTGTGGCTGCCAGTCCTGAAGCAAAGGCGAGACCTGCAGGGACCGAACACCTCATTTAAAACAATTGTTACAGGACTACGACAGTAATCAGTGAAGGAGGCCTCCTCAAGTGTTTTAGTTTGAGTCCTCATAATATTTTATTTGACTAAACACTAAATATGTTTAATGAGACATTTGGGTAACATCTTTGTTGATTCACTGAGGTGCAAACTGTTTGAAAAGTGATCATGAAGGAGAAGTTAATCATTTTTGTTTGTGCCTAGTTGGAATTATATGACAGAGTCTTTCGTAAATTGTAATAGAGGTGTAATAAAGAGCCTAGAGCAAGAGTCGCACCGCTTCAACATATCACACCAAGCATCTTTTAACTGTAGGTGGCGGACATCCGCTAGTAAACAGTAGAAAATGAAGAAGAAGCCCTTCCCTGCTTGTCCAGTGTGAACACGCGTTTAAGAACACGCGTCAACGTCCCAGTGTGTACGTAGCTTTATACGGGCTAAATTGACTCACTAGGGATTTGTAAAAGAGATAAACACTATTGTCAGTTGAGAAATTTAGAAAAGTTAAAGGGTAAGAGACTCCTATACTAAAAGTTTAAAAAGCTCTTTTAAAAAACATTTTTTTGTCTACGTTTTTCTGTGGGTGTGGTTTAACTTACAGTACTTCGCTCCATCCAGAGCTGCCACGGCTTTTTCTAGACAGTTTCTGGTAGGATTTCCACTTCGGCTGTATTCAAAACCCTAAAATTAGACAAAAACATCAAATAATTCACCAAAGATAAAAAAGGATTTCTGTTTTTAACAGAGGTTTGCACCGTTTTTGTCACATTGTTAGTGTCCTTGCATGGATCTGATGAATCCATGCAGACATTCATTAGAAGTTGCCTAATACTTTTAATAACTGGAATATGAGGTAGCCTCTGTTCTAGTAGTTTTGTTTCCAAGGTTACATCTGTGAAAACAATCACCTGCTCCTTACCTTGGCATTGGTATCTCCCTTTTGCAGTCTCAAAACTATAGAACTGTTTGAGTTTTACAAATCATTCACCAATTCTTAGAGCTAAATCTTGTGGGAAGTAAATATGTCAAATCTGCATGTAGGAACCACAAACTGGTCTGTTAAGGAATGAGAAAGACAAAATATTTAGGCAAGCCCATGCTTGTTTGTGTTAGGTGAAGAAAATTGCATTGTGATCAAACTTCATAGTGTTGTTTAGGCAGTTAATACTGTACACACCTTGAGATTAGTCTTTAAAGACAAACAAAAGAGCAAGACTTTAAACGATCTTCGCCCTCTACTCTTACTTTTATGAGACACTTTCTTGTCTTTTTGCCAGTGTTTTTCAAACATGTTCTGCATGATTTTTTTTTTCTGCTCAAGTGCAGCTGATTCGGTACGCCGGCATCTCATGTGGAAACTTGATGGTAACAGCAATTTCATCTGGGGTCTTTTAAAGCAGGGGAACGTGCAAAGCAGTTTGGCAGCAGTGGAGGTGGTCTACTGTGTAATCAGTGATAGGGACAAAACTATTGGCTCCAGAGGGACAAAAAACAGTGTGAGAAGACAGTTGGAGGGGAAAAAAACACAGATGTGTTTTCAATACAAGCTGATTTTAGTCTGGATTCCCAGACTGTTCAGGGTCAGATATGCATACAACTGGTTTGAAAAAAAAAAAGGCGGATTAAGTTATTTCAAAATAAAATATTTTTTTTCAGTATAAGTTTGTGTCGACTCAGGTACTGGATGATGTTCGATAATAGAATAAACAATTATTCTATCATACAAGAAAGAAGGGTATATGTTGATTTGAAAAATAGTTGTTAAACCGAGATCAAACATACAACACAATTTGATTTCATTATGCGTTTGAAATTTTTTATTATCACGTTATAATATGAATATAACAAGGAAAAACAACCGTTTTTGTCGATTATATCCCACTTTAGAAGACATGTTTCTCCCACGTGGATGTCTCTTTCTCACCCTCTCTCGACTGAAATAACCGTGTCATATCAAGCTACTTACGGCGTGGTCTCCCGGTGAGTACTGCTTGAACGTTGTGGACAGTGAAATAGGCGGCACCACAGCCATCGACTTCCACTGCTCCGGCTCCTGTCCGACGTGGATGGCGTCTGTGGCGAAGGATTTAAAAGCGGTACGGAAGCCGGAAAACAGACCATTCTGCGTGTCCTGTTTGTTGGCGTGCTCCATCGCGGTGTGTTTCCTAAAAGAGTTCGGACCACCGTGTACTCTGAACGCGCATTACCGCTAAGCGGAAAATGGGAAATACTATATACCGGGGCAGTTCTGGGAGCCTACTTCTCTCAGCCAATCAGAGCTCATCAACAAGGAGCGCTGGCTCTGATTGGCTGTTACGGGCTGTGTGCCCTGCCCATGTTACGAGAGCACGTTGTTTGCGTTCCTATAAAATAGCTCTGATGCAACATCCCTTCCTGTTTAACAAAAGAGAAAGACACGTTTATTTATTTATTAATTTATTTATTTAAATTTTTAATAATCAAGAATTCTTAAAATACACAAGCATATTATTGTTTGTGAATAAAAAACACGTTTAGTTTGATAGTGTTGGAAATTAAAAACAATAAATCTTCTCAAAGATAATAAAGTCCTAATCAAATGACAAAAAAACGTATTTATATAATTGCAACAGGCTATTCCTCAGCAATTCCAATAAAAAAAATGTTTCTTTTTAGGAATTAATGTATTGCCAGTTTTGAACTGCAGAGGGCAAACGTGCTCTGTAACACATTGTTTAAAAAAAAAAAAGGAGGGATTTATTTTTATTTTTTAAACTGACAAGCAAAACTGTAAAAATCTCTCACATCTGAAATATGACCGAGGCCCATCTTGTTTCTGACTCAAGATCAGAAGGTTATCTTTTCATATAACCTCTGAGTGACGGCAAAGTTTGAGCCATGCATACTCATGCTTCCTCAGGAAAATTATTGCTATTCATGATATTGCTATTCATAATTGCTTTACAATAGTGTGTTTTTTAAATGCGTAAAATGATTGGCCACCAGCTTCTTAAGAAGGACAATTCTGAGTCATCACTTTGAGTGGTGTAATAATATTTGTAAAGAGTTGTGTGTGGTGGCAGGCAGTAAAGGTAATCTAGGATTGTGTCTTTTTCCTTATAAGACTTGATTTAGGGGCAGAAATAAAATAGATGAATGTAATCAAACATATTCTTCTTTCATATTTATAAATGCTGTTTATGATAAACAATCAACCCTAGTGTCATTGATATAGTTTAGAGTGATTTTTCTCTCAGTAAAACAAATGTAAGTAATTTCTTGCAGCTGCTTTGATATTAAACATATGATATCATGCATCTTTAAAGTTTTTTTTTTTTTTATTGAACATGCAAATAAATAATATCCCCTCTGTATATTTTACAGACAATAAGAGGAAAATGTTGATGGTTGATAAAAGTATAATGCTTTCTAAAAAAGTTCATACCGACAAGACAAATTTATTTCTTTATATCTTATTTTTATTCCTTTTTTTGTCCTAATCTTTTACAAAAATACCAAATACTAGCAACATTTTAGATTATCCAAACTTCCAAGCTGCATGTTCACAGTAAGACCCATTGTCGGCCTATCTATAAAAACAATTTGCATTTTATTGAGGAAGTAGCCTAAAAACTGCCTGCCTATAGATTTAACAATACAATAAATAAAGATGTGTGCAGCAGTTTTTGTCAAGTAAAACTTGCAGTGGAGTGCAGTCAGTAGCTGACTCCAGGCACCAAAGAACAGGCACTATTTCCACGAGTTTGCAAATAATTTACATAAGAAGATAATGTTCAAACTTCACGCACAACCAACACACACTACGATGAAGTTCTTTTAAAATTATTAGAGCTAAAAATTACTTAAGACAAAACAACAACAACAAAAACCAGTTGCTTCTGCATATTTTCAGCTGTTTTTGTAAGTGTTCCAGAACGCAATAAGTGAGAAACTATTTCAACAAGCTTCATGGTAGAGATGTTTCTGAAGGGCTTGAATGCTTGACTGATCCAAAGTGTCTACAAAACTCAAAACAAAGAACGGTCATGAAGTTATACATTGGAACACTTTTTGCACAGGTTTTGCACAAAGACCAATCTCAATTTGAGTCACACGTGTCTCTCTTTCTCTTACTTGGTTATTACTTTTTACAAAACCGTATTAATATTATTATCACTTAATAAAGCTCGTCTGACCTTTTTTTGACTAAATTGTGTAGTAAATATATCGAGAGGTCTGTTTTTTTTAACTTTAAAAAAAAAAAATTGCAATGTATTAGATTATTCCCATTTTCCTTTAGGTGTTCTGTAATGCGCATGACAAGTTAATGATGGAATGTGATAAGGAGATTTGTGGGTATAAGAATAAAAGAGGCGGGAAGAATAATAAAAATGGTGAACCTCTAACCCCAAGACGTGTGTCTCTGAGCTCCTTCATTTATAACACCTGATACTGTGCATGAACCCCGGAAAGCCGGCTACAGTAATTTAAGAAGTAAGTGTATTAGAAAAAAATAAAACAACCCACATGTGTTGGTAAAAATTAGTAAACACTGGTTTTATCTAACTTATTTCGTTTAAAATCATAGGTTTAAACACTAATATTCTTCCGCTGCCAAATGTTTCTGAACTCTCGCGATACTACAGACCGGAAAACAGCTCCCGAGTGTTTCGTACTTGTAAACTGGAGCAGCTTATGTTCAGCAACGTCAGTTTAGAACGCTTGTGTGGTGGCCAGGACTTTGTTTTCATTTGAAGAAGCCGCTACTAATATTGTATCGAAGATAAACGGCTTAGTTTTGCGTTTCTGGCGTATGGAAAACTATTAAATTAAATGTTGTGCAATTTCCAGTATTTGCTGGAGGAACTGCATCTGGCGAATCGCATCAGATCGCCCGGAGGGTCATCGTCAACGGCGACACCCTCTTCTTCGTCGGCACCGAGCGTTTGAGAAAATGACCGGGGAGAAGATCCGCTCCTTGCGGAAGGATAACAGGCCGAGTAAGGACGAGGACTTACTGGAACCCGATGAAGAGGCTGCCACCGGGACGTTTTCCTCCTCCAAGGCGAACAACAAAAGCAGAGCGAGTAAGATCTTCAGCAACCACAAGTTAATCGGGTCGCCGTCCGCTCCACAGCAGCAGAACCAGGAGTCGCAAATTAATGCCAACACATCAGACGTTGTTGTTGACGACAACAACAAAAACCCCATCATCCGAACCGGACTGGACTTCCCAGTGCACGAATGTGTTTTCAAAGGAGATGTCCGACGACTGTCCTCGCTCATCCGAACCCAGAATATCGCCCAGAAGGACGTTCATGGTGAGTTCACGCGCTGGCTGTCACATCAGGCCGGGATTCAGGATCAATATTTAATAGGGAAAGGAAAGAGAAGGGAGAAACTGTGAGCTCTGACAATTATAAGGAGGAGTACATCTTAGAAATGTACAGTCACGGACTACTTGAATTCCTTTGATCTTATTGTTTAAAAAGTTGACTTTTAGAAGCATCATTTCACCCCACACGAGTAATCTTTCAGTAGTCAGATCGCTCACAGTTTATAGCTTTATGTCTAAAATCCTGTGAATTCCCAGCTGTTATGAGATCTTCTGCAGGTCAAAGTCTTCACAGGTAGCGTCTGCCCAGTTTCTAACTGAATCCTCTTGGACTGTAAAAACAGCCTGCAGCTGGGCAGGATGACTGACAGCCTGCAATGACATCACTGGAATGGGATCCAAGGCACTGACATGCAGCAA
Source organism: Adrianichthys oophorus (assembly GCA_036245035.1). NCBI lineage: Eukaryota > Metazoa > Chordata > Actinopteri > Beloniformes > Adrianichthyidae > Adrianichthys > Adrianichthys oophorus. Next base: position 15,074,030 of record BSAI01000138.1, read on the forward strand.
GGCGTGGAATTTGAACCTGTAACTGTCAAAATTCAGATGTTCCCGCCACATTGCATTTGAAATGTTCCACTTCAGTTCTTTAGGTCACGCTATTTTATTTCCTGTGCTGTTTTTGGTCGCAAACACACAATAAATACAAAATTAACATTTGCTTCACACGTTTTAAAGCTGGTTTCTGCAGAAGTTCTCCTTAAAAACCCTTAAATGCATGCTTTCCCCCACTCCGATCATCTTTTGATCTGTTGTAAAAACGTTCCCAGTGGTCTTTTAATTATGATTATTATTATTATGCTGTGTTTAGTCAAAATGAAAATCCTGTCATTTTCTAGGACAGTTTCTGCATAGCAGCAGGAGTTCATTAGATATTGGCCATTAAGTTATGCCTGAAATGTTGGCGTGGAGTAAGCCCGCCCTCATTTCCCATCATCTCTATGTTTACACACTCTCCCTCAAGCTTACAGCCCCTCTCAACCTAACATTAATGGTGCAACAAATACGGTGAGCAATGTTGGCGCGATCCAGCCATACAGTTTGGAGCCAGATGCCAGCTCAGAAGGGGAAAATAAATACAGACATGGATCTAATTGTCTGCAAGTGGATACATCAGAATGGTGTGGAGCCCACCCACTGTATATTCCACATAACAAATACGCTCTTTTTCAAACGGCAATTGTTTCATCTTCTTCTGATTCATAATGATCTGAATTTTAAAAAAAAACAACGAAATGCAATTTTAAGCTGAATTTTCCTTAAATATGTCCTCTGCTGTGAGAGAAAGGCCACAAGAATATGTTAAAAGCACAGAAATCAGATTTTCCTTGGAGGGGCTCTTTAAACTCTCTGTTATGCATACATGGTGAGCGCACCATAGGCACGGTTCTTGTCACAGTCTCAGGAGTCTTTGCTGATTCGATCACAGGCGTAAAACAAATTCAGTTTCCCTTTCTTTTCTTTCAGGAAACACGCCGCTACACCTGGCTGTCATGATGGGACACAAAGGTGAGCATTGTTGGGATAACGTTGGTGCCATCCGGCTTTCTTTAACTGTTTGCAAATTGTTTCCGGCCACGTGTGAGTTTTGTTTGCTTTCATGAGCTTCGGTTAATTTTTCCAACCGTTTTTTTTGTGGGAATTCGTCTACCTACAAAGCAACCCAAATTTGTCACGCTTCACTGCACATCTCCCAGCAGTGAAAAAAACTCATCCATAAATAAAGACTTTTTTTAGTATTCTCCTCTGATCCAAAACAAGAGTGAACAGAAAATGTTCTTTAAAAATAAAAAAATAGTGGGCATGATTTCATTTGATAATCTCACTCACTAAGGAAACTAAATCTTTGCCAAGAAAATCATTTCTGAAAAGCAATCTGTTCAAGTAATTATGAGTACAAATGTCTGTAATTCATATTTTTATACAAACATTTCTTGTTTAAAAGAAGTTGTGACATTAAAATGAGAGAGAAAATCAAAATTATATGGCGCAATTTTTATTTAATTTGTTTAATTTAACCTTATAAGTATGTCCTGTCGATCATGGTTTTGAGAGAATATTATAAAATATTAAGCTGAATTGTAATGGACTTGTTGAAAGCACATTAAACATTAAAGCTGTGATCTCTTTGTTATTCATTACATCTCTTCAAAAGAGACTTCAGGGTGCTGTTTTAAAAAATGACTTTTACAGCTTTTTGCAGCAGTAGTTCTACAAATGCTGGGCAGTTTTGACAGGTAGGTGCTCTTTGTGCGCAATTGTTTGCTGTCTATCACTGGAGCATTGGGTTTCAATTGATTTCACATTCACTAAGGTCAATTCTTGTCTCTGGTTGGAGGCCCTTTTTCACTACCTGTCAGTGATTCAGTCGGCGGAGTGACAAAGTGCTGTGGCGGACACAAAGCCGTAGAATTGATTTTGCTAATGAGGTCGCCTGCATCTTGCCATGAATCGGCCTGTTCTCTGGGGGATGCTCAGGCGAGACAGGCTGAAGGCTACAGCATGAGATCACAGTCTGGGTGTGGCTGCTCTTTCGGGGTGCAGCAGACAAGACTCTGTGTGTGTTTGCATGATTTCATGATGTAACTGCAAATGGCAGGTGAATACTGAACAGGCACACCAGTGGAAAATTTAATGTAATGGAAGTCAGTTTTGTAACAGCCGAGCAGAGAGCAGAACTGATGGTGCTGTCCTACTTTGAAGGCAGCATTTGGATCAGATCTTTGCTATCTTTACCCGATGCTTCTGCTTATGAAGGCAAGGCAAGTTTATTTGTAAAGCACATTTGATGTACAAAGACAATTCAAAGTGCTTTCCATAAAACATAAAAGAAAGAACACAATCAAAGGAAATATCAAAAGTGTGATCATTAAAATAAGATTTAAAGAAAGTTAATAAGAAGTGAATTTAAAACCAGCATAGATAAACAGTGTGGATGTAAACTTTTGAATACATATTAATCAAATGCAGCTGAGAACAGGTGGGTCTTTAACCTGGATTTAAATACAGAGTGTTTCAGCTGAACTAAGGCTTTCTGGAAGTCTGTTCCAGATCTGTGGAGCATAGAAGCTCTCCATGTTTAGTTTTCAGACTAGGAACTGGTAAAAGACTGGATCCAGATGAGCAGAGAGGTCTGGCTGGTACAAACTGGGTCAGGAGGTCAGTCATGTACTTTGGTGATAAACCATTCAAAGTTTTATAAACCAGTAGCATAATCTTAAAGTCTATTCTCTGGCAGACAGGCAGCCAGTGTAAAGACGTCAGAACTGGACTGATGTGATCTACTTTTTTGGTTCCTGTGAGAACACGAGCAGCTGAGTTCTGAATAAGCTGTAGTTTCCTGATGGATTCTTTTGGTAGTCCTGTGAAAACACTGTTACAGTAGTCAAGTCGACTAAAGAGGAAAGCATGAACTCATTTTTCCAGGTCCTGCTTAGACATCAGATCTTTAATCTGATCTTTAATCTGATTTTTAATCCTTAAAATATTTTTGAGATTAATGTGTTTATCAAAATCTAGGTCTGTGTCCATCACTACACCCAAGTTTCTGGCCTGGTTGATGGTGTAAAGATGAATAGATTGAAGCTCTGCAACAACACACAAAACAGTCTGATGGTGGATGTTGGAGTGCAGACCTTTTTACGAGATCTAAGTTAATGCGAGAACCATGCCATGGTTATGTGGAGGGGGAAAAAGGGGTTAATTTGGTGTTTAGCTTCATTACAGTTGGATAAAAAGCAGTTTTTCTCTTTTATGGTGGTGTTTGAATGGCAGTTTTGGAAAAAAAACATTAAAAAAATGCTCCATCCGTGCTTTGCTTTATGACTTATCACTTTTTTCACAAATAAAAAAAACGTCAAATGTTGAAAAACCAAAGCAGAAACCAGCAAGTGTTCAGCTCAGGACACAGGCTGGCTGCTCTTTATGATCTTTAGCACATCTGCTAAATGTCGGGATTTTCATTATTATACAATCACAGGATTTAGCAGATTGACACTGAGGTCAAAGGTAACACACGGATTACGTAACAAAAAAAAAGAGGATGCTGATCCATCTAATGCATCAACACAGAGTTTTGCCATTTAGTTTAGTGTTGCTAAGCGGCATTTTTAATCCTCAGTTACAGCCTTTATGTTTATCTGGAGCATAAAGATTGACATTTTTTGTCATAAACTTTTTTGATCAGGCCGTTTGGAGACGCACTGCTCAATGTCCCGCTGTGTTCGGCACAGCACCAAATTTAAGGCAAGTTTAGAAGAAAATCTGTCACAGGTTTTGAAGATCACCTTCGATGACTTGCTGTCGTTGTTTCCTTTGACTGTTTGAAAATGACCATCTTGGTCCTTGTCTCAACAAACCTTTTTATTTGACTATAAACACAATTTTTGGATCGTGTTCAATCAATTAGAGATCATGTTTATTCTTTCTTTTTAAAGGTGTATGATAGACCGGTCTTTTTCTTCTTAAATGTTTTTACATGAGATATTGTGACAACATGCCACACAGTTAGTTTTTCAGATTGACAGGTTCATGCTGTGAATTAAATGGGATCAAGAGGACAGCAGATACTTTGTCCTATAATGTTGAATTCAAAAGCTGTCTGCTAAAGATGATGTGTAAATGAGAGCTGTGGAAATGATTGTTGTTTAACATTTTACACCATTAACAGAAATCCCGCTCATCCACTCAGCAGCAGCTTGTTGACGGGCCGTCAGCCTCCGCTCTGCTTTTGTGCCGCGCTCTGCTAACAGACAGAGCTGTACAGATGCCAGCATTATAATTAATGATGTCACAACAAAACGGGCAGCTTAGGCGGAACAACAGGCTTCATTTTAGACTGGCTGCAAGTTGTTGACAAGCTGCTTAGAGACCGCATCGGCTGCAGGAAAAAAAGCGTCTTCTATGTTTTTGGAATTATGAGGTGATTTTAAAGCACACAGTGGAAATATGGGCTGCAACATTTTCCGCTTTCTTTCTTAAAATTTAGACTTATTTTATAGTGACATTGAAAAAAAAAAGACCAATTGTGTAACTGAAGGTCCCATATGGCTCAGCAGTTAATGGGTCAGCTCTCATATCCATTCTATACCCAATCTGTTCGCAGGATTATTTTTGTTTCTGCTGTTAAAAAAAAAGTTCTGTTCCACATCAGACATTGGGTTGCCCTAGCAAGCACCTGTATTAAAAAAAACCTACAGCAGTTACATTCATGTATTCAACTCCACGATATTGGAGGGTTTTCTAGGGTGAACCACCCATTTAAGATCAAACCACAACATATCAATAGGATTTAAATCCGGGCTTTGACTTTTTGACTTTTTTTTTTAGCCATTCAGAGGTGGACTTGGATCCAAGAGTGCTTGAGTTTGAGGGCACGAACTGATTGCTGGATGTTCTCCTTCAGAATCGTCTGGAAGACAGCAGAATTTATTTTTCCATCAATCACAACAAGTTGACCAGGTCCTGAGGCAGCAAAGCAGCTCCAGATCATCACACTGCCCCCACCATGTTTCACTCTTGGCATTATCAAATGCGCTGCCATTTTACGCCAGCTGTAACGGCCAGCACACCTTCCAGAAAGTTCCATTTTTCACAGACACGCCACAGAATGTTTCTCCAAAAGTTTTGAGAATCATCAAGATGATTTTGGGATTTTTTTTTCATTTTTTCATGGGTTTTCTCCCATGGATGCCCTTTTTAGCCAGAGTCTTATGGTAGAGTCATGAACACTGACCTTAACTGAGGCCAGCGAGGCCTCCAGCTCTTTTGATGTTGTCCACGGTTCTTTTATGTCCTCCTGGATGAGTTGTCGTCTCACTCTTGGAGTTATTTTAGTCAAGCGGACACTCCTGGGAAGGTTTGCCACTGTTCCCAGTTTTCTCCATTCTGGATAAATAGCTCTGACAGTGGTTCCTCGGACCCCCAAAGCCTTTGAAATGGCTTCGTAACCTTTTTCAGACCGATGGATTGCAATTTTTTTTCTCATTTCTTCTGGAATTTTTCTGTAATATCTTTGGATCATGGTATGATGCGTTGGTTCTTGTTATCTTGTAGCCTACTTCACTTTTTCTGACAGATTCTATTTGAGTGATTTTTTTTTATTAAACAAGTATGATGTAAGTATTCAGGTTTCGGTGTTGAAATTGACCTCATCTGTCCCAACTTTGGAATTAGTCACAGTAATTTTTTATTTAAAAAGGGGGTAATTACTTCTTCACACAGAGCCAGATAGGATTGTAATTTTTCTCCTCTTTGTGAATAAACTCATCATTTCGAAACTGTATTTTTTTTATTCCCTTTGGTTGTTTCTGAGTGATATCAAAATTGGTTTGATGATTTGAGACCTTTGTGTGTGATTCCTGTGCAAAAAAATACAGAAATCGGGCAAATACTTTTTCATGGCACTATATTGAAAGAAGTTTGCAAAAACAGGCAAAAAGTTGAGTTTTTTTTGCTGCAAATAGCAAAATGAGTACTTGTGTATGTTCCCATGGCAACCTCAAGGATGAGGTGACTTGTATTTAAGCTTTGTGTACATTTTCTTTGCAAGAAATGATTTTATGGCACGTTTTCTGGATGTTGTGGATGCAAAACTTGAAAAAAAATGTTTGTATTTATTTATTGAAATCATGTTTATGAAATGAAAAATCCAAACTGGTTCATTTTATTTGCAACTCTTCAATGTTTTTCTCTTTGTCTTAAATGTCCACCCTACAGAGTGTGCTCATTTGCTACTGGCCCACAATGCACCAGTGAAGGTGAAGAACGCTCAGGGATGGAGCCCCCTCGCTGAGGCCATTAGTTACGGAGACCGACAGATGAGTAAGTAGCTGAAAAAAAAAAATCCCTGTCACTGCTTGATTCTCACTCTGTAGTAGAGCTTTCAAAGTCCACCACAGCTGCACGGCTGTAGTCAGCTTGTTTGCTTCCTGCAGCGTGGTTGCTGTGGGGTTTCAGTTTTCTTGTGTGGACGCGCTGATGGGCCAGAGTTATTTTGATACATGCCAACAAAAAGTTGCATGTTAGTTTTTATTGTTGCTGCTGTGAGGGCACAGCGGCTGTTTTATTCGAGGATTTTTCAACACACCCTCTGGCTTTTGTGTCTCAAGAAAAGACAGTTAATTTTTTGTTCATTTTCTATACAAAAACTTGAAGTAGCCCAAACCTTTTTTTTTTAAATTAATTTCTAAATTAAGGTCCCAGTTAATGTAAACTTTTTTGAGTTCACACATTGCATGTGAAATTTGACTAAATGTAACAGAATTAGACAGATTTATCTGGTCCAATGACCTATCCGTTTACGCAACTACAGAAAGGGTTCTGTTTCTAAGAATAATTAACTTTCAAAGCTTTTCACAGCAATCCTTATTTTAGTAAGATCTCAATTTCTATCTATAATCCTTCATTCAAAAACTCAGAATTCGTATAAGCCGCCCCACACGCTGGCCAGTTTTGCAGCAATACAACTGGCAGTACTGTGCTGCGATGTCTTACTTAAAATGTGTGTTTACTCCTATGAAGCATGCCACATGTTCAGACTTCTGACAATAAGGCTTTGTAAAAAGTATTTGAAGGCTTTAAAAACACGTTTGTCTAGCTTTGTTTTTACTGCATTTAAATGTACAAACCAGCATTTAAGCTGCAGTAGGACTGAGATAGTATTAAGATTTTATTACTTTTAGTACAAAAAAGGCACATTTATCAGAATAGGGATAAAAGAAAAATAATAATTAAGCTCAGATAGATGTAGCTGTGAAGAAAAGCAAAGGCCGCAAAGGTGTTAAGGAGTTGACTTTTTCAATTGTTTGACTTTGCTCAATCGCCCATTTATCCATCAGGACCTCGCCACATCTGTTACCATTGTGACAGCTGAGTTCAGTTCTGGTCGATCATAAAGCTTTAGTTAGCTTGTACATGCCAAAAAAAGGTATGGAAATTTGACTTTAAACTCTGTTCAGAAGCTGGCCAAACTTCTTCCAAGAAAAACTTCTGAGCAAGTCCCACTCCGACCATCTTTTGATCTATTGTAAAAGCATTCCAGAGGGTTCTAAATTATAATTGTTGTTTTTAGCAAAAATCAAAAGCCCTGTGTCATGGTTTCCATGTAGTTTTTGCACAGCGGCAGTAGTTCATCAGAGATTTGCCTCTGAATTGTGGATGAAACTGTTGGCACAGAGCGATCGCACCCCCCCTTACCCTCCCTGTTGCTGAGAGCTCTCTGTTTATACGCTTTCCTGATAGCTTTTTAGCCCATCTAACCCCTAACCTAACATTATCGGTGATACAGAGCGGAGCAGAGAGCTTGTAGTCTGGCGATTGTAGCTTCTACATCACAACTACAAGGTTTTACCCACTGCAGTTATTGTTTGCTACCGGTTATGTCCACCATCATCATAAAAATACCACAAGAATAGGTTAAAAACACCAAAAACACAATTTTCATCAGAGTGAGTCTTTAAGCGATTCCCCTCCTCTCAGAGAAATGGATGTGTTCCCCCCTTTCCCTGCTTATTTTAATTCTGAACTGTCTGAAGGAAGGCGGGAGCAAGCCTGTGATTCTCGTTTCTACAGAACAAACTAAATAAAGGAAAAGAACCCAACAATCTGCATTATTTCAAAACAATTTCAGCATATTTAAAGAAAATTAACTCTTAGATTTACAATCATTTTCTCAAGTGGCAGAATCATTTTCTTCTACAGGAAAAAGTTGAATCGATGCCAGATGAGATTCTGCTTATGTCTTTATTGACTGAAGCTTCTGCAGAGGCACTGTAAGAAGTCACTGCTGCATTCAGACAGTTTCAGTACGAAGAGAGTGAATTATTGACACTTTAAAATCTTGTTTTACTGTGACAGAGATCTCTGTGGAGAGCACTGTGGGAAACAGAAATACCCAGATGCTATACTTGTTTGTGTACTATACAACACGTCTCCAGATTTAACCAACACTCATCGGATAAAAAATCAGCTCAGATGTTTAAAACTCTGAAATGTCACAGAGATGGTCATCTAACCTGTCTGTTTGATTAAATTAAAGGAATAAAATGCAGAACTTTGTGGCTTTTCTCCTTTCAGTGCAATAAATGTTGAGATCTTTACTGTGTTGGCTGGGGAACAGAGCTCCGAGTTACAGTTTTTCTGTGAGAATAATGAATGCAGTTTGCTTTTTCCTTGGGGGAACTTGTTTAGAACACATTAAAACTGAAGAGAAATGGATGCATTTGTAAATATGTGTTTCTGTTTCAAAAAGGAGGTGAAATATGGTTCAGATAAAAGATGCTGATGTGGGTTTGGTACTGGTGCTTCCTTCTGTTGTCAGCTCAGAACAGCTTGTCTCAAGGCCATCTCAGTCTTGTTAGTTTTCCTTCATGGACACTTGTGTCATCTGTAACAAACAACCAAACTAAATGAGGAAGCAGTTGCTGAAACGTTTAATTTAATACTTGATTTTTTAAGCAGCAAATGCGGTCTGCTTTTAATTAATTTGAGGTAAAAAATGGAAATGAGATCAAAAGGTTGTTTTATGCTTTAAATCCTTACCTGGAAAAATATTTAATTAAAAAAAGGTTATTTAATGATTTATGTTTAATAAATTTGTCTAGATTTTAGCCAAAATAACTGTTTATGATATTAGTTTTTGTTCTGACCTTTTCATGTCTACACATTTATGGTGAAACAGAAATAATGTCACTAGAGATGTAATTCTTTAAGCCTATAATTATAAATGATACATAAAGAATCTCCGTTCTACCTGCTTTGGTGTCTACCTGTATTAGAATGAAAAGCTTCTCAGATCTGTTCTCAGAGATCTGTCAGCTGTCCAGTCACATCTAATAACTAATGGTTTAAGAGAAGCACTTTGTGGTGATGAATGCAAAATGGACCCGACTGTGTCTCCCTTTTTTAAAGCATGAAGATGAAACGGCAGAGATCAGTCCCCTCATTAATGCCAGGAAATTCTCCTTATCCCCTTCTGCGCTGCGGATGTCTGCGCCGGTTCCTCGGCCTGTGCTGACTGGGTGGTCCGTGGCCAGATGGTGACTTTGTAATGCTTTGCTTGTCATGCTGAAAGGAGGTGAAGATCAGGAGGAGCCCCATCCAGAGCTTGTCCACATTCATTAGGCAGCCGGGCGACAAAGACCCCCTCCTTCTGCAGTCGTGTCAGCCGGCATGTGTGTTGCTGTGAGCCTGCGTGCCTGTACTGTTATTCGGCATACTTTTGCCTTCACTGCATCCCCAGCGTTAGAGGAGCAAATTGAACAGTTTGTGTTGAGTGCATAAAGGGGCTCAACAAGTATTCAGACTAATGATAATGTTCTTCTAAAACACACAAAGACATGTAAAAAAAAGAATTCGTAAATACAGGTTATCGTACTGTTACAGTCATCCTTGTTTCTGTTAATTGGAACATTAAATCCCCACAATTATTTCACAATCTGTGATTAGGTCCACTCCCAGCAGACCAGGAAAGATTAAAATAGCCTTTTCAGATATGCCTTTTGTTGTTTCTTTTATTTGTGCATAAACAGAAAAGGTACTTTGGAGCCACTTAGCTGAGGCGCTGTGAACTCTAAAGCTGTTAGTCTCCTTCAGAGTACTCATCGCCCTCAGGTTGAAAAGATGCTGAAGGAGCAGTTTATTAACGGTCAGTCTCTGAACTTCTTGGAATAGTTTGATCCAGGAAGGTTCGATGACGCCATGATGACGTTACAGGAAAGAGGAACTCTCTTTGCTGTTTTGTTGTTGACAATAATTGAGTGTAGAGAAAAATTAAGTACCTCGTGCTTTTAAAAAAAAAAAAAAAAAAAAAAAGATTTTTTTAATCAGTTTTTACTGTCAGTGCATGAATTCAACATTAAGCAACTGCTAAAAATGTTAAACAGATTTAAATAAAAGTAAATTTTATACTAAGTTTTAATAAATGTAGTGATGACAAAAATTGGCACTTATAAAATGAAGGTTCGGTTCAACATCCTGCTTAAATTCAAAATGACGACAAAATAGAAGAAAAGTTAGTTTGAAAATTACACAAATCTGCTATTTATTTTTCATGCAAAAATGTTTACAAATCGATAGTTTTTTACCTGGATAACTCCACCAGGTGATGGATCAATTCAGGAGCTCACTGGCAGCTAGACTAAGACCCTCCTTATGACGGGATAAATAAAGTATTCTGATTCTAAATTGGCTAACTGCTTAAAGTTTTAAATTTTTGTGGGAAACTAAACCTTTTGCTAAAACATTTTTATCTCATGCTTGAAAAAACTAACAAATTTTGCTAGTTTTTGGTCTCAGTTGTGCCTCTGTTTATTCTCCTTGTTAGTTACAGCTCTGCTGAGAAAACTGAAGCAACAGTCCAGAGAAAGTGTGGAGGACAAGAGACCCAAACTGCTGAAAGCCCTCAAAGAGGTATGCAATCCATGCTTTACACCATAGCAACCGATTCTCCTGGAACTTGTTTGTCTTTTTTAAACTGAATCCAGTTTTTCCAGTTTGCTAGTTTTTAAAACAGTTTTTACTGAGTCAGCCCTTAATGACTGAGGCTCAGAAATGCGTCTGTGTTGTTGTTGCTCTTGTAAAAGGTGATCATCCTCTAGCATTTAGAAGTCAGTGATGACATTTGGATTGATGTCATCAGCTGTGTGGGTGAGCCCATTTGATCCCAGCTGTGCCACATAATTGACTTGTTTTGAGATGTCTGTTAGAGAGAAGCTCCTCTGAAGAAATAACAGGCTTTTACAACGTGCCAAAATGGCATCTTTATTGTTATTTTAGTCCTTTAATATAATCAAATATCGATACTCAGGAGCTAGTCCTCCTAAACTGATTTGATCACATTTTATTTTACTTTTCTGAACCTAGAAAGCAGTCTTCTAACAGGAACAGGTTGTTTTGTTCTCCAGACCTTGGTAGTTGTTTTTTTCAGTCTCCTGTTCAACATTTATGTGTTTTCAATAAGAAGTTCTTATTGTTGTCACTTTTTTCAAGGCTCTTTACTGTATGTCTTCCTAATGTTGCAAAACAAACTTGTTAGGGTGTGGACAAAAATGTGTGTTGCTGGAATCTTACCAACAGTCTACACAACATGTGTCAGTGGATCAGAGTGGATCCATTGAATCCTCTCAAAACAGTATTTTTTTGCGTTTTATACTTTAAAAAAGCCACACTTTTTAACTTGTTTTTGTTCTTTGGATGGTCTTCAGCGGCTTTTTACTAAATCTTTTACTAAAAACATGGTTGAGTTTGAGAAATAGAACATAATAAAACAGTTGTAGTACAGTTTATGACATATTTTCTTTCGTTTTTTGATGAAAACGTATGATCAGTAGAAGATCTGGCAGAAGCCTCCTCTGGATTTTAATGATGAATATTTATGCATCTCCACAGCTTGGAGACTTTTATCTGGAGCTTCACTGGGACTTCCAGAGTTGGGGTGAGTATGAGTTTTATGTCTTTGTTTGAAGGATCAGAAAGGGCTGACACAGCCACACCGGACAGAGTGACTGGTGGACACATCCTAAACAGCTCTCCTGGACATCTCAGCATCATGAAACTTGACACCATCCTTTGATGGTCTCCCGTAAAACAGCGCCTTGTCCAGCAGCAGTGGATCAGTCTTCAGTTGATTGATTTTAGTGTCTTTCTGTCCTCCTGAATTATTAATGAATAGAAAAAAAAATATAGATGTGTTTTTAAGCATACTGTGAACTGGACTGTTGTAGTTACATGAAATAAAAACAGTCAATTGTTTATCGCAGTTTGATACACTAAAGATGATCATTAAAATGAAACACATTGACAGTCTTCTGAATTTAGCATAAATCAGATTCATTCCTCCTGGTGCAAATGTGAAGAACAGGTTTGGATCTTGATCTTATGATTCAAATGGATTTGCAGCATCGTGTAGATGATTTTCTTCCAGAGAACCAGTGAAAGCTTGAATTGATCAAATATTTAGCTGAGGACATACATGTGAAAGCTGGTCTGTGGAGCGCTGCTCTACAGTTTATTGCTCCTCAGGCTTTGAAGTGCATAGAGGGCTTCGTTTTTACTGGGTTGTCTAAATATAGACAGTTCTCTGATCTTTTCACACGTTCCACCTTAATTATCTTCTCTTTCCAGTGCCTTTGCTGTCCAGAATCCTGCCGTCAGACGTGTGCAAGATCTACAAGCAGGACATCAACATCAGGCAAGTCCATTTCCTTCCTCTTTTCTTTCTTTTCTTTATACCTTTCTGCCGTCCTTCCTTCCTTCCTTCCTTCCTTCCTCACTACTGTATTTCTTTCTTTCTCCTTCCTTCTTTCAGGTATACTCTTTACTTTATTGATAGCTTTGTTTATTTAGGTGGTTAGTGAGTTCTTTGTTTTGGTCAATGAGTAAGTTATATTGTAGAATATGTTTCATTACATTCAGATTCTTCTAGTCATGTTTGAGGAGTTGAAGTTAAATCTTGTTTTCCATTTATTTTTTGCTAAATAGAGCTGTTTTTCCTCAGTTTTTTCCCTAAAATCAGAAATGCCAGATATGCATTTGCTGTGAACTCTGATGTGAATTATTAGCCAGGTTACATGGAAATGAGCCACACTGTAACCTGTACTCGACTACAGTAAATATTTAATAGAATGTCCAGATGCTGTGTTTTACTGCAAGGTTGGCACAATATTTGAGTTAAAGTTTGTACAGATGTAGAGCTCGCTCCAGGATTACAGCACAGAATCAGCGTTTCTCTAAAACCACTTTTCTTCAGCACACACAGATAATTAAAGCCATTTGAATTAAAGCCAGTGTGTCTGATCGCTTCCCCTGTTTTAAGGTAAACATGATGTGAAGCTTTTCACTTTAGTCTGAAAGAGCTCCCTGCTGCCTCATTTGGTGTTCAAAAAAGCAAATTATTGGGCAGTTTAAAAGGGGAAACCAGTTTGACTTAAAGGCAGCTATCAGGAAGCTTTCTACAAAAGTTTCTTCTTCTCATCCTCCCTCTGATGAGGAACACTTTTTGACTCCTCTTATTACTTTGTGCTTTGGGCGTGCAGACTGGATACAACTTTGATTGATTTTACGGATATGAAATGTCAGCGTGGAGATTTGAGCTTCATCTTCAACGGAAACGCCGCTCCTTCAGAGTCGTTCGTTGTGCTGGACAACAAACAGAAAGTGTACCAACGGATACACCATGAGGTACGTGAATGTCCAGACATGAGTTACCAGCACCAAACTTGTCAAATATCCCAACAGTAGCTTTATGGTTTTCGGTAGTTTGCTGACAGAAACGCTGAAGTTCAGCTCATCTGATGCTTCTTTTTCTGGACTTATTCAGCTTGTTCTTCAAGTTAGCAGGCCAAATGCAGCTCTGCAGCCCATAATGGGCCCTCCGTTATGTTTTTTATTTGCAGGAATCGGAGATGGAGACCGAAGAGGAAGTGGACATTCTGATGAGCAGCGACGTCTACTCCGCTACGCTCTCCACCAAATCAATCACCTTCTCCAGGGCTCAGAGTGGCTGGCTGTTCCGAGAGGACAAGACGGTTGGTGCCCGTTGTTCTGATGGGGTTCAACTTCTCTGCCAGTTCAGTTTTTGGGGCCCTCACTCAGAGATGACAGGATTCAGTTTTCCGATGGAATTTCTGGAATTTTAAGTAGTGTGGTTTAAACAGAAGAATTTTGGGGGATTTTGGTGAGGCATGACAAACTTCTTTCTGTGAAAGAGGTAAAGGGCTAAAACAAAAATGTATACTTACCATAGTGTTATTTTCTAAATGATCAAAATGTTTCTCTGAAAAGAAAACCAAATTTTTCTCTCAGTATCAGCCAGTATTTATTTTATTCAGGCTGTCTGAATCAAACATAAATGCTGTCAGGAAGAGCAGCTCACCTCTGCTGTGCTAAACTCTCATATTTCCTGCTGTAACCGCCATGCCCGGCAGGAAAGACAGAGATTGAATCAGAAAAGCATCGGCGTTGACCATAAAACTGAATCCCAGGTGATGGACTCAAGGCTAAAAACAACAGACTTACTAGGGGGCATGAAGACGGTGAATTAGATACTGGCTTTAGTTCTCTTGACCTTTAGGTTTTTTGCATGGTTAGGAAAGGAAATTGGTGTAAAATAGTTGGCACGTTTCTGTTTGTTCTCACTACAGGAGCGCGTGGGAAACTTCTTGGCAGATTTCTACTCTGTGAACGGGCTGGTGCTGGAGTCCAGGAAGAGACGGGAGCATCTGAGCGAAGAGGACATCTTGAGGAACAAAGCCATCATGGAGAGCCTGAGCAAAGGAGGGAACCTGAGCGAGCAGAATTTTGAGGTGAGGTCTTCCTGGTTGGAAGGTTGACGTTGCCACACAGGGCCGGCCCTGGGTATAGGGCTGCCATAGGCGGCTGCCTAGGGCGCCGTTTGCTGGAGCGGGTGCTAAATAAGGCTTTTTTTTTTTTACAAGTTTATGACATTTTTTAGAAGTTTGTAACAGTACGACACACCACTCATTTAGTTAAAAATAAAAATTAATAATTCAAAACATAAATAAAATAACTCAAAATGTTGACATAATGAATAACTTTGCCCGGTGCGTTGCCCCTCTTTATTGAAGTTAGGTGTGGTGGCGGTAGGGGGTTGTCGCAGTTAGTGCTTCTTTAAAACTTTAAGGATGAAAAAGCAGCAAAACAAGCCCCCAGAGACAGCTTTATGGTCAAAAAAAAGGGAGGAAGAGGAGGAAAAAACGGGCTCCAAGCAGAGGTTTGTTTTATATTCATTCAATTGCTTGGAAATTCACCCCACCCCTGCATTTCGGTCAAAAAATACTCTTGTTTTAGGTCAAAAACCCAAATTTAACTGCCGATTCCGTATTTTAAACCTAAAATCCCTTTTCGGGCATCATGCAGCCCAGGGCTGGGTCTGTTGCCTGTTGCCATGAAAGGTTTTATCTTTCTGGTATGTTTTAGTTAGGTTCATCATGATTGATATGGAAGGAGTTTAAAACAATACAAAGCAGTTTTACAAAGATTTTTTTATTTTAAAAAGTCCAAAATGTTTTATAAAGCATAAAATATTTTTGACCAGTCACCGTAGATGAATGAACAATACTAGAAGTGAGATCTTCATTTAAAAATAACAATCCTGAGATTTTTGGTCGTAATTCTCAGTGACTATACAAAGTGTTTGGCAAAAACCAGGACAGAAAACACTTCCTACCAGTTATTACACCCACACAAACACTTTTTGTAAATATGTGATGTTCTGCACAGATCAGATCCTATGAGTAGATCAATGAGTAGATCCCACATTTGTTTTTTAAAGTCAGATGTGGGACCATCTGTCTGACAACCAGAGCTCCTCTGAAAGTGGGTCACACACCAGGACAATGATGCCAAGCACACCATTAAACTGACTGTGACCGCCCCAGAAAGTCCTCATTACATTTTCTTTAAGGCTGTAAACAAATTTTGTGAAAACCCAGATGTATTGAAGAGAAAACTATGTTCCCACAGTGATGTGACCAGGGGATTTCACCATCCACTCAATGATAAATCTGTTGATAGCATCTCTAAAGCTACGTACACACTTGAGGCATTTGATGGGGATTCTTAAACGCTCTGAATGCAGGTTCTTGAACGCACTGTTAGAGAATGGCGTTCACACTGGACAAGTGGGGAGGGGCTTCTTCTTCTTTTTCAACTTTTTACTTTCGGTGAATAATAGAAACACAGAAGCCCCATAGACTTTTCATTGGAAGTGGTTGCTTGAACCCCCGTTGCAGAGGGTGTTGTGAACGTAGCTTAAAAATCACCAAGTCTCAGTCTGGACTTTATTTTTTCCACACACCTCACCAAATTTAAGCAAGACTCTTAAATATTTGAATCATATTTTTGTTTTGTTTTTCATTCTGAGATATCTGTTTATTAACTTAAATGCAGGTTTGGGAAAAAAAATCTCATTTTCAAAATATTTTTTTTTTCATTTCCTCATTAGTTTTCATTGTGAGTGAACACAATGAGTCAGAAAGCCTTTTTTTAGTCCCCTTTTTGGGATCTTCGTTTCCAATATGAAAGGCCTTTGCATTTATTTAGCAGAATAAAAGCTGGAAACATGTCTCTATGTTCATAAGCTTTGTTTTTACTCTTATTTCCTGTCCACTTTTGAAAAAATCCTGCAGGAACGTTGGGATAAGACACTGGTATTTCAAACAAAACAAACATCTCAGTGATTTACCATTAATTTCCTGACTTTGCAACTTTAAAAAAAAATGCTGGTTTAATGAAACATTCCTGTCTGGGTTTCATCTGCTGTTCCTTTGATGTTTTATTTGTCTCAAACATCCCAACAACAAAAAAAACCTCTCTTAACTGTGTTGGAAGGATTTGCGTCTCAGCAGGGCCCCCTGGTGGTAAATGCTTTAAAGTGTCACTTTGGTGGAGCACACCGGTCCATACAGTATGTTCCAGAGTTTGCTTAGCAAGCCCTCATCTAAAAACAAAACAAAAAGCCTTTCACACAATAAAGACAAAGCCTCTCCACCCCCAGTGAGTGCCTTAACCTGCCCACTTTTTGTCTGTGGACTCCCCGCTTGTTCTGCGCCGGGCTTTGTCTCACCGCTGAGTCCTCAGTGGTCTTCCAGTCCCTTTTTTACCCCCGTCAACTCTTGCCTGATCATTTTTAAACAAAGCAAAAGTTGTGTGGGACGTGAGGTCTGTTTGCGGCACTAGGGGAGACTGTTTGGGGGACGCAGAGGGGAGGATGCCGGGCTTTTCAGCAAAGCTTGACACTATTGATGGAACGGATGAGAGCCAAAATCTACGCTCCGAGTGGAACAGTGAGGCGGGAGGGGAGCAGCATACCAGCAGTTCAGATTCTGCAGCTTCTGTGCATAATGCCCTCTTCACAACAACAGGACTGGGACACACACCGGCAGAGTTAACTGCAAAGAAACACGCCAAGCACCTTATTCAGGTGCTTCTTGGTCATCCAAAACACTTTTCTATTTTGCTTTTCCTTTATTTCCATCAGTTGGGAAAGTCACCGTTTGTGATTTTTACTCCAAACCTGCACATTTGCGAGGAAATGTTTTTTCAAGGCCGTCAGTTTAAGGATGAACACGTTGCTGCTCCCTGTCCTGGATCTGGAGCAGGGTTATCTAGAACAAGCTATCTCCAGTCCTGAAATAGTTCTGAAGGAGAACGCTCCGTCAGGGAGAATCAGAAGAGACGGTTTTCCTGAGAAAAGATGTCTCAGACTGAGGAGGAGGATCCATCCTGATCACTTTTCTTCTGTTTTTAATTAAGGATGATTTATGATGTGGTCCTGAATAAGTCATCGTCATTTAACTTTATTAATTTTTTTAAAAAGCGCTTCTCAAACTCGAACAAGTAAAAACAAAAAGCTACAATAAAATACAGTAATAAATCAAGAAAAAGAGAGAAACGCAATCCATAATTTTACTTAAAAACAGTTAATTGGATACAGGTCTCTAGTTATACAGAGTATTTGGATCTAAATCGCTCTTCTTCAGAAGTGGCCTCACCACCGCTGTTTTACAGGCAAAGGTGAAGACACCTGTCTGAAGAAAGCAGTTTATTACATTTAAAAGCTCTGACTCAAAGAATCCGTAAAATGTTTTAAAAAGTGAAGTGGGAATAGGATCTATAGGCAGGTTGTGGTGTTTACTTGGAATATAACTCGACCAAGCATCTCCGCATCAACATCCATCATTTTTTTCCTCAGGTAAAAACAATGTTGATGATCTATTTAAACCAGGGTATTGTACAGATGAAATATTAGATCTTATTGCATTGATTTTACCCATAAAGTCCTCACACAGAGGTATTGGATGATGGCATGGAGGACTTGTTGAAATCTTTATTTAGTAAAGTATAAATTGTTTTACAAAGAAATTTCGGATTGTTTTTATTTTCTGAGATTAGATTTGAAAAGTACAGTGTTCTGGCCTGTTTAACTGAGTTATTGTAAATTTTGAGTTGTTTTTATAAAATTTCTTTATGAATTGTTAATTTAGTCTTTTTATATTTCCTCTCTGCTTTTCTGCAACTCTGCTTCAGACGCTTACTGTCATCAGTCTTCCATGGGATTGTATTAGTGGTTCTTGATAGTTAAGTTTTGAATGGAGCCAATGTATGTATGCAAGACTGAAATCTGTTATTAAAAGTATCGACAATATATTCACAGGGTGCAGGTACAATCTGAGCAGGAGTTTGTTTAAAAATATCAATAAAACTTGCAGCCTCTTCAGAAGTTATATACTGCTTTCTCACCTGCTGGATTTCAGTGGTGACATTAAAAAACACACAGCAGTGATCTGATATGGCCAAGTGAACAACAGAGGACACCCCGGCGGACAGGCCGTAGGCAATGACAAGGTTCAGGGTGTGTCCTCATGCTGCTAAGAAGATTTAAAACTCACAAGCATGACATCATTTTTATCAACATGTAAATTAAAATCACCAGTTATTAAAGTCCTATTGTACCTGATGTGAAGAGATGATAAAAATTCTGAAAATTCTTCAACAAAACAGGAAGGAGGCTTTGGTGGTCTAAAATCAGATCATTGATGATAAAAGACTTATTTAAAAGTGATCTGACATTTAAAAGATCCATTTTCATCGTTAAAATATAATGTGAGCATTATATGGGTTTTGTGACTGTTGTGTGAATTGAACAGAGACATCTGACATGGATTTGAATGAAAATGATTTGAATGTCGATTGGTGATGCGGACTGGTATATGACGCTGTGTGGTAGAGAATGGTAAGTCAGGGGTGTGGGTGTCCTGGTTCAATATCAGCTGGGAATGGTTTTGAAAGAACGGAGAGTGAGATCAATGTTCATGCTGAGTAGATGGGAACCACTATTGTTAGGGTGTAAACCGTCTGCTTTGAAGAGGTATGGTCTATTGTAAAATGTTGTGAAATGATCAATGTATGGAACACTCATGGAATGACAGTATGTTTTTAACCAAATGTGAAGCTGATGGACGCAAGAGAACATTATGTCTCCATAACGGGGTGCAGGAAGAGGTCCGGATACGAGACAGTTTTTGTTTACCTGTTGGATATCTGGTTGATGAAGTCAGTTGTCAGAGTCTCTGTTTGTTTGCTGCAGTTTGAGGTTGGTTGGGCCTGAATGTACGGTGAAGGTCTCTACAGAGGGGTGTTTGACAGAAAGTTGGTGGGAAGACTTATTAATGTCATTCACAACCGCTCCTGAGAGTGAGTGTGTGTGTGTGGCACCTGACAACCCACACATGCCGGACAGCGGAGTCTCCTACAATGAGTACTGGTCAAACCTGTCAGACCTGCCTGACCACAGTTAGACTGCATTATATCCAAAGTATTTAAAAAAATATTTATATTAAAGGATTTTGGAAAACATTAGATAAACACTGTCTGCTATTAGTGCACACAAATAATCTGTTAGAGATGCTCTCGCTGTGCGCTTTTTTGTAGGTGGTGCCATCTAGTGGCAATGACTGTGCTTCTCTGTAATTCCTGAGAACCAGCACATTAATTTATGACCTCTGTAGACTGTTTTGTCTCCCCAGGAAACCAAACTTCTCATAATCCCACCCAAACACATGCGATATGACAGGAAAGGGCAGGATGTCTATTTATTTTAGCCCGCCTGTTCTTAGTAGAGAACTTCAAATGACATAATCCAAAAACAACTGTCCCCTACAGAGGACATAAATGAATGGGCTGGATCTCAGGAGAGTATTCAAAAATCAAGTGCAACATTATTCATTCTTTATGTTCAAATTGAAGATTTTTTTTTTTTCAATGATGCTTTTTGTACATGGTCTGAATAATTTCTGCTAGACGTTTGTGTCTTTTTCAACCACAAAGAAACCTTCTGGTTAGAAAAAAAAAAAAAAAAAGTCTAATTTAACCAAGGTTATGAATAATTTTGGGTTTGACAGTCAACATTTGCTGTTAGATCCAGTCTCTTTCAGATGGTCAAACAAACCTTTGACAAGATACCTGTCTACATGTTTGCAGACTTCTGCAACCTTTGCTCTGTGGGTGTGTGGATGGCAACCAATGGCACTGCACGACCAGTAAAGGCACAGCGGTTGGCTCCTCTGTGAAGATTAAGAATTTTCCCACAAAACTTTTAAATTTGTATTTGAATAAAAGGAACAGATTCTTCTGCTAAATAAACAGTTTTTTCCCCCATGTTTGGGTTTATATGTAGTTTTAAGTTAAATCAGAGCATAAAGAGTTCATATATTAAGTTGTTTTGAGAGAAATGCCACATCCAAGTGGATTGGACTTCTTTTTTCTGGTTTTTGATATCAAATGTGTCTTCATCTATATTGACTTTCTTTGTTTTTAGTCCTCAAGAAGGCAATCTTTAACCCCGCCGTCACCCAACACTGTAACCTGGGAAGAATACATCTCTGCTGACAATGGAAAGTAGGTGTCACTGTACCTGTGAATGATTTACAAACACATGAACCCAATACCATCAACTTTTAGATGTTAAAATGGGACGTTTAACAGTCTTTCTATGCAATAAAATCAGTTTTTTTGTGTTTTTCCGCAGAGCACCTCATCTAGGAAGAGAGCTGGTCTGCAAAGAGAGCAAGAAAAACTTTAAAGCCACGATAGCCATGAGCCAAGACTTCCCTTTGTGCATGGAGTCGTGAGTTCTATTCCGTTTCATTCCTTTCTTGCAGTCTTATATTTCAATCATTTGTTAATTGGTTTCCTCTATGGTTGCATCTGCTTCCAGGTTACTTAATGTCCTGGAGGTGATCGCACCCTTCAAGCACTTTAACAAACTCAGGGAGTTTGTTCAAATGAAGCTCCCCCCTGGTTTCCCAGTCAAACTTGGTAAGTGAAGCTGTGGAAACGGCAAATGGCAGGTGGAAAAAGATCTGTTCCATTTTTTTACTTTATAAATGTTATTTTCCAAAATAAATTGAATAGAGATTTTGTTTTCTTCAGACATCCCCGTCTTCCCAACCATCACAGCCACAGTGACGTTTCAGGAGTTTCAATACGATGACTTTGAGCAATCGATTTTTACTATTGCCAAAGACTATAAAGAAGATCCGAGCCACTTTCCCGACCTTTAACCTCTCATGCTGAAGCTCCAACAAGTAAGAAAATCCCATAAAACATACCTTTCATAATCCCAATGAAATAAGAACAACCTGAGACTCAAGACCAAGCTTATGGAGATGTCTGTTCACACTGCAACACGCTGACCTGCAGCATTGCAGGTCCTCAAAGTCACAACCCGATTGAACAAAACAGGGAGTGCGAGTAACTTTGAAGGTCATCTCACCAGTGAAGAGGCATTGGAGTTCAAGTGAGCTTTTTTAAATAGGGAGTGTTAACAGAAACAGATGACCAGTCTGGATGTTTCTTTGTATTTAAGTACAGTATATGTAAGTAATGTTTATAAAGGGCCTTTTGTGAACTGACTTGTAGTAAAGCACTGATGTTATTGTGAGAAGAGGAATTCTACTGCAGAAATTCTTTTTTTTTTTTTGTTCTTCTCTTACTTTTTGTCATCTATATAAAAATCAAGGTGCAAAAGTCTTTTTATTATAGTTTTTTTTTTTTTTTTTTGCACAGCTCAGATTGCTTCCTCTATGCATTAGGACACTAAGACTTCAAATTTTCTACTTCATATACCAACTCCTCCCATGATATTGTTTTTGGAAGGTTGTTTTGTTTTGCATGACTGTGCAAACATTTTAGGCAAAAAAAAAATGCTGTAAACAAAGAGGTTTCAGAAAGGAAGTTATCCATTTATTTTAATTGATCAACAAAATGCAGTGAATGAACATAAGAGGAATCTAAATCAAACAAACATTGGGTGTGAGCGCCCTTTTGCATGTATTCTTCTATGTACACTCGCACCCAGATTTTGAGGGAACTGGTAGGTTGATCCAAACATCCTGAAGAACTAACCTTAGATCTTCTGCGGATTGAGGTTTTCTCATGTCCCAGGGCCTATTCATTTAATCCCAGATGCACTCAATGATGTTGAGATGAGGGATATGAGGGTGCCACGCCATCCCTTCTAGTACTTCCTGTTCTTCTTTACGTTAAAGATAGTTCTTAATGACTTTTGCTGTATGATTTGGCGAATTGTTCTGCAGAAGAAATTTTGGTTCCAAACATACGCCTCCCTAAGGGTTGACATGATGGTTAAGTGTCTGCCTGTATTTCTCAGCATTGAGATCAGTAATCCTGAACAAATATCCAACTCCATTTACAGAAATGCAGCCCACATGATTAAGAGACCTCTACCATGCTTCACTGTTGCTTGCAGACAGTCATTATTGCACTGTTCTCCAGCAACCCTTTGATAAACTACCTTCTGCTGCAGCTAAAGATTTCAGATTTTAATTAATCACTTTAAAGAACCTGCTGCCAATTTTGCACTCCAATTTCCATATTTTATGCAATTTTGAGTCACTTAGCCTTGTTTCTATATCTGAGGTAAAGTGTTTTTGACAGCAACTCTTCCCTGTACCTGAATCCCACTGGTTTCTGCCAGTTTTGAACTGATGGCTTTTTTTTCTAAATTCAAATGAACAATTATATTTCTGAAAGCATTCTGTGTTTACAGCATTTTTGCACAGCTGCTTAAAACTCGTGCACTGCATTGGATGTCAAAAACGTTCGCCTTTTCTGTAAAACTGTAAAACTCCTTTGAGTCTGCGCTAAAAATATTGTCAAAGATATCACCATTCTTATGGGCATGGAGTAGCACAGCTGATCACATT
The DNA here is from genome assembly GCA_036245035.1 of Adrianichthys oophorus. Taxonomy (NCBI): domain Eukaryota; kingdom Metazoa; phylum Chordata; class Actinopteri; order Beloniformes; family Adrianichthyidae; genus Adrianichthys; species Adrianichthys oophorus. Next base: position 15,097,267 of record BSAI01000138.1, read on the forward strand.
TGGGCACTAGTTGGATTCGACAGTCTTTTCCAGCTGACATCACTGACTCCATTTGTTCCGAACCTGTTAATTGAGATGATGCTGTTATGCTGCAGGATTTTATAATCCCAAAAAGCATTTTTTATGTGTGTGTGTGCGGGGGTCTTTTATACCGCCTTTCTAAATAACGTAACAATTTAAAATTGAGATTGCTATAAGAAAACAAGGGAATGAATGAACTCATGCTATTTTTGACACATTCAAACATAGCGTTTATTTTCAAGTCTCAAAATGCATGTTATTTTTGTTTTTTTTTTCTACATATAATTATGTTAACTGACACACTATCTGCAAGAGGGTCTGTTTTTAATACAGCTCATGTTGAAAGGATATTGGTTTGTATGTGGTTTTACTTTGTGTATATATTCATGTACATATTGTGTTTTTTTATTTTAAAAAATGACCCATGAACCTCCCCTCAGGTGTGGTGAAACAATCATTTCAGCTGTGTGAAAAAAGCACAAGGTACGCAAACCCTCTTTAAGAAAAGACTGAGTGTTCATCGGTGCTGTTGACCACAAACAGGTTCTGGTTTTCCCGTTGTAGCTCAGACTGCTTTCGTATCTCTTAACCGTCATTTTGAGGTTCATTAGAACTGAATGCAATCTTACCATTTTACATTCCTTCAGTACTGTTAAGTGCAGCATTCTCAACTGTGCCTGATCACTGACTTCATGCTTTACATTTGATGCCCCTTCTCAACTTTTGCTGCTCCGACTTTGTTAGATTTTATTCGATTAGTTGTACAGCGAAATTGTTGTACAAGTCTGTAACACTATTTTCATATGAAAAGTACTAAAATAAAAACCCACATATCTAAGAGTTTGGATGTTTTACTTCTGAGACTTGTGTGATCATGAAATTCTGTTTTGTTCAAAAAGATGGTAAGAAACCACATGTTAGTGTAAAAAGTGCAAACGCAGAATATATTTCAAGTGTTAATAAACTGGAAACCGCTTTATTGTTTACACAAAATGCTTTAACATTTGACCCAGTTCTTTGTTTCCTTTGAAAAGTCTTACATTACATTTCATTGCAACATCACATTTCTATCTACAGTGTGTTCTTAAAAATGCAAACATGACAGTGCATTATAGTAAAAGAAAACCTGTTCCATGAAGACAAAAAAACACTTGGATGAGTCACAATATGAATAGAGTCCTGACAAGAACAATATGAAAACGTTTAATAAAAATGTTCAGCGTTTTGCTGTCAGGAAGGACAAACTTAAGAACAAAAAATGAAAATGACTAAAAATCCAGGTTTAATGTTTTCCACATAAAAACAAAAACGGGTTTATCTAAACTTCTGCCTGCAGCTCTTCTACAGTCAAGATTTATAGAATAAAGATAATGTGGCCCATAGTAAAAAATAGAAAAGACAGTGGAAAGACACTGTTAGTCACTCATCTCCATGTCATCCTGGTGGTGATCATCTCCGTTGAGTTTGGATTTTTTAGGTGCTTGATCCTCATCTCTGTCCATGTCCTCTTGGGCTTTGGAGGAGGCGGCCGAATCAGAGTCGCTCTTTCTCTCCTCATCTTCAGCTTCTTCTCCTTTCTCACTGTCGTAGCCTTGCTCCTCCTCGTCATAGTCCCGGGTCACCTGTGGGGTTCAGAAAAGTTTAGTCATCAGACAAATATACCAAAAACTCTGCAACTGCCATACAGACAGAAATCAATGTTCAAGATCTGTGACTTTAAACAAAGTGTCTGAAATGTTGCAGCAAAAAAGTCAATGATCTTCATGTCTCTGTAACACTCAGCATGGCAGTGTTGATCAAATACAGTCTTTAACAAGTTAACAAACCTTCACATCTCCTTTGTCACTTTCAGACTTGCGATCGCGATCTCGCTCCTTGTCTTTACTCTTCTTCTTCTTGCTGGTTGAGCGTTCTCGTTCCTCTCTGATCCGTTCCCGGTCCTCCCTCCTGTCCCTGTCTTTCTCACGGTCCTTATCCTTCTTTTTCTCCTTCTTATGGCTGTCGAATTTATTCATTTGTTCATTTTAGTCTTTGCAAAGCTTTTTAAAAACCGCAAATGTGCACCCAAACTGACCGTCTAGGGGATGGAGACTTGGACGCCTTCTTTTTAGGAGATCGAGAGGTGCTGCGACTTCGCCTGTGCCTACTGCAGAAACACACTTTGAATTACTCCTCTGCTGAAATATCCCAGTGATTTAAAGTTAAGAAATGTATGCAAACCCTTAAAAAAATTCACAGCACCCACATTAACTTACCGGTTGATGCTCCGGGACCTCCTGGCGCTGCTGTAGCTTTTCGGGGGTGTCTTGGATCTCTTTTTAGACTTTTCCTCCTTCCTTCTGTCTCTGGGAAATTTTTAGGGAAAAAGAAACCAAACGAGTTAACACTGATTAATACAGGACAAAGCTCCATCAACAAGGCAGATTTGGGTTATTTGAATAACCCAAATTAGCAGCAGTTAAAAGCACATGCTCAGCAAAAGCTCTCAATGAACTGCGTTGGGGACAAACCTGGATCTAGTGCGATGGCCTCTATCCCGAGAGTGCGTCGTCCTCCTCCTCCTCGGGCTCTTAGACCTCCTCCTGCTCCTTGAATGAGACCTACGTCGGGACCGGCTCCTCGAACGCCTGGACAGATGAAAAGTAAGATCATTGAAAGGGTGAAAAACATGCTTTCCTTCAACATTTTTTTTTTAAACAAGTTATCTTCTTTCTGGAGTTTTGTACCTGTGCTTTGAGCGAGATCTGGACCTTCTGCGTCTTGACCGGGAGCGAGATCGGGAATGTTTGCGCTTGTCATCTTTCTTACCTGCAAAACCAAGACCGTCAATAAACAATTGAATCAAAACCCAAATGTAATTTGGAAACATTTAAAACAAAACCTTGATAATACAGAATTATCATCAGAGCAGGAAGAAAGTACCCCAGAAACTCCAAACTTACTTCCAGGTTCAATGGCAGCAGAAATCAGAGACTGGGCTTCTCTAACTCTCTTCATTGCCTCTTCAATTTCCTTGTTGGAGGAATCTGCCTTCAGACCTAGATTCAAGTTTAATCCAGCTGCCAGTGGATTCAATCTGCAAAAGCCATCATTTAATTAAAAAGGTAAAGAAATAAAAGAAATCATCAGTATGGATTTTTCATTTGATGAACGGTTTTTACTTGGGATCCATGGACTGCATGAGCTTCAGCAAGTCTGCAGAAATCGCCTGAGAAAAAGAAAAAAGGATATTATCGTCTCATAAAATTACTCTTTTAATTGATTAATCTTAAGTCATTAATATTTTAATGACTAAACCATGACTATGTCTATTCCCAATTCTCACCTGGGGGTTCATGCCAGGTCCTGGAATTCCCATGGCAGCCATTGGATCAAGGCTTGGAGCTCCAAGACCTCCAAAAGGTGTTGCTCCAATCTGAAACGTTGGACATTCAGAAATAACTTAGTCATCTTTTTAAACCTGTAGAATTGCAATTTTCAACAGAAATTGAAATGAAAGACACCACTTTAATCTGAAAGAGGCTCATGAAAGACAGCAGCCTAAAAAAGAAAACTGATATTTATCTAGATGCAGTTATTCACTGAAAATAAAGACATTAATAAGAAAAACAGAATATTCCATCACTTCATGCAACGTTGATGTGAAACCTTACCGACGCTAGAGGATTAGGCGTCGGAAGAAGACCACCTCCAGGCATCATTCCTGCCACAGCATTGGCTGGAGCCAGCAGCGACATAGCTTTAGACTCATCAGGAATGACTCCTGGAGAGAAGTAACAAGATTTCAGCACACACTCCGAGAAAACATCCACAACACTCAGACAAGACTTGCAGACAAGCCACCTCAGTCTAACTACTCTGCAGTGGAAACCAATCAAATACATGAGAATCCACTGCTTGGATGTCTTGTCTGTAAATCTTGAATCCTGACTGTTTTTTTTTTTTTTTTTTTTTTTGTAGAACAATTCTAGGATTAGCAGCAATGATTTTAAATGTCACAATACACACTGTTGTCAACACTGCCAAGATGTTATCACCTGTACTTGTTTTTTAAGTCATGAACCAAACGTTAGCAAGCACAGCCAGTTGTCCCGTGGGATGTGCTCTCAACTTTCATTAGATGTTTTATGAACAAGCGACTCACGCCGGCTGCTTCGCTATAAAAGCACACAAAAACATCGAGATACAGAAAAACAAAGTTCATGATTTGGGTGTAGACAAAAGGGTACATTTCAACATTACTTGCCATGACTAGTACAAAAGAGCAAAGGATCAGTCATTTGACATGTTTCTATCCTCATGTTGAAGGCTAACAAGCATTTCCACCAAGTTAAAATAAATACCATCAGAAGTACTGCTAGTCATGGTATTTTAAGGATTTAGGCAACACTGAAAAAATAAATAAAAAAATACACCATGTAATGTCAAAAAAGATTTTGTACTAAGCAATCAAAAGCTGCTACTGACAAAATCATGAACATTAACATCAATGTTGAAGAGAAATACAAATTCCTGTCAACTTCTAAAGAGGTGATCATCCATGAATCTGAAAACAGATCATTTTAAATCTGACTTTTTTTTTTCATTTAAAATAATGTAAAAAAAAACAAAAAAACAAAAAAAAAAACAAGAGAGAGAAGAGACACCCACGCAAACACACACACACACACACAAAACGGAAAAGACACAGGAAACGGGATAAAGCTGCAGAAGACAAAACTGTTGGTGGCATTTTCAGCAGGGCCTGGTATAAGGGGCTGGCTGAACCAGGAAAAAGAACTGTAAAACACAACAACAAAAGAAAACACCACAGTTAAACTTGAAAATCACTCAACTCTATTCAGAGTCATGTCTGGAGAGGATCAATTTCTAAAAGTATTTTTACAGCATCATGTTTTTTGTTTTTTTTTAAAACTTTGGTCCTGAAGTTTACTCTTCATCAAAGAGGCTTCTAAATGTCCAACAAAACTTGTACACCTCTTTACAAAATTGAAACCATTTCTTCAGCTTCTGTGGGCTATAACTTTGAGATTGATGGGAAACCACTCCACTTTGGTTCTACATGAGGTTTTGTTTTATGTCACAGGCTTGGAGTTCAACAAAGCGATTACCCGAACATGTTTGCTCCAAACTTTACTTCATCGATCGTTTGGTTCCGTTAATAAACCTATTTCAGAGTTTTCCAACTCTGGTCGTCAAGTACACCTGCCCAGCATGTTTCACCTTTCTCCCTGTCCAACACAGTCAGCTCTGCAGACCTGATAATGAGTCTGTCAAATCAGATGTGGGATATTAGGGGGAAAAGCTCAAGCATGCAGGTCTGGATGCTTGAGGACCAGGGTTACAAAATACTCATGAAAGGCAGGATCCCTAAACCCAATACTATAGCTAGCATGGAGGCACTGCTCCTATTTATAAGTGCCCTCTGCCTAACACCTGATGATATCAAACATGTGGAAGCTGACCAACGTGGAGGGATGGCTTTTCAACTTTCTCCAGAACTGGACTTACCAAATGTATTTAAAAAGTAATCTGGTAATTTTGTTTAGTATCTGACTTAATGAAATCTTCTACAGTTACAGATTGAAAGTAAAAAAAACAAAAAACAAAGCAGAACAGCAGAAATATACTTCCTGGGTTCCAGCTGAATCAGTGGAGCAGAATCAAGCCTGTTGATATTGGGCTATTTAAATAAAATTGAATTGAATAAAATAGTATTCTCCTTTATTTTTTCTAGTGCAGCCTCACCCAGAGGGTGATCACAAAGCTGCTCAAATAACTCAAGCAAGTGGACTTCTGAGACCTGAGCCCAAGACCAGTTGAAAATGTGAGTCCCAGTCACAGGTTCAGCTGTTTTACCAATATTGGCACAAAAAAAAAAAATCCCCATAAACAGATACACATCAACATTTGATGTTCAAATATATGACTCTTTTTTGATATTGTAAAAAAGAAAACTTTGAGACACAACAGGCACTTATAAAAAAAGGAAAAATGCCCCCATGCCAAATGCATGACAAAGACTACATTCAGTTGTAATAATTTTTTTACTTGTTTTTTGGCCTTATTTGAAATTGAAGCTCAGACATTTTCAGATGCTTTTACCCATCATTAGACCTATGCTCAACAGTCTGAAGATGCTCATCATGGTGCAACATTTTCATAGCAAGTGGCTGCTCTGGCATTTTTGTTAGCTTTCAATGTTAATACGCTGCCTTAACCAACTCACTTTAATAAAGAGATCCAGTCAGAAAGTAATGAACACACTGCAAGTTCAGGACATTCAATGCTTTCTGATTAGTGTAAAAGTTATTTTGTTATGACAGGAAATCAAACTGAGAATTTTTGTCTACAGTCAGCAACTCTGAAGCAGACAAAAATGAATTTGCTGACTTGGCTGGGGTTTTGCTTTTGTGATTATTACTTTAAAATCAAAATGCATCTGTTCAAGAAAAACAAGTACGTTAACATGTAAAGAGTCAGAGTATTGCTTCTTGTGTCCCTTTACACATTTTTGAGTGTTAAATACATTTTAACAGCGCCATAGTTTAGGTGCATCTCCAGTATTGTGAATAGTGACATTACAACCTTCTGATTTGATTCAAAGTGTGAACCCAAATTCCCTTTTAAAGTAGAAAAACAAACAAAAAAACATTTTACTGCAGAACAAGAGAGAGAGAGAGAGAAAGAGGGAGATGGGGCTCTCAAGCCTGGTCCCAATATTTTTTTCTAATCCCCTGATGGTTGCAGGACCACTTTCAGCCAGCAAGGAAGGGGCTCTCTGCAAATGACTTGTCCACTATGAAAACCACAACACAAATAACAAAGAGAAAAGTTTACAGCTAGGATGCAAGACACAGACAAATATGCATTTTTCCCTTCTACATTCCTCGAAATGCCAAGCATTGAAAAACTTAGCAATGACGACAAAATAAATAAATACACAACTCAATGATAAAGTTTATGAATGTTTATATAAATAGTCGTGTCAATGGTAGAAGCATAAAACAAACCCACCTTCAGCAAAAGGGACCACAATCAAAGCTCTGTCCACGAAGACGGTGTTTGTAAGGTGTTGGGAGACTCCCACTGATTCAGGCTCATGGAATTTTACAAAACAGACACGTGAAGTCACAGGCAAGGGAGAATCACTGAAAGAAAATACAGATTTGTTGTGCAAAGAATGGAAACACAAAGAACATGGCCTTTCCAAAATGCCAAGTGTGTGCCTTGTTGAACACCGCTCTAAAAATACATCTTATTATATTGTTTTAATTGTAATAATGCAACTACATATGTAAATCTCACATAAAAAATAACAATTTTATCACAGCTAAACATGTCAAGGCTCTCATATCCTCCTGACTACCAGCAATGCAATTTTGTAAACCTGAACATCTTAAAGCGCTGTATAATACTAAACTAATTCCTATTGGTTTCTTCAAAGGACATTCAGGGCTTTTAAATTAGATCTAAATGGAAAAGAGTGAGTCTCTGGGATTTGTAGTTTTTCGGTGGATTTAAAATTTTTTGACTGGACAAATTTGTTTTCTTTGGTAGTCAGGAGAATGGGTTAATAGCTCTTCTATGTGTAGTTCATCTGTGCCATGACTATTGAATTAATCAGAAAATTTGTGCTTGGAGATTTGGTGCATTCAAAAATAAATTACTTTTACTTTGGCCTCCTAAAACTAATAACAAGATATGGTTGGAAAAATAAAATCAGTATATTAAAAAAAAAAAAAGGTTTATGCAAAAAAAAAAAACATGGAGGTCCAGATAAGACAATATTAAATAAATACACACTACATTAAATAAAAGTGTTATTATTGAAAATAGTTAAAAGCTTCATTAAATGTGTCAATATTTCACTAAAATACAATTTTAATTAAACATTTAACGAAACAAACATTTATTCATTTCATGATTTAATGACACATTTCATGATTTTATGAAACATTTCATGGTCACATTTGCAGGTGATCTGAGTTCGCCACGACCCCTAAATTTGACGGGACAGTTTGACGGATAACGTAATGAAATGCTACAAACGGAACCATGAAATGTGCCATTAAATCCTGAAATGAATACATGTTTCTTAAATGGTTTATTTCATTAAAAATACATTTTGACGTGACACATTTAATTATTTATTTCAAATTTTACATAATTAATCACACTTTTATTCACATATTTAATATTACATATATTTATTTCAATTTGTCTCTTCTAGCCCACACTGGAACCGGAAAATAAATAAATATGTCATTTAATGTTTAAATTTGCTTTTTAATAGCAATTTAAATATTTTAAGGCCACATATATTTCAACATGTATTGATTGTTTTCCAATTTTAATTTTTGAATGCCAATTTTTCATAATGACACTTTAATTTAAAGACTTAATGATGAATTTGTATATTAAATATTGTCTCTTCTGGACCTCCATTAAAAAACGAGACAATCGTATATTATATAATTTAAATTCGTAAATAATGTTTACATTTTTTTTTCTTCGATGTCGAACAGTTCCTACACCTTCCGTTTATCACGCTTTTATTTTGAAGAGTGATAGCCAGCGCGGGGAAACGTTAGCATTAGCATGCTCTGCGGAGAGGCCTCGGTACAGGCCTTCAAAAGCATTGGCATAAGCTAGGTGAGCTAAATACGATAGTACACAATACTCACTCGGGTGGAAACAGCTTAAGTTCCTCTATGGTGCCGAGAAATCCAAACAAGGTTCTCATTTGTTCAGAAGTTGTGCTCGGTGAAACGTTGGTCACCTGAATGACGTGCGTGGAACTCATTTTCACGGGTGCTGATTAAACAAGCTGCTATTGTCTAATAACGAGCTCGAAAACGTGAATAAAAACGCAAACTATGCAACATTTAAGTTGTAAAAACCGTCAAGCGAATACAAACAAACGCATATTTTCTACAGAACAATTAGCTTTGCGAACAACAACGGCACCGTCTTGTATAAAGGGCTGTACGGCTACAATGCTGTCGCAGACTGCACGGAACTGTCGCGACTCCAGGGAGGCTGTGGTGCTGCTTTCAAGTGCAGTTTTTAGGCTTGTAATTTTGCCATTCCAAACACAAAGTATCGTTTTGTGTCATATCAATTTGGAAACAAAAGGGAAATAAATATATTTAAAAGTAAAGACACTTGTGATGAAACTAGTTAAAAAGACATTTTTTTCTTCTGTATTAAAAATTTAGAGTTGTGCATCTGATCATTTCATTCTGTTTTAACCATGTAATGTTTTTAACATAGAATAATATTAGTACCTTGCTTTTCATTAATTTTACAGTGAAAGTTAATGCTTGATCAAATCAGAGGACGGAGTACTTTAAAAACACTGGCTACACTAGCTAAAGTTGAACATGTTTAATTGTTTGCTTATTGTACTTTACTGTCTTTTAATTTGACGTGTTTGTCTTGTATGTTTCTCTCTAGGCCTGCATCTTGTTGTATTGAGTGGATTTATAAACCAAGACAATCCAACATACAGCATTTTAAGGTAGAAAAATGATTAAATGTGAAATTTGTAGATGACTCCTGCTGATCTGTGTTATTCAATAAAGTTGACCATATTTGAGTGACCAGTCTCTTCTGTTTATTTACATTGATGTTTCAATATGCAAGTAAAACAAAAGGAAATATGGGTCAAAGTCAGATCGGTATAATATGGATTTATTTTTTAAACAAGTTACATCATTCAAAACATCACAAGCATTAACCACTGACAATTCTTTGCATTTTTCCTTCATTTAAAGAAAGTAAAGACTTCTTTAAACAATCACCTGACATGATGGCTGTCTGCCACAGAGGAAAAGAGTGATGATATTGTTTTTTCAATCATGTCGAGTAAAAAATAAGATAAACAAAAGAGGAAAAGCTTTTTTTTGAACAATGTCATGGTTTCAAAGCATAACCTTGTTATTTCAGTGCCCTAGTGAGCACCGTACAGCTGCTGGATGTTCTCTCATGCCAATGACCAGGTCCAGACTCCTGACGTCACCGATTCCCTTCTTCCACAGAGATGATAAAATCAGAAGCTGCTCTTCCTTGTAGGCTTGAAAATAAAAAAGGTAAAAGACCGCTCCACCGCCTCAGCTGAACCAGGAGACGTGGATCCCTGCCGGGCTCAAGACGCTGTGAAGGTTTTGTTGAACTCTCCTTTCTGATGCCAAATGGACATGACCATCACCGATAATCCAAACTGTAAGGAAAAGAAAATACATTTGAATCAATAAATATTTAGACACGTGCTGCTTTTGCAAACATGTGTTTTTAAAATAAAAATGGAAAGTGTTTCTTACTTTATGCTCAAGTTTCATGCAGTCATGCAAATATCTTTTGACAAAATCTTTTAAGAAAACGAGTTTGTCTTTGAAATAACAGTATTTACTTTTCTTCTGATTGTCAGCAGAAGATCATTAACCTCTTCAGCCTTCCGTCCACATGCATGGACCTCACATTTTGGGGTCTTTTACCACAGTAGTTCATTCTGCTTAACTGGGCCCTGTGAATGTGAGGGTTAACTTAAATATTAGCTCGGGCTTTACAGATTAATGACAGTATGATCTACTTAACTAAAAGATAAACGGGGAAAAACTCCTTACATTACAATCACAACATTATATGACTGCGGTCAAGCCGTGATCGTATGTCAACAAGTTTATTTAACATGAGAGAGAAAAAATGACGTTTAACACGATCAGGTGTTACTGATATGATGTGTTTATAAAGTCTACAATATAGATTTGGACCACAGAAATAACATGTCCAACCGTGTCATGAAGGGCTCGTTCAGTTTATACTAAACACGTAATGCGGGAAAATATGGTTTTATTCTTGTCTAAATGTCACTTTCACGGCTTTACGTATTCTGTATAAAATATATACATAATATATTTACCAACAAAGATTTATAACGTGAATATTAGTCCTCCGTTGCGTTGTTGAGCTGGAAACTTAAGCTAAAGCGGGTAGCGTTAGCTTGGAGAGACCACATACTGTAAACTGTGAACAAAAACTAAAGGGGGAAAAAAATGACTCCGTCCAGTCCCACCTCTTTTCTCCATTTTTGGAACATCCCAGTTGGGCGGAGTTAACTTCAGCCAATATGGCTGCGCCCGTCAGTTGAGAATTTAGGCTTCAAGTAGGGGACTGTAGAAGTCAATGGTTAACGTCAGAGACGACCCGTCCATCTTTTTTATGTCTATGGTTTGAGTTCATCTCTCTTTTTGCTAGATTGTTAGCTAACTAGTGTTTTTAGCACTCCTTCATCTTAATTTGTGCAAACTCCGTGTTTGTTTTGCAACGCGGTAGACATGTGCGCGCGCAGGTTTGTTCATTTAGTTAATTGATGTTTATTTCGGAGTTTTACAGAATACGGTCGGGCTGCAGACCATCTATTCACTTGTGAGCGGTTGTTCTGGCACGTACTGCACCATCATTTCACACGTCCAGAGGTTTTAGAGATTTACAACGTCGCCATTAAATGCTTGCGTGTTATCTAGAGGATAGTCTAGACTTAAAGAAAACTCAGTGGGTTTTAAGGCTGTTTAATCCCGTGCAAGCTGTTGAGGAGAAACAATGACAGAGGTCATCTGCATTCAAAAGGTATGCTCCTTTGGTCTTTTTCTTTAAGGATTTTTTTCATTTTCTTTGACAAGTAGCTTATGGTTGTGTGATGCCAAAACCCATTTACAGTCAACATGCTTTCAAGACAAAGCACTGGGATTTCAAAAAAATGTAGAAAGCAATATTTGTCAGAGAAATTATAATTGTGCTAGTTTTTTTTTGTTTGTTTTTAACCTATTTGTTGCTTATAGTTTTTCCATTTTGCCTTTGCATTCTTTAATTTTCATTGATATGCACTTGAAATATACTCAGTGAAATAAGCAGATCAAGTGACCTGCAAAATATTGAGAGAAATGTCTGCCAAACAACTCTTGCTAACTGGGCCATGACTCGATTTAAAGATTTTTCTTGTTATTTGCATATTTCAAAAATGATTTTTTTTCCTGAGTTTTTTGTTGTTGCTTTGTAATAAACAAATCATATATCCACCTGGAACAAAAGCATAAGCCAAAAAAAAAAAAATTGAGGTTTGAACCAAATCGTGGGGAAAATGAATCGTTGTGACCACATGATATTTATCAGGTAAACCTAGTTAAATGATTACAAGGTATAACGAAGACTTCTGAAAGCAAATAATGGGCAATGTGTAGAAAGACCCACTCCAATAAATGAATAAAAAAATTGGGGGTGTTATTAATTTTTTTCTTATTGCATTTATCTTATGATGGAGAACAAATATTAATAAAATTAAGCTTAAAATTGCATTTATTCAAATCATTGTGAATCAGGGGAGGATGGGAAAAAATGCCTTTAAAAAATATATCGGAGACGACTTTCCAACGAACTACTGCCGCTCTGCCGAAACTATGTCCTAGAAAATTGTTGTTGTTCACTTTTTGGCTTTTCCTGTCAGGAGTCATCACAGCGTATCTGATTTCACTGTATTACAACTGTGGTTTGGTAGAGAGTTGTCATTGGATACCCTTTCTGACATAATTGTACATTTAAGGCACAGGGCAATTCACTTAGGCAGCAATGTCAATGGTCGCTATGTGCTATGTACTAGAAAACTACAGCTTTTTCTGATTTAGGCTAAAAATGGCATAAAAGACCACTGAGAATGCTTTTAGATTTATTCAAAAGAAGATCAGAGTGGGTTTTTAAAAGCACTTAAACCTCGTGAGAAAACTTTTTACAAACTCCCTAACAAACTTTTTGGAGTAGCAATTCATGCAGCCAAGATTTATTAGTTTGCATTAAAATATTTTCAATCTATTTACCTGTTTTCCAGCATATCAAAACAACAATTTTCTGAGATTCAAAGCTTTAATTAAGTTCCTTTTCTTTTGTTTCTCTCACAGGGGTTTAGGAATGCATTTTACAAAAACTGATCAGCCCAAGATGACAGTTTTCCTGTCTTCATTCTCCTTCAAATGACATTAGCACATAGACATGGGCTTTGTACGACTCGTGGCTAGAATCATGAGTAGGGTCAGCACATTCAGATCCCATCAGTTTCTGTTACTTCTTGCCGCGGCACTTGCCGTTGTAGCTTTTTACTACTTTGGCTCAGAAAGGCACAACTTCTCCAGCACCACAAAAAGGATCAAGCAGACCCAAGCAAACACAAACAGAAACGATAACGATGCAGACCTAACTGTGGACACGAGCCTGATGCACCAGACTGGAGATGAAGACAAAGCACCTGAAGAGCAACACCTGGGAATGGAGAATGAGATATTTACTTTAACAAAAGGAAAAGTTGAATCTGGTGGCCAGCACTACCACGTGCTCATGATGTTCACCAAAGTGGATAAAAGTCGAAGCCTGCAGGATAAATTCAAAATCGCCATGTTGTCGATGGTAAAGCATGGCCATTTCTTGAAAGGGGAGGTGTTGGTGCTTCACTTTGTAAGTGACAAAGCCAGCCAACAACTTGGTCAAAGGATGCTGCAGGACTTTCTCCAAGATGCAACATTCAAATATGAAGTAAGTGTTGTTCTTCACAACTTTTTTGGGTAACTAAAATCTAATGTTAGGGATTATAGAATATTTTTTTCATTAAATGGGGATTTTTACCTCTCTTTTTATCTGATTTCAAGATTTTTATTCCACCAACTGACTTACTATAGTCTCACATCTGTGCAATGCAGCCCTTCGCATGGAAATCTCAGATTTTACATGCGTCAACTGTCTTTATATATGAAAAAAACAAACAGGCATGCATTTTGACTCATATAAGCAGATATCTTTGCTGCATTTTGTAGATCTTTATGCAGCTTCTTTTCCAGAAGAAATTCTGATATTGATGGACAGGAAGTGGAATTTCAAAACTTCAGAGTTCAGTGAGGACATGGAGGACTATCAGTTGGCCTTGAAGAAGTTTTGGCAAACCGTCTGACGCCTCAGAAGGGGAAAGCAGTTTTCTACAGGCACCGTTGTCAGTGCAGGTGGAAAGCTGCTGACTTCGACAGGGGGCATTGTTGGGCGGTGTCAGGAATACTTTGAGGATCTCCTCAATCCTGCTGACATGCCTTCGCTTGAGGAAGCAGAGGCTGAGGACTTTGGGCTGGGGCTGTCCATCACCTGAACTGAAGTCACTGAGGTGGATGAGGTCTGCCCTGAATACCTCAAGTCTCTGGATGCTGTGGGTGTGTTTTGGCTGAGATGCCTCTGCAGCATTGGGTGGTAGATGGGAACTGTACCACTGGACTGGCAGACAGCAGTGGTGGTTCTCCCTTTAAAGAAGGGAGATCAGAGGGTGTGTTCCAACTACCGGGGAATCGCACTCCTCAGCCTCCCTGGGAAAGTCTATGCCAGGGTACTAAAGAGAGGAGAGTCTGGCCGATAGTCCAACCTAAGATCCAGGAACAACAGTGGGGTCTCCGTCCTGGTTGTAGAACAGTGGATCAGCTCTACACCCTCTTTAGAGTGCTGGAGGGTTCGCGGGAGTTCGTTCATCCAGTCCATATGTGGTTTTTTGGGGGGATTTGGAGAATACGTTCGACTGTGTGCCTCCGTGGTGTCCTGTGGAGAGTGCTCTGGGAGTATGGGGTCCAGGGAGCCTTACTGAACGTTAACCGGTCTCTGTATGACCAGAGCAGGAGCTTGGTCACCATAGCCTGCAGTAAGTCAGACCTGTTCCCAGTGCATAATGGACTCTGGCAGGGCTGCCCTTTGTCACCAGTTCTGTTCATAATCTTTATGAACAGAATTGCTAGGCGCATCCAGGGGCCGGAGGGGGTGTGGTTTGGGAACCACAGGATTTTGTCTCTGCTCTTCGCAGATGATTTTGTCCTGTTGGCTTTTTTGAGCTGGGATCTTCAGCACGCATTGTAGCGGTTTGAAGCTGAGTGTGAAGCGGCTGAGATGAGGCTCAGCACCGCTATGTCAGAGGTAGTTTGCCCTCTCTGGGTGAGGGGTGCTCCTTCCCCAAGTTCAAGTATCTTAGGGTCCTGTTCATGAGCGAGGGAAGATTGCAGCCTGAGATCGACAGGCGGATTGGAGCAGCGTTTGCTGTTATGCGATCGCTGTACCGGTCTGTTGTGGGGAAGAGAGAGCTGAGCTAAAAAACCAAAGCCCCCGCAACCCGGTCCCGGATGAGCGGAGGAAGATGGAAGTATGGAATCCAGGTCGTTGTTAGACTCTTTAAGAAATAATTGCTACAAAATAATCCTCAACAAGCATGTATATTGCAATATATTTCTCTGAATAATCAATAATTTGACAAATAGGTTAAAACAATTTTCAGAATGATTTTGTGACAGAAAAAGGATGTTTCATTATTATGCCCATCACTAGATTTCCATTCACTTTACTTGTGATTTAGCACAAGGAGGGAAAATCTTGTCCTCTTTATCTTTGTTGTTTGGAAAGTTTTAGTTAATTATGTTTCCTTTTGTTGTCGCTGTGAATTAAGGCTGGTCTTACTGGAAATCACTTTAGGGCTTTCTTGACAAGTTGTAATCACATTTTAGTTCAGTCAGCTGATGTTACGTTTGTGTCTAAGGGTTCATTTGCTTTAAATACAGTAAGTTTTCCATCATCCATTAATGTGCTGAACATTATGTATGATGTAAAGGGAAGGTTTTTTTTTTTTTACATTATTTAGTGTAAAAAAAGAATGCAACTTGTTGACAGTTTAAAAATATCACAACAATATTATGCCAAATAAGTGCTGCTGTTACTGCTTGTTGGAAGTGTGTGTGCATTACATGAAAACACTAAAGCAAATCTGTAATAATCAAGATCTCTCTAACTGTTTGATGTAACGCAAATGTGTCACTCTTGTCTGAGATTTTTTTGGTACCAGAAACTGCTTTTACTTTTCAAACTGTTTTTTCAAAGCTGGCGCACAAGGTGGCAGTGTTGGTCTTCAAATACAGTCAGCTGGACTGCTCTTTTTATTACTGCCACAAAAAAAAACCTTCTCCCTTCTCTGTCTAATTTATGAAAAGCCTTGTAAAACTCGCCATATTGCATGGTTTTTTCAAGCATTTATTCATACTTTTGTTCATAAATAGTTTATCTATGTTTCAAAGTCTTTCAGTGACACTCGTCCTTTTGTTTTTAACTTTTCTGTATGTGAAACATCTTGTTGTTTTGTGATGGTCAAATTCAGCCTGACATAGTTTTCTTTTTTTCCCATTAGTTTTAAACCAAACAAACGTTTTCCTAACACACTAACACTGCCTGAGCTTCATTCTTGACATTATTTAGTGTCTACCATGAAAAGCAGAAAAGGGTTGATTGTCACTTTAAGAGGATTACCATCTTGGAGGATAGTTTAAAACCAGATTGTGGAGATGAGGAACTTTAAAACCTTATTGTGAAATGTATCAACGTTAACGTTAGATTGGCTCCAATGATGACTGTCCTCGTTTTACAGTGAGGAAGATGCTGCCCCACATCTGTTTTCTGAGTCGGGCAGTCCTTTTTTCGATCATTCCAACACCCCACAAACGCAGCATTTCTCTAAGTTTGCGTTTTTCCCTGAGGGACATCAACCCATTGGTGCAATTGGCCTTAAAACATGAACAAAAGTCACAGTTTTGAAATGGATCCAAAATCTTCTGTTTTAAAACATACTGTATTAATTTTCAATCAGTATTAAAGCATGTTTCTGTCCAGATTCTTAATTTTTTTTTCTGACTAGGTGGATTACTAAATCCCTTCACATCTGCTCCTGGTCTGGCCCTTTGGTCAAAAAGTGTGCCCAACCCTTGCCAGGCATATCTTCTCCATTCGTTGACCCTAGTACTGGTGTAGAGAGAACCTGAAGTCATCACTGAACATAATATTCTTGGCATGTTTTGGTTCTAGAACTTGTTAACACCAGTACCAACAACTTTGTCTATGAAAGACAGCCATGGCAGAGATTAGCAGTCTGCAGTGTAGTCTGTACCAGATCATCTGGACAGAGCTGTTTGCTCTATTTTCCTGCACACTTTAACAGTGAATCTAGAGGAGACAACCCTCTGTACCGAAAGGCTGTCAGGATGAGGAAACTGTCTTCATGGGGTGTAATTTTCTTAGGATCCCCATTCCTCAGCCTGTCTCTGACATCCTCTGTACTGTGGCACTTAGGCTTCAGGCTTTAAGTGGCACTAGGGCTCATTCCAAACAATGCTCCAACTTGGTATTACATAACAGCAGCTTCTATCCAGATCAGTCCAACATGGCATGTCCATTCCTGGAGAAGTCACCTACTCACCCCTGTAGCACGGCCTACGCTAAGATGCTGCTAATCAGGCACTGATTGGCTGCACCTTTGGGTCCCACAAGTTCAAAATATATCAAAAGGAAAAACAATATACCTGTTGTGATCATATGTAAAGTAGGTTTAGCAAAACCTTCAAAGGGGCAATCCACAAGTTCCTCTCTGCTCATCAAATATTTCAAATTAGTTAAAAAGGGAATTTTACAGGCTTTGCGACACAAGAAGCTTAGTTAACTAATAAATAACTCACCAAACACTCCAACTTTCTGTGCTTTGGCGTTGTAAGAACAAAGTTGTAGAATTGTAGTATGGCTAAGGTGTTAAACATTAGGTGGTCTTTGCAGTTGTGATAGTTTGTAATGGCATGCGTCTAATTAAATATTCAGAAAAAAAAAATCAAAGATAAATGATGTTTAAATTATTATTTTAAATTGACTGTAAAAACCAGTTTACTTTCCTTTGACTGTGTCTGAGAATGCCAACAAGGATTGGTAGATCCCAGTCAGCCCAACAACTTTCTGTCCATTTGAATAGAATTGCACTCCTTTCAATTTAACTGCATTCAACTAAATTATTTCTAGCAGAAAAAAACAAGGAACATATTTATTTCTTAATTAAAAATGTAACAGACATCGTTTTTCATAACTGGCATAAGATACCAATAAGAAAATTCTATAAATATATCTTAAATCCGTGGATTGAACCTTCAGGCTGTCCTCCTCACTGCTTTAGTCAGCCTCATTTTATTATTCCAGACCAATGCTTTTAAACATAGCTGTTTGAGTTTATAAATTATGAAACATTGTTCCACCAGCACTGACACAAGCTCAGCCACCTCCTGTCCTGATGCGCACATATGTACAAAAATAGACACACATGCAGACAATTTGTGCCACAGATACGCGAGACAGGACTCCCAGCGAGTGATATCTGAGCATGTTGACAGCCCTGTCGGCTCATTTTGAGATTCATTCCTTTTCATAATTTATTCTCAATGAGCGTGAAGACATGACAAGAGTTATGCAACAGTTTTGGCTGACATTGCTTCCTGACAGCAGCAAGTTCAAGGACCTATCTGGATTTTATTGTTATTGTTTTATTTTTTTGCAGCAAACAGCCTGCAGCATTAGTGTCCAGAGGATATGCTAATTACTGCCGACTGTCCTTTATCCAGAACACTGGAGTCTTGAGCGCTGTGACTTCTAATGACCAAACATGAATTTATTTATATCTGATGTGTTTCGGAGTTAAACAGTCAGTCCCTGGAAGATTTTTTTTTTTAAGCTGTTTATGACAGCTTAACAGTTCTCCATATAAGTGGTTAGTGAATAAAAAAAAGTTCTTAATTGTTTTTGCTTCCTTCAATTGGATATTTACTTATTTTACAAAGACAAAAACTGTTTTGGGTGTGAGAGTAGGACGGCTTTTAAAAAAAACAACATAAACATTACGTTGTGGAGAAAATATTTGTTGGTTGAGTGCACAAAGGAAAAAACAAAAGACAGAAGATGCAGTTTTGGGATTCACGAAGTGTAGTTAATACTCTATTGTTTTTGTCAAATTTTATTGCAGAATTATCTATTATTTTTGGAGGCATTGTGTGTTTTAAGTTCTAACATTTCCTCAGTAGTTCATATGTTGCTGAATATTAGTTTCTAGAAATGTATTTTTATTTTCAAAAAGGTTCCCAAAAATGACAGCAAAACTAATTGTTAACAGTACTTTTCATTTTCTTTTATTTACACATGTTAAGTTCACCTTTTAAAGCATTCTTTTGTTGGAGATCCTGCTTTGGCGCTGGTTTCTTTTATGCCATCACCTGTTATGGTTGGTTTGTATGGGTTTAGGATGTGTTCTGATCAAAGCACTCGCTGACGAAGCGTTCACTTTTGACGAAGCTAATGGACGATGCCCTTTTGTTCTTTGTACCAAACACAGAATAGACTGCATGAGGTTTGCCCACGTAATGTTGATGAAAGGAATTCATCCCAAATTAAAATACAAAGACTGATGGAGTAAATAAAGTTTGATTTCCAAATAAAAAACCTTTTTGATGTCAATTTGTTGATTGATTAAAAAAATCTATAGAGGAATAACTACTTATGCAAGAAAAATCTAATAAACTCCTACTGGTCTCATTGTACTTAAATTCAAGATTACATATTAAAGACCCACGCCAATGAAAACTGTGTTTTTGGTGTTAACAAGTTCTTGTATCTTTTTTTCATGTTGGAGGATGTGTACTGAAAAAATTTACAATAAAACAGCATTTCTGGGCATTTACTTATTCCAGTCGTGGTGAATCAGGATCAGATAAAAAAATCTCTGAAAAATCTTGTAGTTGTTAAGTACAAACTACAGTCTGCGGGCCACAAGCTAGATCTATTAACGTCTTCGTTATCCTCATCTGAACTTGTATCGAGCTCAAAACTGAACGACTGGATAGCTCCAAAAAGGCTCACCATTAATGTTGCTCTGCAAATGTTTTCTTGAGTTGTAAGCTAGTAAGAGAGGACGAACAGACAGACAATGGGAAATTAGGGCAGGCTTACTCCACACCTCCAGTCCCGCCCACAACTCGAAGACGAATTTCTGATGAACTACTGCTGCTCTGCAGAAACTGTCTTAGAAAACGACACAGGCTTTTTGGTTTTGTCCAAAAGTAGCATATTCATAATTAAAAGACCACTGGGAATGCTTTTAAAATGGATCAAAAGATGAATGGAATGTGACTTTAAAGCCTGTTTTATCTTTGTATTTGTATAGATAGTATATATTTAAAATGGCTGTAGTTTCTTTAAAATTTTAAAGGCTATAAAGATACATTTCTGTGTTTTTAAGATGTTTTTGTTCGTCAAAACCAAACTTCATACATTCTAGAGCGTTTAACTCATATTACTTTAAATAAAAGAGAAAAAACACAAAGCTGTTTATGATTTTAATTGCAAATCTGACCATCTTCTAAGATTTTTCTGTTTTTTTATTTTATTTTACCATCAGGTTCTCTTCCATGATGTCGCAGAGCTGACCCAGACTCTCTTCCCCATTGTTGAAGCCATGCAGAAGCATTTCAGCGCTGGCTCTGGGGCTTACTACAGCGACGCCATCTTCTTCCTGTCTGTAGCCATGCATCACATCATGCCTGAAAGTAAGTTGAGTCTTTGTTTATTGTCAGTGTATTAATCTCTTACAATCTTACAAAGCAATGAATGTTAAGACCAAAGAAAAACTGTAGATACATATTTTACTTTAGGTAAAGTATTTTGTGATTTGTGGCTGTACATTTCTGCCAAGATTGTCATCAAGAAGTACAAAAGTAAAAATTTAACCAGCAGACAAGTTATCCTGTGACCTTACATGGCATTATTACAGCATTTTGCTAAAGTGCTTCATAACACCTCCCCGGCGTGGTTGCACAGCTGGAAAAGGCCATATGGGCAGGTATCTAAAAGGCATGTGGCAGGTTGCAGAAGCCCTAGGGAGACAGGAAGGGAGGATGTCTCATCGCTGCTGCTGCCCACATGGGTGCCCCCTGTGTTTGCGCTCACAGTTCTCTTTCCTCTGTTGTGCTTTTTTTTGCTGCTTCACTTCAGTGGGAGTGCAGCGTGGGGCATCATCCTACAGGTGAACCAAATCTTTAGGCTTTGAGCTCCTAATCAATAGCACTCACAGTGAAACAGGTGAAACATGGTGCTTCAATTTGGCGAGCAGAACATATACGTTCCATTTTAAGTCAGGGGGACAGGAAAGAAGGATGGCAACTTTGTTTGAAGCTGACGTTGCCCAGTAACAGAAGTTGAAGTATGGTTCTTGGCTGAATACATTAAGCTATAGTGGATAAATTGGAACAGTTTGAAAGAGATGGAGTGTTTTGGATTTGATTCAGAATTTAGGAAACTGAATTTAAAAAAGGAAATAAGCACTCAAAGCGTAATTAGTATGGACATCCTTCAGGCACTTATGCATCACCTGCACACCCTGTGCACGCCGCATTTGCATGTGTTAGTAAGGAGACAGTGCGCGCACTTTACTTACGACTATAAAGTTTGGTCCAAGGGCACCGGATGATTGCATCACCCGCATGTCATAACTACGTACATCTTACATTAACCTTACAAAGGCTTTAACGTGCTGCCGCTTTAACATCCATCAATTTGTTAGAAGCTTTGCTTTCATGTGATGAAGACAGAGACTTTGTACAAGTTCTGTCCCTGCACTTTACAAACACACCAAAGTCACGGAGGAAGGTTGGCTGGGGAAAGCTGGCCATTATATGTCATTTGTTGACTCTCTGTGGTGCTATACTGGTGCCAAAGCTACAGTGTGTTCTGTACTGTGGTGGTTCATTCACAGACTGTCACTGGCAGATAAAGCCTGAAATCTGTTGATGTTGAAAGCAGCTGTTGATTTTTTTTTCTTTCCTTAGGAGTTTTAACAGTTTTAATTAAAAACAATTTCTGTGTTAACTTCAGGATAAAATAAAATAAAGAAGCATGTACAAAGGGGTTAGACCTGAACATCTTGATAATGAAAAGCTGGAAACTTGTCCTGGAAAGCTGAAAGAAGAACACACCAGTAAATGAACGAAGACCTTTTTTGTGTGGCTGTTACTCAGTTTTAAATAGTTTTATTTAGATTTTTTTCAAAAATGGTTTTAACTCTTCTAAGTAGTTGCGTACATTCCAGTATCAGTCAGGTTGTTGCATTAGTCGCACTGTTGTGTGTGGTGCTGCATGTTTTTCGCTTTAAACTGAATATTAATCATCCCCCACGTGTTCCCATTTTGTTGAGTGTCCAAGCACTACACACCAGTGCTGTAGTGGTTTCCTAATGTGTTGGTTATAATGTGTAAGAGAGAAGATGGGGAGTTATTGGGCAGAAACGACGTCACTAGGATCTCTTTGATTTAACACTTTTCTGACCAAACCTTTTTTTTTTTGTCAAGATGACACGTGATGGTCACAGGTAAAAGAAATCCAGTTGTTCTCCATCTTTTCAGCCTTAAGGTACCAGAAAAGGGGGATATCATAAAAAAAATTAAGAGTTTCTGCTAATTTAGGAGTTTTTGTAATATTAAGTTTACATTTAATGTTCAAAACAAAATCTTTGAAAAAATTCAAGGAATTCTCCTTTTAAAGCAAAAGAAATGTCGTTAGGGCTTTAGAACTTGTTTGCATTTAAAGAAAACTTTCGGACAGATCTGTACCAAGTGTTGCAATGGAAAGATGCAAACAAATATGGATACAGTTTCTAAGAAACGCAGTTCTCGTTGCTATAAGCATGTCATACGTCTTTGTTTTCCCGCTAGACTTCTTGACATGCTGGGACTTGACGACCTCCTAACATAGGACCCATGAATTTTCCACCTGTTGTTTTTAGTGGCTCTTTAGCAAAGCAGTTTACACATTTAAAGTTGGTAACCAATAACTGATAATAACTAAGAACATTTACATCAGTTGCATGTAAGAGAAATAACTAGATTTTTTGATTCAACATTTTTAAGTTTCAGTTGTTCTTTAAAGCCATTAAAAGTGTCTTTTTTTAAATGATCTTAATTGGTGTCTTGTTTGTTTGAAAAGCCAGTCAGGACTTGAGGGGTTCAGGGAGGAGGAAGAGCCAAGCTCTCAGGAGCCCTGATTAAAAAATCACACAAATCAAGGACTCAGTCAAGTGGTTAGTCTCCAGAAATTATTCAAATAATATAAACTGTTTAATATATATATATTTTAAACTTATTTTAGATTTGACGTTTTGAGTTCTTGAGGGACAGGCTCCTGATATTGGTTCCGTACACCTCCAGCTGCCTCCTTCGTTCCTTGAACTTGAGCCTATGATGATTTATTTATTTTTTTTCCCCTAGCAATTCATAAAGTTAAGGCCAGCTCGGACGATAAAAACATAGATGAATTTATTAGCCTGCAAGTGGATTAATCGGAATGAAGTGGAGCAGGAAGCTTGCGGCCCTTTGTCCGTGGCGCCTACGCTACTGCTACTGCTACAAGCTTTTTTCATCTCTTTTTCATTTCATTTTTTGAATAAAGAATTATGCAGAAACGCAATTTTAAGCCTAATATTCCTGATATATGTCCTCGTCATAAGAAAAGTCCCACCATTTTATTGTAGGACTTAAAAAAATATGTTTCTAGATTCTAGACATGTAATTGTAATTTAGAAAATACATTCATTTAGAAACACAGTCTCTCTGGGTTTATTTTCTTTTCCAAACAACTGTTATTGTTTTTTAAAGTTGATTTTACCTTAAATTAAGACAGGCTGTATTCATTCATCCATTTTCCAATCCGCTTTATCCCTTTCGGGGTCACGGGGTTGCCGGAGCCTAACCCGGCTACTCATGGGCGAAGGCAGGGTACACCCCTGGACTGGTCGCCAGTCTGTCGCAGGGGCCACAATCACACACCCATGCACACTCACATCCACACCTAGGGACAATTTTAGAGTAACCAATTAACCTGTGAAGCATGTTTTTGGACGGTGGGAGGAAGCCGGAGTACCCGGAGAAAACCCACGCATGCACAGGGAGAACATGCAAACTCCACACAGAAAGGTCCCCCAGCCAGGACTTGAACCGGGAACCTTCTTGCTGTGAGGCAGGAGCGCTAACCACTGCGCCACCGTGCAGCCACAGGCTGTATTGTTATTATTATTGAACAAATAGTAATACAAACAATAGGGCTAAAAGAGGGAATACCAATATTTATTTTTTGTTTTAGTCTGGAAAATCATGTGGCTTGTAAGTGATGTAAAAACAAAATGTAATTTGAAAAACAGGCCGTTTAGCCTTCAGATCACTTTTGTGTTGAGTCATTGGTCTGGCATGAAAGCCTTCACATCACAGTGTTGTAACAACCGAAGGCCTTCTTCCTGTTGTACTCCCACAAACTTAAGCCCTTTAGTGCAAGCGAACGTCCAGATTGCTCTGCTCTGTTGCCACAGCACATGAAGCCATTGTCATAAGCAACTTCCTTGTTTGGAAAGCATTAAAAATGCTCCGCTGCTGCATTGCTGAAGTTGTTTCTTTTTTTCTTCTAAAACTCAATTTTCAATTCTTTTAAGACTTAATTTAAACCCATAACCACCTCCTTGCTGCATGTTTTGCTTTTTTAATTGATTCACAAATGAGATATTTTGCATCTTATGATCAAGACTGGTTTTATAGTTGGTGGCTCAAAGATAAAAGACTAAGAACAATTTATATTTTACCCAGTGAACTGCAAAAAAATTGACCATCTCTCTTGTTTTTTAACATAAAAAGATTTGACATTTTCCCATTTTTTAACAGCAACTTTCTTTTTCATGAGAAAGTATTTTCTGTCCGCAGCAAACAGGGGGCAAGACAGTTCCTTTCCCGGCTAATTTTAAGGATGTTTCAAAGTGTTTCCAGATTAATGAAGGGGGGAAATTATCGAATCAAATCCTAATCCTGCCTTGAAGCAATCTTCCAGCGGGGACACATCTGAAGCACCTCCTTTGGAGAGTTTCAGGAAGGAATCCTGACATGCATAAAGAGCTTTAACGGTCTTCCTTTGATGCTTAGGAGCAGGGACTCTGACCTCCTCCTGGGTTACTGCACCCATCACCTTGTTTGGAGGGGCAACTGACCCTTGGGGCTCAGCATCTCCTCCCAGAATCCTTTGCCTCTTATTATAGTTAAAGGTATGGCTTAAAACTTGTACAATTGTGCTCTACGCCCTAACTTTATTTAGGTCAGAGTCAACAAATAAGACTTTAGTATTTGTTCTATCTGTAATTAATTGTGGAAGAAAGAGGCTGGAAAGAGATTTCTGTGCAGTGTGATTTCATTCACTCTAGAGAAAAGGTACAAAAAGAAGCTCAGTCATCTCAGCAAGAAAAGCCAGATTGATTTTGGCCACAGTCCCTTTTGTATGGCTTCCTGGCAGGTTGTTCTGGGCATGTCCGACTGGGAAACAACCTTGTGGCAGACCCAGTCATACGTCAGAGATTGTATCTCTTAGTTAGTCTGGGAACACCTCGGCATCCTCCTGGAGGAGGACAGGAAAAGGCCATGAAGAGAGAGGTCTGGACCACAAGTTTGGTTCCCGACCTGATGACCTGAAAATGAACGAGATGAGGTTAACTCATGCACGGCTGGATTCAACCAAAAAAAAAAAAAAAAAGATTTTAATTAGAAAACGGTAACATGTGTCCATACAAGATCAACCTTTGTGGTTGTCGGTGATCTAATATTGGATTGAATTTCATCAGTGAGGGATTTTTTTAAATTTTAACAGTCTTTGTAGTTGTGACTTCCATTCAGTATGATCCTAGTTAAGGATTTTTCAACCTTTCTTAAAAGATTTTATTTAAAACTTTTCTGTTGTTTATTTCACAAGGGTTTTTTTTAAATCAACTTCTTAACAACTTTGAATTCAGGTGTTTGGTTTTAAATTTGAGCTCTTATGCTCTTTTCACCTTAATTATTGAGAAATAATTAAAATAAAAATGATTAAAAACAACATATTTTATGCATTTTTTTTCTTTTAGAAGATATGTGTATTCGTTTAATTTGCTGGGATGAACAGAAGCAAATTCTTGGTTGCACTTTGTAGTTTTTTGTCTGAATTTGACATGTGCTTCATCAAACTGTTTTACTTTATCGTTGGGCATTGTTGTCATTTACATCTCTGTTTTCTTTTGTTTAAGGTTTGACACATATTGTGCAGCTTGACTTGGACCTGAAGTACAGGACCAACATCAGGAATCTTTTCCGAGAATTTGACAAATTTCCTCCAGGAGCAGTAATCGGCATCATTCGAGAAATGCAGCCAGTCTACAGGTAAGATCATTCACAAACCCTTCTCTATACCTGTTTTTTTCCATAGACACTGAGCTCTGTGCACCCACTGCCTCTGAGGAGATAGTGATGTTTCAGATGTTAACATGAACAGAGCGCTGTGTCACTTTCACATCAGCGTTCAGTCTCTGCTTTCTTGTCTTGAATAGATTAAGCAGCCCTCCTCATATATGAAGAGGTGGCTTTTGACTAAGAGGCTCAATTTTATTCCATCTATGTTTTATATGTTGTATTTTGCATGTCTGTTTTCTACTTTAAAATTCAAAATCACATTTAGTTTTTCTTTATCTTTTGACTTAGAATCCACAAAGCACCTCCTAAAATGCCAAGAATGCTCAAAACCTCCATATTTACTTAAAAAAACATTTTAACAAGTCAATAGCAAAAGGTTAACTAAGATTAGAAAATCTTACGGTTTTTCAAAAATGTTGCTTTCACTAAAGTAAACTCAGTGATTTTCCACACATATTTTTTAAAGAAGTCTTAAAGTCTCTTTTACATTTTGACTTACAGCAAACCGCTGGATTAGAACATATTAAGCAATACAAAAAAAGCAGTAAAGTAAATTGATTTCAATAGTGTATCGATGATGAACATTAGACTTCTCTCACTTTTTTAAGTAGGGAAACTTGCAAAATTGGTGAGTTTTGTTTGCAAAATTTAAGCTCCCCCAAAAGTACTTGTTCTCTCAAAATACTGTAGGTGGAGAAAAAAATGCCTAGAAGTAAAATGTAAAGCAAAGAATGTGTTAAAATGCACAGTGTTGTCATGAAGTCAAGTCATGACAACAATTTAACAACTTTATTTTTATTTAAGCAACATTTTCCGAAGCGCTGCAGATGCTAACAACCAGACAGTAAAAATGAATACTCTGAAGCTAACGACTGTCACTGAGAAACCAATAAAATCAACTCATCTGAGGTGATTTTTAAAGAAGGTTGTGTGCATCTGTGTGCGTGTTTGCATGTATACACACAAACAAGGCGATTTCAAGATCTTTGTTCATTTTCTGATTATTTTCCTTTTTTTTTTAAAGCAGAAAAACAAACGAGCTCACTCCGTTTAGACTCTCACTGTTTTCCACTGAAGCACTGCATCAAAACAGGATGTCTGTGTGCAAACGTGTTTGAACAGATGGCACAAGCATAAGCAGGTGGAATATTTCATGGAGCAGCTAAAACTGTATAAACAGAGGCACTTTTTCCAATGGGGTCATTTAGATATAAAGGTTAGTTAAAGCATCAAGTTTTGCTCCCTTGTATGTTCGGAGGTTTTTGACTCAAAATTCCATTTAAAAAAAAGCACCTCCAGACATGCAAAGCTTTGTTTCTAGTAATGTTTTCATCCAAATGTTTTCATCCAAATATTCCCAGTGGTTGACTTTCTGATGTCTGCATCAGAAGGTTGTGAGCCCCCCCTGTTGTGAGGGGCTGTAAGATAGCAGGAGAGAGTGTAAACGGATGGGAGATGGAGCAAGGAGAATTTCTAATGAACTCCTGCCGCTCTGCAGAAAACTGTCCTAGAAAATTACACAGGTTTTTAAAATTTTGGCTAAAAATGGCATATTGTGAATAATTCAGTGTCTGAACTAAGTAACAAATTTTATCCAGTCCTCCACAAGTGTGATTTCAATTCTATGCTTTTAGTGCTGTAGAAATTGAACGCCAGTTTTCATTCCACTCTCCATGTGACCCCATCAGAACCAGCCCACGTGTCTACTGATCATGGCAATCTCATGATATGTTGTTTTTGTGTCCAGACACTAAATTTAAGGAAGACAACAGTAAAACAGGAGATCTGGCCTCCAAGCTTCTGGAAAACAGTTTTTAAAATTTGGTGTCTGTCAATTTTGGGAATATGACGTTGCCTTCTTGTGGTCAAATTCCTCTGTCGATTTTAAAATCATGTTTTTATTGTGTGTTTTTTATTATTATTATTTTTCCTAAAGGAAATTAAAATGTCTGAATGGCAGCTGGAAGTTTACATCACAGAAAAATATTTCTATCCACCATTGCAGCAATTTCAGTGACGGTACTCATACAACTACAATGAAAGTTTGGTTTTCCTTGCTTTGCCAAAAAACTGGCTATAGAGGGGATCATGGCCATCAAATCACATATGTAGAGCAAGAAACAGACTCCAGCTGTTTGTTTCATTTTCTTTGGACAAAATTTTGAGTTTAAGGGTTAAGAAAAAGGTCTTAAAAGCCCTTAAATGTAACTAATGTAAATCCATGGACACCCTTTTGAGTTTTTTTTTAAAAAACATATAATGCATTTTATATTTTTTAATCTGATTCTCATCAGATCAAGTGCAGATTATGTTACAAGTAACAATTGAGTGCTTATTGATTTATCCTCAGAAAACAACATAACTTGAGTAAACATTGATTGAAAAACAAAATTGTTTGCGAATTGATGTTCATCAGAAAACACTTTTACATCATTTCAATAGACATTAATTTGGATCACACGTCATGTAATGGTTATCTAATAATGTGAACTGGATTTGGTTGAAAATTTGTCTTCTGTTTAGTTGAGAAAATAATTAAACGGCAATAATATTTACTTAAACTATTATTTGTTTTTTTAATTTTAAGATTGTATTAAAATGCCATAAAAACATTTAAAAGAAACTGTAAACTAAATTGATTTTGCAACGTCTGTGTTAGGTCTGGTGGTTTTTTTTCTGGTTTTGTGTTAAAGTCCCACTCCAACCATTTTGTTTTCTGTTGTAAAACGTTCCCAGTAGTCTTTTAATTATGACAGTGCAGTTTTCAGCCAAAATAAAAAAGTTATCTTTTTTTAAGACTTGTTTTATGCTCATCAGAAACACAATTCTGGTTTGTGGGCGGGACTAGAGCTCTGTGTGCATACTCACGCACGTGCTTACAGCCTCAAGTTAGCATTAGCAGCCCAAAAATAAAAGCGAGCAATTTTGGATCAATCCAGTCGTACAGTTTTGAACCACTGGTCAGCTCGGACGAGGATAATGAATGAATGAGTGAAAGAGGGCAGAGGGGCTGAGTGGTAAGAGAGGCCTTTGTCTGAACATCTGGTTTCTGATCCAACGCGATTTGAATTAAGAAAATACTCAGAAATGCAGTTTTATCATAAATGATTCTCTATTATGAGAAAAATGCTACAAGAACATGTTAAAAACACAAAAATAAGATTTTCATAGGAGTGGGTCTTTAAGGAATTTTTTCTTAGTGTCATAAATGTTTACTTTTAAGTTTAAAATACCCATAGCTGTATCTTGTAAAATCTTTTCAATTTTTCTGCATGTTGTTTCACTAAAACTACTGCTTGTGATGATTTATAAAAAAAAAAAAAAAAAAAACATGATTCTGTTCCAAACTTATTTATCAAGCTCTCATGTTTTTGACTTGTATTTTCAGATGGATTCTGGTTGTTTTTGTTCATTCAACTTTTTAAACATTTTAATGTCATTTGAACTGAATGAACATTTAGGAAGCACATCTTCAGCCACCTCCAACATTATGCAAGCTGTTTTGCCACCCATTAGCTAATGGCCGGTTGTCTTTGTGAAGTTTTCATTTTAAAGCCAGGGATTGGAGGCCCTGTGTGTGTCCTCGACTGGAGTGTTTTCCTGTCAGCTCTCACTCTGTTTTTGTGCTCATTGACACAGCTTTGTGCAAAAAACACTTCCTCCGACTAGCCTCATTCACTGCACTTCCTGCCCACCAGAGGTTCAATAATGGAAATAAACCAAAAGAAGTGTCTGCCGCCCGCTGCTGAGTCTGAGACAGACAACAGTGAGAGCAAGACACATTTACAAGTATGCTGTAAACAGATTTTTCATTTTGATCCTTTTGAAATGAGCCATGTTCTCTGTGAGAAGGCTGGTATACAATGAGCCATAAGGAAACCATTCTGTCCTTTTTTGTGTGATGAGTTCTATAGTGAGACACCGATACTCAACCATTTCGTTTGAGAGGCAAAATGGGAAAGCAGTCTTACTTTGAGTGATTTTGATTAATGTATTTTCTGGAGTAGAAGTTGCTTTTCTTTCTTTTTTTGTAAAAAAAGACGGAATGATCTCGTGAACCCAAACATGGAGTCGTGCTTACAGACGCTTTTGTGGAGGTTTTCAAAATTCATAAACCTGATCTGTCAATGGCATCAGTGTCTTCCGTGCATTGTGCATAAATGAGATGAGCAATCAATGCTTCATTTAGCTAAAGACGTAACAATAGCTTCTTCTCACGACGTGTGTGTGTGTGGGTGTGTGGGTGTGGGTGTGGGTGGGTGGGTGTGTGTGTGTGGGTGGGTGGGTGTGTGTGTGTGTGGGGGGGGGGGGGGGGTGATTTTTATTCAACACTTTGTTTTTAGTCCTCCTGATCAATGGTGAGACTCCTATAAACGCTGGTAAAGAAAAGCTTTTATTTATAAAAAGAATCAACAGAATTCATAAATTCTTCACTTAGAGTATTGGCAGCAGCATCTTTCTCTTCCTTGTCTGAAGGCTTCTTTTTTCAGTGTTGGAATTTTGTTGTCTGTCTGCTGGAAATTGGAGGACATGG
This sequence comes from Adrianichthys oophorus, assembly GCA_036245035.1. Classification (NCBI taxonomy): domain Eukaryota; kingdom Metazoa; phylum Chordata; class Actinopteri; order Beloniformes; family Adrianichthyidae; genus Adrianichthys; species Adrianichthys oophorus. The sequence continues at coordinate 15,127,978 of BSAI01000138.1, forward strand.
GAAAAAAAGCACCCCCCTACCAGCAGCAGGACCCCACACAGCGATCAGAGAGACGGCTACTTCTAGTTCTAAGACATTCGGATGACAAGACAGCACAGGATGTTCTTGTCATTCTCTAATATTTTTCATCCTATCGTAACTCGGAGACCCATTCAATTCAAGAGAGAAAAACTAGAAGCAGGGGCAAATGGAGGTCTTGGCAGCATGGTGGTAAGTGTGGTGTTGATCTGGCGATCTACTGCCTTTGCTCTCACGTGTTAGATAATTGGTCAAAAATTATCCTTTTTTTTAATGCTTTTAGTTTTTAAATACATATTGGCCAAAACCTGACAATAGGTTAATAAATATGCTCATATTTTAAATCGGCAAAAACAAAACAGTTTGAAGGACCCTTTTATGGAGTTGCCTTGATCTTGTGTGGTCACATATCCAGAATAGATTAAAGGCTTAGTGTCGTAAATGTTTCCTTATAAAACCATATTCAGCCATGATGTGTGTCAGGGCACGTAGACGGTGTCCTCCAGATGAAAAATGCTCCACAGAGGCTTCAGGTCCCCTGCTAGCGGCTCGCCAGCTGTATAAAACGGAGGGGACAGACTATAGCTGCTTAGTGTAGGTCAGTGAAAATATCAAATCTTGACTCTTGAGTGTATTTCTAATGCACTTGATGAACTCCTCTTGGAGGGCTACAGTGCCCCCTTACAAAGCATGTTTATTCTAAGAATTTTTCCCCCATCTAATATTTGCTCCAAGAAAGTCAAGGGTGGCTTTTGTATTCCGTGGTAAAAAATAAATGTCCTACTGCAGCCTGCAAATCGGCCCATTAATATTTCACCTACAGCTCAGTCAGGGCTAAAAATAATTTCGTTGTGTGTTGGTGTGAGTGTGTGTGTGTTTCCTGGTGTTCGAATGGAGTGCATTATCGTTCATCCCTGTGTTTAGTAAGGAGAAGCCATGTCTCTGCCAGAACTTTGAACATTAAATTTGAAACACTTGATCCCAGAAAAGAAAACTGTTGGCCAAATTTGAAAAAGGAAAAAAAAATATTTTGTTTCAAGAAGCAAAAGAATTAAAGTTCTCAAAATGAACACTTTGCATCTATTTCCGTTTCCTCTTATTCTTAAAAACGGCATAAGTAGCTTTGAAATCATGTTTTGGGTTATTTTTGATACACTTACTGACTGTGATTTTTTTTTTTTTTTTTTTTTTTTTTTTTTATATTAGATAGTTTGTTACATCAAAACGACACATTTATATAATATACAACAAACTCTTTTTGTGACAAGCTCGTAAGCCTCAGATCCGTCTTTAGAAATGCACTTGTGAAGTCAGAATAAATATTTGAGATAATTATCACTGTGCTTAATTTTAAAATGCTAATGTTGGGCTTCACCGTGTTGTAATGGTTCGTGCCGACAGTGAGAAAGCTCTGGTTTGAATCTCAGCTTTGCATGTTCTTGCCATGCATGTATGGGTTTTCTGTGCACTCTGGCTTCCTCCCAAAATCCAAAAACATGCTCCAAGGGGTAATTGACGTCTCCAAATTGCCCCTAGGTGGGAATGTGTGGCTTTGCGACAGACTAGCAACCTGTCCAGGATGTGCCCTGCCTTTTCCCAGCAGAAGCTGGGTCAGGTTCCAGCAACTCGGTGACAGTGAAAGGGATGCAGCAGGTTGAGAAAATGGAATTGTCAAACTAAGCTGTTGGTTTGAGGGTGAAGAACCTGGCTGTGATCTAAGAGATGGTGCAAACACGAGTCTTTATTTCTATAAATCTTGAGGAGTATGTTTAAAAAAAAGGATTTGTGTGTAGTATTTGATTTGTTAGTTCCATCTGCCTGTTTGTGTGTAACTTTGGATTTGTGTGTGCGCAATACCTGATTTGTAACTCATACAACACATTTTGTGCATAGCTGTGTGTACTTGCAGACATGTATTCACACGAACACTCAAATATAAAAAGCTTGGGAATACAGAATACAATCTTTGCATGCACAATCACCTTATACACACAGACAAAACTGCATTTATGCACAGGTCAGAGTTTCAATTAATTGAGGGATTGTGAGACTCTTTTACGCCTTCAGATTTGTGCTCAGATGTGTTCAAATGCTACTAGAATGCAGGGCACCAGAGTTTTCTGATCAGCCACACAGAATTTAGATTGTGAATTATATCTAGTAAAAACGTGACCTTTTTTTTTGAACTTTCTTAAACAGATATGCCTCGATAATTGAATATTCAAAAATAATTGTAACACGATTGAAATGACACACGTTTATGCACTAAATGTATTGCATGAGTTACAAATGAAATCACACGCACATATCTGTGGGACTATTTTCTGTCCATAGAGGAACATGTTGCAGGAAAAAGCTGTAACTTTGTTGATAAGTGCACTCTGAATAACTGCCTCCTCTTCCCTCAGACACACCTTCTGGCAGTACCGCAAGGAGAACCCCCACACCAAAGTAGGAGAGCCTCCTCCTGACGGCTTCCCAGGTTTCAACAGTGGTGTGATGTTATTGGACCTGCAGGCAATGAGGGCCTCAGCTCTCTATAACCAGCTGCTGGAGCCCAAAAATGTCGCCAAACTGGCAGATAAGTATCGCTTTCGAGGTCACCTGGGTGACCAGGACTTCTTCACTATGATTGGCATGGAGCATCCTGACCTGTTTTATTCCCTGCCCTGCGGCTGGAACCGGCAGCTGTGCACCTGGTGGAGAGACCACGGTTACGGAGAAGTGTTCCAGTTGTACTATCGTTGCGACGGACCTGTTTATATCTACCACGGAAACTGTAATTCCCCCATACCAGATGACTGAACTACGTCACCGCCACTCAAGAGAACATGTTGCCATGTTCTTTGGGATTCCTTCTTGGTGGGAGTCACAACTGGATTGGTTGACGTTCCAAACTTTAACCCCTGCGGACCAACTACTGACGCTGTAAGCTTGTTGGGAAGAACCAAAGCACTCCATTTTAATGTACTAATGAGAAATGTTCTAGATTATACCATAAGAGCCAATCACAAATGATTAAAAAAAAAAGATTTTTAACTTCGTAGAGTTTGCCATGTCAGTCAAACCTGCAGTCTGATTGATTTGGATGTTAAAGAAATTGTCTGATCTATTTAATTTCAGTTTTATTCCTGCAAATAAATGTTTGTTTATGTCTTCAGAAATATTTGTTTAATTCATATTCTGTTGGAAAAAAACTTTAGTCAAAAAATTATCCATCCATCCATCCATTTTCTTGCGTTTATCCGGGACCGGGTCGCGGGGGCAGCAGTCTAAGTAAAAATGCCCAGACTTCCCTCATGATCATTTGAAAAACAATTGTTTGGATTGTTGTAAACAAATAAAAACATTCCCTTAGTAAATGTAAAAATGAACACAGTTGACTGTGGGAAGCATGTGTCGGCAGCACCGTGGCAGCTTCTTTCACAGACTGATGGAAAAAGAGGTGAGTCAATGGAGCAGTAATGATCAGGATTTGAGCTCAGCATTTGCATTTTACCAAGGCCAAACACACACCTGCATCAGTGGGCGGTCCAGACACTGACCCACTTTATCTTTACTGGCTGTACTAACAGAACTCACATTTGGACTAAGAAAGTTATAGCAACCACTGAGACAGTTGTATAATTTCATACACATTACAGTAAACACAACATTATTCAACATACAGAATTTTAAAATAAAAACAAAATGTTAACTTTTTTTTTTTCTAAAATATTAGGATTTTAACTAGGGGAGTTTTTGAATGGGTAGTAAGTGATATGCATGGCAATAAATATTCCTTTCAAAGTAAGTTGCTTTCTTATGCAGTTGACTGAGACCACGACCGGTCTGATCCATGTGGTCTGCAAGTTTAGAAATCCTTGAGTTTCTGCTGTAAAATACTTATCAATTAGCAGGTTAAGACATTTTCTCTTTTTAAGACCTTCAAAAGAAATTTTGAGATTCATATTTTTGTTAAAGTTGCACAAAAAAGCAGAAATAAATTGGTTTTCTCATTTAAGGCAACATAATTGTTTCTTTGACCATTTGTGTCCGTCACTGCTTTCTTGAAAAGAAAATTGAAAGGATTTGACTCTCAAAGCAGCTCATTATACTGAGTCAATAGAGAATGGGAAGTGGATATCTGACTGGGGTTTGTTTAGACGCCATATTGTCTACCCGTTTCCCCCTTTGCTGTCCTTTGTGTGCAGGAATGCTGTATTCCGAACGGAGTAGAGTGTGGAAAGCACACACTGTTGGCTTGGCCTCATCTAACAAATCAGTATTTAGACCTAACTGCTAAATTTGTTCAATGCAAGTAAAAGGACTAATTTTTCACAGAGTTCCTTCATTATAGGTGTCAGGATTCAACCATCCAACTGCACCTCCAACCACCAGAGGGAGCTCTCACCGGAGCCCTGACCGTCTCTGCTCCATGACTCATATCCTCGCCAGCTGCTCTTCATCATCGCCACCACCCGAACGCACGCACACACACACACACACACACTCTGAACTCTGAACTTTGAAATTTGTTCCACGCGAAGTCTTGTTTTGCACTGCAGACATTTCCAAGTGTTCATTCATTGTTTGCTTCTCCGTGCTTTGACCCTGGCCTGTTCCTCAACTCCCTGTCTCGCTCCATGTTTTTGACTCTTTACTGGTTTTTGACTACATCCTGCCTTGCCCTTGTCTGCTTATTCTCGCCATTAAAACCTATTGCATTTGGATCCAAACGCCTCAGCGTCTTTGTTACAATAGGGACTTTGTATGATAAAGTATATAGTTTCTTAAAAGTAGCACTGAAAGTGGTTAAAGCTGTAATTTATTTATTTTTTAAATGTCCCCAAAAAAGATAAGTCTGTCATCTTCAAATCTTTTCAGAATATCTTCTCCGTCATATTTGACTTGCAGCGCTTTTTACCTCACAGTAGGAAGGCCCTGGTTCAAATCCCTGCTGGGACCTTTCTTTGTGGAATTTTGTGGATTTTCTCCAGGCACTCTAGTTTCCTCCCACAGTCCAAAAACATGCTTCAAAGATTAATTGGTGACTCAGTCGCAGGAATAGGCTCCAGCAACTCCATGACCCCAAAAGGGATTACAATGGTTTGGAAGATAGATGGAGAGTTGAAAGAATATCTCGGCATGCAGCACATTGTGGCATGCTATTAACCTTTTGAGTCTGTATTTTGGACTAGTCACATTAAAGCATACATTTTCCCTAGTTTAATAGATTTTAGATTATTTTGCAGCACCTTCTCTAGGTTTGAAAAACCTTAGTCACAGGCCCGTATACAGAGACGAAGGTTGAAAACAAAAAAAGAGGTATGACGAGCCTATGTATCCCCAACTTTACCCCTACTTACCCTTTACCCTTACGTGATAAGTGTTTGTATGACCTTGCACCGTGCCCATAGAGAAAAATATGCATGAACAAGTGTGCTCTATGAGCGATGTATGAGTTTGATATTTCTTGCGAACCACCTGTGTGCCCCGCAGAAGTTTGAATTTTTTTTGCCCATATCCATCCGTTGAGGCAGTTGTAACTAAGGGTGTATTCAGACTGGACACATTTGGTTCACTTAAAGTGAAGTCTGGTTCAAAGGGTTCCTTCTTTCCAGTTTTCAGTCTGAGTACGCCCAATCGGACCTTGGTCCAGGACCAGGACCCAGCTTTCGATGTGGCCTCGGTTGCTTTCCAATCGGACTGAGCTTCGGTTTTCTCAGTATGAATAGGCTCCGTGCTCGGTGCAGATCACACGAACCAAACCCGACATCGTAGCCACATGATGTAAACAGAGAGCTGCAGAAAAACGTAGAGCAAGCAATGCAACAGCAACTCATTAAAATGTGGTTGACGAACACAGGTTCATTAAAACAACTTAACATGATACACATCGCTTCTCACAGTTTTCTGGACAATCTGTACGTCAGAAGCACTTATCAGCGAACCTTCTCATAATTCGTGGCCAATGACTGAGGAGATCTTCAGTCATGTGGTTTTGTTAGCAGGCTTTAGTTTGAAACAGAAGTGTGTGGTAGGATCCAGTCTGAGTAGAGATTAAACGCAAGGTTCTGGACTTGATCCAGACCAAATGAAGCAGACTCGTCCAGAACAACAGACTTTTCCAGTCTGAATACACCCTAAGGCCTAACTAGTTGATTCAAAGGTCCCTAAAAACATGCAGCAGTAGTTATGCACTGTACCTTGCCACACACTAGAAAGTAACCCAACAAACCTTGTCACCAAGCCTTTTGTTGATTAAAACCTGACCATCACACAACTAACTACTGAGCTCTGCTGGGTTTAGTAACTAAAACCGTCCTCCTCATTCATTTGTAAACGTTTTTACTGTAACCATGCAGGAAATGAACAAACCTTTTGAAAGAATTTTAAATCAAGTATCAAGCATATTTCTTCAAGTGTGGGCTGAAAGCAGTGCTACTAACCCTCATGTCCACGGACAGACAATGCTGTTATGCACTGCAGGGTACAGAATAATCCTGTGAAGGGAATGTCCTCATGCTCTCCATTATATAAGCACCTGTCTGTGCGCTTGTCTGCCTGCTGCAAGCTAGACGTGACCCATTTCTGTCACTTGTATACTCCCAACACAAGTTTAAAAGCTTCACAGCAAAATATCAACCAGCCTTGACCTCTGACATTGAAACTAAAAAGCCCCTTTTATCAAGTTTCCTATATGTATTCTTTTTCATTGATGTTCCATTTTCCAAGTGACTTTCACGTTGCCGAATCATATTTGAATGCCCTTTTCATGCATAAAAGGCTGATGACTGTGTAAGAGCTAAGATGAATGTAAGTTTATGTGTCTCCTGAGGGCTTTCATCATCAAGGTTCAGGGTGTTATGAAAAAGAGAAATAGATGTAATCTAGTTTGTGCGGCATCTTGGGGTTTATGGTCATGCAAAAAACAAACAAAAAAAAAAAAGCCACAGCATCAGAAATTCTACTCTTTAAGCTTTTTCCCTGCATAGTTTGAGCAGCAAACTTTTATTACAGCTTGTTTTACTCCCTGAAACTGGTTAAACTTCTTGTTACAAATTTATGTCCATTACTTTATCTTTAAGTGAGTAGTTTATAAATCCTTCATCCTGCTTTCATCAGCCAACATTAAGTATTTCTACTTTCAGGAGCTGCAGGAGCTCATTAGCAATTCGCCTAAGTTGTGGGCGGGACTGTTGGTGCGAAGGTTTGCCTAATTTCCCAGTATCCCTATGTTTACACTCCCTCGTGCTAGCTTCAGAATTGGAGCAGAGGTGGGAGACTTTGGCCCCCATGGCAGTTGTATATGTCCTTCTTCATTAGAAAAATACTATAAGAACACATTCAAAACACCATTTTCATTGGAGTGGGTCTTTAAAACACCTTAACATGGAGGTAATCAGTAATCTCAGTTTATAAATTGTCTTTGAATGCATCTTTAACAAAGTAGCTGCATCTTAACTCATGCATTTTTCATTTTTGATTTGATGTTGCTAAAATTAAATCCAGTGTCTAAAATAAACACTGAGGGCCATCCAACCCGACTGTTTGACAACAAAGGGATCTGGAGCAATAGACCTAAACATATAAAGGATTTCCCGTGCTGCACGTGAGTGTTTATGCGTGTTCCACACTCTGTTCCACTTGGAAAAAAATATAGGCCAGTTTCTTCCCAAACAGTTAGTCTGACGTCTCTCTTCCTCTATCACCCACTCTCTCTGTTGGTCTCTCCACGGAAGCCCTGCTTGCTTTGCTTTGACTTAGTGGCTGCTGAATGTGCTTCTCTGTGCTGCATTTTCTCTGCTTTCTCGCCACAGCTTTTGCGCTCGATAGACTCAGCGTTCATTAATCATCGTTTGTCTTAACTGCAGTATTGCTGAATCACTGATTGAAAGCATCCTCGATCAAAAAAACACCTATCGTCTTAATGAAAAAAGGTTGGTTTGGAACAGCTTAAAGTCAGGAGGAAATGTGTTTTTAAATGAAAACGAGTGCTTTGTAATCCAACCGCTTGACCTCTGGGAGCATCAGACAGATTTTATTGACTTCTTGTATCGTGTTTAGCTAGCCAGATAATTAGAATCTGTGCTGCGAGTTAGTCACAGCTTAAATAGATTCAAATAAGCTCATAATGTTTCCTTGTGCTTTTAAAGTTTAAATGAAAAGTGCTGCATAAGAAAAGCAGATTGAGTAATTTGTTTAAAATAAGATTACCCAACTCATCTAAAACTGGTCTGTTTTACACCTTTAAATATAAAGTTAATTACAAATGAAATAAACAACTTTTCTTTCAATCATCCTTGTTTTTTTACTGCTGTCACATCGACAGTGAGAAAAAAGCTAAAGCAAAAACAGATTTTGCAGTTGCATTAAAATGTTAAGCCCTTAAATTAATGTTTATTTTTTTTGTTTTGTTTTGTCTTTTTTCCCACAGACATCCAAAAAACCACTTCTGGATTAAAATCTGTTGCTTCCTATTAACATAAAGGCAGTCCCTTCTGTAATACAGTCACTCTGATGATATTTTTCTCCCCAATCTGACGTGTTCTATATTCAGCGGTGGTCTGGACCCCCTGGAGCTCCTTTTCCCAATTCCCCTGACCCACCTTTGCACAGTCAATACACAATAAAGAGTTTCATTCAGAGAACTCCTACAAAAGCTGCTGAGTACCTATTATTTCCTGGCAAATCAATACTCTTTCAAGAATGGTTAGAGTCAAGGTGAATGTCTGGAATGGAAAACTGTGAAATCTGGTGTCATGGAAATAGCTTTCACGTGCCGAAGGATCCCGTGGCGTCGGCCAAGAAGCAAAGAAAACCAACTTGTTCCTTGCCACGTGTTTCATATCAGACCTGTATGAATCTGCTGACCTTCAAACACCAAACCACAGACTGGCCCAGTTTTGAACTGTTCTGATTCCTCATTTAAAATGTATTGTTTTGTTTCGCAAGTTTCTAAGAGTATCAAACATCAAACGGCAACATTTTGTGTGTTACAAATACTTTAGTGTTTACTTCTGAAGCAAATTAGCATCCATCCATCCATTTTCTAGTCACCAGTCTGTCGCAGGGCCACAATCACACACCCACGCACACTTGCATTCACACCGAGGGACAATTTAGAGTGACCAATTAACCTGTGAAGCATGCTTTTGGACGGTGGGAGGAAGCCGGAGTCCCCGGAGAAAACCCACACATGCACGGGGAGAACATGCAAACTCCACACAGAAAGGTCCCCCAGCCAGGACTTGAACCGGGAACCTTCTTGCTGTGAGGTAGGAGCGCTAACCACTGCGCCACCGTGCAGCCATGCAAATTAGCAAATGTTTTCAATTTTTGAAATCAACATTTTAAATCTTCATTAAAAAAAAAAAATCGGAAACTTTGCTTGTTTTTTGGCAGACATATTTGTCCAACTCTGCTTTCCTTACAAAAATCAAATAAATAAACCACAAATAAACACAAATAAATTTACAAAAAGAAGCAGATGAAGTCCAGGTGTGGCCAAAAACTGGACTATTCACAACCAACATAATTTTTCTGGCTCATTTGATAAATATTTTAACAAAGTAAGTTGATAAAATCAAACTCTTCCAGGATTAGCTCTCATCTTGATCCTAACCCTAAAGCATACATAAACATATGGTAATATTTCTTTCTTTATTTTTATTCTTTTTTAAATGAAAGCGTTGGCAGCAAAGATGGATAAGAAAGATCATCAATCTCAAGCAAATACATTCACAGGAGTTGGATGTTTGGGAAAAAAAGCATTGACTTTGTATGAAACAAACCCCCCCAGACTTCTACAGAGAGTCTGTTATTCAGTGTTATTTGTCCATTCTTCGTCTGATTAGCAACACGTTTTTGCTAATCCACATTTTTTTTCTTCTTTGCTTTGTTCTTGTTTGCATGAACAAAGAAACATGAATGATTTCTTCATTGCAAGTTATTCAAGTTATAAACTGACCAATCAGATGCTTCAATACAAGTATGTGGTTCCTGCTGGCCCTCCCGTTGAACGATAGAAACGCTTGACTGACAGATTCTCTCAACTCTCTTCCAACAAACTAACTCCTGATTGCGGAGAGTGGTTGCCATAGAAACGCTGACTCAGACTAACCTGAACCAATCACTGCTTAATGACAAACTCTGGCTCTAAGCCTTTTCTATGGATGTTACCACACTCAAACTCTCTTTTCCAGTCAATGGCAAAAACACACGAATGAATACACTCAAACATGCTTTTTGTTGCCATTTTTTCTAGTCCTGGTCTAAAGCTCATCCTCACTTCCAATGTTTGAATTATTTTATTCATTTCCCACAGGATTAAGCACTGTGTGTTTAGAAGGAATATGCTGTTCTTTAAAGGTTGATCCACTTTGAAATCATTCAGTTGTCCTCACAGGGGGTTCCACTGACTTCCCAAGCATGTCACAGCTCATTTAATCTTATTTGTCAACCTAGAATTTGATTTATTTTTTAAAGAGAATAAAACAAAGTTCTGAATTATTGTGAAGTGGAAATCGACACATTCTTTATGAATTTCCAACTTGCAGATTAATGAGTGACAGATAAAAATGCCTAAATTGGATATAATCTTTGTGAGCATACATTGTGCACTTTTATTCAAATTTCTGTAAATGATCAATCACTGTTAGATATTACAAAAGACAATGAAAGAAATTACTTTGAGAATCTCTGAAGTTAAAGCTTAACAATTAGTATCTTATTGAAGAATGATGTATTGATTCTTCACAGAAGTGCAGCTCAGTTTGTTTAAGGTTAGATGAGTCATGTCAGTTTGCCAAAAGAATAATTCTTTATTTCAGCCAAAAAGCGTTAGACTTGCCCTGTTTTATCTAATTGTGGACACATTGTTTTTAATGTGAAGACACATTTTAAAAAATCTGGGTTTTTTGTTTTGTTTTTGGTGGGAAGGATGTGTATTTGTCTGTGCATAATAAAAAATGTATCAAAATGACCAAATGAAGATGCAAATGGTGCATTAAAAAGTCAAAACTATAGGGCCAATCATTTATCAGTGAAGGCAGATTCGCTCATGAGTTTTATCAAAAACCACAGGGAACATGGCCCCTCATAATGAGCACATAAGAAACTGTAGATATTTCTGTCTCAACAGTTATTTCTGGCCAACAACAAGAAAGAAATGCAATGACTTCATAAGAGAGGCAACTTGTGAGAGCGAGTCAGGATCCTGACCCATATAATACATAACTCTAAGTTTAAATTAAGCCTACATGTATCATCCCATTTCACTGTGTACTTGCAGAAATGTTCACATCTATGAACTCAGGGGATTTTTGTTTACAAATACAAAACAGAAAACCTTTTAAATTGAAAACAGGCCTGGATGACGCAGGAAGTACTCCCAAGGAGCCAGGAAGTCAGCAAGAAAACAACCAAAATAAGGTGACTACTAAAACAGTGAATTGATATGGATGGTAGAACTGAACAGCTGAACTGTGTCTGACGCTGCCAAAAAAAAAAAATCCTTTTATAAAACATCGACACAATGACTGACTTGAGTTCTGTCGCTATTGATCTCTCATTTTCCACAAAATGTCCTACTAGGGAGAACTCAGTAAAATCCTGAACATAGAGCAAGACAGAGCAGGGACAAACAGTAAAATCAGATGGAAAACGTCACCGTTCCGCTGTGCTGTCATGACAGTACTAACAATAAATACTGTAGTTTTAGGTAGCTAAGAGTTACTTTGACTCTGATCCATTTATTTACATAACTTTTTTGTATAAAATTGTTCTCTAAAGCGTATATACACTTTAAGGTTCACTTTATTCAGCATTTTAAAAAATTTAATTTCCAAATGAATATTTTTTTCTGCCTGATTGGAATAATCTAAACCTAAAAGGCTTAATCTTGTCTTTAGATATGAAATAAATTATAACTTGTCATTAACTTTCCTACGTGTTTGTGTTGATTTTGTTTTTATGTCTTGTCTGGGGCACGACTTGATGTTTTGGCTAAAGTCCTGTTGGAGTTTTGGTCTTCTTTGGAACAAAGGGCAGCATGGTTAATGGCAGACGAATTGTGTCTAAGGCATCCCCCTCTGTTGAGGGAAGGGTTATAAAAAGTACAGGTGTTGCTTCTCTCTTTCCAACTTTCCCTGTAAAGAATCTGTACATTCTGGTCTTCAGATAAGTGTCCTTTGTCTTTGAAAGAGAACAAACAGCAGAAACTGGTCCTGAAGTGTTTCTCCTGTGTTGGTACGTCCTCTTGTGTAGTGGCTGTTTTGCTTCTCCCATGTAAAGCCCTGCCAAACTATACTGCTTCTTTTTTTCTTTAGGTTTCTTTGGGTTAACCAACTTCTCCCCAGGTTTGAAATTAGTTTATATTTGGCGTTTGACAACAAATCTCTTAGATTTCTCATGTACGTACACGTTCTTGTCTTGAGAGCCTTCTTCTGTATTCTTTCTGGTGTGAGATGATACCTTGCTCAAAGGACATCCACAGGTTTTCAGAGGCGACTTGAGATCAACTTCTCCCTTTTTCCAGGCTTCTGTTGAGTTGGGGATTCATTTTGCCCTGTAGTTCAACGCTTTGATGACTTTTCACAACATTTTTTTTCTAAACGTTTGCACAGCACTGTATTTACTGTATGCATATAAGTGTAAACTCCTGCAGAAATGATAGTTTGCTGGCAGACAGGGGACCTTTTTGTGGACCCTTCAGGTTAAAAAAGAAAAAGTCCATCTTGACCCACATTCTGCTTCCAAACAAAATGCAAGCGTTCCATCTGATTTCCTCTGCCAACCTTTGAGTTAATTTTTCTTCTAGCAAAAGAGTGTTGAGAAAAAAAAATAGAAGTGTTTTGCTGTCCCGGAGAGGGAACTTTGGAAAGCAGCACTGTGACTAAATAGTGACAAGGTTTGGGGGAATTCAAACCAGCAGCTAAGAGTACTTTAGTTAAATTTATACATTGTGTCTGACACCTGTAAGAAACTGTAGTTTTTCAAGGTAACTGAGCTTTTTAATCTCACCAGACCTCTTTGTAAGAGCTATATAGCGTTTACATTGCTCTGAAGACGTAGCTGTCTACACACATTCTCTGATCCTCATATTATAAAAAATCATACACGGTTCATTTTCCCACACAAACTGAAACTTACTCTTTACCTGCATCCTTTCAACTGTCTGCCTATCAGCATATCTAACATAACATATTTAATATGCACATTGTGAAGGCTTTGATAAGTGACATATTAACTCGAGCTCAACTCCATCAAAACAACAGCTTGTAAAAAAAAAAAAAAAAAGATGTAATCAACTTTGCAATGTATCATAGTTTTGCCAGCAAAACAATTTTATGAGATCGTCTGGTAAATGTCAGACTCTGCTAGGCAGAACATTTTACTCACTTATCAGTAGAATGTGCCATGTTTTACCTTTTGTTCCATAGGATATAAGAAAAACGTGCTGGCAAATCAAAATACATCACAGTACAATGTTTAAGAAAAAACTAAATTCATCCTGGTCTTTCTACCTCAAACTGACATCGTTCTTCTTATATTTGTGATTTTGTTTTACTTTTACGGCCCCAAACTTCTCGTTAACCTCAAATCCTAGTTTGTTATGCTTTATTTGTCCATTTGTCATCATAGATTCATGCCTAAAACTCTTAAATAAATTCTTGCATGGGTTGAATAACAATGTTGCCACCTGTCCCAACATGGTGCTGTGAAGATGTCCATCTGCCCCCCATGAGATGCCAGTTCAGCCCTGGCACGACGTCCTGCTGAGCCGCTTGTTTCTGCAGAGACTTCTGCTCCTGTAACACTGGCCATGGTGACTTCATACATAATTCCCTACCATTAAGTACACACTTGTGTGCAGACTGTTTGTTTTGCATCATTTTGTGTAACTGTATGAAGTAAGATTTGGTACCAACTGAAATGGGATAAGATAGGAACGAGATAGGATAAGGGACATTCACACTAAAACAAACATGAAGGATTTTCTGCACAACCTGGGAAAGAGTGAATGTTCTCACGTACATGCACAAAGTACACAGCTGCTGTGCAATCTCACAAATCCATGTGTGACTCTCACACTTCCTAAAGCTGTGTCTCCTGTAATCTGAGGTCAGAGTTGAAGGTGTTTCTTCCTAAAGTATGCAGCTGCTCTTCCAGATGTGTTATTTAATTTTGGTGAAGTTCAGATATTTTTTTTGGGTAAAAAACTACAGTTGATGTTTATGCTGCAGAGGCAGAAGTTTGCAACAACTCCTATTACAAAATGTTCTTTTTTCACTATGGTGTATCCAAACCGAGATGCCATTTGTTCTGTGCAATCGTCTGGACTTTCGCACACATCCCTGCACAGCGAGAGATCGGAGGGAATCTGAACACTTTAGTTTTCACTGTTGGCTCGTGTTTCTTACCATCCATCCATTTTCTGAACCCGCTTTGGTCTCGTTTGGGGCACGAGGTTGCTGGAGTCAATAAAATGTTGAGGGCGAGGTACACACCTTGGGAGAGACGAGTGACCTGTCCAGGGTCTACCCTGCTGTCGACCAAAAGCAGCACCCACGTGAGAAAACGGATGGATGGATGGATGGATGGATGGATGGGTGAGGTAGACCCTAGAAAGATTGCTAGTCCATCACAGGTCTGATTTTTCTTTGAATTTTCATATTCTAAAAGGAGATTGATTCATATTTTATTATCTACTAAAATGGGTTATAAAAACAGAGTTCATTTTCTCATTTTACAAAGCACAAACCAAAAAAAACATCACTCAAGATGATGAGGCACAAATAAGTAGCATTAAAACGTTTTTTTTAATAATTTATGAATGCGAATATGGCTTTTTACATAAATCTGAACCTCTTAATCAGTCCTATGAGCAGATAACTTGTCAAAAGGACGGAGTGCTCAGCTGTGGGCTCTGTTCTGCTTGGAGGATGAAGTCTGTCAGCTGCCCATAGGGGGCGCTACTGTTCTCCAATGAGAGCAGCTGCTGCTGCTGATGAGATGGAAAAACTATTTGCATGATGATCCCTACATTCTCCTGCCTCATCTTTGCAACTACATCATAAATGAGAGGTTTACACAGTCCATCGTGTCACTGCGCTGATGATGACGAAGATCATCACTGCTTTTGTAGTTTATGATCCCACCTACACTTCTAAGCATTTTTAGGTGGTTTTCACATTGTTTTATTCCCTCCAAAATATAACTGCTGAGATCCTTCTTTTGTAAATTAGAAACTATTTATTGTAATTTTTACATAGTTCAACAATGTCAAATTGCTCCATTTCCACAGCTAATCCTCCCTTCATAGGTGGAAGACAAACAAAAACCTGTGGACAACATGTTTTCATAATGATGGATAAATCTCTAATCCCTTCACAGTATGTATTCTGATTAAACCACAAATGTTGATGGGCTGTAAGTGGCAAATTTCCCTCCCTTGTTCTTTTCATTGACAAACTAATTATTCATTTTACAGTCTGTTTATCTGTTTTGTGTCTCACATGACACTGTTTTAATTTACTTCTGTCGCTTGTAGCACACTGACACACATTTCTGAAGAGGCGACCTACATTCACAACTCCGTCAGCCATCACGGAAACCGTCCCTCTTTTCTCTCACCAGCTACTGCCTTAATCCTCTTTCATGTTCAGATGCCTCCTCGGTAATTTTAATGCTCCGTTGATAAATTATTCAATCCTGGATATATTTGAACTGAGTTAGCAAAGCTTTAGGCTCTTTTCTTTCTCTTTTTTAAATAAATAGGGGTACATCAAAACAGTTTTTAATGTGTCTGGAGACCTATGGAGACTCCATTACCAAGCAATCAGGGTTTTTTTTTCTCTTTAATTCATCAAAGACACAAGCTAACCACCCCTGGCAGTTGTTCAAAAGCCTCCTATTGGGCTGTTCCAGAGTCAAGAATTTGATACATGTCAATTAATAATATTGTCATGGGTTTAGAGTAATAGCCTCTGAAGTGTAAAAAAAATATCATTTGGAGCAGGCCTCCCTGCTGTTATTTTAGCTGTAAAGTTGGGTTGTTTTACTTTGAAGTGAATGGAGATTGGCCTGCTTGTGTTAAAAGTCTAGCTGCCTGGTAAATTCACCTAGCTGCAGTTATTTTTGTTTTCAAGCCAGATTCAAGGAGGGAGTGCAGGTGTTGGCCCTTACTCTCACAAAAAAGCATCTGTGAATCAGCCCCTCCCACATCCCAAAACACAGCCAACAGGTAAGAGGACTTGTGTTCTCATTAACTGGTTTTAACTTCAGATTTGTTCTGAATTTTTGCACTATTGCAATTTCCTTCATGATAATACAAGTCATCTTAAGCCTAAACAAAAAAACAAATAAACAAATAAATACAAAAATAAATACTTACCCATTCATTCATTCCTTCATTCATTCTCTGGAGTATGGTTGCTGGAGCCTATCCCAGTCACTCTTGGGCAAAGGCGGGGCACACCTTGGAATCACAGTAGGAAATTGGTTTTACCAACAAACAAAAAAAAAGTGAATATAAAAATAAAAATCTAATAAAAATAGACATTTCAAGAAAGTGCGATCTTATTTAAAGGAGAGAAGTAACTCTTAATTTCAGTTCCCTGAAGTCTTTTTGTGGTAAATTGGCACATTCTACCCATCCATGCACAGATTTGGTCTTACGTTTGAACCTGAATTAGTTAATAAAAAACTTTCTATAAGTTGCTTAGTGACCAAACTGATCATGAGATAGAAAATTAAAACGCTATGAATTAAATCATTTTTTTCCCAATGGGTCCCAATTATCCTGTTGACTTCAACTCGACATTTTTATGTTGAGCAGTGGTTGTTTGACGCTCCGAGGACAGTGGTCACACTGACAACCTGTGAACATGATGCATCGTAATCAGCGAGAGAAAAACAGCTTCTTTTTCATCACATGTGCTTCACACATGCAGTGAATGTGATGAGAGACAAGAGGGAAAAAATAGAGCTTTTCTCCTGCACACCTCCACACGTAGGTCCTTTCAGCTGAAGGTCCTCTCAAATGGAATGTTATTATTCTTAAACTGAATCTTTTTGCCTTTTGTATTCATGTTTCCTCTGCTCACTTTATTCCATTTTTGTGCTGCTTTGCATCTCCTGATTCCACATATAAGCATCTTTTCTTTTTATGTTTTAATCATTTTGTTCATTTTTGCATTTCCTAACGTCTTGGCTCCTCCTTTGACTTTTGCTTCCCTCCATCACTGTCTCTCACTGTGGCTGTTGACTGATACCTCACTGTGCAGCAGGTGATCAATCAGCGTTCCTCTTTGCCCTCCCACAACGCACCAGGGTGCCACAGCAGGTGTCCGCGACACGTGCTGGTGTCACGCCCCACTGCACACCCCCACAGACACACATGCTCACCCTGAGCTATCTCTGCGTCCTTGACTGCGATTTATTTTTCATTTGTTAGTGCTTTCTCTTGTTCATGTCTGACTTTTTCCACCTCGCTTGCTCAGTAATTTACCTCTGCTTTAAAATCAAAGTTCTATTAGGAAAGATCTTCTAAAAACTACAAGAACTTTCTGTTTAATTCATACACAGGATGTTTAAAAATTCTCTGAAACAAACGTGTGCAGCAAGCTGAATTTAATTTTCATGAGGCGTTAAGTGCTGCATTGTAAGTTTAAGTCATTAGTATTTCACACAGCTTTTAGTCTCCATATAGTCTGCATGTGTAATTTGTTTTTTTTTACATTTTTATAGCTCATCTGACAAAAAAGTCAAGGAGTTTCAAATCTTTTCATCAAAGTTGCTCTTTCACGTTTGTAAATTTACATCAGAAAGGTCACTTGTGTCATGGAGATTCTACAAACAAAAGGAAAACTTCAGTCATCAGAGTAGGTCACACCTCATAACCTGTAAATAGCCTGAAAATATAATGAATAAAAATAAAATCACTAGAAAGTAGTCAAATTATCTATCCATGCAGCAAGTAACTTTTACTTAAAGAGAAAACTTCTAAGGTATCAAAACTTAGAAACAAGGAATTCCACGCAAGATCCAAGAGGGAAATGTTGACATTTTAGCATGTAACTTCAGGGGTCGCCACAGCCAATCAGCTTTCACTGAGCCACTCAGGTTTGGCAGATTTTTACACCAAAATTCAATTACTTCAAATTGAATGTTACAGTATTTTTTTTTGCTAATTCTGAGCAAATGCTTTGTGTTTTTTGAGTTTGTATGTATTCATTGTAGTTCTTTTGATTACAGTGACAAAAAATTAGTGTAGGCTAAAAAGTGGAAGTGACTCATTTTAGAACAAAATGTGAACAAAATAATCGATCTTAAATAAACGATCTTAGTACAAGCTGGGGCTGCACGGTGGCGCAGTGGTTAGCGCTCCTGCCTCACAGCAAGAAGGTTCCCGGTTCAAGTCCTGGCTGGGGGACCTTTCTGTGTGGAGTTTGCATGTTCTCCCCGTGCATGCGTGGGTTTTCTCCGGGTACTCCGGCTTCCTCCCACCGTCCAAAAACATGCTTCATAGATTAATTGGTTACTCTACATTGTCCCTAGGTGTGAATGTGAATGTGAGTGTGTATGGGTGTGTGATTGTGGCCCCTGCGACAGACTGGTGACCAGTCCAGGGTTGTACCCTGCCTTCGCTCATGAGTAGCCGGGTTAGGCTCCGGCAACCCCGTGACCCCGAAAGGGATAAAGCGGATTGGAAAATGAATGAATGAATGAGTACAAGCTGGCCCATCTTTTGAAATCCTCATCAAATCTCAAACCATCACTTATTCTAAAACATAAATCCAAGCTTTTGTTTCCAAAACAATAACAACGAATGCCAGTCATGCTTGTCAACATTTATTGAACATTCGTAAATGAACCAAAAATTACATTTTTCATTTCGCTTCTTTAGGGCCTTAATTCAAGTTTTTATATGGTCTAGAGTGCAGAGCAAAATGATTTTGACTCATTTTAATAATAATTTCCTCATTTTTAGATAATAATGAGACCAAAAATTCTCAACTGTGCTGATTTTGAGAAAAGCTTGGAAGTGTTTCGAGGCGTAAAAAAACTTAAGTCTGTGGTCAAAAATCTTGAATGTGTAAAAACAAGGTTTTAAATCTTTGCAAGTATCAAACAGTTTTCAGTGGATGTGCTCTCAAGGCTCTAAATCACTCAGAGAAAATACACAAAATTCAGAGCAACTAAAGTAGAGTCAATTATAACTGCAGAATTATGATGAGAATTACAATTAACAGTAACCTTAAAAACTTAATGGCAGTATTTGAGATGAATAGATAGGTCTGCTTGTGTAACGTGGAATTTTGCACCTCTTTATTAGTTTCTCTGTCTCCTCCAGTGACCTGTTCTCACAGTGGTGAGACAATATTCAGGGTCTCTGCTGTCTGAGTGAGAGGCTAAAAATACACTTGTGCAAGCAAAGTAAAGCCCTGACAGAAAACGCCAAATCCTGTGACCACTCCATGAAAGTAACACCTGGTATCAGTTCACCTGAGCACATTGAAGCATTCATCTCAGTGTCACCTGAACTTCTAGAAGTTTGAATTAAATGTTTTATGCCAGTCTTTGGTCTGGGTTTTTACCAGCCTTCACTTTCTTTGATTTGATGAGCTTGTTCTGGTATTTGTTACTCTGAGGATCCAGTTACATCATCATAATTTAATTTGTAATCATCGCAGCTGCTTCAGTTTTTAACGGTGCCTTCCCTGACGTGTTCTCTTTAGTTTTCTCAGCAGGAGGAGTCCTGTGGTTATAACAGGTATGAAACAACTGCCGATTTCCTGGAAATAAAAAAAAACAAAAAAACTTTAGCTTAAAGGAACTTCAGCATTAATTGATCCGCATGCGCCGCCGTGAAGATGAAATCTGTTTAGCATTAGCTGGAGGTCTAAATATGACTGAATCTTTCACGCATTGCTGTCAGAATGAGATGAAGGTTTGTGGAGAATCTGTACGCTTACACTCAAACAAACAAATGAATCAATGCTGCATTTTTAAAAGGAAACTTTTGCTTTTTTCATTCTAGAAAATGCTTTTATCTTCATCTTTAGAATGTTGTCTTTCTTTAATCCTTAGCTTTTGAGCTGATATTTTACTTTTTAGCTTTTTTGTTTTCATTGCAACCTTTCTAAATATCCCATTTATAGGTTAAAAAAACAATAGTTTAACGTTATTTTCACATTCTTATGTAATCTACAAACATTGACATGTTTGGAGAATATAATCTTAGAACCAGCTGACTTTTAAGTATACATTTCTGTTGAGTTTTTCATGCTGTATCCATTAAAATACCAGTATTTCATCTCATTTGATGTTTTAGTGCATTTTCTTTTTTTTGTTTTGAGCATGATTGTGTATTATGCCTGGCTTTTTCTCTTTTTCATTTTTCCCCTGTTATCCTCCATATCACCCTTCAGCGTTTCTTCCCTCATTGCCAGATCTTTGGGAGCTTTTTTTTTTGGTAGTCACTGTATTTCTAAAAATATTTTTTGAGGGACTAAGATGCACACGAGCCTAAATTAAGCTGTTTGGAGCTCTAAATTATACAGTCTTGTTTTTGTTTTTTTTATTGCCACAGGTGAGTTGTAAGCATTGTGCTGTGGATTCCACATTTCTGCTGCTTCAAGGCTTTCTCTTTGAGTTTGCGTCTGTTGCACAAGGCTTGCATCTGATTGCAGTGGGAAAAAACAAACTGGGAGTTTGACCTGGATGTGTCATTTGTTGTTTTATCTGCTTTTGTTTTTAGATCTCGGTACCCAGAACGTTGGACCTGCTTCTCCAGTGAGTATTAAAAAAAAGTGTTTGTTCTTCACATAAGAGACCAGGTGCAGCCTTTAGACTAAAGCCTTATGTACACCCAAATGTACTGATGCATTCATTTCTCTGTTATTTTTAAAGTTTATACAAATAATATAAAAAGTTTTTAAAATAATAAAGATTTGGACATTTTCCTTTTTTTCAACAACTCTGAAGAAGACTTTACATGTTTGTGCATAATGTTTCTAAGCATATTTCATAAACTCTCCTTAAGTTTTTTTTTATTTCTTATTACTTGTTTGTCAAATGTCACATTACTATTTTTGTCATAACTGATCTGGCATTTTGTGCAGACTCCTGTTCAGCTTTGCTCTCTGGGGGTGCATTTAAAATAGTAAAATATGAAAGACAAAATGATTAAAATATAGATGCCATCATCATTTCAGCAGTGGATTTGTCAAAAGATGTTGACACAATGCAAATGAAAAAGTTTTTGAAATAAAATATCATTTGTGTAAATAAAACCAAACATGGTTGCTTCTTTCTGTCTGGAGTTTGCACGTTCTCCTCGTGCATGCGAGGTGGGAGTGTCCGTGTGGTTATGTGACCCTGCAACAGACCGGTGACCTGTTCAGGGTGTACCCCGACTTCACCCAACAGTAACTGGGATAGACTCCAGCAACCTCATGACCCTGAAAGGGATTCAGTGGGATCGTACATTGGATAGATTAATGGAAAATCAATCACATTGAATTTGTTGTACCACCCATTGAGATGGCTATGGTTGTAATATTGGGCTTTATAAATAAAGTTTAATTGAATGAAAAAGGTCAATGCGTCAACTGTGTTTTAATGGAAATTTTGGGATTTCCAGTCACCAAAAGAATCAACTTTATGTTGAACTTTAGCCACACACTGATGCACTACAATGTGGGTGTGTTGTGAACTGAAAGTCTCCAGAGGTTTAAGCCTTGTGAGGAGGTCTGTGGGGCTAGTAGAGAAGAATGTGGTTCATGGTCCAAATCTGGCACTGAGATCACGCTGTCCTTCTCTTTGTTTAAGCTCCATAATCCAAAATTGTCTGTCAGAGCTCATGTAGGATTTCCTGCCGGTGTGCTGAGCCAAAGTTCTGTCCTAAGGAATGCGTGGTACTTAACACTCTCTCTGCCCAGGCGAGATCTCATTATGGCCTCATTGGCTCAGCGTTAATATAGACTGATGTTGGGGTGAATGGCAGGTCAAAGTACTGACTTAGGCTTTGCAAAGTCTCTCAGAGTGGAAGTTAATTGGTTCCCTTGTCAGCCATGGAGGCTTTCTGTCGGTGGACTAATTTGGAGAGAGACTGGGCCAGAAGAGTCACTACTCGGCTTCTTTTGTCTAGCTCTTATAATTAACTTTAACTCAGTCACAGCTAATGTAAGTAATCTTGCACAGAAGTGATCCCTTCTGTGCATCAGAGACAACCTTTGAATGAACCGCAGATAATGAAACTGACTTTTCTGACCAGGCACGTGCACACATGGAGCCCTAGAGGTGATTGAGCACCTGCCCTTTTTGCCTCATATTATGTTATTTCATTTTTGTATTCACATTTAATGAATGTCTACTAGTGATACAAGAAAAGAAAAACGTCAGTACAAAATCCCCATGGTATTCTTCCCATTTCTTGTTATGTGTGGGTTCTGATCTGCTGCTTCTTGTCTTTGCTCTACTCGGACTCAGAGCCTCCAGAGATAGAGAGAGAGAGAACTGCTGCCCCACGGAGAACTGAAGCGACGTGACAGTGAAGCTACTGTCTTTAACCTGTTAGTTCTGGTCTAACTACTCACCGTCCGCTGATTCAATGAGCTTTAACATGGTTAATATGTCAGAAAAACGCTCTATTAGTCAAGTAGTCTGTTTTTACCTTTGCCAGGCGTCTGAGAACAGCGAATCAATTCAGCACACAGATCGTGTGGGGACAGGAAACTGGGTACTAATTACAAAATAAAACACTGGACAACTTTTTCAAAATGAAATCAGAGCATCATGGCAAGTTCAAAGATTCCTTGCCATAGGCCTGAAACCATAGCATCATTTCGTTTTGTCAGGAGTGGTCCGGTACGGTCTAGTTAATTCTGGTGAGCTGAGTTTCCACTCAGGTAAGCATCTCTTCCACTGAGCAGTTTGTTTTCACGGCACATGCGTGATGTAGACAACTAGCAAGTTTGCGTCATTGTAATGTGACGACTAAAAGCAACAACAATGAAGGTCATCCAGCAGCTCGTCTTTAAATTTCTTTACTTCTGGTACGTCGTGTAGAACAGGAATTTAATGTTGTTTGAAAGACGATTGCCGGCTAAGAGAAATACTGCCATATAGAGGAAAAGATGTTACCTTATGAGCGCTATATTGGCACTTTCTATAAGTCGTCATCCCTTTCTGTCAATAAACAAATGGCTATTGCGACTCCGCCCCAACTGTTCTGTTTCACTTTTCTTTGGACCTACAAGTGATGTGCCCCCAAGAGGTACAGTTCAGTACTGTTTAATGGGTCAATTTTACAATGGACAATTTTTTGCAATTTTACAATTGCTCTGGATGTCTTCCAAGTCTTTGATAAAGTGTATGAACTCATGTTGACAATAATTTGTTTACATAAAAAAAAGACAAATTCATCATTCATCACTTTCACCTACACAGGTCTCACAGTTGAGTAGTTATCTATTAATACTTTATTTTAAAATTTCACTTATTTTCCATATTGTTTAAAACAGTGGTCCCCAACCCCCGGGCTGGTACCAATCCATGGATCAATTGACACCGGGTTGCGGAAGGAATCATAAATTATTTTGTTTTGAATCACGAAAATCTTTTATTTTGAAAAATAAGCGGATTCTCTCAGCTACACCTTCAATCACTTGAGCTGTAAAATTTGGTCAGGGGAGCAAAATGATTACGTCTGAACGATCGACCGGATTCTCTTGATTACATTTCAGTCCGGGGGCGTGTAACACAAGAAAAGTTGTATGTGAAACCTTTCTTTGCAAATGGGATGAGGAACAGACAGAAGAACAAGCTACAAGTTCAGGGACAAAGAAATGTTTTGGTGCCTTATTCCATCTTTGAGCCCCTGCCCCTCTAAAATCCTGTGCACGTCCCTGTTTCTGACAGGCTTCTGTTCTCTAAAGAGAGGTTCTGTTTTCTTTGTATTTTGTGCCAGCTGTACCAATAGAGTTGTACTGAAACTCATGGGCTTTCACTTTTAAAACAAAGGCGTTTGAGTGATGCTTGAGGACATTAATGGAGATTTAAGGATGGTTGGAAGAGCAGTGAATCAGGTTACTGAGGGTGGATCAGGGACACAGTTGCAAAATACATCCCAGTTCAGCACCAAGTGGGAAAAAAAGTAAATGTCAACACATGAATATGTCAATACTGAAAGCTGAGTGCCTGCTGTGAAACAGATTTGCTGATAGAGAATCTGACGTTGAAAAAGCTAATTAAAAGAGCATTCATTATCTTGTCTTGACTTTAATGGCAGTTTCACTGAGATGCATACACATTTGTTTCTGCTCGCTGTTAGTTTTATGTAAGTAAAGGAAGACTGCTGTAACTCACAGAATCTTCTTTTTCTCTCATTCATTTGTAACTTCTGAAAATATTCTAGTCAAACAAATGCTCTTGCTAATGAGTAACAGTGCTTGATATTAAATTACAGTATGAGAAAAATCGATAGACAAGGTAAAACTGACAAAGATCCACTAATAAACTTAAGTTTTCAGTCTACTTCTGAAAGGTTATGCCTGACAAATCTTTTGCAAACAAAAACTCGGAGGCACGTGAAATTCAAGAATCAGAGTGTCTCTGGCTCAGCTTCACAGCTTCCTGTCTCTCCAGCAAGAAGATTAATATTGATCTTCAATTCCAGTGCCGTTCTCTTACCTCTTTTTAATTATCATCCTGTGTTTTGGCTGAGAAAATCTGTCCATTTTCATCACTAAAGCCCATTTCTCACAAAGCAAAAAGCTGCTAACACCAGCTAAAAGCAGGGAAGTTAGGCGTCTTATCGATGATCCATCCCATGCAAAAACACCTCAGCAAGAGTTGCACACATTTCCTCTGAGTAAAAACACAGCATTTTTCACACTGTGCAAATTTGGAACTTTTCTTTTAAGAATTTTAAATTTTGCATGCACCTTTTTCTTAAATTTAAAAAATATGCAAAATTCTGAACAAACAGCAGCACCTTAAAGTTGTTCTTGTTCTTTTCCTCAACCTTGATGTGCACTAAAAGCAAGAAAATAAAGAGGAGTCTGGAGACAAACACACGTACCGTTTCCAGATGTGGAAACGTGCTCTTTCACATCCTCTAAATGAAACCACCTCTTTGTTTGTTTATCAAAGAAATCGAGAAAATTAGAAAAACAAGGGGAAATTGAGGTGTTAAAATAGGTCCATGCATAAAGCCACGTGTCAGTTCCTCTGTGCTCTGCTAGCAGCAGATTGAGAGTAATGCTGTCAATAAGCCTTTGCTCGCTTTCTAGACATTTCTAAAATTTGCTTTCTATTATTAACAAGTAAGCCAGAATGTGCAGCATTGACTTCTGTAATGATCTCTACCAGCATGGTCCACCGACTCAAACCGGCAGCATAAAAGATTTGGGCCTCCTTCATATATTTAGATGCTTGATCTTCAAAACTTCCTTTATTAGAAGACTGTTGTCATGGCGTTTCTCCCTTGATATTTAAGACAACTCTGGGGGCCATTTAAAAAAAACAAGGATCTTAATAGGAACTTGCATTTTTACATATTAAGGACAGTTGTTTATTTTCTTGATGAGCGGCTGAAACTTCAACGCAAATAGTTTTTTCCTTTCAACCTTTTTTAGTTTATTTTATTTTGGACATTTATTTGTAAAGGAGAAATAGAATAAAATACAAGAAATATTCTAAAGGAGTGAGATGAAGTAAACGCCTTATAAATTGTCTGTAGACCAGGAGTCTGCAACCTTTAACAGTAAAAGAGCCATTTGGGCTGATTTCTCTCTGATCAAAACACAGCAGGAGCCACAGTTGTATTTCCCCTTTTAGAAAAGTACTCTCCTGCTTTATATTTATGTCACAGCTTCTTTTATGCTGAATTTAAGCAAACAATTTCTATTTTTTGTGGCACGAATAAAAACAGAAATCCATCCATCCAATTTCTGTGTCACTGGGTTGCTGGAGCCTATCCCAAGTACTAGTGGTTGAAGGCGGGGCACACCCTGCTCACCGATCAGCTGCGGGGCGAAAACTGAATATAACCTGAATAAAAAAGTGCTTTAATTGTATTTACAATGACTGTAATCCGAAAAGTAATCTGAAAGAGATCAGTAAATGCAAAGTAGTTGTTGAGGAGTGTAGTCAGATTTCATGAGATGTGGTGTGAAGAGGACTCTGTTTTTAGAAGGACCATGGCAGAGCAGCCATCATGTTGACTTCAGTAAAATGTATCTAATTAGATTGTCAGTGATGGACTACTAGATTTTTAACAGCGTAGAATAATAAACTGATTAAATAATTTCCTGTTTACTTTAGTTCTTTAGTGCTGACTTACAGCTGAATAGTTTAGTCTACCGTGTGGTTGCCCTGCATCTGACCAGAATCTTGAGTTAGGATTCTCTGACCAGCTCCTCATTGTGTGTTTCCCAGTCACCCACTGAGGTTACATATTTGCCTGTCTCATCTAACCAACTTTCCTTTCTCCTGAACCTTGGTGAAGTCCCTGCTGCTCTATTGTTGTTGTGAGGGTCAGGTAGTCCTCTGGTTGTTGTTGTATCCCATTTGTTTTCATTTCGTGCTGTTGATCGCATCAGTGTTCACTCTGAGAGCCCTGGAACGATCCAGCATCATTAGGATTTTCTATGGTGAGCTTGAGTGCATTAAAACTGCAGGATCGATAGCTTCTGCAGACAAGCTGGGCTTAAAAAAGGAATTGGATCTTTAGCACATATAGAGGGATGTTAATGTGCATAATATGTGAGAGTTCATTACTTTTTATAAGGCAAGACTCAGATTGACCTTATACTCTGTAATTGGAACAATGATTCCCAATTTTTTGTCATTACTGTATTTCTCTCAGTGCAGATGTGCACTTTCTTCTCTCCTGGTGCTTTTCCTCAGTGTTGAACAAAAAAAATGTTATATTTAACAGATCATGTAGTTTTATGACAGCTGAGGTGCTGCTTCAACCAACTTTTTTCTCTTCAGTGCAACTTCTTTGCTTTGTTTAAAGTCCACTCTAATCATCTTTTGATGTATTTTAAAAGCATTCCCAGTGGTAGTTTAATTATGATTATGCCATTTGAAGGCAAAAGAAAAGAAAAAAACATTTGTTTTATAAGCCATAGTTTCTGCAGAGCAGTAAGATTTCCTTTGAAATTTGCGTCTGAGTTGTGGGTGGACTATTGGCTAAGAGCAAGCCCACCCCCATTTCCCATCATCTTTCTGTGTACATGGTCTCCACCCCACAACCCCAACCTAACATTAACAGTGCAACAAAAATGGTGAGCAATGTTGGAGCTATCCAAGCAGCTTTGAGCCAGATGGCAGCTCAGATGAGGAAAACGAAGACGTGCACGGGTCTATTCTAACTAAATTTTCTTTATTTATGTCCTCCATGAGAAAAATGTCACAAGATTATGCTAAACACTAAAAACATGATTTTCACTGTAGTGGGTCTTTAACATAAAGCCGTTTTGGCATCACTAAAATAGCTAGTAAATTAAGCAACTGAGCTTGTGGCATTTGGAACGGCATGCAGCGATAAAGCCCTAACAACTCATGTTACATAAGGGAATTTGGCACGTCGGTTAAGTTGGAACAAACACATCATTCATGCTCTACAAAGTCTTAGACACAAACTCATTACTGAAGACTGGAATTGCTCCATAGACTAATGAAGCTAAGAACATGAAATAAATCCATGTGCATGTTTCTAAAAACATCTCTCAAAAACAATGTGATTTCATCATAAACAAACAAAAATAGGATGATTTTAATTTCAGGATAAAACTGTTTTGCCAAACAGTTTATGAAATTGCATCCATCATGCAGAGACACAGAACAAAGGCTCTAGCTGAATCTGAATTGCTTCCTTACCTCTAAGCCTTCTCCCTATCCTCACATTTATCCCTCCAAGTGGAAAAATATGGAAAAGTGTCTTCAAATTCACATGTTACTAGCACTCAATGACGTCATCAATAATCTCCGGTCATCTACGTCAGTGCGTAGCTGTCAATACACATCATCGGTTTTATGACTTTAAAAAGCAATGCAACAACAAAAACTCAATGTTTGCGCTTAAGTCAACTTTTGCGCTTCAGAGCACACCCACAGAAATGCATTTGTCCGCTGCGCCACAAGCGCGACGCGGTTCACCCTTCTGGGGAGAGATGTCGCTACGGCTGTTGCTTTACTGTCGCTTCTGCATGTCTGAGTTCATTGTCCTTTACAGAAAAACGTGTTAGCAGGATTTCTTGTTTCTGTGCTGTCTCACTGTGTCTTTAAGTTCCACCCCTCACAATCCTACGAGGATTTTGTTAATCTTTGCACTGATTTCCAACAGATTCTGAAATGTTGTCCACAGATGAAATAGTCCAGAGAGACTATCTAATGCTGATGTGACTTTATTGTTTTGAAGTGCAAAGTTCAAATAGGAGGCTGAATTCTGTTACTGCTGCAAAACACTGGAGTGAAGCTTCTTTATGTGAGGGCGAAGTGACATGGGAGAACACACTATCCTCAACAACAATGCTGTTGTTGGCTTACTGTGTCTAAGAGTACAACAATGTGTTCCTAAACATGGCAAAGCAGAAAGAAAGTGTTCTTCATGAAAGGATGGATGAGGGCCTGAGGGAAACTAAGACTCCTGAAAAACTGTCAAGACAAGAAGCAAAATCCTCATTTAAAGCAGGCAATGAAAACATAACCTGTTAAACATATTTGTTGGTAGTTAGTAGATTGCCTTCGCTTTATATTTACAAATCTACAGAGACTTGCGTTTAACTGAGGAATGTCTAAGCAGCCAAACCTGAGGACACCTTTAAACCTTAAAAAAATGGAAAACATACTAAACTGAGTCCTTAAAGTCCCACTTTGGAAATTTCGTTTTTAACCTGTTCTTGGAGGATATCTTTAAAGAAATTAAGCAAAATAGCATTTGAGTATTTCTTTATTCAAAATGATGTTTAAAAAAGCTTGTAGTTGTGATGTAGAAACTATAATGGGTGGGGCACAAGCTCCCTGCTCCTCTCCATGCTGATGCATTCACTTGTAGACAAATAGATCCACGTACGTTTTTTTGCCTCATCTGAGCTGGTATCTGGCTCAACAGTGTGGCGTGATAGCCCCAACATTGCTCGCCATTTTGTTGACCGGTAATGTTAGGTTGGGGTTGGGAGCGGCCGTAAACCAGCGAGAGAGCATGTACACAGAATGGATGAACTACTGCCGTTCTGCAGAAACCATGTCCTGAAAAACAGCACCGTTTTTTTTTTTTTTACTTCGGCTAAAAAGTGGTGTAATTATATTTGAAAGACCTGTGGGAATGATCCGAGCGGACTTTTAAGTTAAACTTATGAATAAAAAAAATACCCAGACACTGACACAAATGCATGATAGCAGAACCAAAGTTAATACAGTCACTTTACAGGAAAAGTGAAAAAGATTTCCAATTTCCTGCTTTATGAATACGAGAGCTGTGCTTTTTGTATTCCCGCTATGATCGAGTCTCACCTCACAGGACCACACCAGTCTCTTTAATACTGATAACTCAAAACAGACGAAATTCATTAAACTGATGATAGACTTGGAAAAAAACCAGAGGAAACTGTACTAAAGAGCCTGTGTGCTCTAAAAACCAGTACAATGTGAACGTCTAAACTAAATCTGTATATTAAACTTCAGAAACAGTGTTTTTTATGTGAAAATTAAAATGAATAAGTCAAATACTAATACTCACTGCTTTTTCTTTGGTATTTTTTTTTTTTTCTTTTTTGTTGCAATTCTGACTTGTTTGTGTGCATGTTGATGGATACTTCAGAAAAGCTAAGTGCAGTATGATGTAAGGCGCAACCAGGGGTATCTAATTTAACCTTTGTGCTTTTCAGAGTAGCTTTCGGTCTTTGGACATTTATTGCCTCGGTTGTGTTGTGCTGTGGGTGCTGAGTTCACATCTGTGTAAGCAGAAGTCCTTTTTGCCTCTGGCACAGTTCAAAGAAATAAGATTAGGAAGCTAAATTTATCACAAACCCCAAGAAATAAAGCCACACACGCAAAACAAAAACACAATGACACAACACATCATTTTATTAAATGTGTTGTGCAGTGCTGGGAGTAAACTAAAGTGTGTCAATGTCCTGAAGGGATCTTAGGCCACCTGAAGAGCCGGGAAAGCACAGGAGATTTAAAAAGGACTAAAATACGGCATACTAAGAGCTAGATGTCTAAAATGTAGCCATTTTGTGTTTAAACACAGGTGTAAATGGAATTCTGTGGAAACACAGAACTTACTTTCAAAGATTTAAGTGAGAATATGTATCTTGAATATTTTAAACTAAACTGCCACATGGTGCTGCCAATTTAACATGGAAAAAGCTGGAAGGTGGATTCAAAAATGTCATGAGCAAAATACATCATATTGCATGTTTTTCCTCTAGTGCGTTGGTCAAATGTCTGAGAGATAAAAATGCATGTTTAAATTTCAAGACACGTTTTCTTTTTCGTTCTTCACTAAAATGGGCAAATTCTGATCGAATGTTAAGTCTAATTATAAACCTGGTAAAAAGACAAAGGGTGGAAGCACACTTTTGTGTAAAACGATTCAATAACTGATCAAAAGTAAAGTAACAGAACGCAAATAAACCTTAGTTATGTTAACCCTTTAACTGCCTTCTCACCTGAATGGTAGAGCACATGTAGAAAACAAATTAAAAGCATTGTTTGTATTACCACCCCAAGGCAATAAGCAGCAGAAAAAACATTTTGATTTTGTCTTGGTTGGGTAGTTAAAGGGTTAATAAACACTACAAATATTAAAGCCTTCAACCAAAACTTCTCCCTCAACAATTCATTCATGACACAGTTTTAACATCTTGTTTACCTGCACAGAAATCTTCTCAGATTTCCCTGAACTCATTTACTGAGAATGCTGCTCATGATCTTAGCGCTCTCGTTGTCTCCTAACTCCCTATTCGGTTGCAAAGCTCAACGGATCAGAATGTACTCAACTCTTCTGAAGCTTTGCCAATGACTCAACCTTCAAAAACTGTGCTGTGTAAAATAGTTGTTCTTAAGTTGGGAAAATCGTCAGTCTTTTTAAAATGATGAAGGAGAAAAAAAAAGGAAATTGTAGAAACATTCATTGTAACAGCATCATGTTTTTGTTGTGAGAATCACAGCTTCATCAGCCCGACAGAACAGCTAAAAAACATGCGTCTACATGTGTTTGTATTTGTGTACCTTTTTTTGTATTTACATCAGTTGAAAAGTAGAATTTGTGATAAGTTAACATTTTCAATAGAGATACAAAACTTTTCTTATTTTCTAACAAAAGTTGTCTTGCCAAAACTTGGTGTCTCTGCTACTTCTACCGTACTTTGTCTAAAATGAAATTATTCAACAAACTTCTCATCATTTTGTCTTTACAACCATATTATTGAGTAGAGCATAAAGTAAAGTGATTCTGGACACCATGTACCCCAAAGACCAGCATTTCCAGCAAGTTACCAAGGACGAAAAAAGCAAGAAGAGGAACATGACGTCCATTTTTAATCAGCATGTTGTAGGCTTCATGCCAAATGGGGTCGGGCCATGCCAAACTTTCATTTCATTTACGGTAAAGAACAATTGGATAAAATCACCAGGGGTAACAAAATTCCCCAAACACAAGAAAAGCCGTGCTCAGTCTTTGGAAGACTGATGTAACTGGCAAATGGTCACAGACCCTGATGGTTTTTTTTTTGGTGACTTTTTAAGTCTGGCTGCTTTTGTCTGGTAACTTTATGAAACGTAATCCTCAGTGGACCTAAACTCCGAGGGCCCAGAGTTCTGAGCAGCGGTAATCCTGGGCCAGCTCATATCACACAGGAGCAGGTCCAGGGTCAGCACTCAAGCCTAACGACCCGCTCCCATTTAGCCTCTCTGTGGACTTCGGGGGAAACTTTTAAATTACCTTCAGCTACTATTTTTTTAAGCTCACTAAGAAAGTTTTCTGCTTTGAAGGAAGCAGGTCTTTTCCCAAATGCAATTTGAGATTAACGATAAACTCAAAATCTCGTAAACATGGAAGGTTAATTATTGTATTGAAATACTTTATTGCTACTGATGTTTTGATGTTATGTAAATCCTTTATAGCCATTTGTATCATATTGATAGACACATTTCTGAGGCCTCTATCTCATTATCATAATCAAGACTTTCCTTAAAAAAACATTGTTTTGAGCTTGGTCCATGTTCTCAGCCCTGCAGTGCATTATCCTTCCACTAGGGGCAGTGGAAAGGATTTTCCTTCTCATTTAACATGGCTGCTTCCATGAAATCTCAAAAGCACTTTTGGCAGGAAAAGTTTTGCTAATTTTCAAAACTTTATGGTGTGAATTACTCATCTATTCATTTTGTAAATACTTTTTGCTGTATTGAAAGAATGCAAAATATCATCGGAGTGGGACTTTATTATTCTTAACACCAGAGCTTTAGCCTCCAGTGCTTACATTCTTTTTACCATTGCAACTCTTCAACCGTTTAGCAGACAAAAGCAGATTTGCACTGATATGCAGCACTCTACATGCTGAAGTTCTTACACAATCAGTGTAAATCAGCTGATTCTGTCAGATAAAAGCAGCTTTGCATCGTTATGCAACATTTAGTAATGGGTTGCATATCGGTACAAAGTTGAAATAAAAAGCCACTTTTCTCTGTGTCAGAATCAGCTGATCACAGGAAACGGTCAAAAAGTTACGTTACTTCAAAGAGCCCATGTTATTTCGGTGTTACCGGCGACATCTCTTTTATTAAAAGGTTAATAATCTTTTCACTGACTTTGTTGTTGTTGATCTTAAGGAAAAAAATATCCTGCAAGTAATGTAACTTCTTTTACAAAGATGATCTAACTTTTAATGGCTCAAGTTTGAGCATGAAGGTCACCTTGTTCTGTTTTTTTTCTCCAGCGTTTTGAAACTTTCTTGAACTGAATCATATTGTTTCATTCTTGGGAAGCTCAGATTTTTCTGAGAATCATTGACCCTCTGAAGCTGCTCAAACAAAGCCTTTAAAAAAAAAGTAAAATAAAAAGCAAAAGCTGCCAGAGACTTCTAGAAGTCATTTCCACTATGGATGCGAGTTTTAAAGAAGAACAGCTCTGACGTCCAGCACTGAGATGTGATGCTCCATCTTTGCAGATGGGTCCCAATAGATTCTTTGGATATTCTGGGTTAAAAATGATATTGCACAGCTATGTTCCAAATGGAGCAGTTTCCTGCTATTGTGTGTAACAGACACAGGATAAGAAGACATTGATCAATGCTTGTTAGAAAGCAGTTCAGAAAGGTACTTTGGTCCATTGTAATCCAGAGAGGAATTTTTTTTTTTTTTTTTTTTCCAAGGACGTGAGTGTCAGTCTGGACTGTAATTCAGCATATATGTAAAGAATCCCTTTAAAAGCAAGAAGGCAAGTCTCCCTCTGACTGGCTTTGCATTGTCTAATATTACACAATCACAGACATTATATAACAAACAGGAAAAAGGGGGGGGAAAGCAGCAAAATGATGCTTAAAACTGAATGAACTCGAACCTCATGAACCGTTTCTCAGCAGGAAAAATCCTAATCAGACTTTCTGGGCTGCAGCTGAATATTTTTGAACTCTAATTTTTCAGATTAATTTTCACATCAGCATTCAAAAAAATTTGTCTTTCAACCTTTTTTATATCACAAAACGTGTCTTTTCTCTTTATGTCTTGAGGCCTTTTTTGCCTCCAGCCTATTGTCTTGTAACTCAAATCATGATGCCATGGTGTTTTTCTTTTAAGCTTATCTTCTGAATAATATGACAAAAGTCACAGCCAAGACTAACGCACCACAGATGAAACTAATCCCCACAAAACATTTTCCCAACATAGAGCAGCATGTTTTTGTTCATTGTGGTGTCCTCAGTTCTGGGTGTATAAATCAAGATTTAGCAGAAATGTCTGATTTCCCACAGAAGTGAGGGGAAGGAAAAGTTTTTATCCATCCTCAACTATATTGCAATCAACAAGTTGGATGACTAATGACCTGGAGCAATCATCAACTATACTCCGCAAATGTTTACTAGCTAATTTTGAAGAAAGTGTTCAAAAAGCTCATTATTTAAAACTTGCATCTAGATTGTTTTACTGCAACATGCAATCACTTTACCCTATTTTAAGACAAAAAGATGCCTGTTGGACTTTAAGAAATAATGAACTCGCTGAAGGCAGCTCTAGATATTTACGATAAATCAATTATGTGAATTTGTCAGTTGTGGGGTGTACTGAAGGAGGGTAGTTGCTAATCATACTGTTAGTTTCATAAAAACCGTGCATTATTCTAATCAATCATGACTTCAGTGAAAATATAAAGAAACAAAAGAAGGGTACCCCTCTTTCTCACTGATTTCCATTGAATGAGGTGCTGGCTCCATAAATACTTAAATAAATACTCCAAAAAATGTCTCTCAATGCAAAGTATGGTTAGACTTCAAACAATGACTCAATATTCTTACATTAAGGGATTGATATAGTGAGGAGTGTGTAGTTTTAGCTGAACTTTCAGGATGGAGAAACTTCCTATGAAAGAATACCAAAATGAATTGGATGTTGTAAGAAAAAAATATATCTTAATATTACTAATAATGACTTAAGTTCTTTTCATTAAAAGATGCTGCAAGAGATGAAGGGAGCTGTTCTAAAAACAATGCCAATAATAAGTCTACATATCTTGTTTTTTTTTTTGGTTTGTTTGCTTTTTTGTTTCATTTTTTAATCCTGTTAATTAGCTGCTAAAGGTGAATAGTAAACTAAAGCTTTATTTCATTTTTTGTTCTGGATTTCTACAAAAATGGAGTGATCGATGCAGGGAGAGGAGGGGTTTGAGGAAGGGTCTGTGGAAAAACAAGCATCATGCAGGAGGAGTCTAAAAAAACAAGTCTGCTATAAAGAAGGTGTAATGGAGGCGGGGTTGGGATGCTGGAGTTTCCTGCAGTCGCTAAGGCTTCCTCCCACAGTCCAAAATCTTGCTTCTGTGACCCACCTTGTTGTGTATATAAGTGTGACTGTGTGTGGCCCGGCAACAGACTGGCAGCCTGTTCAGGATGGGCCTTACCTAAACCCTACAATAGCTGCGTTGGCAATCCTGAGACCCCGAGTCACCTTGAAGATGGATGAAGCCGGTTCTGGATGTGGACGGATGGACGGAGGCAGGGTTTACAAGTGCAGTTGTAACAAAGCTGGGGATCTGTGCAAAACATACATGATGGAGAAGAGTTTCGTGAGAAACAAGTGTGATGGAGGCTTGAGGATATATACATCAGACATGACAATAACTAAAAACAAAACTCTGAACGTTCAAAAATGGGTACATTTACTTTTTTCAAGCAAAAAAACTCAGATGTCAGCTTGAGGTCTGCTGTTGCAGATAGATTTCAGTTCGGGATCACTAGAAAAAAAAATCATCTTTAATTAGAAAACAGATGTCTGTCTCAGAAAAAAAAACAATTGTTTTATCCTCCTGTACTCCAGTTGTCAGTCACATGAAATCCATGTTTGGTATTGAATAACAAAGGCTTTCAGACAATTGTTAAAGCTTTGATAGTTTTCTCTATTATCACAAGCGTGCACATTAAGTCTCATGTAGTTTCCATTTGACCTGCTTTGTGGGAAAAGCATGTAGCAGCACATTTTTAATGGAAAATTACAGGAATGTGCTGTAATGTGTTGATTTATGTCAAACTCTGCAAACACATGTTCATTAGGCTGTCATGAGAAAATGACAACATTCTGTTGAGAAGAAAGAGTGTCTGCTTGCAGTAAGTGGTATTCACCATTTTCCTTTTGTCAAAGTGGTGGTACACCATAAAACATTTTTAACTTAACAAAGGAAGATGAAAAAATACAGTTGTTATTAATTTTTTAAATGCATAATTAAAAAGCTTCTTAAACAACAACGATTAGGGTTGTTGCGCAAAATATAATTTGTTAGGTGTGAACATTAAATCACAATAACTCTTCTAGTTTGTGCATAGACAAATAGCTACAGCATACGGAATGGAAGTGGTTTAATTTGTTTGCTTTAGTATGTTTTTATAGTTCCACCTTTATTTACTTGTTTACTGTGTTTTTGAAGCAATACCTGCTGTGTTTAGTCTGCTCAAAGTGCTTTTGGTTTAATAGGGATTATTACAAATGCCTACTGGTGAAATGAAGTGAATGAATGGTAAATGAAGGTAAATGAATTCTCAGCGGCCTTTGTCTTCCAACTTCTGTAATGATGAACTTGGTAAAGGGCAGGTGTCTGTTTAAAACTGAAGGAAACAAATGCAGATTTAAACATGCACTTTTCACTTTCAAGGAACAATAGTCAAACATCACAGAGGCTCTTGACTTTGAAATTCAATACGTAATGTTAAAGTCCCACTACAACCATCTTTTCATCAATTGTAAAATCGTTTCCAGATGGTTTTTTTTAATTCTGATTATGTCATTTTCAGCCAAAATCACTACTGTCAGCCTGTTTTCTGTAGACTCTTCTCTTTTGGGTCATATTTTTTTTAACCAAAATGCAGTTAAACCTACACTGTGCTCATGCAGTTTCAGTGTCATCTCATCGCTTAGAAAAGCTGATTTAATATCAGGGATTCATGCATTAATGTGTCAACTGACCTTTTCTTCTTATATTTTTCCAAAGAAGGCCAGCTAACAAAAGCCTGGGATAAGTGTGAGTAAACCGCCACGTAAACCTGCACAGCTCCGGGTGTATGGTCATGTATCTGTTTTTACTCGTCATTGGTTTCATTAAGTGACAACTTGCTTTTGTTAATTTGATTTTATGGCCCAGGAGTTCAACTGTATACTCAGATGGATAAAGAACTCATCTGTGCAATAGCTTCCAGTTAAAGGCCACCCTGAGATCTACATTTATCCTCATTTCCAGAGACCTTTAAGTTCGGCAGCTCATTATCTATGCTACTGTCGTTGGGAGTGCTATTGTCAAAACCAGAGATAATACCTCCTGCAAAGCGGAAACTTTGAGACACTCAGAAAACGCAGGTAAGACTGATGTTTAACATTTTCCAATCTAGTGTTAAACACTGGATCCATGGAAAAAATACATGTCAGATTTGATTGTAAATCCAGTTCATGATGTCATTTCCTCCTAATTTAGGGAAATGTGCCTCTACTGTGGACAGCAGTATTCTTCCGCTGTCGTCTCTTCTGTTCTGCTGGTGTCAACTGCGTGGAGCCAAAGTTCACGGGCTCGGGGTCAAAGGTTCATGAGGTCAGAGCTGTGCTGGGTCCGTCAGTGGAGATCTGGGAGTGTCGATGTGTGGATGCTGGGAGCGCATCAGGTGGTCTAGACGTATATCCAGCGTGATGAGCACTTCTAAGTCCAGACCCTCATCGCAACACGCCAGCTCTCTCTGCTCGTTGGCCGTGAGTCCACGGCAGAAAAGCCTCTTGAGGGTTTCTGGGGTGGAATCAGTCTGTGAATAGACGGCGACTGGGTCTTTCTGGGATCTTTGCCGTAAGCCGAGTGATGGTAAAACATCGCGGAGCAGCCGTGTGAAAGTCACATAAGAGTTGAACAGCATCGCCCCTCCAACCCACCCTAGTGGCCGACAACCACCAGAGTGCCTCTCCAGAGAGTAGTGAGCATAGAAAGGACACTTTGGCCTCCTCAGTGAGATAAAGGTGTGATTGTTGCAGCAGAAACAGTTCACACTGCATCAAAAAAACATTGCAGTGCTTGGCCTTTCCATTGAATTTGTCTGGGAGCGAAAGCTGGGGACTGACCATAGCACCAAAAGGACCTGAAAGATCCGGGCCTGATGGAAGTGTTGGAGCCACAGCGGGCGGGACCGGAGCTGGCTGATCGGCAATGGCTGCTTGGCAGGTGCGCTGTGATGGCCTCAGTGGCTGCGGTGAGTTGCTGAAGCTGACGTCCATGATCTAATAACAAAGCAGCAAACCTCTGCAGATTGGTAGAGCTAGGCACTCTTGCAAAATCTGTGTCTGGCAAAGTCTTCTGTAAGGAGCAGGCGGAGGCAGATGGATCCATTTGCAGAGATTTATTGAAGTGAGGAGAAAAACAGGGAGGTGCAGGGAGCTTGGATGATGAGGACCAAGGCGGCAAACGGTCTACCAGTGTGGGTCAGAGGCTTGGCTGACTAAGACAGAGAAGTATATGTAAGGTGAGAATGTACAAGACTTTGCACCGAGCCTGGCTAAGTGCACTGAATATATAGACACTGGGTGATTGCAGAGGAGAGACAGGTGAGTGATGAATGAGTGAAACCAGCTGAGGAACATCTGGGTATTGAGGGCAAGGGTTGATGGGAAATTGCAACCAGGAAGTGGTCAGTACTCAGGTGACAGTTTCTGCTGATGGCCAGAGGAGGAGACACGGGGAGCGGTTCCTGACAATGCCCCCCCAAATGCTGTGACCACTCCCCAAAATCCTAAATTAACTAAAGAAATAAAAAATAAAAAAAAATAAAAACCACTAAG
Organism: Adrianichthys oophorus; assembly: GCA_036245035.1. Taxonomy (NCBI): domain Eukaryota; kingdom Metazoa; phylum Chordata; class Actinopteri; order Beloniformes; family Adrianichthyidae; genus Adrianichthys; species Adrianichthys oophorus. Next base: position 15,166,513 of record BSAI01000138.1, read on the forward strand.
AAACAAACCAAAAAGCCCTCAAGAACAACACAAAATACAAAAATTAAAAAAACTAAATAAAAGGTAAAAAAAAACATAAAGAAGGACAGACGGACAAATAGACAAAAAGATAAATGCACCCTCAACAGGACACTAACTAGTGTCCTGCTTGTGCCTGTCCCAAGCCCGTTAAAAGCAGAGGGTAGTGTCAGGAAGAGCATTCAGCATAAAACTTATGAGAAAAATCAAATGGATAAAAAAAAAGATGCATATATGGATGAATAAACTGATTTGATTCTAAGCATTTCAGCAGCTCGGAGGGATATGACACCCCAAACTCTCAGCACACCCAGACTCGCCCCTGTGATGTTCTACCTGATCCCCATTTGTTCTCATGCTGGCTAAATCTGGGTCTGCCTCTGACTGAACCATATTTTTGAAAGCAATACAAGTTTTACAAGCTTTAAACATATAAGAATCGATTACTTGATTGCTTTGCTTTTTTTTTTTTGTTTTACTTGATACCTTAACCTAGAGACCTAAGTCCATACGATTGTATGCTGGCTCATTTTATTGTCAATCTTAGTCTTGATCTAAATAGAAAAAATGAAATAAACTTGTTTGAATAAAAAAGATCTCACCCTACCTTGTAGAATGGGACCCCCCCCCCCCCCCC
>BSAI01000138.1:15167267-15318693 GCA_036245035.1 Adrianichthys oophorus
CCCCCCCCCCCCCCCCCCCTTACCTGTTTTCTATATAATTTCTTTTCTTGCCAACTTTAAAGATTATTTCAATCTCAGAACAGACAGATGGTAAAGTACTTTTATAGTTCGGGGTAGTTGAGCTTTGATCTGCACTTCAACTTTTGGAGCTTTGGAGAAATGGTTAAATTTTGTGTACATCACAGCTCCAAGCAATCCACCTAAGTCATTCCACCGTAATGAGGCTTAGATTTAAGTTGGAGTGGAGTGGATCTCTTACCTTTGTCAGAGGTAGGCTGGCTCTCACTGATAGAACTTCTAATGCCTTCAGGGCACGTCCACTTTTATGTTTTATCTGTCTTGAGAAATTTCAGCAGTCTGGAGGAGTCTGAAGATTTCAGATGTGAGAAAAGTGTGTGCAAGAATCTGCACAAATCCATTTGAATACAGCAGGGATTCTAAAACCCTTAAAAATGTGCTATTTTCAGGAAACTTTCAGCAAGCCAGTTGTCATTATCCCGCACTACAAATAAAAGAAAAATCCATTAAATATTTAGTATTTTGTCTTATTAAAGCTTTATAAAAAATAAAAAAAAACAAACTTAAGTTTGTAGCTAAAGTAGCAGTTAGAATGTTAAAGATTATGGCTAACACAGCATCAGCCAACTTAAAATGTTTTAATGAATAGATCTATGAAGAGAAAGAGATGTTGTTGTTGGCAAAATGGAAATGCAGCATGTTTGACAACCAAACGGTACCATTTGGTTGTCAAACATGCTGCATTTACATTTTCCATGTTTTATAGCATTATAGAAACATTGCAAGACTTCATGGTAGAACTAACAACTTTTTGGTTTAAATTTTGGAAACTTTGTCTATCATGGCCATACAGTGATGAAGGTAAAGCTTTAGAGAATCATGGGAATATATCTTCATGCAGGTATTTTCTGCTTCCTCCGTACTTGTGTGAATGCATTAAACCAAGAGCAGCTGAACGATTTCCATTCTCAAGAATCCTTTATTGACTATACCAAATGTTTGAGCAGAAGCTGGAAAGGTGACATCTTAGTACTCTAACCCTACAACTTGGAATATCTTTAAAAAATCTGGTCAGAAATAAATGAGTTTAAACTTCAAAGGCTTAAAAATGAGATCTGTTACTTGTAAATCTTTTTAAAAGTCTTTGAATTGTGATGTTATTTCATGTTTTGTATTGGTTGGCCTTGCTGTCTGGGTCAGGAATACTTTGAGAAATAGATTAGTAATCTCAATGGCATTTTTCCTGTTTTAAATAAAGGTTAATATAAAAAATAAAGACAAGTGAACGGCGCTGACAGTTCAGTTGAGAATGACTCATGGTTGCATAAACACTTAGGGGATTGTAAAAGATATTAAGACCAACAGTTCTGTTTTGACAAGTTTGTAGTCTAATTTGTTTAGAATAGGTAAGAAAATTAATACTTTTAGCTTTTTTGTTTTATAATCTAGCAACAAAAACTGTTGACTTTTCCAATCCTTTTTTATAACACATATTTGCTTTAAAAAGAAGGAAAAAATCTGAAGCTTTTGCATAACCTTATAGTCTGAAATGGTAAATAGCATATTCTTGTAAAGTACTTTTCTACGTTCCTTGAAGACCTGAAGGCGCTCTACAGTCACAGTCCCATTCATCCACTCACACACAGATGGCAGCTCCGCTACTGAACACTGGCGCCAACCTTCCACCAGAGGCAATGTGTCTCTTGCCCAAAGACACTTTGACACATGGGCAGGCAAGGCAGGAATCCAACCTGCAATCTTCCGATCAGAGGCCGACCACCCTACTGCTACACCGTGGCCTCCCCATAATTCTGGGGAAAATGTGTTCTTCCTGAACTTTCTTATGTTTTAAATGATTATTTAAAGCAGTTTTGCAAACTTTTAAATAACTTCCATCATAATATCCCCAAACTTATGACCTATGAAATCCTGTTTATGTGTATTTACCATATTTTTCAATGTATTATCCAAAAAAAAGTGTGTTTTTCTAACAGTTCATTGTGGCTTTGTCATGCAACTTTGCTTTTGTGTGAGCCAAGCAAATGGGATGAAATACACCACATGGGTCTGTGTAGGACTACTTTTTGTTGCTTTGAACATTGCACACTGTTGGGCTTAGAGGAGCACAAATTTGATTGTCAGGCTGTCCGTCCCTCAAAAGATGCTTTAAGAGTGGAGAGCCGGTGGGATGACAGTGCGGCAGCTGTCTGTATAATCTGCTTCCAGCCTATTTTCTTCACAGCTGTTCATTTACTCACACTGTATGGTGATTGCCATTAGCAGACTACCTGCCACGTGCAAAAGCCATCAGCCACATTGAAGGCAACGTGCTGCCTCTAAAAGTCTGCCGGCAGCATTTCCTGCGGCTGATGGAACACCGTGTTACCACGTTTGGAAGATTGCATGACCTGCGTAGGACACCTCATCAGATTCAGACAGAATTAAGATAGTAAAATATGTTTAAAGTAGGAGTTGAGAATGCACAATGTTTGTTTCTTTATGAAAAGAAAACAACATTCTCAAAATAATGATGTGCATGAACCTTACCAAATAACAGATGGGTCACCAGAATGCTTTAAAACACATTTTATCAGATCTACTTGCATCAGAGAAGTATCAGGCTGTTCTGTGAGTCTTTTCTGTCAACGAATGCCCTGCCCTGACAGTTCGTCCTAGTTTCAAAGAGTACCGACAGTCTGAAGGTCCTTGAAAAAAAAAAGTTTGAAATTTGCCAAAGGCCAAACACTGAGAATAGATGGATGGTTTGCTGTCAGAGAGCTGACTCCAGCCCCTTCACTGAAGGATTTTTTTTATTTCCTTTTATGTGCAAAGTAGCTGTTCATTCCCAAAATCCTGCAGCAGTCGATCACTGCCTTTTCTTCCTAGATCACTGTGTTTGGTCAAGTTAAGCTTTTCAGCTTTTTTCTTATGAAAACCAAAATAGGTATGAATGCAATCAAGACATCATTTTTAAACAGAACATTTTAATGAAAAAAAAAAGACTTTTGAAAAATCATGTATGTTCTAGTGAATAAATCGCATCTAAACTGAATGCATGATTATCATTGAAACAATGTTTTTCAAGGATTTACAGAAACAATTTCCTCTTTAAGAAAAGAGCTCAGTTTGTGCTTGGAGTGAATTACAACTGTTAAGGTGCATTTACACTGAATGTGATTCGCGCAGCTAATTTGCCATATATTCCACATATTTGAATTTATTCAAACACCAGCTGATCTTTAACTCTTCTTATCTTCATATTGTGAAATTAGAGTTTCTTTATACATTTTCTTGAATTTTTGGATGTTTGAACATTGTTTGAGCTCACTACTTAACCCGTTCCAAAGTTTAGAGCCACACACAGGCACACAAAAACTTTTTTTTGTGGTTCTTATCAATTTGATCTTGAAGTTCCTACATGCCCTCAGTTTGTAACCTCCTTCGTTTTCTAAGAACTGTTTTTGGGCATTTAGTGCTAATGTTTTTCCACTAGCTCTGTATAGAATTTGGGCGGTGCAAAAATCAACAAGGTCATACAGTTTTAAAACTCTGGATTGATAAAATAACTTGGTTGTGTGATCAAGAAAGCCGGCTTTATGTACAATTCTGATGGCTCGTTTTTAAAGTAAAAAGAGAGGATTTAGTGAACTTTTATAATTATTACCCCAAATTTCTATACAATTGTATCGACAATTGTATTCTAACATGTATTTAGGTTTATTTATGATTGAAATACTTTTTGAAACTTTAGTTTGTATGTGTCTGATGTGTAGCTTCCAACTTAATTTTTTATCGATTACAATCCCCAAGAATTTGATTTCTGTGACGTTTTCTATTGAGACATTATTTATTGTAATGAGAGATCTGTATTGGCCTTGTAATTACCAAAAAACATCACTTTGGTTTTTTCAAGGTTCAAAGATAGTTTTTTGTAATCCATCCATGATTTGATTTTGTTTAACTCTGTGTTTACCACATGGATAAGGTCCCTTTGATTGTCTGTAGAATAAAATATATTTGTGTAATCAGCAAATAAAATTAGTTTTAAAAGTTATGAAACACTGAATAAATCATTTATGCAAATATTGAATAGCAGCGGGCCTAGAATTGATCCTTGTGGGACACCACAACTGTGCTTAGCCAATAAGGAGCTTCAACTGCAGGTTGGTTGGAAAACATGTAGGACACTGGCCCTTGAGGTGTGGAGTTTGACACCCCTGTGTTAGACTGTGTGAAAAAGACAGAATTATAGCAGTGTTTGTTTCCATATTTCACAGAATCAACGTTAGATTAATTAAAACAATATATCAAAACATGTATCTTTTAGAAACTGTTGTAAGAAAAAGAATTGGTCACACAGAATACAATCATGATGACCTAACTTTATTATTCTGATACACCTTCCTATGGATCAATGTAAAATCATCACCAGTATTCAGTATAAAGATGTACCATATCACTGCCTTTTAATTGGTTTAATATAATACTTTAGCTTTTGCTGGTTTTCTTCTTTTGTTTTACTCTTACACAAAATGTTTGCACTCATTCTTGTTGCATGTTTTTTTTCCATTCTAATAAGATGTCATGAAAATAATCAGGACTCTGGTATTTTTAGACAGTTTAGTGTAGTATCCACACCTGGAAGTAACCGGGATGGCTAAAAGCCTGTCTGTGTTTAGAGCCCTTTGAAGCTGAAGAGGGCTGCAGAAGACTGCAAAACTTGTGTGGTCACGTTTTTTAATCGAATAGTCGATTTTAGAACCAAGTGAAGTCTGTGTTTTCTAAATCGATGTGCATTCATACTTGCTGCTGTCAAAAATACTGTCAAACTTTTGATGTTCTGTAAAACATTTCCAGTGGTCTTTTAATTATGAGTATGCTGTTTTTAGGCTAAATAAGAAGAAACCTCTGTCGTTTTCTAGGACACAGTAGTTTCTGCAAAGCAGGAGTAGTTCACTAGAAAGTTGACTCAGAATTGTGGGCGGGACTGTTGGTGCGGTGCAACCCTGCATCCTCTTCTAATCAGCCCGTTATACCCCCAACTCAATGAAGATGTACACAGATCTATCAGATCTATTCGTCTTCAAGCGGATGCATCAGAATGGACCTTCTGAGAAGACAGTTTTAAGTAAAAAGCTAAAGTCACAGCATCAGTTAAACTCACCAACTGTAGATAGAACAACATTGTTCTACTAGCTCCAGGTCTGCAGATATAAACATGTTTTTTATTACAAAAAAAAAATCCTCCCTTATCCTAGATTGTAAAATGCAGATTGTTGATAAAAAAGCATATTTAAAAGCCTTTAGTTCCATTCTTGAAGTGTTTATTGGAATCTCTGAACTTTTGGATAAGGTTATATACTGCATGTAGTCAAAAAAGCTGAGGAAGCTCGAAGAACAGCAGCACCAGAATCCATAGTTTGTTACTGCGCAATGCTTTTGCTCATTACAGATGTACATACTGCTGCTCACAGTGTATGACCTGGAGCGCACAGACCCACAGAACTTACATTTGTCTATACTCCATCTCTTTATTTAAACGTAGCATTATCCTTTTTGTTATTTATTATTATTTATTAAAACAGTGTGTTTTTTGCTGGAAAACTCTGCTCCACAAAAACAGTTAATATACTTACTTCTGAATTATCATTCTGTCATAAATCAATATTCATGCTCCAGTTGAAAGTCTCCAGGTCGCATCCTCTAGATTTTGATTGAGGACTTCCGCAGTTTATCATGACATTCTTGGAAGGGAGAAGACCCATAAGAAGAATTGGATGCTTTTGCACAGCTCTGCAGGAGTGACGTGACACTGAACTCACGTGTGCTTTTCATTCTCTGAATGGAAAAAATATGTAGGCCACAGGGGGGAGGGATGGAGGACGGGAAAGGCAGTGAATTGATGGGACGAGGGAGTGAAAGTGCTGCTTTGTCCGCTCTCCAGTCAGCCTCCATTATGGTGGACAAAAAGAAACTTATGTGGAAATGACTGACTGTAATGACTTCTGTGTAACCTTTTTTTTTTGTATTTGATGACTGTGTTCAGCTGCTCACCTCCTGTCTTCTGTGTTTTACATACAATGTCAAAGGAACAACAATGTGTTCATGTTCCTTCCACTTATGAAAAAGAAAATCTGAATAAGACTAAGTGTCCCGGCACCGCCTCCCAAGTACATCAAGACGTAGCAATATCAAGTGTTTGTTATGAAGTGTATTGCACAGACAGACAGACCTATCGATCGATAGATAGATCACTCAAACAGATTAAAACAAACATTGAAAGAATAAATAAATAAGGAATATGTTAAAATGCAATAAATATACCCAATAAAACCAGTAAAAGGAAAATTACGGGAAAGAAAAACTAGGCTAATGCAAAGGTTTAAGCATCACTAATAATGTAATAGATATTATGGACGCTTTTGTTGCTGCATCATCTTTTAGAGATGTAGTGAACTCCAGGCAAAACACAATTTAAAAATGATCTTATCTGAGGTGTATCTCAGCTATTTTACCTTAAAAGTTATGTGCAATGTAAAAAAAAAAAAAGTTAAAAAAAAAACCCTGCCAATGGTTAAAAGCCTATACGATTCTGCTGACTAACACCTGGCTCCTCCTGTAGTTTTTCAACAAAGTTATTAAAGGGCCTATATTGTGCAAAAGCAACTTTTTTAAATTCTAAGTGTATTGTTATGTAAATGCGTCATGAAAAGCACCCCCAAAGCAGCAGTTTTGCTCCTTTTACACATTTCTGAGCATTCCTCTAAAACCCTGCAGCCCCTCCAAATCTATGAAAACGAGTGGAAAATATCACATTGTGATGTCACATAGAGGGGAACAGCCCCTTCCAGAGTCTGCACTGCCAGCACTGCCTCCAGGCCAACACCACTTTCTCCACGGAGCTCGCGGTGATCGGCAAAACACTTTTATTTTATGCACACAATATGCACATCCAACTTTACAAAAGTTTGTGTGTCGTTTGATTTAGTGGGCTAAACGCAGACACGCTGCCAAGACCAGCTCTAGGATGGCGTTTTGAAAAGGGCGGCACCCACAAAAAGCGAAAGGCAGTGCCTCAGAGATCGAGGCGACTGACTTCCGGGTCAGAAAAGAGCTCACGAAAATAACTCATACTTCATTCAAAAATATCGTTCTTTAGTGTGCCAAAGGTAATGTAATATCATAAATCTGTATATAGTTTACTCTAAAAGACTTAAGGATAGCATGATACAGGTACTTTAAAACATTTAAGAATCTTTGATTCCTATCTTCCCCCTCAAAAAATGCAATTAATTTGCATTTTCAAGATCTTTTTACTACAATTTTTTCCTTTTTTTCTGGCAGAGTGGCAATATCAATCAGTGAAAGTGGGAGGGGCCTAAACTACACCTGCTCATGGCTGCATTGCTCAATGGCTGAGGAACTCAACAGGCATGTGGATTGAAGCAGAACTCTTGCAGTTGCCTGCTGTAGCTGATCAAATATACAGACAATCCATCAGCAGATGCTATTTTCAGTCTTGGATCACATTTCAAAATGTGTTGCTGAAATATCAATGAGCAGCTGTCCCTGGAATATGATTTGAAAAGGGATCAGACAATCGGCATGTCGACCCCACTCACCACACTGATTTTCAGGCAGGATCATTCTGCTCAAAAAGGTAATATGAATTTGTAAGCCAGTACAAAGAATAGTGGTGTAAAATTAAATGGTGAATTTGGAAAATGTATTTTTTTTTAAGTAAAGTTTTTGGGTAAACAAAAACAATTGTTTCAGCAGGGATGTAAAGAGAACAATACATGATTTTGGCTGGTTAACATGTTAATAATAAAACAAAGAGATGATTTGCAGATAATGTTACCCTCAGACATTTTCCAGATCATTTTACTAAAGGTGGGTAGTTCCTTTTTGGTAAAACCCTCATGACTATAGTCCTGTGCGAGCTGTAAATTCAATAACATTTGATCTTAAGGGCATTTATCCCCTCAGCAGACACCAAGGCCAAGCCAAAGAAAGAGAATTAATAGTGTAGCTAAGTGGGGCAGCCTGACATTAACTGACCCGAGGATGACCCGAGGATGACCACTCTAGTGACGTCCGTTCATTAATTCTCACAGTGTGGCCAGCTTAAAGAGGCTGACAAACGGTACAGGGTTTGAATAGGCAAAAGTAGTATTTATTACCTTGGGTGGCTTTACATTGTTACATTTTGTGACATCATGGAAATGTGTGATTAAAGGACTCTCCACAACATCTTGTTGGTCTGCATCCATGGAAAAACATTTGCATGGTGCTGATTAATTTAACTTTTTTTTCCTGACTGCCTTTTGTTTGCCAGCAACAACATCATTGTTATTACTGTTTTCACCTTGCTGAGCTTGTGTGAGCACAACTGTGAGTGCTAAAGCCACTGTTGGCCCCACAGAGATTATTATTTTAAATATGTCCTCCATCATGAGAAAGATGCTACAAGAACATGTTAAAAACACCAAAAGCACAATTTTCATTGGAGTGGGTCGTTAACCATATGTGCTAAACGTGTCCCAAGTGCCATAAAATACAAATGAAAACATGAGATAGAAAATAAAAACATGATTAAAGTGAGTTTTCAGAGTTTGTGTTAACACCCTGTCACAGTCTCACCTGGTTGCATGTGATCATTTTAGCACCTGTTTTATTTAAATCGATCATCCTAACAATATTTAAGTCTTATGCTTGTTGGTGAAGCATGAAGGTCCTGGTTCAAATCCCAGTTGGGACCTTTCTTTGCATGTTTTCCTTGTGCAAAGATGGGTTTTTTTCTCCAGGAACTCCGGCTTCCACCCTCTGTTCAAAAACAAATTTTAAAAAAAGATATATTTTTTTTAATTATTTATTTATTTTTTTCTTATTTTTGTAATTTTTTCCAAATGTTTGTAATTTTTTAATTTATTTTTATTTTTTATTTAAAATAATTTTATTATAATTATATAATTATAATATATTAATTATTTCATAATTGGCCCCTATTGGTGTGCATGTGAGTGTTTGGCCCTCTCATGGACTCGCAACCTTTTCAGGGTGTATCTTGCCCAACAGTAACTGGGTGACCTCCAGCACCCAGCGAGTTTTGATATTTGATGGATGAATGGATGGATGGATGGATAAGCTTGCCATGTGTCTATCATCTGTATTTTGTCTCTCTTTAGTTCATGGTTTTGTGATGACTTTTTTGTTTTAAATCAAAATTAGTCATTTATTAAACTTTTACTTTCTAACACAAGCCAGTTTCTTAAATGTTGGTTCTTACACCACTGGTTTAAGAGAGAAATGATCCAAACAAATTCCCTTTTTTTTTTATTTACTTTATTTTTATGCAAGATTAACTGTTGTAGTTCCTGAAACAAGTCTCTTTCATTCTTTGGTTTTTAGTTTCTTCTTCAACCTGTGTTCTTGTCAGCTGTTGTATTGGCACAAACATATGAACATTTTTCTTTCGTCATTATATTTCTTTCCTATATATTTTTTTAAATACAAAAGATCAACTTAAACATAAAAGTCAGTGTAGTGGCTGTTTACTACAGCATGAATGCCATTTTGTTATCATAAACAATATTACTACCGTGTCTATGAATTTTGCGAATAAAATTGCAAAAAAGATGATGTTTTTGAAAAATCTACTTGGCAAAGACACCAAATTTTCAATTATCATTTATGCTGTTTTTAACGACTCCGAAATTGTGTTGGAAAAATGTCATCTTAATGCCTCTGTAGAGGACGCCTCCCTTGTGTACATTGGTAGCTGGAGCGTTGATTAAGGTTAAACGCACTTTTCAAAAGTTTTCTTTGGCTGTTGAGTCTCTGCCAAGCAAAGAAAAAATCAGATTTTTTTATGAGTCATCCTACACGAGCGGAAATTCAGCTTTGTGCTGCTGACCCTCTCTACAGATGTTTCCTGTCTCTGTTGTTGTTGTTCCACTTCAGGGTCCTCTTGTGAGATGACATGCCATCATCTACATATGGCTGCACAAACTACATAACAATTATTAATATGACCATTTTCAGTGTAAGAGATTCATAGGACAATTTCTTGTGATGCAGAAGTTTGCATGCATGTGATGTGCAGAGTGCAGATATGGGTTTCCCTGAAGAAGACATGTCCTCCCACCTCACCTTTCCTCCATCTGAAATCACGTGGAAGCAGCACGCAGATGGAGGGTGGTCTCAGGACAAACTGGGTTACAGTAAGTAAATCAGATATTAAGCGCAGAGCCTGTCTCCATGAAGGTAAATATACAACAGCTTTAAGTATTTATAGGAGTGATGAATGAATTTCTTCAGCAGCAGTCAGACCACAGGAGCATGCTCCTCCAAAGATAGGATTCTCCAGCTGTGTCTAATGAGGTGTCCTGATTTCCATCCAAAATAGAAAAGGGGGCACTTCAAAAGACTCCACAAATATGTGCAAATTAGTGAGGACCTGAGGATATTTCTTTGTAACTTGGTTTTCACAGAAAAAAATCACAGAAAAAAAAACTAGAATACGAATGAATTCATGATAAGTAAAGCAAATGTTAACGAGTCTTAATGGTTTTCAAGTAAAATGTTTTGCTATTTGTTTTTTAGTAAAGAACACCTACATTTTAGGAAAAAAATATTCTAGAAAGAGCCCTTAAATATTAAAACTGACTTTTGCCAACATTGTTAAAAGATCAACGCTTTACATTAGAATGGCTGCAGGTGGGAGATCCTAAATAATTATAAAATGTTAACCTGAAGGACAGTTGCAGCTGTGTGCTTACTGGTAATTGAGGCTCATGGGTAACTAACATTGTAAAATGTCCACACGTAACTTGTGTTGTGAACTTTGAGAACTTTCCTGCCCACACGTGTCAGTGCCCATGACACTGAACTGTGCATTTGCTCCTGGTGCTTATGTGTTGGCGCCAGTGTAAGACAGCAGAGAGTGTGAATGTATGTATGTATGGAGGAATGGGACTATGATAGTGACTGATGCTACGTGTGTTCACACTGGGTTATCGCTACCCGATTCTGGCGCATGTACCTACAGTCGGAAGAGGCTTGGTATGAAATGTTGAAGCGGTGCAAATCTTGCTGATCTTGCTCTAGGCTTTGCATAAGCGTGAACGCGTAAGCCTGAAATGCTCACAAATGGGAGTTTACATAAACTTTTCATTGGAAATGGTTACGTTAAGCACCTTGAGCCTTAAAGCAATGTAGAACAACCGCTATAAAATATGCAGCATTTACCATAGCTCCAACAACCTTATCTTGACCATTATAACCAGCAGTGAAACGTTTTACTCTGAAATGCTGATCACATGCACTCCGTGATTCTCCATTTCACGTTTTCATCCCTTGATCAGTTTAACCTCAGTTTACAAGAAACAGGTTTATTTTTAAATGCTCTGTTTTCTCGCCTTCTTCACCATACTTCAGACCTTAGAACTTCTGGGAATCATCACATCAATAAAGAAGCGTGCTGCCCTGTTTTGGTGAGAGCTGACAAAGCTGCTGCATGTTTATTGAAAATGGTGATGTTTCCACTGCAGCTCAGCTTAAGCTGAAGCTTGGATATTCTAAAAAAAATTTAAATAAATGCTTTAAATTGATGCATTTAGGTGTGTTACAAGAGTATTGAGAAGCCAAATACTTCTTGGAAGAGAACAGCCAGATGCAGACAGACTGCAGATCAACATCAGCTTGAGGCAGAAGCAGCTACATTTAAAGAAACAGCATCACATTCCGGTCTTCCTGACATCTTTTCGTGCATGTGAGGCACAAGGAAAATGCTGAAGCAGGAGAAGACTCAATCACACTGAGTGTTCTTTTACAGATTTGTTTTGCTGTGTGATTTTGAGCTTCATTAACTGTATTGAAAACAGTTTAAACTGCAGCTATCTTGTCCTTTTAAGACATCTCATGTTCCTATCAAATTAAAGTGTTTTAATACTCGAATACCCATCAAAATCCACTGAGGATTCATTCATTTCAAAAAAACATTTGTCAAAAATAGCATTTAAAGATATGATCAAGCACAGTGCCTTAACATTTGACTTTTTAGACCAAATGCACTGTACATGGTTATAACATGCAGGCATCATTAGCACGTTTGCTTCTTCATTAAGCCTCAGTCACACTGAATGCAGTTCAAGAGCGGATTCAAGTGCAATCAATCTGCGTTGGTTCTGTTTGTCCAGCATTCACATGATGTACTCTGACGAACAGGAAGTAGGCCTAATCACACCTATTTAAATTACCCGGTCATTCTTCGGAAATGTACAGACAAACGAACACAAATTTATCTTCATGTGTTTCTGCAATTGCAAAATACATCCAGATAAAAAGGAAATGGACACCCAATTTATGCAATACCACAAAATACTTTTGTACTCAACTATTGTTAGACCAACTACAATGAAAATTGGGATTTTTTTTAAACATGCTGGAGGACATATATAATGAAAATTAGGCTTGTGTTTCTGTTTTTTTTCAAGTCAGTGAATCGGTAGCAGATGAAAATAATGCTGTTTGAAAAAGCTTGTAGTTTGTTACGTACAAACTACAATTAGCAAGTCACAAGTTCCCTGTTCTGCTTCATTCTGATGCATTCACTTGTAGATGAATTTCTGATGAACAACTGCCGCTCTGCAGAAACTATGTCCAAGAAAACAACAAATGGTTTATCATTAAGACTGCACTATTTGCACTTAAAGTGATCACAAATTTATCTGAAGGTTATCTGTGGAGTCCGCAAAGGCATTTTTATTTTGGACATCAAGCTTATTCTCTCAACTTTCCTATGTTTTCTCTGTCTCGTTCCAGACTTCCTTACTATTTATGTAATGAAACGAGTGCGCATCAGCTGCTGCAGCACAATAGACTAGATATTTTCATTTCTAACAGTGATGTGACATTTATTTTTAACATTTATACGTCACTGGTTTGGAGGTCAGGGACTCATGTTACACTAACATTCAGAACAGGCCAAAGTGTGGCCAGTGGCCCATGGTCAATGCTTTTCTGGCCTGTGGCCTTTAAAAAATGTACAAATAAAAAATCACATAAAAAAGCTTTCTCGTGTTTAACCAAAAGATGGAGCTACATTTGAAAAACCAGAGTCTGTGTGTGAGTCAATGAGGTTAGGCGATTTGAAAAGTAAGACTAGATAAAGTCAGCAGCACTTTTATTTCAGCAAGGTGTTTCAAAATTGTTATGTTTTATTACACTTTGCATTTTGCCTCTCAAACATAAGTAGTATCAGTGTTGGGCAAGTTTCTTCTAAAAAGTAATTGATTACTTGACTTAGTTACTGGATAAAAATTGTCATCAAATTACTTTACTGATTACCTATTTGAAAAAGTAATTCACTACCCGTTACTTTACTTTACTTTTTTCCTGCGCATATACAAATTCTCAAGGGAAGAACAGCTATAACACAGACAAGATCTTCTTGTCTTTCATTTAACAGGGCTCCGTTGAAAAATTGATTTTTAATCTCAGTAGGACTAAGCCAGTCTTTTGAAAACACAAAGAACTATTAAATGCCTCCATGTTCATTTTGGCTGAATTTATGCAGGTTATTCCATTATAATGAGTTGAACCAGTTTCTCTCTCTTTCTACGTCTGTCTTTTTGTGCACAGTTCTCCAATATTGAGTCCACCGAACTATGCACCCCCACCCCCGCGGAGGACATTGAGAGCAAACCCATATTGACCACTAGTCATGTGCATCTTAGAGAGATTAAATGACGTAAGAGAGGGTGAATTATAATTTTTTTATAAAATGGCTTCCAGGAAAGAGCGGGCTCTTGCCGCTCACACCAGAGCGCAGCTTTAGAGTCGTTTTATTCGTGATCAACCACACAGAGCGGATTTCTGCTGCAGCAATGAGGGCATGTCTGTACTTTCATCAATCCTCAACTCTGTGCGCACATGCGTGCCCGTATGAGCCAGTTGCTCCATTTAAAACAATTTTTTTTTTATTAATTTCAGTTTCGCTTCATTTAACAGAGAGAAAATGTCAGAGCCAACAAAACCAAAGTAACGAGGGTTTCTATGGCCCAGTAATTGTAATTAATTACCAAAAATTTGAACTGTAATTTGTTACGTTACTCCATTACTGACAAAAGTAATTAAAATACAGTAATTAATTACTTTGTAATCTGTTACCCCCAACACTGAGTAGTATAATCATGCTGACTGGCTCACATTTAATAAATTCCTACTTTTTTGTGTTGTATTCTGCTGCAAGCTGTCAAGACACTTCTAGAAGCCAGTTTTGGAATTCAAACCTTCAGACAGTTAAAATAACAAAGGGACAAATTCCCAAGCCTTTTTCAAAGCAAGGAGCGACAATGCAGTAACACAGTCATGCATCAACTGTCCTGTTTGCCACTGACATATCAGAGAAATCTGACTTGTTTATTTGTAAATCTAATTGAAAGAAAAGTTGTTTATTCACCACATGTATTGCACAGTGGGAAATATTCATAAATTGTTAAAGGCTTGGATGCTGCAAGCATAAATTCAAGTTTTGTGTTTTATGTTTGTGTACTGTTGTAGTTGTGTATGTGTGCAAGTGTCTTACATAACTGGTATTTTGCAGAACATGACCCCGGGGCTCTGTGGTATAACCCCAAGCAAAGAGTCACTGAGACTAACCAGCACAGCATTCAACTCTCTGTACTGTAAGTGGACAGCTGTGACAGCTTGAATTAAAATGGACGAGCGCTCATTCATAGCACTTCCTCCACCCTCAACCTAACCTGCACCCTGAAGGCGGATGCAGCTGGAAATTTGGAGTAGTGGTTTGTTTACAGTCAAGGGTCTTTCAATGCATTGCAGGAACACGACAATAAATGTTTTATACTTATTTGTTTACAGGGTTTCAAAATTTAAGTTGCCTTTCAAAAGCAGGAATATTTTTTTTGTTTTAACAAACAAACAACCTAAAGTGTGCCATAAATACAATGCAATTAAAAAACACAAAAAAACTATGAAAGGATAGTCTGTTTCTTCACTTAACTGTAAAGCTGCGTTCGGATTAAACACAATCTGTGTGTCAGGGAAATCCAGTTTCAATGTTAAGTCGATAGCCAGACCCAATCAGAAGTCCTGCGGTGTATTTTGAACATGTTGGTCTGGCAGCAGCGTATTTTGGGTGTCGCAGCACATCCAGAGCTCAAAAATCTGAACTTTAGCAAAGAAATGTCGCATCTGAAGTCAGAGACTCAGCTTTGATCCCAGACATGTTGGTGTTGTGTTCAGCGGGCGGAGTCCAAAACCAACATGGTGGAGAATCTGATCGTTCTCCTGAACTTTGTGATATTTTTCTTAATTGTATGAAGACACAAAACTGATCGTCCCATTAATTTCCTATTTTACTTTTTCCATCCAAGGACTAATGCGGGACAACAAGTTATCAAAGTCGGTCTCAGAGAGACAGAAGTACCGCCGAAAGCTGTCGTCATTCAAACGCAGATCCTGCAGTAGTGTCTCAGGGCGTCCAGTTTCAATGCTGAGTCAATGTACAGATGCGATCAGAGGTCTTGCAGCGCAATTTGAGTATCAGGTGTAGTGCGGGATTCAGGCAGTGTTTCGAGCACTCGGGAGCAATTTGGGGGTCATGGTGCATCGTGAGTTCCAATATGTGAACTTTAGCGAAGAAGAAGCATTGCTTCAACCAATCAGGAACTCAGCTTTGGCCCATGATATGTTGAGCGCGATCAGTGTGGGGAGTCCAGAAACAGCATAGAGGAGAATCTGATTTTATATTTTACTTAGTTGCATTTAGAAGAGAATAGCAAAGTACCCACATTTTATTCTTTTAAGATGCAAAATTATTTTTGTTGAAGTTTCAGGTACTCGTTCTTTAGCACTTTTGGCTTTAGGTCCTAATAGATAATACTATTGTCCTGCACTACAGAGCTTTTTCTGCTGAACTGTCAGATCCCTCTTATAAAAGGGTCAAATGCCTGGAACACTGAACCATCACTGATTCCAAGGGGCCAAAACCTTCTGTTCCCCAAAGGTTCAAAGAGTTGACCCCTCTCATTCATAGACAACATGAAAATTGTTTTGGGTTCCAAAGCAGACCTTAAGGTTAGAATTAGGGTTCGGATCAGAACATTCTTCCCTTAAGATGTTATTGATTAGGTGAATACGGTTTGTAGCCTCAACATTAATGGCAGCAGTAAAAAAAACTGGTAGGTGAGGGACACTTGTTTGTTACAAAAGTTTGCGATGAACAAATGCATCTTCTGTTGTGTATTTTTGCTGGCACACAAGATTGTTTCTTTCTTTCTTTATAGTCCAATGCTTTTCTTTAATGCTGCACTTCTAAAAAGGCTTTTGTTGAGTCAAACGTTTGAAGCTGATGTTGTTTACATTAACACAGGCCATGAAGTGTTATTCATAAAATCAGCAGAGCAAAAAGCACTTTATGTAAACGATAAACTGTGTCCTTGGTTGAGTTGTGCGACTGCTATTCATTTTGACAGCGCTGTGCTCTCCGTGACTTGATGTAATTCATCTCCATGAAACCCCTGAGTCTTGTTTATAACTTAGCGTGATTCAATACAGAAGACAGTTGTAATCTCTCGATCATGAGCTCCGTCCTCCTTTCTCTTCGTTAGTACAATAAAGTCTAAATCGGGACACATGATGAAAAAAGACTTTGTAATTCTTTTATTTCATTACAGTCTGCAGATCTGGACTTTTCAAAGAACTGTTTCAAGAACTGTTTCAATACTGACATCCTATTGATCTGCACTTTCAAGTTTCAGTTTACATCACAAATTGAACAGAGTGGGAAAACTTTTAGGAGCCTCTCAGTAAATGGAGTGTAGATCAATAAATGACTTCTGTTGCTGTATTACTGTGACTTTACCGTCTGGATTCAGTGTGGTTTATTTATTCATTTATGTTTTTCTCTTTGTAGTTCACTGATTTGTGTTCAGTTTGACTCCTCGAATGATTTATTTAAAAAAAAAAAAGATGTAGCAATTTTCTTTCTCCATTGTTTATCGTGCACTTTGATATCATGCAGATGTGTGCTGAAATGAACTCAGGGGACTGAGGTGGCCACTATTGCAACAGGAATGTTTCAAAGAGGCTCTGCTTGTGTTGATTGCCTGCCGCCTGCCCTGACCCTTGCCCGGACTCTGACTACTGTGATTGATTCTTGGATTATCCCGCGCACGTGATTGACCTTTGCCTGTCTGACCCTGAGTTAGCTTTGTGGACTTTTAGCTGTGCTTGATTCCTGTCTGAATAAATAAACCTGCTGGAGGTGGAACCAGCAGTATGCCCGCTGGTGACAATTTGTGTGATCTTATTGACCTTCCCAAACATGAAAAAATGTGAAAAAAAAGCAATGACGCATTAACCTTTTAATCTCTTCATATGTGATTTTTTTTCCAATAATATTTATTTAAAATTCTTTTTTTTCCCATTCAATGTGATGCTAAATTAAGTGGAGTCCTGGATTTAATGGTACATAGCAAATAAGCGACATATGGCGTGAAGGCGTCAACACCAAAACACCTTCCATAGCTTTGTTTTTAACAATTAACGCAATTCCAGTGTTTCTGAAGCAGAGAAAAGCACCCCAAATGCAAGACTTTACAGTAGTGAAGTTCTTACACAATCCATGTAAATCAGCCAATTCTGTTGCGGAGAAAAGCAACTCTGGGCCGTTATGCAACAATTTTATGTTCGGAGTAGTGTGTTGCATAACGATTCAAAGCTGATTAGAAAGCCACTTTTTTCCGTGTCCTTTGATTCAAGTTTACAACATTACCAGTCAAATATTTATGGTATTTAAAAGAAAGTGTGTCATTTAGGTGTCGCCAGTGACATCTCAGGCGTTAATGGTCCCCCAGTGTTTATAACACAGGAGGGCTTAAAGAAACTAAGTTTTCAGATCTGCGTTTTGGTATCTGAAATGTCTAAACCTGCATTTATGTAGCTCCGTTTATTTCTAATACACACAGGATGGATTTCCAAGTCTCTCAGCAAAGTAGAACTTTTGTTTTTCATTCCCATTTTACTGTATTGCAAACCTTGCACTCGTTGAAAATGCAGCTATTTTCTATTTCAGTTCCCATATGCTGACTTGCCAAGCTTCCTCAGGTGATGTAGGTTGATTTCAGCAAATTACATCAGATGCAGCTGGTGTAAAAGAGCAGTTTGTTTGTGCAGTGTGTTGTTTTTTCATCAAGTTGGTTCAAAACTTTTGTCTAGTTAACTCTGTTAAATATAAAACAACAAAAATCACACAACTGCTTTTTAAATAAGAACTCTGCTTACTTAAAAAAAAGTATATATGTATAAATAATGTATAAAACAATGTATAAAAATACAATACAATGCAAAGAAATGTTTAATTTTTAAATGAAATGGATTTAAAGGAAGTAATACATCTTCCTCTTCCTTTCTCTGCTTTTTTAACTTGACATTGACAGAAAAATCAGCTAAAAGCTATCTGCAAACCACCTGAATTCCTAACATATAAATGTAATGCTAACTTTTGCTTTAAAATTAAATCAATTAGATAAAACTAACCATAGTTCAAAAACTTTGCCTTTTCCAAACAGTTATTCTTTAGCATTTATCTATCTTGTTTTACCTCAAGAAAAAAGCCTTTGAAAAGAAAAACAGTTCTGTTTTTAAATGTTAAAACAATCCAACATGTGTTCTAAGTTTGGTTATGGGATTGCTGGAGCCTATCTGGCCCCTGTGGGGCGAAGGTGGGGTACACTCTGGACTGGTTGCCAGTTAACCATTTAATAATGGAGCAGTCACTAGTGACCTCTAAATAGCACGCGCTCTTTACAGACGCTCTTGAACACAACATAGCTCTTTGGTCTGGACTGGTCCTGGAGCCCAGCCTCCATTGAAGTGCCCCCTGCCCAGCTTCATCCTGATTAATCGATTCAGGTGATTCCAAATCCTGATTGACTGAGCACACCTGATCTAGGTATAGTCAGCATCAAGCAGCCAGAAAGAGCTGGAAAACAGAAAGGGTTGTACCTCTTGAGGACCAGGGTTGCCCAGTCCAGGGGATAAAATGATCTACAATCAGAAGGTTTGTAAACCAGCTCCTCGACATCTACATAAATAATCCTGCAATTTGCACCTTAAAGAACCTTTAAAGTTTTACTTTTGGTGGTTTAGAATAATTTTACACTCTTTCAGTTATTTTTTGCTGTGTGATTTGGACACTTTAGTTTGCCTTGAGTGGCCCTGTATGCTTTTCCATGTAATTGCACGGGTTTAGCTGAACAGTTTATTTTTTGGCTAATTGTTCTGTTGCTTGTTTTGTGTTCTGCGGGGACTCAAGCTACCAATTGTGGTCTGACTTTTAAAGTACTTTTACTAAAGACCGTACAAGTTGTAAAAGGTGTGATTTCTATGCAGTTTAAAAGACATTGCATTGTGAGTGTGGTGGTATTTTTGTCTGAAAGTTGTATTCCACATATTTAAATAAAAAGTGAAAAGAAATCTTCAGCTGAGTGTCAGATGCGTCTTGTCACACACTCCCAATCCCTTACATGCACTTCTTTAGTTTCATTTAGCGCTACCCCTGAGCATCCTTCTTTGAATTGACATATCTGGACTATAAGGTTAGCTGGGAATTCATTGATAAAGAGTGACGAACAGTAACAAAGACCCCAGAGATCAAGGACACTGAGGAAAAACACAAATATAAATTTTCTTTTTAATTGTTTTTGGTGTTTTTCTGATTCACAGAGGAGTTGTTTGAAAAATGATGGTTCAGGACATGATGGGCTTGTTCTACATGTATTCTGAATAACCTGCCATTGAAGCCCCTAACTGGTTAAACACACTTGATCCAGGTAATCAGCAGCAATTAAGGCAGGATTTCTTAAACCAGCAGGAGGTGGGCTCTTGAGACCCAAAGCCTGAGTATTTTAGAACAACCTCAAACTACTGTGTTTGGTAATGTGAGGAATGGAGTCTATTTTGCAGCTTTTGTTGCCTTGGTTACAGTTGCAATTTCCCTTGCCAAACACTTTTCCTGACAGTTTCTTTTCTAATTACCTACACTGCTTCTTTTCCTTCCACCTCACCTTCCAGGCATTTACTTTCATTGTTTCCATTTGTTCTCTTTGTTCTACCGCCTGTTGCCAGCCTGTTTCTGAACTCTTGATTTATTTTGGGATGTCCTGCTCCGACCACGACCTTGGATTTTTTTTTTTTTCTATCATGAGTTTATAAAAATTATTTATGTACCTCTCACAGACCTGTCACATTTATCCGAGTCCTAATCAAACATGGTGACACTACGAGATGAAATAAAAGTCCATACGTTGTTTGACAGTTTCATTATCACGGCAGGAGGAAGAAGGAAGATAAGCGTTTAGTGCTGCCCTTCATTCAACGAGAATACGTTCAAAGCAAACCAAACCAGAGTTAGGATGTTTTCATTGTCTGCTGGACTTTTAGACCTCCTGACTTTTGAAATAAATCCTTCTCTTATTTACTTGGAGTTTGAAATTGTTTTTGCGGAATTTAGTTGCAGTGACCATAAAGATAATGCTGTCTTGTCAAGTAAAGCAAAGGCAGAGAAAGAAATGCTTAAACAAAGCAAAACATTCATGAAAAAATGTGTGAAAACATATGAAAACTCAAGAGATAAGTTGTTTTTCCAGAATAATTGCTATACCATCAGAGGTCCACGTTTAAAAAAAATTACTTTTTTAAAGAGATTTTTATCTAAAAATATAAAAGTAACTTTACACACTGCATAAAAAGCACCAATCCACTCTTCCACCCCACTTTTAGCACCTCCAAACTTTTTGCATTTTTTTCTTACTTTAAAAATATGAAAACTACATTTTGGACAGACAAAAAATGGTAAAATGTATCTCAGTAGGATCATTTATAAATATGTTAATGCAATATTTTGAAAAAAAAAAAGAAAACTTTTAACTACTTTTCTTTAATAAGAAAAGACAGTATGCTGCAAACGAGGAGTGAAAAATTCCTAACTGGAAGGATGACTGGTGGTCACCTTCATTTCATTATGTTAGAATTGCTGTTATCAAATTTGCTTTAGATAGTCACATTATTAAATCATTGTCGGGCCCTTTTTTTTTTTTTTAGCTCTAGCTGAAATAAATTTTTACTGTTGCCTCAGGTGACTCAGACCCATTTTTGGTTCTTTATTCATGTTCTGACTCTTGTGAGAGAACTTGCATCATGTTGGGGAGAAGCTGGGCTAATTTGCTTTTATATACTACTGGACAATGAAAAACACAAAACTTTAGTTGCATTATAACTAATCCATGGCCTAAATATGAATATGGGATAATAAACTACATTTTAACACCTGTAAGTTAAAGGAAAGTATCTGTATTTTATGTGGCGTCCAAAAAGGGGGACATATTTGCAGTCTATGTGGCAAAAAAACAAGACAGAAGAGGTAATTTCAGAAGAACAGCAACTCCTGCAAAGTCCTACTTCAATTATGATCATAAGACCACATTCCTAATAAAAAGAATAATTCAACTTAATTTAACCCCTTGACGTCTACTTGATGCAAATTCACAACAAACCACTTCGACTCCAAAATTACCTTATCTGATATCTACTTGAAAACAAAAAAGATATGATTTTTTTTTTTCAAAGCTGGAAATAAATTCAGGCATTAAGGGGTAAAGTCAAAGTAATCCATCTCTCTTTTTAGCAGTTATTCAAACATTCACCGATTCCTGAAACCTTTTAAGTAACTTTCTTTGCATCAATTTGAGAAATTTGATGCTCCAGTTTTATTTTTTTCAAATGTTGAGGAGACCCGTTTGCTTTTTCTGTTTATGTGCTTCAGTACGATTATAAAAAGGACCAACTTGCATTTATACCAGCTTTGAACCTCACGCCCCTGTTCTTCTTGGAAATGATCATCTGTTTTCCTCTGCTTTTTTTGGCTCCAGATTCCCTTCAGGAACCTGTAGAAGTTGACAGCTTCTGTCTCAGCTTGCTAAATTCTAAACTTTATTGTAAACACTTTTCGCTGATCCTGTCCTCCCTCTGAGTTCATGGACCTCTCAGCTGCAGAGCACGGCAATTACCCCGCACAAAATCACCCAGGCTGCATTGTGTGAAAATATGGGTCACTTCCTGTTTATGGTTTTGTCCAGTGGTCTCGGCTGTAATTCTCATCGCCCACAAAGAACCAGGAAACTGAATCAGCCTTTCTGGCTTTGTGGAACTGCAGCTCCAGAGCTGCTCAGCTATCAAGTGCCTTTTTTGTAACTTATTTATCTGATCTAATGCAGTAAGTGACATACGTTCAGTAAATGGTTAGAGGATTCTCAATAGACAGGAAAGCTGGAACAATGAGTTAAAAACACAACAGATATCATGATAGGTGGTGAAAGTTGCACATTTGCTGTCTATCACATTGACAGTTGTAGATTTTTTTTTTTGGTAAAAGTGACACCAGGATGCATATAAGTTTAACCTTTTTTAAAATCGAGTATGACTTCAGAGAAGGATTGATAGGGTAAGAATTGCTCCCTTATACATACAGTTTTTTGTTGTTACATTTTTACTCATTTTGACACTTCTCTTCCTACTCTCTATTCCACAATCTCACTTCACAGGCTGAAATGCACATCCTTTATTGTGTTGTCCCTACACAAAGTTGACATTTTTCTTTCTTATTATTCCCTTTCTCTTTCCTGAAATCGTCTTTGCTGTGTGGTAGTACTTTTTTTTTTAGCTTTAGACCATATTTACATTGCATCATATTTGATTAGATCTGCCACATTTAGTCAATTTGATTTACACTGCATAGAATAAAATGCAGGTGTTTTCATAATGTCCCACTTCATGAATCATTCTTTTAGCTCATTTTGTAACAAAAATAGTAGCTGTAGGGTGATGTTTTTGTGTATCTGTGGAAAAAGTTTTAAAAAGGGTCAAATGGACTTAGACTCATTGGCCACTTTATCAGGCATAGTGGTCCAACTGCTCATTAATGCAAATTTCTAATCAGTCAATCACATGGATGCAACTAAATGCCTTTAGTCATGTAGACGTGGTTGAGACAATCTAGTGCAGTTCAAACCTAGCAAAGGTCTGCAGAAGGACATCTGTGAATGCACCGGGGACCATTCCTGTCAGCTAAGAACAGGAAACTGAGGCCACAATTCACACAGGCTCACCAAAACTGGACTACAGAAGATTGGAAAAAACTTTGCCTGGTCTGAGTCTTGATTTCTGCTTCCACATTTAGATGGTAGGGTCAGTCGTGGTAGTTGTATAATGGTGTGGAGGATATTTTCTTGGCACACTTTGGGACCTTTAGTACCAATTGAGGATGGTTACAACGCCACATCCTACCTGAGTATTATTGCTGACCACATCCATCCCACTATGACCACAGTGTACCCATCTTCTGATAGTTACTTCCAGCAGGATTATTTGTGAATATGGTTAAAACAAAAAAATAACCAACAAAAGTTGAAAACAGATGTAAAAAAAGTATTTGTCATGCCGTTAAAATAAATTAGTTACTGCTAAAAAGGTTCACACAGAGCAAAGTGGATATTAAACTTTAGCCTCACCTAAAAACCCCAAAAGATATTCCAATGAAAATTAAGCTGGAATTTACAGGTGAGGCAGTCTGTCTGGTGACACAGCCAAAGGCACATTTTTTTCTGTAATTGGAAATAAATCAGGCTGTTTGTCTCCTTCTTTGTGTAAAACTCTTCTTTTGGGGATAATGACAATTGCCAAGTTGGCAAAAAAAAAAAAAAAAAACCAGCTTCACTGTCTTTGTGTTTCCACCAGTGTGTGTTGCTGTGCAGAAAACATGCAGCACCATTCAAGTCAGCTGGCGTAGAATCAAGCCTGCAACGGTGATTACAGACTCCCGTGGATTTTCTGACAGTAAGCACAGTATCCTGATACTCAGCCAGGGATGAACAGACAAAAAAAAATCTCCAACAATTTTCATCCCAACACAATCCCAGCAGCATGTTCAGACAAAAACTCTAAAAAGCTATGCTAACACAAATCATTCTGTCAGAAAACACAATAAATCCCAGAGCTGCAGGGTTATACTCTGGTCATGGTGTCCACACTGACCCCTGTCCTCTGCCAAAACAAAAACAAACAAAAAATACGACAAAAAAAGCTGCAAAGAAGATGAGCAACAAAATGGATGTGTCTTGATGTGAATCAAGCTTCTAACATTACAAAAGTAGTTCAGATAAATTAGGTTTTTTGACAAGAGAACTGTAATTGCTGGTGAGCTTGCAGAGTGAGACAGCATAAATACCATTTAAAACAATAAAATGCACCAATAAATAACCTAAAGATTCTAACAAGCTGATTGTATTTTGAATCATTCCAATATTTTCCAGTTGTTATTTCTCTGGGAATACATGGAATACTTCAAATGTATTTGGCATTAGGGAAGAAAGCTCTTTTCCACCTTGGAAGATCTAGAGGTTGTGGTCTTCCTTTTGGGCTAATGATGTTCCCAAGGTGTTGCATAGTCGAGCTGTGCTCTGTCACATAAATGCTTCAAACCATTTCACTCTCTGATCAAGATAACATCGAAACAGGAACGCTTTTAGGCTTGCCGTGCTGACTCAGCATACCACCAAATTTCGGTTTGAGTTTCATGTGACTCAGGTCAGTGAAAGTTGAATTCCTTCCGTTAAAGAATTGGACCAGATCAGGGGAGCTTCCAGCAAACTGGAAACTTTGGGCAAAAACATTTGATTGAAGTCAAAACAGCAACTTTCTAACAGAAAAAAAGGCCATAAGGAACTTTAATTAATTATCAAGGGCAAACAATCGTATAAAAAATGATGCAACCACACAGGAAGTTTACTTTAAAGACTTATGGTTTCTAAATCAGGTGACAGAAGTTCCAAGTATTTTGAGGAAGTTAAAGAAATTTCGGAAACATAAGTCTGTGTGTAGTGAAGCGTGGCAAGTTTAGCCTTTAACTGAAAGTGTGTCCCATTTTTTTCAGAACCTTTATTTATGCTGTTAGGTAATATTCTTGGGAAATGAAAGCGATACATGGTAGTTGGGTCTTTTTTTTTTTGTTTGCAAAAGTTCCTACCACCACCTGCTTTCTTTCTCACGCTTACGCTGATATTTATCGGCTGCCTTTGTCAGTTGTGTTTTAGTTTTTTTTTTTTTTTAAAAGAGTAGATGTGGAAAATAAATCAGGAGTAGCCAACAGATTCAAAAATCCTTTCAGGGCCTTCGAATCTGCATCTTCAGCAGCTTTGTATCTTCTCAATATGAGCTCTACAATACCAGTAGCCAGGAGCCTTCAGCTTATCTTGGACTCGTAGTTCTTTATTTAAACCTAGCTGCTGCTGAAATTCTATATTTAGACTCCACGCGCGCTCAGCCTGCAGACACTCCCTTATTGCCACACATTCATTTCCTTGCAGTAATAATGGATTCTGGTGAACTTGTTGCAACTGTAAGCAAAGGCCTGAGCGCCAGGAACAAAAATGACAGAGTTGTGATGAAATCCGCTGGATCAAAGTAATGACAAGTCCCACAGAGACACATAGGTGTGAGCGATGAGGAGGAAACACTAATCTCCCAGGGTTTGTTTCCCAGAGGGCACGAAAAGCTTCATCCAGTGTGGTTACTTGGGCAAGACCGTCAATGCTATAATGCCTATCAATGCAGCCTCAGGGGGCCCTAAGTCTGGGTCTCCCTTTATCGGCCCCCAGCTCGGGCAAAATACAGGGTTTTGTCTGGAAGTGAATCCGGCAGTAAAAATCTCTGCCAAAGCACCAGTGCGAATCAGTGAAACCCTGAAGATGCAGACACAGTTTCTTGTTTTGAAATAAACAAGTTTTTAATCACTATTAAAAAAAGTTTAGACATTGTTGAAAAGTAAAAAAGGCCAAATTAACTTTTTTATTTTTACATGAAACCCTCTCTTTTTCACATCCCTTAGCTTTACCTATTCTGTCTCTGGGCTGCATCCTGAGGCCTTACAGGCAGCAGCTGGAAATAGCCCAGACATGCAGGCAGAGTCGGAGTTGTCTAAGGAAAAACTTCCTCGGCGACTCAGCAGAGACAGAAGAAGATGCAAGGAAGGAGCCAGACAAAGATCAAGCTTTGAAGGGTGGGGCGGGCGACAGAGAGGAGCGTGCTCGTGTTGAAGGTGTGCATCATGTGTGCTGTACAGGCAGAAAAAAACAAGGGTGTGGCACACTCAAGACCATTCTGTTGTCTTTCACACATGCTTTAACTTGATTTATGCACAATTTGATAGGTGAGAGATACCAAATAAGATGGTAATGTTAATCACGCATAATCAAATGTGTCAGTTATGTAATCTTTCTTCCTGTATACCTTTGTCATATCTACAACTTTTTCTTAGATTAAAAGTCCTGCTTTTGTGAAAACTGATTATTTCTCTCAGTCTAATTCAGGTGATGCTGCACACTTTTGTATCAACGTTTTTTTCTAAGCAAAAGGGCTTGAGCCTGCAAACGTTCTATGTCTTTTAATTGACCTATAGGGTTTTTGGGCAAGACAAGGACATGGTCAATAGAGATGGAAACGATAGTTTCATGGTATACCCACCAAATTTCATTCACCGTTATCCTTCCGCCCAGCTCTGTGAGTGGAAGAGCGTTGGGGAATTTGCCATTTGTGTGTTGTGTGACGTCAGTGGCAACAGACAGCGGCTCCTTTTGTTTTTGTTTGTTTTTTTCCCACGCAAACAGCAGCTCCCATCATAGTCCAAATACTTATGACATCATGGGGACTGAATGTGCACCAGAAAAAATGTGAACATTAAAACAAGGTCCAATATAGCAGAAATGCCGCTCAGAAATGTGGTTAATTATGGGTTGTCATTTAAATCATGTTTCATGTCCATATTTAAATTTAAAGCAATATATCAAACTCAATAATACAATACAATAATTATTTGAAGTTTGAAATTACAAACTCCCAATGAGCTAAAACAAAGCAAAACAAACTTTATATATATAACTTATCAGTGGGTTAAATAAGTGACACCTTTTTTTAAGCTGTGACCTAAAATATCAGACCAGACTCATTTTATTTTATTATAAAAACAACCAGACCTGATTGACCCAAGTTATTAATAGCAGAACCAACATTTCAATCTTCTGCATGGTTAAATAGAGATGTCGCTGTTCTAATGTTTTGTAAGCTAAAATAGTTTGCACTAAATTGATTTCATCCTCAAATTAAATGAGGAGTTAAAACACGTGCGTGTCATCTCCACGTGAATTTGAGCTATTGCGAAGCCAGACTGTGCAGCATTTGTCAATCCATCCGTGATGTCTGACCCTTTTTGTCTGACCTCCTTTTACGTTGTGTCAGTTCAAAAAAATGCAGGAAAAGAGGATGCAATCTTAACCACCCTCTGATAGTTTTTAAACAGATGACTGCACCCTGACAGCATGTTTGGCATTTCTGCTTTTGCTGAAGGATAAAACCTTGCAGCAACATCAGATTCTTGTTCTGTCAGTGCAGTTGACATTTATAGTTTCAGATTCCGGGGCAGACGGTTCTTCCATTTTGAGCAAGACTAACAGTCAGGAAACTTTCACAGTGATGTTTTGTCAGAGACTTGTTGTTTTAACAAATAAAAAGGGTCAGTTAAAGTCTTACTGCCCTTGTTGCAACATGATCTAATAATAATAATAAGCTTTAACTTTTCTAACGTGGAAACACTCTGATTTCTGTCTGTTGACTTGAACAACACTAATAAAGATTGAACATTGATAGATTGATAGAAATTTAATGCAGGACGGACAGACGGTTCATAAAAAAAAAATCTGGCTGTTTTCGAATTCCCTCTCTACTCCTAACCTCCAAAAGGCTTTATAATATGGGAATATCTAGGCCCTGGATTGTAACACAACTCATTTGAATGCCATGAAGCTAACACAAGTATTAACAGTGAATTAAGCAACTGATCTCAAATCTAGAGGCTAACAGTGCATTCCAAATGATTACGTAAATGACAGTTTTCTAAATACTCTATACAAATGACAGCAAAATTTTCAAGGCACTAATCATTGGACTGTATATGTAATAATAATAACAATAATAATAATAATGACCTTCTTGACACTCAAGGTCGCCTCACAGTACATAAGATCAATAAATAAATGAATAATATATTAATTAATGTATGTTATTAATATTCAATATTATTTAATAATAATAATACCGGTAAATAAATATATTAACTTTTATTGAACAAATAAAATAAATTTCTTCACAAATAAAACCTTCAAATGCACTGTTCCACATTATTATACACAACAGAGTTTTACAACATTTGATTGACTAAGGAACTGAAAATGGTCATTTCTTGATTTTGCTGCATTAGGAGGAAATGTTTATAAAAATCAAAGTTATTCCAGTCAAAAAGATCTTACTATGTCAAGTTGCATTTGACCTTAGTACTCCTTATTTTGTAGCCGCCTCACAATTCTTTCATCCACTGAACTTGTGAGTTTTTGGAGTTTCTGCTTGAATTCTTTGCAGGATGTCAGAATAGCCTCTCAGAGCTGCTGTTTGAATGTGAAGTGCCCCCACCCTCAGAGATATTATGCTTGAGGATGCTCCAAAGATTCTCAATAGGGTTGAGGTCAGGGGAGGATGGGGCCCACACCATCAGTTTCTCCTTTTATACCAGTAGCAGCCAATGATGCAGATACTTCTTGCAGTACGAGATGGTGCATTGTCATGCATGAAGACAGTTTGTTTCAAATGAGTCTGAATGCGTGTCTGGTTCCACTGCAGCCGTTTCTGCTTGTGAGTGTTGTTTAGGGCAGTGGTCCCCAACCACCCGACCGCGGACCGGTCCGTAGATCAATTGCCACCGAGCCGCAGAATTATTTTGTTTTGAATCCCGAAAACCTATTGTTTTGAAAAATAACCAGATTCTCTCAGCTACACTTGAGCTTATTCAAGTATACTGTTCACACTTCCCCAGGCTGCCCTAAAACCGGTCCACAGCCACAAAAAGATTGGGGACCCAATAGAAGGTTTATGTATAACAGCAAGCCTGCACCAGCACCTTCAAATTAGCGGACAACACAGGAGTGGATTCTCACTCCCGTCCAGTCCCTCTCCCAGACCAAACTTTAAAAAATAATCCTGTCTCGTCTTGCTCTGGGTAACCTAACTCCCACTCCCGCTCCCGCTGCCTTTTACTTTTGTCTTCTTTTTGTCATTATGTACAACATGTGTAGATGTGGGTGTCACACACACACACACACACCCAGGTGCATGCCTCCACTCAGCGCAAACCATAGGCGAAAGCACATCTGTATTGAGCAATCATGTGCAGCTTAAAGGAAAAAAAAGCAAGAAGGTGAATTTTTGAAAAATTCTCATAGGATGGAGCCACGCTTGTCGTTCACTCTGAGATCTCTCTCTCTCTGAATCGGTTGGGTCTCCCATAAGAGCTTGATCCCGTCTCTGGACTTTTCTTTCACCACTTGGCAAATATTTTAACTCAAAGGACTTACGAATGTAACTAACAAGAAATAGGGAAAGTATTTTTGATATACTGTGTATTTAGTCACCTATGAGGAGGAATAAAAAAAACAAACATAAGAAAGTAATGACTTCTTTGTCGTTTGTTGGATTGATGGAGCACATTCCAAAATATAAATTAAAAGCTACATTTGTTACCTTGTTCAGTTGTGGCTCCTTATTGTTTGAGTGCAGCTGATTTACTGAATCTTTCAAAGCATGCTCTGTCATGTGTTGATTCGTTTTTACTTGTCAGAGTTGTCAGATGGGTTCTTAGCTTCTTTTTTTTTTGCCTCTAAAAAATCAAGCTCAGGCTCAAAAATCAAAGAAACTGTGCACAGTTGCATCCTGGCTGTTCTCCAAGAATCTTTCAGTTGATGCATTTGTTCAAAGATTTCCAAAGATCTGCTTTCTGTTTATCCAAAAGTGGCTATCCTGTTCAGTTTATCAAGTCATTATAGTTTTGATCAGTTTGATCTAAAAGTTTCAGGGAAGTTCCAATCCCATCCTGCAGGGGGGTAATTATAAACACACACGGTCAAGCACCAATTAATGTGAGGAGGTGTGGGACCATGACTGAGCAATGAGACAGGGAGAGCTAGCAGAAGACAGGAAATTCACTTGAAAAGTACATGTTCAAAACCTGTATCCTGTTTCCTGTTTACGGTGTCTCCATCACTATTTTGGTCCATGAGATGTCTGAAAAAAGGCCTTCAGCGACAAACAATGGAGCTCAGGACAGTTGTGCTTGCTGGTTTCTCTCTGGTTTACAGTTCTCTGCTTATCAAAAATTCTTCCCATATTCCCTTTTCATCGAATGCTTTGGAAGTTTATTTTCTGCAGTGAAAGTGTCACAGTAAATTTATTTAAAGAAGGAACTGGTGCCAATATTTTTGGATTTGTCATGAATGATCGCATCAGATATTTATGTGGAATTTATGATGATCCCATACCTGGAAAATCTCCCAGTTTTCCTTTTGCGATGTATTGTTTGATGCTGGCACGTCACGGTCACAGCAGAGAAAAAAAACTGGAAGCGTTTTTTTTTTTTCAGGTGAAAGGTTTTGAAAACAGAAGAAAGGAAAAATCAATGGTCAATGGACATGCTGAAGCACTCAGGTCAGCGTGCAAAGGAAAACATCTCAGTGCGGCGGTCTGCTTTAGCCCCACTGCCATCCGCCATGACGCCTGTTTATCCATCTCACTTCCTGTGTTCGAGCCAAAGTGTCTCTGCATGATTGTTCAAGTGTGTTTGTGAACGCTTTGCTGTGTCTTTGTCCCTCTCGCTCTAGATGTTTTGGATGCCGCTGTCTTTCTTGGCGCGTTTTCATGTGTCTGAGTGGCACACACACCCATTGTGACAGATAAATCACAGCCTCGTCAGCTCAGAGCCGCCAGGCAGCAGTCGGCCTTCAAACACTTCTGAGTATAAAGAGGAACAAACGGATAAACAACCAAGGATACAAGAAGAAAAAAAAACACTTTGGTATAGATTAAAATGATGGTCAAAAACAGAAAACTCACAAACTTGTAAACAAACACACAACAAATACACCAGAAAACATTTTATAGGATTATTCTGAGGCACGTGTGACTTTTCTTTGAACTCTCCAGCCGCATCCCAAAGCCCAAAAACATGCCTAATAGGTGAATTAGTGATTCTAAATTTAAGTGTGTCTTTGTGATTGACCACGTCTCTGTTACCCTGACAAACTGTTGAGGGTGTACCCCTGCCTCATTTGACAGTAGCTGGGATAGGCTCCAGCATCCCAAATGACCCTGAATTTAAACAACCATACCTACCACACCTCCACAGAAGAACCAGGCCAAATCATGTTTTGCACTAAAACAGAAAAAGAAAGCAAAACAAAATGACCACATACCTAAATACAAAGGATTCCCCTGTTCTGACATCAACAAAGCCCATCATAAGTCACAAATTGAGGGGGAGCTGGAAAAACGGTCACATTGGTGAGTTTACCTTTGGTTAAAGTTCTGTTTTGTTTTCTATTTCTGAAGAATATGTTTAAACAAGTCTGTGCAACACAAATTTGAAAGATTGATCACGCGTGGAGGATTTATGTCTCGCACTAACTTCACGCCCTCTTGGGTAAATGTGAAAGGCTCCCATATTTTTCTGTAGTTTCTTTACCTTGTGTCGGATTGCTCACAAATCCTTTTAACAATTTTGCACATTTAAACATAAATGTTTGTCAGCTTCAATTTCCAAATGTCTGATGAAAAATATAGGATAATGCTCAAGAAACATGTTTCTCAGCTCCAATAAAGAAAAGAATTGCAACTACAATAGTAAATATATTTATTACAAACCACTTATTTTAAACCACATTTTGGCTTCAACGCTCATTCCTCTCATAAATGAAAAGGAAAACAGAAATCCTTCCTCAGATGTTACTAAATGATGAGTCATTCAGTCACATGAAATAATGTCACGACTTTGAAACCCACATTTTCAAATGCGAACCTGCTCAAACCTGAGTGTGCATGTTTGCCTGCAGGCAAAAGAGGGATCTTGTGAAATGCCACATTAGACCTGACTGTCAGGAAAGATGGCCTCAGCTCGTGAACTGACAGTTCAAAGTAAATCAGGAGGATTAGAAAAATTCCTTTAAGTGTGCAACTCAAAAATTATGGGGAAAAAATTTTAAGTACCCAGTTAGTAGTGTTTGATGTGTTTGTAAGAGTCACTTTGAATAAAACAGAATGTTTTATTTGAATAACGTACAAAAAAGTGTAGAACAAGTTTATACGAGTTTATGCGGAGGACATTGCATTTGTGTTCAGAGTTTGACAGTTCCTTCTGCCACTGTGGAAATACAGATTTATCTGATTCTTTTTTAATTTTTTGGCAGAAAACACTGATCCCTGTTTGTTGATAAAGTTCTTTAGAATTGCCAGTCTGGTTGATGGTGTTCAGGTGTGGTGCTGTTGAGTAGACTACTCTGTGGCTAAGTGTCAGGGCTTTAGCCAGTGTAGACAGAGATCTACAGTGAGGTGACGTGTGTGTTTTTTGGGGGGTAAAAATAAGCATGCAGCAGTGTTTTGGATCATCTGCCAAGACCGTTAGGAGATAATTGCAGTAATCAAGCCAAGATATGACTAGTTCCTGCTCAATGAGTGGATACAAGAACAAATGGTAGGGCCTGAACTTCCTGATGTAAACAGGAATATTCCTCTTGTGTGTGAAAAAATATGGAAAATATTCGTCACATGTAATATGGAAAATATTACATGTGATCCATATTTAAAACATGGTGCACACGTTGTGTCCAAATTCCTTCAGATGCCTCAGTAAAAGCGTGTGGTGCCCGCTGGCCCCCACCTCGAACATTTGAAACATTTGATCGACAGATTCTCCAGAGCCTGCTTTCAGAAATGATGACTCAGACCGACTCGGACCAATCATGAATGCTAACGTCGTCTGGTTCCAAAATGGCGAAGTGCGTACTCTACAACAATTTTACATATTTTAATCAATGCTAACAAAATGACAACAAATTAAAAAGATAATCCAGGCTTTAGTAAAAGGGAAACATTTAGAGATTTGTGAAATTTAGGGACTTTGGAAATAGATCCTGTTATTGTCTGATCAGCTTTCTGTAGCAAAATCCCATTGAAGTTCCACTCCAATGAAAATAGTATTTTCTGGTGATTAAACATGTTCTTGTAGCATGTTTCTCCTAATGGAGGACATATATTAAAAAACAAAGATTAAAACCGTGTTTCTTAGTATGTCTTCACTCAAATTGTGATGGATCAGTACCAGATGAAAAAATCCTGCTGAAAAAGCTTCATTTTCCTGCCAACAGTTCCAACCACAACTCAAGAGAAACTCACTTTCCCGCAACTCACTTGGGAAAAAGCAGAAGTGTGTAGTTCATTCCACTTGCATGACTTCGGCTTGAGCAGCAATGTCTAAAAAAGAGGAACCTGATGGATGATTATATCATAACTGAAACTGCTCAGGACGGTCAGTGTGAACAAATCCTGATCGTGGAGTGTGTTATTTGGGTGGGTCCATGGGACTTGTGAAACAAGAGATCATTGAGATAGATCATTGACAGGCTTGATGAATGTCTTTTCATGTAAATGTTCTGAAATTTTTAACTGATTATCAAGGAAAAGGAAGTTAGTCCGAGTTCCACCTTTTTTTTTTTTTCTCACACAGCAGCAAAAAGGTCGAAGCTCATTTAGTGGAATTTTCTCTCCTTTGCATACCCTGTAAAGTGTCTATTTTTAGTCACTTTACTTCTAAACTGAGCATTCAACCTTATGTGTGACTTAGCACTTAACAGCACAAATCTGGTAACCAACATTCTCTAGATAAGAAACAAAAAAGAAAACAATATAGGGATAACAAGTTTCTAAACACATTTTTTCCACATGGAAACAAATGCACACACAAAAAACTCCAAAGTTAATATATAACAAAATTTACGCTTCTGACTTTAATCAAGTCGTTGTGGATCAGATGCAGACAAAAAAAATGCTGTTGGACAAGGATACAGACTACAATCGGCGGGCCACAAGCTCCCTGCTCTGCTCCATTCTCATGCATCCACTTGCAGACAAATATTTTCATGTACAAATTGTGTTCAATTGTGTAAATTGTGTTCACCTCTATGATTAGATTTTTTTTATACATGGAAAATGATGAGGCCAGTCTCATTAAACTGAAATGCACACAGTCGGTTTCACAAATATATATCCATACAAACACATAATATACATTTACAAAATGGGGTGGAGTAAACCTGGAAGAATCTGATTATTTTCTTTTGTTTTTTACATCAAAGCTATTTAGATTAAAATGTTACAGTTGAATCTTTAGGTCTAGATGAACATCATAAAGCGTATTCCCACAGCTGTTAGCCTGTACACACGTCATCCTCCTTTTTTCAGTCATTGGTGCAATTTAAATCCTTCATTTTAGACATGGCTGCACCTTCTGTTCAAATGCTATAATTGATGGAATTTAATGCGCCATTTGTTTTTACTGAAAAGATGAAGTTTTTCAACTCAAATGCCATTCCAGTTTGCTTGCTGGTGCTATCAGCTTTTCTTTTTAGTGGAAAAACTAGCAGAAAAATTCCCATTACTTCTGTAGATTTGTTTGGAGCAGGAATCTGTCAATGATGTTTTTTATGAGTTGGCTCACACACACATGCTAACATTGTAGTCAAAATTAAAATATAAATGGAATAAAGAGAGATTCAAGATAAAATGCATGTAAATCCTTTTAATCAGCAGAACTCTATTTTTTTTTTTTTTTTTTACTATTAACTTTGCATGACACAAACTGCAATGTTGATTTTGACAGACAAGTCTCAGCATCTCAGGTTATGTTAGGTTTTATGAATGTTAATTATAGGCATCTCACTGAGTTTTACAGTTCATGATTAGAGGGAGAAATGTGTTATCCAGAATCCCTGGGATTTGGTTTTGCATGAATACCTGGAAACTGGACTGCAAGTGATCAGTGAATGTTTAGTTTTGATGTTTCACTTGTCAGATCTTTACTGAGTTGAGTGTGGTTATGTTTTTGCCACCCTGCAGTTATTGTTGAGTAATTAAATAAAGATATTTTCTGTTTCAAGCCCATTTGTTTTATTTTAATTTTTTTCTTTTTAAATACATTCTTTGTTGCTGAAAAATGCTAAATTTTGAATAAACTCAATCTCAGGTTGTTGTGGTTCTTTGGCAAAGCAAATCAACCGACTGACTTTTTTTTTAAGGTAATAACTAATGAAGATATTTGAAGAAATACAAACAAATGAATGTGGTACTCTGTCCTTGTTTACACCTCATTGTGGAGTCCTAACCAGTTTAGCAGGATTTCAACTACCTCTTTCTCCTCCGTTAAGCGTTGTTCTCCCTTTCTTTTTTACTTCTTGCTTTTTCACTTCTTTCATCCTTTTTCTTCTATAGTTTTTGAAGGAAAGATAAACTCCTTAGTGAGCCCATCGTTGCCTTTTATTTTCCAGCTTGCAAAACTTTAGAGGGGCATATTAGACAGCTGAATGGAGGTGTTTGATTCCTCTGGTGACAGACAGATGCAGAGGAATCCACGTCTGAACCCACAGGTCTCAGGTTGGAAGGAAAGTTCATTTTAATTGTCTCAAAAGTGTCAAACAAATATCTTCAAGTTCGGGACTTTAATTAGTCTGATTTTATTTATTTATGGATGAATAAGGGCTGCACAGAGGTGTAGTGGTTAGCACTGCAGCCTCACAGCGCGAAGGCCCTCTTTCAAATCCTGGCTGGGACCTTTCTGTGTGGAGTTCTCCCCAAGTGTGAGTGTGTGGTTGTGTGTCCCTGCAATAGACTGGTAACCAGTCATAGGTGAATCCCTCCTTCACCCAAAAATAGCTGTAATAGGCTCCAGCAACCATGTGACACCAAACCGTTTAAGCGAGTTTGGAAGATGGATGGATGTTTCTGCCAAATTTCTGTGGAAATTACAAAACTGCAGTTTGACAGAGAAGAAGAAGACAAAAAAGAAGTATCAACACCCTAGCTCACACAAAGTGGCACACACGCAATACCATTTAATCACTACACTTCGTAGTATTCTTGCAGCAGTTACTATTTACATATTGGAGTAAACAATAGTCCCTGTCAATTTAATTTTAATGAGGTACATGATTAAAGAGCCTATCAGCTGTATCCAGCCCAATGTGCAGAATTTCCTGCTTTTTCTTCTAACTTCTGATACAGCCACCAAGAATAGCTACTGAAGGGGGTCTCCCTGCTGATCTGTCTTCACTATGGTGTCCCTGTTTACACAGACAAACACCCTCTCGTGTGTTTCTGCTTCATAACTGCAGAGGAGGCTCTAACAGACCTGCTCTGGTTACTTGCTGCACCTCATAGTTTGCATGTCTGTGTCATTTTTGTGAGACTCGCCCTGATTAATGAGGGATGACAGAAGTGCTCACAAATCCGCATCCTATTGTTTGTAAAAACATGTGCTCTTAATAGATTTGTGTGCCACCAAAGAGACAAAAATATCCAATAAATTCCAAACATATGGAATGCATCGGGATTTCAAAATCTTGCAGATTCATCTGCATAGTCTTTGCCCTCAATTGTGTATCCATTCTTACATAGGTATGCTGGGAAGAAGCTGTATAAAGTTGTTTGTGTAGTTACTGACATTCTTTGTGTGTGTGTGGGTCCGTGTATTCTCAGGTGAAGGAAACAGGGGGCAGTTTTCAGCGAGAGGCCGCATAAAGAAATGAAGGAAACGGGAAGGAAATGACGAGAGCTTGCTCTCTGAGGCTGCAAAACTCAATTTGCTGTCCAATACGGAAAGTTTACTCACACATAACAACACACACAACCTGTTGGTGTTAACCGCAACAGATAAAATTTCAGGATCTGAGGCTAGAATGGTAAACAGAGAGTGACAGAGAAAGTGGAAACATGCAGAGGTGGGGGGGAAGGTCAAAGTGAAAAAAAACAACAAAAACAATGATGTTCAGGAGGAAGCTGGCAGACAAAACAGAGCAGAAAAAAATGACCCAAGAAAATTGAAGCAAAGGACTTTTTTGATTACAAATTGTGCTACTTTCTGAGCCAAAACACAAGTAGGACTAATATCACTAGTTCTTACTTTCCTTTTCTGTGATTCTGTCAAACTCAGCATCCCATTTTTGAAACATCTGTCACTTCCATCTGTAAGAAGTCTGCTGAAGGCAAGTCTTACAATGAATTAAATGTTTTTATGTATTTAATTATTGAGCGGAGAGCTCTTTTGAAGACTGAAGCTGAGGAGAAAGCCCATTCCTGGTCCCTGATACCACACTGATAACCTACACAGCAGCCAGCCACAGTGGCGACACCACGCCACTGTGGCTGTCACAATACTGTATGATAAACACAGGTCAAACAAAAGCTACACATGTTTTCTATTGTTTGGCCAACCAGCATGCAAAACTACTAACAATTGTCATTTCAATTTGAAAAATCCGTCTAACAAAAATGTTTCTTTTAGGGTTCATCCCCAGCAGCCGACAAAAACAAGCAAGGAATGTCACGGGAAGGTGGAAGGTCAATGGAAGAATGTTGCTAGCATGTTTGTTTTCACATTTCACCACAAGAACTTGCATGACTTAATTTTATTCAACAATGATGTTTTGACTGAGGAGTCTGAGGAAACGACAGGATGCTCCTCTCACTTGATTTTTGATTCAGGGGATTTTCGTCTGCTTCTGTTTGTGTGGAAGAATCTCCACATTCATACATTCTATCCAATGTGCATTCATACCTTTCAGTCTGAATATTTGCTTGGTGTGGCACAAGGCAAAACACTACACTTGCCAACACAATATTTAGTTAGTGGCTCGTGAAAATCAAAGTCGTACTAATAACAAAACAAAATTTAAATTAGGTGTTATTTTAACATCAATGGTAAAGGATACAGAAGTCTGTATTTCACAACTCCTAGGTTAAGTCAAGTTTTGTCATTAACTTTCTAAAAACTCAGAAAATGTGAACAGACTTTTTTTTATAAAAGAAAAATTTAAATTTGCAAAAAAAAGAAAAAACTGAAGAAAAAGTTAAAATATTTGCTAGTACAGATTTGAATAGTTTTCACACAGCTCATGAATGTTTGTGCCATGGTCAAAGCTCACTGACATAAAGAATAAACTACAAAACAAAAAAAACATAAAGTCAAGATTCCCTTTTGATTTTTCTTCCTTCACCAATAAAAATTAACTAATTTGGGCCTAGTATGGAATCTGTCCTCCTGCTTGGTGACTTCGTTTGTTCCAGGCACGACCAGAGAAACCTTTGTTGCCAGATACCTTATTGTAATCCTGCTTGTTTCATCCTTTCCAGACCAGCAATCAGAATAAACCCAATTTACACAATATTTTAAAGGTTTGCATATTTAGTATAACATTCAAAATTCATATTGATTCAGAAGTATCAAAGTCTTGCATATATCTCTTTTTCTAGTCTAAAGTATGGGTTTTTATTACCAAACTGAAACATTGAACGTCAAGTTTAACAGGAAAAATACATTTTTTTAACAAAACAAAACAACACACCTTTACTTTTTTGTCTCTTGAGAATTTTGTTGTTGCAAAAAGTTATTAATGGTTTTCCTCTGTGGACAGATTTGTCAATTCTGCAATTTTCTAAATTCATAAAAGTGGAGATGAAAAAAATTATGACAATTAGCTGATCAATCTTTACTTTAAAGAAGTTATTCTAAATGCAATTTTAAAGAGCGTTCTTTTTTGTATATATCAAAATGCTGATTTAATGCAATATATTTTAAATTCTTTTTGTCAAAATGATGTGTCTGGTAAACAGAAACACTGCCTCAGAGATGACCAATCAAAAGTGTTTTTTTTTAAAATTCTTTTACATTCAATCAATGACAAAGTTGCTTTTTGCAGTGATAATTGAATATAGAGTTTATGTATTTGACAAAACCTGTTTTTGTTTGCAGGTAATGTCGGCAATTCTTGGACTTACAGGTCTGGGTTGACAGAATAGGGAGTGATGGGCTTAAAGCTGCCCAGTAATACGATGAAAATGAGCTTTACAGTGTCGATTACATGCAGTCACATTAATGATATAAAAATATTTCTGAAGAAAAATGCAACTTTGAAGTCCTGTTTTTAGAGAAAAAAAAGAAGAGCGAATTACAAAAGGAATCAGTGATCAAACATTGTAAATTAGGTGAACTAATTTGGGGAAACAGCCAATGGCAACCTGTGTTTCCTTGAACAGTTGACTCATGAACCTGACAACATGCTAATTCCTTGGAGGCAGCGTAGTAGAGCGGGTGGGTGGGGATTACAATCTGACCAAAGGGGAACTGCAGTTGCTCTGTTGTCTGTTTCAACTCATGGCCTGTGTCTTAAGACGCTATAATAGGCTTGGAAGAGACGGGCTGCCATCTGGCTAAGTCCTGAAAAGCCAGTGACACATGTTTGGTGGAGAACATGTTGATGCTCCCGGTGTGGTGGTTTCTGAAGCTTCAAAAATGACAGCTTTTTTGTTCAATCTTTACACGTGAGCTGTTGCGCCTGCAATGCAAGAACAGTCCTTTTAGAAATGAAGACAACCTTATCACTCCCTGCGGTTCCGGTCTAACTGCAATTTTGCATTCTAAGGTCTTTTTTCATCCTAAGCAATATCAGGTGAGGTGCCCAAACTGGAAATGTACTAGGTTTGTAATGACTTTTAGACAAAGAGACAGGAGATAAACATTTCTAAACAAAAGGACCTGTTGTGTTTACATTCTCTATGCAGTAAAGCTGAGACATTCAGTGCTACATACTGGATGGGCTGAACCTGTCAGTGAATGCCAACTATTTCAACCCAACACATACAAGACTGTTGACGAAAGGGAGCAATCACTGGAGAAGTGCTGGCCAAAAGAAGACATTTCTGCTTAGCAACTGGTATAAGCTCCTAAATCTAGATATAACACAATGAACATGTGCATAGAAAGATCTCAATATTTTTCACAACTTCAATTATAATCACTTACAACATAATATATTTGTTTTTTGTTGCAATCTTCTGATCATCCTGAAAGAACTGTCCTCCATTCATGACATGTAGGCATTAATGTAATAAAGCAACCAGCAAGTCAAAGCAATCCCGTAGTCCGTGCCTGTGCACAAAGCCCTGCACAGAACTTATCAATAAAGAGCATCAGGATGTACCTATCAGTGGCAGCATCTGTCGGTAACATGTCACAAACCAAATGGAAAAAGAAAAATCTGATTGTTTTAGTGGAATCAATGGGTCTCTAAGTTCCCTGGAAAATCACTATGTACAAAGCCAGAGGACTGCTGTTTGAACATTTGAACATCTTAGAGCCTCTTTGAGGCTTTGAAATGAACAAAATGCTAAGAGAAAAAGACCTAAGAACACTGCTGCAAAGGAATTTCGTAGAAGCATCCATGCAGACGCTCACACGGGAACGTGTTCATCCTGCGCGGCCTGAGAACTGAGGTGTCGGAAAG
The DNA here is from genome assembly GCA_036245035.1 of Adrianichthys oophorus. Taxonomy (NCBI): domain Eukaryota; kingdom Metazoa; phylum Chordata; class Actinopteri; order Beloniformes; family Adrianichthyidae; genus Adrianichthys; species Adrianichthys oophorus. The sequence continues at coordinate 15,207,851 of BSAI01000138.1, forward strand.
TTCACGTGTCTCTCGATTCAGTTTGTAACAGAAAACTGAAATTCAGTCCATGATTTCAGTAGATCTGAGAGGCGGACGGCGAAATCTGGTAACCAAAGCTTTTTAAAATCTCCCCACTTTTGCTTTATGCTTCACTGTTTGAAAAGCTGCTAAAGCACACACAGTGGTCACTCCAGAAACAGTGGCCCTGTAGTGCAAATCACACCAACAAATTACTCAATGCAAAAACATTTTAAAGACCACAACAAAAATTCAAAAAGCAAAACAAATAATCAAAAAGAAACATTACATTTTAGAGATCATAACTAAATTCCAGAAAAAAAAACACGATTGCAAATAAATTAAACAAAATAAAAAGGAAACGTTTCGAAAAACAAAAATTACCTACTTTTTTCTTGTTTCTGTTTAAAAAAAAAGCATTTCTGAAAACAAAAGTAAATTACAAACATTAAAAAAAATGAAAAGTTAAAAATTGACAAAAAAGAAGAAAGCAGGTACTATGGGACGTCGCTGAGTTTACATTTAGATATAATTAATGTCTTTTTTGCTTTTTCATGAATGCTTAAAGTTATAAAACCGATGTTATGTTTTTTCCGAGCGCTGGCAGCTTAGTGCTAACGTAAATGACCAGTGAATACTGAAGGGTCAGTAACATCTGGATTTGAAGAAACAATTTTTCCATATTTCTCTGCTTGGAGGGCTAAACGTAAGGGTAGGGAGAAGCCGTGGGGGAGTGCCTCAGAGATTGAGGCGTCTTACTTCTGGGCAGGAAAAGAGCTCACAAAATAACTCATATTTTGTTTTATTTTTTTAAACTTTTCTTTACTGTGCCAAAGGTAATATATTTTTTATACATATGGATATAGTTTACTCTGAAAGACTTAAAATTAGCATTTTTTTCTGATTTTCTTTTTCTTTTTTAACCTTTCCTGAAATGTTGATGCTTGGGAAATATTTGCTGTGCATAAAAAGACTTTTAGTAAAAACTGTTTTTTTTCCAAGAATAAACACAAAATAAACAACATTGTATATATATTCTAATCAGACATAACTTTTCCTTTGCAAATGGGTTGATTATCCCTGATGTGGATGACAAAAATAGAAAAAGGCATAGATGTTTAGTAAATGTGTTTGAAAATTCTTCTGAAGGGGCATTTCATTACCTCTCACACGCATTCTGCTTTCTGCTCACAGTCCATCAGTCTGAGAAGCATGTCATGCTTTCCTCTCACTCCTGTGTTATTATTCCATTTCCTCCCCATGAACGGAAAGACTAAAATAACCTTGCTGAAATGTATGGCTCTCCAGGGGCGAGCCTTTTGTGTCACAGCAAGTGAAAAACAAGAGCAGTGTTGGCTGAAAGGGACACTGGGACATCTACAGTTTCAAGGCCTCGTGGGGCTCGGGCCATGGATACAGACACAGCTCATTACCTGATCAGACCGGGCAGAGGCCCGCGGAGGACTGAAATGCTCAAGCCGTTTGATTCAAAGGAGTTTTAAGCTGCTATGTTGTCAGAGGTTCAGTGATGGATGGACATGTGGATTATTAAGAAAAAAAAACATTTAAGGAACTTACTAAAGAAGCTTTAAGTTTCTGGTTCAGGTCATATTTGTGGCACTGCTTTTACAATTTAATTGAATGAACGTTCAGTTTGGTCGCTAGTTTTTTGGTGTTTTTGTCTTGTGACCTTTTTCAAGTATAATCCTCTTTTCTCAGAGTTGTTGGTGTTTCCTAAAGAAATTCTCACACGTGAGTTTTCGCAAAACCAAAATGAATGTTCACGTATGGAATGCGATGCGAGTCTTTCATGATCCCAGAAACTCACTCATGGGAAAGTACAGCAACTATTGTTAGGTTTCACGCAAGATTTGGGTCTTGAGTTTATGAAGGGAAATGAGCAGAAGCAAAAGATGTTAAATTAATAAATCAGCTGGAGGGTTGCACTCTCCAAAGCCTCTAGCCTGCAATGTTCTTGGTTGATGCATCAGTCCTGTAAAGCCATATACAACAGGCGTTTTTGAATGAGCATACAAAAGAACCTGGATCCTTGACACTAGTGGCACCAAGGAACATGATTAAATTAAAGAGGCACTTAAGGGCACGTTGAAGTTTGAGAACCTGATCAGATGGCCTCCTGGCAGAATTCCCTGGTGAGGTGGCTATCAGAGAAAATGCCCTGCTTCAAACCTACAGGAAACTTCGAAGAGATTGTATTCTGGGCTGGTTGGGAATGCCACAGTCTTTTCCTGGAAGATACAGAAGTGGGAACAGAAAGAGGGAAAAAAATCGAGATCTTTTATAGTTTTGCTCAGGTTGCTGCCATTTAAGCAGAATCTGCCCTTGCAAATCAACGGAGGGCTTAAAAGGAAACCAAATGATTCCAATTTTTTATTTGACGAAAAAAAACGTGCACTCGCTCAGCAACCACTGAAACTTTAGTAATGTCCACATCGGGAAACTTACATTAGCAAAAATTCTCTGGCTGGAAAAGAAACACGCTGGAGCTAATGTCAAGCCTCCACAGATTTTCAGAATCATCACTTTTGGGAATTTTGTCAGAGGTTTGTCTCCAGCTGCACAATCTAACCGAAGAAAGATGAACTAAAACTGCTTACAACTCATATGGTGCATTTATGTGAAGGTATTTTTTGTGTTTTTGTTGTTGTTTGTTTTATCTTAGTGGCGTAATTTTCTTTGTGTATGCATGCACAGTCACTGAAACACGTCCTCGTTTGGCAGAGAACAGCTGTCATGTTCAAAGTTATAGTTAATTCCTGTTTCACTCTCCCTCTTTGTGACGCACTTAGCTGTCGTCCTGGTAACATCATAGGTAAACTGACACAGTTGGACACTGTCTGGCCGTGAAGGCCACAGTTCGAGCGTGTCATCTCATCTAAAAGCAGACCATCAAAGCCTCATTGTACTTTTGCCTGAAGGTCTGCCACACCTTAATTCATGTTTTGTGTAAAACTGTTTTCAACAGTGGCTTCCTCAGCTGCGGACAGAGTTGATTATATACGTTTAAACCACAAATGATAGCTTTATTGCATGGTCTTCACAGGTTGCTGGGACGTGTTTCTTTATGTCTCATGTATTTGTGTTTTCTTGAAGATTATTACTGAAGTCTTTAGTTTAGTACCTTTACTGTATGGCTGGGACGGATGCAAAGATCAGGAGGTGCATGAAAATCCCAAACTCAAACAGAACTGTATCAAACACCAGAAAAACACAGAACAGCATCTGAAATAAACAGATAGCTACTGCTAGATACCTCGATACTCTCTGAGAGCATAAAAAACAAAAGCCAGGTACGCTAATCAACATAAACCAGGTCTGACCAATTAGCAGAGTCCCTGATTGGGACTGGTTTCACTTTTTTGCATTGAGTGCCCGCCATTTTTTGTACGCAGAGACCAAAAACTGACTTCAAAACTTCCGTAGCAACGCATGAACGCAAGAGTTTTGAACACGGATGCCTGAAACACGCATCCGTTTACATAGACTTTTCATTGGAAGCGCTCACTTGAACGCATCTTTCCAAGCCTGGTGTGAACGTAGCATAACACTTTTTGTAGACACGTGTCTTTTACAACTGAGGCAACCTTAGCCTACATCATTGCCTTCACAGACTTGAATGGTGGTCCAACAGCAAACAATGCAGTTCTTGCTGTTACCTAAGTTAGAGTTGGGTTTAAATAAATGATCACAGCTGCTTAAGACTGCCCAACCCCAGCTCTTGCTCACATTTCACACGTCTGTCTACACTTTGAAGCAGGGTGTAGAACTGTAAACGATTTCCTGTCCTATTTCGTTTTGATGCAACATTTCAACTCTGGTGAAGTTGTCCCGACTTTTCCATATTTTCAGCTCTTTTCAAAATAGTCTTCATTAAATGAGAGATCAATTTAGCTCAACTGTTTTTTAAGGGGTTTGCACTTATTTGGTGAAAAATCCACGTGATGACTGCTGCCCAGGCGGCGTTTGTTTCCATCACCCAGCGAAGGTCACCATACCTCTGCTCTGTGACTCAACTGTGACGTCTCTCATGCTGGTGCTGTAACCAGACACGGGTACACTCGCTGGCAGCTCTTGCGCTTTCGCAGATTTTCTAATGCATAATAGAGATGCAATGGTTCAGAATGAAACCGTGAGGCTGCCTGGCTCTAGCGGTGACCTGGAACAGGGATGGCCTGTGGCATCATTCAGCTGACGGATAATTAGAGAGGTCTGCTCCGTGTCCGTGTCAACCCAGGCTCAATCTGCCAGGCCCACATTTGTCTGATGAACTGAGTTTGCTTGAAGGTGTTTTTAGAGCCACTCGCTCAGTGAATGATAGGGTTTTTACTTTGATGAAGGGCTAAGACAGTAGCACTGCAGACAATAACATGTTTGATGGAAACTCAGTCAACACTTTACTTGGTTATTATCTCAGTTACCCTGTTTGACTTAAAGACCTACTCCAATGAAAAGGGTTTTTTTGGTGTTTATAACATGTTCTTGTGTCATTTTTTTTCATGATGGAGAACATAAATTAAGAATATGAAGCTTACAATTGCATTTCTAAGTATTTCTTTATTCAAATCGTTTTAAAACACACGTTTTTGGACACAGAACAGCAGGAGCTGAGTTCCAGCAAAGACTTGGTGATCTCAAAGACCATCACATCTGAAATTGTGCTTGATCTTTGAAGCTTTTGCTTCTTTATGTGCAAAATTTAACTTTTTAATGTCTGTTTGTGAGGCAGGACACCTCCTCCTGCTGCAATCCAGCCCCAAAAATTGATGGTAGAACTTTTGTTCTATTCCATTGTGTGCAGCAACAGCTGGTCTTTTTGTGTACAGGCCAAGAACTTTTTTATTTTCACATTTTGTAAGTAAAAGATCTGATAACAAACCTAAGAGAGTGTTCACTGTGCATGAGCAGCTGACAGCCTGTTGTCCCATCCAGGCTCTGAGAGAATCCGTTGTCAGAGAGGTGAAATTAGAGAAGGTGCAGATGATCTTTTGTTTAGTCTTTAGGAAACTGCATCACTGGCTGTCCGCTCAGAACCCCAAAAACAAAAAATTCCCACATCTTGATGATGCAGTCATGTCTGCTTCAAGAATTCGCACAGGAGAAACAGAAACGACCATGTGGGTTGTTATCTCGCCGTTTCAGCTCAGTCTCAGTTCAGTGTTTGTTTTCCTGAGACAATGTTATTCATGATGAGCTGCTTTGAAGTTTTTTTATAGGAATCACTAACCAGTCCTATGGAACAAGCGCTGTGTACACTGTGGGAGTGAGTAACATCAAAATAAACGCTTTTATGTGAATAACTGAGGAGAAAATGTCTGCGTGTTTGTGAAGAGGAAGTGCCAGCTCAGAAGCCTCTGCAGCCATGTCACATGCTTTTTTTTTCTTGCTGACCACAGCTCACATGAAGTGATAGGCGGTGTGAACGTCTGCTGACGTTACAAGCGGAGTGGTGTCATTTCATAAGGAGAACTGATCAAATCTGGTGAAAGTGCTTCCGCTTGTGCACAATAAACAAAAAATGTACTGAATTGATTGATTTTCTGGGGGTGATTTTAAAGTTTTTGAATCAAGAAATGTGTCTGTTTGAGGATGCGGCGTGAAAGCACTGAACCCACTGCTGCCTTGTTGTTATGGAACCCATGTGATGGCACAGCCTGCACCTCTGCTGACGTCCTCATGTGTGGCCTGCCCTCCCCGAGGCCAGCACGAATGAATGAGGCCTCAGTACCTTAACTCAAGATCTTACATTTTGTTCTCTGCAATCAATTTGGCTAAAAAGGATTAAAGCAAAAAGCCATTTGCGGAAAACAGTTTCTGGGAGAAATCCGGCCATGCTGAACTCCTTCCAGCTTCTTTTCTCCTCTGCAGTTTAAAAATAACTTCATTCTTTCCAGGAAAATCCCAACTCGTGCATAAATCTGCACGTAAATGTCATATTTTAGCTTTTTTAATGAAAATCTCTGTTCACTTATGAAACCACATTTGGTCTTTTATTGAAAAATAACATTTATAATTAAAACATATCCTTTTACATCTCAGTACATAAAATGTTGCTTTTCTTTTGCACAGCAAAGATATGACATATGTTTCAGACAACATAACAAATTAAAAAATATATATATACACAAGGTAACAGTGCAAAATAACTGTCAAATGAGGGAACAAAGTGTTACAAATACACCCTGACCATGAAATTACAGGTGCTTTTTAAGATCCACTTAACTTTTTTGGAGAACAAAAAACACTTGGATCAAGACAAGCACATTTCAATGAAAAAAAGCTGTTTCAAGTGAGGAAAGAAGTCAGGTAAACAAGCTTAATACTACAATAAATCCTCTTAAATAAAGAAGAAGGTATTACAGCACTGTGTCCTGAGGCACCCCGGGATTTGGTTGTCTCAGATGTAAATGCATTCACTTGCAGGTAAAATAAACTTGAATGTGCATTTGATAGCCTGTTCTAGAACTTCAAAATAAAAGTGGGTTTTCACGTGTAGTGTGGCACAGATTTGACACTTTCCAACATGGATGAAAAACAAATGAAACTAAAAATAAAGAAAATATCGGAACCTGTTCAGACTATTTCCACCACCTTCACCTCCTCGAAGCCGTTATTAATCAGTGGTGGGGGCTCCTGGTTGCTTTCTATGGAGGAGTCACTCCCCGTGCTCTCCCCAGACAGGAGTCTGGTCACCCTGAGGTCAGCTTTCAGAGTCTGCACGTCGTTTCCTATGCTCATCTCTCCTAAGTCATTGATAATCTGCGTGAGCTCGTGCTTCCCGTTGCTCACGCTGTCACGGTCCGTGTCCAGAATGTCCTCGCACTCGAAGTGCATGGCCTTCTCCTCCTCTTCCTCCCCCACAGAGTCCTCCGTGATGGAGCCCAGCTTGGGCGCGCTCCTGCTGCGCTCCACCGGGGGTTTGTAGTAACACTGTCCGTTCAGCAGCTTCCTGAGCGGCACCAGCGGGATGGTCTGCTCGCCTATGAGCTGCTGCTGCTGGTGCCGGGCGTCGTCCCTGCGCTTCAGGCGCTTGAACTCGGCCAGCGCGGTGGCGGAGGTCTGGTACAGCAGCAGCGCCATCGCCTTGGCTTTCTCCGGCTTGGACACCAGCACCGCGTGGCAGCGCAGCATCACGGTTTTGTGCTTCATCTCGTGCCTGTAAATCCACGCGAAAACCTTGGGGAGCCGCGGGTCCGCCACACAGTACGTCACCCGGTGCAGCAGGTACAAGTGCCCCGGCTTCTTCGCCTTCTCGTCCACGTGCACCATCCGGATGCCCTGCGAGCTGATGGTCAGCTTCATCTTGGTGCCGTTCTTGCCCATCTCGCTTTTGCCCCAGATCTTGCTCACGGCCACGTCCGTGCAGCCCTCCCCTTTGGACTGGATGGTGGTGGCGTTGCCCAGGTACAGCACCGTGTACGTGGGGTCCTCGCTAGTGATCTTCACCTTTTTCCGCTTGGACTTGAACATGCTGCCCACGCGGCTGAGCGCGCTCTCGGGGCAGGACTTAGCGAAGGAGGTGAGCGCAGAGTAGTTGAGACTCACCGCATAGCCCTTCTGCTTGGTCTGTTTGTCTTCCTCAATCAAGTCGAACTTATTCTTCTTCCAAGGCAGCATTTTATTGGCGTTTGCGTTCAACGGCAGCACTGAGAGAGACAGGAGAACAAATCTTTTAGTTTTACGCGAAGTCCTTTGGGGGTCTAGAGCTTCTCAGGTCATCTATGAGCCACTCAGTGAGAAAAGATCGCAAAGTCACCGTACTTCATCCGAGCATCCCTTAAAGTCCAGCCCATTGCGGTGATCCGCATCCGCCGCTCAGCGCAAAAGTCGCTTTGAGTCGCAGAATAGACGAGATTCACATTTATAAAGGGGGACAAACCAACTGCGAAGTACAGTAGGGGGGAGGACTGAACCAACGGTTCGGCATATCGTGCACTTGTCTTCCTTTTTACTTTGAAAACTTTTAAAATAATAAACATGTCTGTAGTTACAGACGCTATATTCAACACAAAATAAACGAGCAAACACACCTTTACGGAATTTATTTATGAATAAAGGTTCACGGGTTTACATTATTTAGGTTAAGATTAAACTTGAAAATTTGTTTTGGATGAATTTATGTTTATTAAATGCAAAATAAACATAAATACGCACAAAATGTGTTCGTGCTGTGAGATTTTTATTACGGTGCATTAAATTATAATTCGTTCCTAACTGACGACCTAATAAATATGTTATTTGTGCTGTGTTATTGCTTTTGTTATAGAACAGAATTATTATTCCTGTGGAGTCCCATTCCTATTGTACTTTGCTGGAAACCAATAAAATCTAATCGCCGACTCACTTTCATTTTTTTACAGCTCAGAATTGTACACATATCGTTCACTAGTTTGTGCTGTGTTGAAGCCGTACAGCAAAAGTCAGAAAACAATTCGACTTATGCCATTTAGACTTTTGCTGCCACCTTGTGGTTAATGAGTGAACTGGATTCACATAGCAGTTCGAAATGTAGAGGGCTAACCTGCGTGATATATATATATATATATATATAGTAAAAGTTGTTATGTTTGTCCGTCAGTGTTTTACCAGCTGAGCAGAAAATAGTTTGATAGCGGCAGTACATTTTCACGGCTCGCCTTCGGAACGTGTGCTGTTGCGTTCCGGTTTTTACAGAGCATATTTAATTGCTGGACCTCGTACTGGACTGTACCACATTTAGAATGTCAGTGAAACCAGCATGAATCTGCAATTAAAAAAATAACCGTGTTACTTTCGTTATTTGTGAGTTACTCTGTTAGATAATAAACGACTTTAGCTTGTGTATTACGCTAATCGGAATTAAACTCCTAATTGTTTGCCTTACTCAGTTGGTTCCTTCCATTTCCGAACTTTACGTCAACAACGCACTGCACATGGAGTGCAGTTGGTAATGGTAGCTAGGTGTTTACATCGTTGAATTGTGATTCTCATTTTAATTTGTGGCGTGTCAGCTTCAGAGGCAGTTATGGGAAAGAAAAAGGCCGGCGGGGGAGTGGGATTGGGAAGAGCTCTGATAAAGGAAAGGCTCCAAACAAGCCGAGGAAACAAGAGAGGCGACTCATGGGTAAGACACTGCCCTCATCATCATCAAAAAAAAAAAAACGTGGCTAATGAATCACAGCTTCGAACCACTTTTATTTAAACAATTACACCGGTATTGTGTGAGTCTGGTGTAACATAATTCTTGCCCCCAGCTACACACAAGTGAACTGAACGATGGCTACGACTGGGGGCGACTGAACCTGCAGTCAGTGACAGAGCAGAGCTCCATGGATGACTTTCTGGCCACTGCTGAGTTGGCAGGGACAGCGTTTGTTGCAGGTTATAACACCTTATTCTTTAGATTCAAATATGTCACAATTGTGGCTAAATATTTTCTATCATCTGCTCAACACACTTTAAAAACTAAAACGATTGACTTTTTTTCTGCGTTCCAGAGAAACTCAACATTGAATTTGTGCCACCTGAAGCCAGAGCGGGCATATTAAGAAGAGAGGAGAAAATCCGGCTGAGGAAGCTGCATGAAGCAAATAAACATTTCCTAAGAATTCCTCGTCGGTATGGTTATCAGACAGAGTTGAGTGTAACGCTTAAGTGCAGATTCATTTAAATGTTTTCTTTTTTTGGGGGTTTCAAGTCCTCATTGGGATGAAAGCACAAGCCCAGAAGCGCTTCAGCAGGACGAAAAGGACAGCTTCTTACTGTGGAGAAGAACACTTGCAAAGTGTGTGAATATTTGGGTTTTAAGTCAAATTCATGATTAAAGTAGAACGGATTGTATTACAATTGTTTTTTTCTCATAAATGCACACGGTTCCTAACATTTTTAACCTACAGCACATGAAAGCTTCTATCTGAACTGTCATTTAGTCCTTTTTGTCTCATTTCTGAAAGATTGGAAGAGGAACAGAAGTTAATTCTGACGCCATTTGAGAAAAATCTTGAATTCTGGAGGCAGCTTTGGAGAGTGATCGAGAGAAGGTAGTGTTCAGTTTAAATCTGAATTTTTTTGTCGGCAATTATACAGTTTTTATGTGCTGCTTTACTTACTTTGTTCTTTTCTCTTTCAGTGACATTGTGGTTCAGATTGTTGATGCCAGAAATCCTTTGCTGTTCAGATGCGCTGATCTGGTAAGTCCTTTTGTTTGTTCAAGGGATTTTAAAATGCAAAGGAAAAAATAATTTGCAGTAAAACATATTTTACTGCAATTCAAAAACAAAAATAATTGTTTTTCAACACAATGGCAGTAATTCCTTAAACAGTCAAAATATGCCATTGAAATTAGCTTTAAATTAGGTTTTCAAAAAACGAATATCCATGTTTTTTTTTCTTTGCCACCAGGAGTCCTATGTGAAGGAAGTGTCGCCAGATAAGGTTAACATGCTTCTAGTGAACAAAGCAGACCTCCTGACCAGAGAGCAGAGAAAAGTCTGGGCCAGATTCTTTGAGAAAGAGGGTCTGAAGGCAGTTTTCTGGTCTGCACTTGCTGAAGGGAATAGGCTGGATGCAGAAGAAAAGGTGAGGAGGTTACATTTAAAAAAGAAAATGTTCAAGTTTTTTTTTTAGAACTTTTTAACTCTGCAGACCTTCCTGCTGCATTTTTTAAACAAGCAATTTATGTATTTCAGAGTGCTTTTTAAATGTGTGTAAACATTCTGTAGCCTCTAAAACCAGGAGCTATAGACTGACACGTCTCTTCACAGGGCATGGAAGTGGATGATCCGGAGTGTGGAGAGAGTGATCCAGAGGAAGATGAACCGCAATGTAATGAAGGCTTAAGCAAAAAAGAAGCAACTGATGAAAATGTGGGGAATCGGGAAGAGGAAGAGGAAAACCTGCAGGGAAGTGTAACTGTTGACGAAGAGGACTGGCATACATGCTCAGAAGATGAGGAAGGAGATGGAGCAACTCCTACATCATCCAGTGAAACATTCCACAATTCCAGTCGACTTCTACGTAAGGATGAGCTGCTCGAGATTTTCAAAGCTGTGCACAAAGGGCCCAGGTATAAAGAGGGACAGCTGACAGCTGGGCTGGTGGGTAAACACATCACCTAATCTATATTTTGAACGTGTTTGTTATTCTTTTTAGATAAAACTTTGGAATCAGTTTCTTCTGACAAGGATGTAGAGGTTCTTCAAAAATTTGTTGACATTTTCCTCCTGCTTTGGCTTGGTTTCAACAGGTAGGTTATCCCAATGTGGGAAAGAGTTCCACCATCAACACTCTTTTGAGGAACAAGAAGGTTTCCGTCTCAGCCACACCTGGACACACTAAGCACTTTCAGGTATACTTCTTTTCACTATTGCAATCCAGGTAACAGATTTTTTTTGGGGGGGAGAATATCTTGTTTTTTTATTTTATTTATATATATATCTTCTTTGTGTAGACTTTGTACATGGAGCCGGGTCTGTGTCTCTGTGACTGCCCTGGTCTGGTGATGCCCTCCTTCGTTTCTACCAAAGCTGAGATGATCTGCTCAGGGATTCTGCCCATAGACCAGATGAGAGATCATGTACCTGCAATCTCACATATATCCTTTAAGGTGTCAAAGCCAAAGAGGATAACTGCTGTTTTGATAACACATCATTAATACTGTAATTCTATACATTAAAAGAGTTTTGTGTGGAGTTCATGTCAATGAAGCATAATAAATTATGGATAGCGTGATGTTTAAAATGTGTAAGACCTTAATTGATTCATTACGTGTGCCAGACAATTCCTCGGCACATGTTAGAAGGCACATATGGCATTAGCATCATCAGACCTCGAGAGGATGAAGATCCTGACAGGCTTCCCACCTCAGAAGAGCTGTTGACAGCATACGGATGTGAGTAAAGTAGATGCTCAGTGTTTCAGCTGGGAGCTTTCCATCTCATCATGTCTATTTCTCTTTTGATTTACAGTTTTTAAATATTTGATGAAATTGTATCCCATTTTTCAGTTGGTTTAGATATATATATATATATAATTTTTGACACCAAACATTTGGGGAAATTAAACAAAGAGTATGTGTTTGTCTTTCATTTGCTTCAGACATGAGGGGTTTTATGACGTCACACGGGCAGCCCGACCAGCCCCGATCAGCTCGCTACATCTTAAAGGATTATGTCAATGTAAGTTTTTACATTAGTTGGGCAATTACTTGCAGTTTTGACCTGTTGTCTTTGAATAATCTCCTTACACATACCACAGACAGGATCTGCACATTGGAAGAGCAAAATACAAGCAGTGTTTTCCAACTGTTTCTTTATGTTTTTTTAAAGCCAACAAATTGCATGTATTGCAAAAGTTCACAGTATTCACTCTTCACAGGGAAAGCTTCTGTTTTGCCATCCTCCTCCACACATCAACGCTGAAGACTTCCAACCACAGCACAGCAAGTTTCAGAGGAGAGACCCAGACATGTCTCATTTCTCCACAGCAGCAAACACACACGGGAAAATCAAGAGAATTGAAAATGTTGTTGATAAGAACTTCTTTCATCAGGTAAAACATGCCAGCTGCATTCTAGACCTTTGGACAGATTTTCTTTAATTAAAAAAAGGCTGCTTATTAAAAAAAAGCTAACTGTTTGTTGTTCTCTGTCTGCAGGAGAATGTGCGCGCTCTCACCAAAGGAGTCCAGTCCATCATGGGTTACAAACCAGGCAGTGGACCTGTTGCACAAGACGCTTCTAAATCCCAGCAGGGAAAACCCTGGAAGATGCACGGCAACAAGAACAAGAAGCAAAAATTACGCAGGAGCACAAAGCATCTAGATGCCTGATAATGACCAAAAATGGTTATTTGAAAGGTTTTTGGATAAACTGAATAACTTAAATGAACAATTTCTGATCCAGCTGATAGTCACTCAAACTATGGAAGATTTCTTTAATTAGAGGAAAATTAAGTGTTTTGAATCCCACAGATTTTTATAGCCTACAACGCTTCGTAAAATAAAACTGAATCAAAACTGTAACTGAAGATAATAGCAACAACACATTAAAAGAATGTATCAAATCAATGTAATGCTGTGCCTGTATATTAAAACGCTCATTCATTGTGAGTGGTTTCTCACAGTACTTAATGCTGTATTTTTTCATTTGCAAAAATGATTAAAGTCACTCTTTTTTAGACTAAAAGCTTTTTGTTTCCTTGTTTTTTTTTTTTTTTTTTTATTTTTTATAGATGCTGCAAATCTTTGCAAGTTAAACACAAATGGTGAATTGTACTGAATAAGACATAAGACATATTTTTTGTAGGTAAGAGGTGCTGAAAGGAATAATGTTATTCAAAGCGTCACATCTACATTAAAATAAAACAATACATTTCGATAGCTAAACGATTGTGAAAAGGTCGTTTATTTAAAAATAAACTAAATAAAAGCAGTGGGGTGACCCTGTTTGGTTTGGACAGGTGTCTCTAAGCCCCTCCCTCTTAGCGCAATCCTCTCGTCAATTAAAAGGATGAGCTCCCCGTGATCTTCACTGAAAATTATTTTCGCCAAAGAAACAAAGCATGTCGGCCAGCTCGGCCGTGGTGCGTGGTGGCATCAGAGGCAGCAGCTTCCTGTCCAGCCAGGCCGCGTTTTGGCTCGCGTGGTTCTCCACCTGCTTCACTCAGGACGCGGACAAACTGTGCGCACCTGCCGGCCTCACTTTGCTGTCTGCGTTGCTCCTGCTGCTGTCATGCCTTCTGTAAGTGAAGCTCCCATTTCCTTTGATGTCCTGGAGAAAAGAGGTTTTGCATTAATGCTGTTCCAGGGTTTTGTATCTGAGGTGCAGATTTCCAGGGGAGTATTCAGGAGAGACCATCCTGGTTTTCTACTGCTTCCTTGGTGAGCTGTGCAGCGCAATGGGAGCCATAATGTCCAGGCAGTTGCCCATTCAGGTGACTCAGTTAGTTTTTCCATCAGCTGCATGCTGTGAGGGGCTTTTCCTGACTTTTTGCCTTGTATTTTAGGTTTTTATGGGCTCTTTTGCGACTGTTCTGGATGCTTTCAGCTGTGTTTTGTGCTGCTTCCCTGTATTCCTGTGCTGGAACTCAGAAGCACGTAAGTTCTAAAAGGGAGGGGAAAAAAAGCTGTTATAAAATGTGCAAAGTACAACATGATAGCTAAGTGTGGACTCCAACAAACCCAAAACTGTATGCAAAACAAAGAGCAACTGATAACCACACCAATGAAGTGTCGTTTTCATCTTCAGAGAGACGCTTGAGGATGGCGAAGAGGCGCAGGAGGCAGCATCTCCTGGCTGTGGGGGTGCTGATGGTGGTCGCAGGAGGCTTTTTGAAGTCAAGGGTCACTGAGCCCCCCACATTCAGATCTTTCAGAGGAAGGAAGCTGCTGCTTTTCGGTCTGCAGCCTCCCAACTGGAGCCTGTTAATGGTGTGGTCATGCAGACAAATGTTCGTGCATATAATGTTTTGTGTACACACCCGATTCATTTTTAAAATCAGTATTAGACTGTTGTCTGTTTCTTTGGGCGAGCAGAAGTTTAGCTAATTAAGAAGACCAGGCTCCTGTTGCTGTCTCACTTGTGTTCAGTGGTTAAAGTCCCATTCTGATTGTCTTCGGATCTGTTGGAAAAGCATTCCTAATGGTCTTTTTATTATGACAATGCCGTTTCTAGGCAATTTTTAAAAAAAATTATGTTTTCTAGGACATAGTTTCTGCAGTTGTTGGTGGGACTGCTGACGCCATGTAACCTCGCCTTCATTTCCCATCATCCCTCTGTTGACACTCTCTCCCGCTAGCTTACAGCCCCTCACAATCCCAATTTAACATTAGTGGTGCAACAAAAAGGCGACCAAAATTGGGACTATCAAGCCATACCGTTCATGCCAGATCAGACGAGGAAAACAAAGGATCTTGTCGACCCCAATCGGAAACATTAGAATGGAGCGGAGCAGGGAGCTTCTGGCCTGCCGTAGAAGCTTCTGCGCCACTACTACAAGCTTTTTCAAACTGCATGTTTTTCGTCTGCTCCTGATTCACCACGATTTGAAAACTTAGAAATGTAATTTTAGTCTTAAATTCTTTCATACATGTCCTCCATCATAGAAAAATGCCACAAGAACATGTTTAAAATACCAGAAGCTCCATTTTCATCGGAGTGAGTGTAAAACATTTTTATTCACCTTAACATGTTTGGACTGCAGCCTTCAGCTTTTCTCATGCTAAGTATTTTTTCATTGAGAGAAATAGTTGTCGTGTTTGACTTGATCTGTGAAATATTTCCCTTTCTGAAGGACAACAGTGAAATCCTTGGCTACACACTGGGTCTTCTGTCCTTTGTCATCGCCTGTACCTCCAGGTTTCCTGCGCTCTGCAGAGCGGTGAGTATCTGTATTGGCATGGATGCAACTTAGAAATGTTTTCGGGATTAAACATCACTCGTGTCTCCTTTTTCTTTTAGACCAAAGGTCAGAGGTTTACACAATCCTACATTTTCTCGAGGCTGCTGTGTTCAGTTTCAGGTGCTCTCTACACTGCAGCTATCCTCCTCTATAACACTCAGTTTGGGTTCCTCCTGAGAGTCCTACCGTGGCTTCTGTCTGCAACTAGTTGTGTTCTTCTGGACCTCATTGTATCCTTTTAGCCTCATTATACTTTTCGGTACCAGAGCTGCTGCTTCTCTTTATTTTCCGTCGACCTTCCTTTTCCAGATTTTGGTCATCTACAGTTGCAAGAGAGCAACAAGGCAGCAGCGGATGAAGTTTGGTCCGGACATGGAAAGCCTTTTAGGGGGCTCGGGCATCAGTGCAGAACATTCTGAGGTCTCAAATCAACAGAAGAAACCAAGTTTCAACATCTCTGCTCAAACAAAGGTAAATCCATCCAAATGTCACTACCTAATCTGTTGTCCCTGATTGGGCAAAGTTTGGCTTGGTTTACGCTGTGCGATTTGTGCGTAGAGCACGGAAACTGTCTTAAAAGTGTGCGTAGCTATATGTGAACATGAGAGTTTTGGAAGCTGGAAATGCACAAATACCTGTGTTTACGTTTATGACGGCTCATTCATCTCTCTCAACTTTAATTTTTCTCTTTATATTTTTAGTTTTTAAAATTCCAAATAGATTAATGTTTTCAACTGAGTCTCTATTGTTTAATATTTGAATTGTTGTTCATGCTTCAGTCAGTCATGTCTTTTTTTTCCAGAGGTTTCAGGATCATTTTGAACTATTGTGCTGAGAATGTGACGTCTTCGTCTTCTTTTGGCATTTAGACGTTTTCTAACAATGTTGCTTTTTTCGTGTTTCATAACTTCATAAAGAAATTAGTTTTGTTTTTTTCATTTGGATTTGCATTTTTCTTAATCTTTGTCTGACATTTTAATTTTTCATTAAATTATCAGTGTAAAGCCATAGACTTTTTTTTTATAAGCAAACATTAGAGTTTGTACCAGGAAAAGCTCTACATTTTGGTTTTAAAAGCGTAATTCGTGATGGTTAGGTTTGAGAAGAGAAGTTTTGATTGTTTTTACCTATACTAACATGAGTGTGAAATACTCAGGGTTATATTTATTTTTCTACCTAAGGTCTTCACTAATGTCTTGGATCGTATACGGCAGTACTCAACTTTCTCTGGAAAAATGAAAAATATGCAGAAGATGACTGAGATGGGTCAGTATATGGACGTCCGTATTCACCCAGCACAAGTAAGGAATGATCTGTTGTAGATCACATTTGTACCAACGCATTGGTCGGTTTCTTAATGAACATGTCTCCACTTAGCAAATGTCACTTAAAGAAGTGATGATGGGCAGGGAAAGGGTGGAGGACGGAGCTCTGTGCAGCAGGGTGCGCCTGGTCAGAGTTGGCAGTCTATGCTCCTCAGATTCGTCCTATGACTCCTCACCTGACAGCTCTGATCTGGAGGTGGGTTGGACAACAGACGAACCTCAGAAATCCAATTTAATGTATGTTTTAAAAATAAAATGTTAATTATTTACTCATTAGGAGTCAACATTCTATAAATTAATGTCATGTCCATATCTAAATTATTCTAAAATGTAATTCACATTTATAGATTTTGTTTTTTACTTATTTTTTGTTTTCTTATATATATAAAAAAATAAAAAAAAACGTAAAGTTGTATTTTTACCAATGTGCCACCAGGTGGTGACAGCAGATAATACAGACCATCTGTTTTATTGGCCAAGTATGAGTGTATGTAGAAGGAATTTGGCTTGGGTGTCTTATGCTCTCATGTTAACGACAAGGCAAACAAGGGCAAAGCATAAAAAGGTAAAAAAAAAATGGGAACAAAGAAAAAATACAACATTTAAGCCAGTTTAAAAACGCTCTTGTTTGTGTTTTAGCAATCTGTGACTGGTCAAAAGTTCATCAGAGCGATGCCTCGGGGAAAGAAGCCGCCTTTGTGGCGAGTGGTGTTGCATCAGAAAACGCATCACATGTGTGAACGCCCTAAATGATTCAAATTATGACCTTTCATTGCCATTAGTATTAGGACTGAAGTTTGGTTAACTTAAGCAATTCCTTTCCTTTTAGAATGGCTGGAAAGTAATTTTAGGTTAGAATTTCAGAAATGTAAATCTATAATTTAGCTGAGAAGTAGAAAAATTTTAAAGGAAAATAAGAGTTACTGTTTGGCCACAACTTACTTGGAGTGTATTTTAACATGTGACTTTTGGGGAAGTAAGTCAGAAGACTGCAGAGAAAAGTTTTTGTTAGGGGACAACAGTCAGCACGTTCCAGTCAAAATGATGAACTGAATCTTTTGCTGGAATGTGACCATGTGATCAGTTTGTTCAGAGTCAAAGCTTTTTTTAAGGCAGTTGACTTGCTGTATAATTTTCTCAGAAAATACATTTTTGGCAAAGCCTGTGGAAATTAAATTGTAAGTTTTTCCTTTCCTAGTCGCTCAGTAGTCTCGTAGAAATGGCTTTATTTCTTTGAGATTTGGCCCAATTGTTCTGCTGTAGGCAATCTTTGATTAAAGACCAGGCCTGGGCTGGGTCAGCCTGCCAAGGAAGTGGTGCAAAATAGTTGCCCTGTCTATAGGAGGCCAGTAGCTACTCCCTGTTATTTTGAGAGATGTTTATGGTCTCTTGACTCAAAGAAATATTACAATGCGGAAAACAATGCTTAACCTTTCATGTTGTTCTGTATGTGCTCAGACCTCATGAAATTCAACAATATGATGAAAAATGAACATTTTATTTATGTAATAAATCCTTAAATCCTTGGAAAACCTTGTGTGGAAGAAGTGATTGTAATAACTGTTGGGGCCATACTTGGCAGCACATGTGCCTATTGCTAGTTGGATGAAATTCTCCCTCAAGTCCTATGGTAGAAGGCAAAATTCATGTAGCAGATCTTCCAGGTCCTGTAGCAACAATTATCCCAGACTATCACACGACCACCACCATATTTGACTGTTGATACGTTTTGTTTGTTGTTGGTTTTTTTAATACTACTGCAAACACTAAAAAGTTCAACTTTTTCAAATTCAAAATATTTTTACTTGTGATAATTTGACTAATGTTTGATTTTGTTTGTTGTTAAATGTATTTTCTAAATTTAAAGAGGTAATTTCCTGTTCCTGTTTTAGGGCTACAAAGAAAACTTAAAAGTAAACTTTAATTACAAACAAAACTGTTTACTTGATCTGTACTGATACAAATTTGAGACATTTAAAATTAATTTTAAAGTTTTTTTTATTTTTTATTAATCTACTGTTTTACAAGACTTTGCAAAGTAGAACGAATGAACAAAACAAGACCCTCTGATCTGCAGTCCAAAGAAAGTGTGTGTCCAAGAAAAACAAACTGCATCCACTACTGCCTGACCGACCCCCTTTTTTTTTTTTTTTTTTTTTTTTTTGGGGAGGAGAAATGATGTTCCTGCTCTTCACAGCCAAAAAATTAAGAAAAATATTTAACAGGTGAAGGCCTTGAGGACCAGGATTGGCCAGCCCTGGAACAAAAACATTCAACCTGCATTTTGTATTGTTCTCTAGTGGCCTGCTTGGTGTCCTTCAGTGAAAAATTTCCTGACATCAGGAAAAAACGGTTGTCAAGTCATATCTTAAAATAAAGCAAATGTAGATTTTGTTATTTAGACCATATTTATTGAAAATACACAATATAGTGACATCTCAAGTGTAATAATCATAAAGATTTCTCATTGAAACAGTCTAAAGTATGTAAAAAAAAAAAAAAAATTGAGTCTAATAAGAAAAGACAGTGGCCGTTAATGGAAACTTGGGAGGAAAAGATGAGGAAAACATACAAAGCAGGATTTGGACTTCAGGCTGACTTCAAGCAGCATGGATTTACAATTTTACTACTTACTTGACAAGACAGCCAAAATACTTGACAGGTGAAAACTAGGGAGAGAAAGAACACATTATTCTTAAAGACTTCTGAAAGACTTCAGTTTGCCAAACCTTGACTGATAATTCACACTGCTCTCGGGTTAATGTTCTACAAAGATAGGAAACCTCTTTATTGTGTTTGCTTAATAGTGTTGAAATGTTGTCAAAGATTGTACAGATTCTGTCATGTGACCTGTGGGACCAAACACTTCAGATAAAAAAGAAAATTATGAATTGCTTTAAACTACCAGTAAAAATCATACTTTACTACATAATCCAGGTAAATGCCATTAAATGTCTGATATTACATTTAAAAACACCACAAACTAATTCTTAGCATGACAGAAAGCAGGAACAG
The DNA here is from genome assembly GCA_036245035.1 of Adrianichthys oophorus. Lineage (NCBI taxonomy): Eukaryota > Metazoa > Chordata > Actinopteri > Beloniformes > Adrianichthyidae > Adrianichthys > Adrianichthys oophorus. The sequence continues at coordinate 15,227,586 of BSAI01000138.1, forward strand.
ATACTATGACACTTTTAGGTGATTAAAAACATTTTTTATATATATATTAAAACTTGCATTTTTTTTTCTAAATGTGTTTTTAAGAACCATTTTGACTTGGGCTTGACAGAACATTTCTCTAAACCACCTTCTGTATCTTTCAACTTTCCAGTGGGATTTTGGAGCAGCAGTTTCACAGTGGAGTAAACAAGCAGTGAAACTCCAGGAGGGAGATGAGTTTCCTCTTCAAGACTGGCCAGCAAACCCCAAACCCCTCAGCATCTGCACATGCTCCGAACCCCCAAAGAAAACACCGTCTGCTTCAGAGGAGTGCAGCCCTGCTGTAATCTGAACAGCCTCTCAAGCACGTCTGCAATCATTTGAGAATTAATAAACATTGACCTGGTATTTGTCACTTTATTGCATAGTTTTTCAGTTTAGTGTGAAAGTGCAGCAAAACTGGTGTCTTAACTGAAGTGCTTCAGGGCTGGTGTTCTGCTTGTTTTCTTAAAAAAAAAAAAAAACCCGGCCTATGCAGTTTTCTCATGGAAAAACACACCTGATTCAGGTTATTGACAGCAGTAAATAGTTTTTTCAACAAAAGCAACTACAGCTAACACAAAACACTTGTATCTGAATTTAGAAAAACAAATCCTCAAACAACAGTAATACTAGTGTTGTTTCTGATAAAGGTTTTTGGGTCACATCTTGAGTCTTGGTGATCTTCCTGGGTTATCAGGGCTGGACTGGGAAAAGGAGCGGCGGAGTAGATAAGCCTCAGACTAGACGCCCAGAGCTTCTCCGTCCTCTCCATCACTCAGTAGCCCTCTGTCCATCTACTGGCTCTGCAGCTGTATGAGATGATGGTGGAAACACCAAGCGGGGCTTTTTTAACTAGGGAAACTTCCTAAGGCCAGATAACTAAACAATGCACAAAGCAGAGAAAAGTTTGAACTCCACCCTGATGCATTTTCTCAAGTGACAGTTCTATCTGAAAGAGATGACTGGGAAATGACTGAGACATAAAGCTATTGCTGATATCAGCAGTCAGTATTAATGTAACATAACCTCTCATTTTGACAGCAAGCATGATTGTCAAATGTCTAGGAGAAAGTTGTATGCTATTTATGAATATCAATTAAGGCTGTGTCATATTTACCCAGTCATTAAATATGCGACTAAAAACTATAAGCTAATACAGCGCTCAGCATAAATGAGTACACCCCACTACATTTTTCAGGAAAACTTGTGTCCTTTCAGAATCAACATTTTCTATGGATATTACTGTAGATTACAAAATACTCCCACAAATGTGGGCCATTGATTGCAAACAAGATTTGTTAATTTGCACACACAAAAAAGTGTTTTTTCGCCAATTAATTAATTCAAGTCCGTGTTGCAAAAATGCATACACCCCAATTATATTCTTAGGAGAAAAGCCACACTTAAGACTATAAAATTCTAATGAACAGGCATTCAACCACAGGTCAGTCTAATGATTCATTTAAGATGTGTCCAGGACACAGGGGACAATAAAAGAGCATTACTTAACAAAGAAAAGCCGTTCCTTTTTCATGCTGTCAGAAATGGCTCCTCCATAAAAAGGTGAGGGCTACAAGAAGATCAGCAAAGCTTTACACTTTAGTAAAAATATACTGTAGCAAAAGTGATCCAACAATTTAAGAGAGATGGAAGTGCAACCGTCTTGGAGAGATGTCCAGGAAGTTAACATCGCGACAGAGCATTTTCTGATGAGAAGGGCTGAAGAAAATCGCCATGCAAGTTCACTGCAGTTAGCTAAAGTAGTAGAAAGTCAACCTGGAGTGACTGTTTCCCGTGACACCATACAACGCACACTGCAGAAGAATGTCATGCACGTGTATCGTCCACAAAGGAAGCCCCTCCTAAAGTCCATGCATGAAAAAGCAGGCCTTATAATTTGCTAGGGCCCATGCTGAAAAAGAGGAAAACTATTGGGACTTTATACTCTGGAGAGATGAGACAAAGATCACTGTTTTTGGAAATAATGGTTTTAAAACTGTATGGCATTACAAAGGTAAGGATTTCAAAGAAAAATACATGCTGCCTACAGTGAAACATGGTGGTGGTATCTCTGAAGAAGAACAGGGTGAAGATGAATGAATGGCCAAATCGGTCTCCTGATCTGAATTCAATCCAACACCTGTGGGGAATTCTGTAGCAACAAAGTTGAGCGTCACTCTCCATCCAGCATCCAGGCCCTAAAAGAGGTTCTTCTTGAAGAATGGAAGAAGATATTTCATGCCTAGAAGACTTGGTACTGTCCTAAAATATTACGGCGCTCATACAAAATACCAGATTTAGTAGTTTTTGATGCAGGGTTTATTCATTTTTGCTTCAACCAATTTGAGTAAAACTCAAGATTTTGTGATCTCAGTTACATTATTCACCTTCGTTTCATGTTTTGGAGTTTAAAAAGTATTTAATAAAACTCATCCTTGTGGAAAGCTTGGAAATTGTTCTTTTGTTCATCGCACTACTTATTAAATTAGTACTTTTTAAACAGGGTGTACTCATTTATGCTGAGCACTGTAAGTTGAGTGAATGAGGCATTGCATGTGTTGTGTTGCAAAATAGAGACTGGAGAAAACTAAGAATAAAATCTGTCTTATTACTATGCTAAAAAAAAGAATGGAATTGAAATGTAGGATTGTTATTGTTATTATCAGATATGCTGTTTTTTAAAAATATATTTTACTGAAGCCCTCAGTGTATGCAGCTGCTTATTTTGAGCAAACCCAAACAAAATGTTCTGGATTAGGTGTGATTCAAAAGAAAAAGGCCTGAGTTGGCATTGCTCAATCTGTGGGCCTCAACTCTGTCCCTTCTGAGACTGCCAAAAGAAAACAAACTGTGCGTCACCCAGAATCATGGAATTCTGTTTGCAAAAGTGTAAAAGAACTTGGATTAGCACATCTGAAGCAACAGTGGGGGTACTGACCTTTCTGTTTGTCTTGGCCTGTGTCAGAGAACATGAAACATGTAGAATGATTTTAGCCTGAGTGGCATTAGATCAGCTTGCACATTTGTTAGAGACATTTAGCAGAAGAAATGTTGAAGACCAGAAGAGGAAGAACTATCTATGATTAATCAATTCTTGACAAGTGATCAAAAATCTAGTCATCAAGGATTCTTGGATTTCTTAGGGAGAAAAGAAAAACACTTTACAATTATTTATCAAGACTACGTTGTCTTTGGACAGATGCTTAAAATTAGTGATTTATAAGTTTAGAAAATGTTTAGTCTAAAAAACATGTTTAAAAATCTAGATAAAAGGTGTAAACACATACATTTAAATGATCTTGTTAATATCTTAGAATTAAAAAACCATCAACATTTATTTGAACTGTTTTTCAATAATGAGAGTTTATAAATTGGTTAATTTACTGTGGTTAATTTTAGATAAATCAAATAGCATTTTAAATACTTAAGCATGACAACATTCTGTATTTATTTCATAATTCAACTTTGATGACACCTCCCTAAATCAAGAATGATAAAACCCTCTAATCTATTGATCTAAAGCCTAACAATGTCACTTTTGCAAATCACATCCTTTAGGTTTATTATTAGTGTATCCATTTCTGCATCAACTATCCATCCATCCATCCATTTTTTTCCGCTTATCCGGGACCGGGTCGCGGGGGCAGCAGTCTAAGTAAAGATGCCCAGACTTCCCGCTCCCCAGCCACTTCCTCCAGCTCCTCTGGGGGGACCCCGAGTCGTTCCCAGGCCAGCCGAGAGACGTAGTCTCTCCAGCGTGTCCTGGGTCTTCCCCGGGGCCTCCTCCCAGTGGGACATGCCTGGAACACCTCCCTAGGGAGGCGTCCAGGGGGCATCCGAACTAAATGCCCGAGCCACCTCAACTGGCTCCTCTCGATTTGGAGGAGAAGCGGCTCTACTCCGAGCTCCTCCCGGGTAACCGAGCTTCTCACCCTATTTCTAAGGGAGCGCCCAGCCACCCTACGGAGGAAGCTCATTTCAGCCGCCTGGATCCGGGACCTCGTTCTTTCGGTCATGACCCAGAGCTCATGACCATAGGTGAGTATTGGGGCGTAGATCGACCGGTAAATTGAGAGCCTTGCTTTCTGGCTTAGCTCTCTCTTCACCACGACGGACCGGTACAGCGACCGCATAACGGTGGACGCAGCACCAATCCGCCTGTCGATCTCACGCTCCGATCTTCCCTCACTCGTGAACAAGACCCCAAGATACTTAAACTCCTCCACTTGGGGAAGGAGCACTCCACCCACCCAGAGAGGGCAAACTACCTTTCTCCGGTCGAGAACCATGGCCTCAGACTTAGCGGTGCTGACCCTCATCCCAGCCGCTTCACACTTGGCTGCAAACCGTTCCAATGCATACTGGAGGTCCTGGTTCGATGAAGCCAACAGGACAACATCATCTGCAAAGAGCAGAGAGGAAATCCTGTGGTTCCCGAACCAGACCCCCTCCGGACCCTGGCTGCACCTAGAAATTCTGTCCATAAAAACTATGAAAAGAACCGGTGAAAAAGGGCAGCCCTGCCGGAGTCCAACATGCACTGGGAACAGGTCTGACTTACTGCCAGCTATGCGGACCAAGCTCCTGCTCTGGTCATACAGAGACCGGACAGCCCTGAGTAAGGCTCCCCGGACCCCATACTCCCAAAGTACCCTCCACAGGACACCACGGGGCACACGGTCGAACGCCTTCTCCAAATCCACAAAACACATGTGGACAGGATGAGCGAACTCCCACGAACCCTCCAGCACCCTGGACAGGGTGTAGAGCTGATCCACAGTTCCACGACCAGGGCGGAAACCGCATTGTTGTTCTTGGATCTGAGGTTCGACTATCGGCCGGACTCTCCTCTCCAGTACCCTGGCATAGACTTTCCCAGGGAGGCTGAGGAGTGTGATTCCCCGGTAGTTGGAACACACCCTCCGGTCCCCCTTCTTGAAAAGGGGAACCACCACCCCTGTCTGCCAGTCCAGTGGTACTGTTCCTGACTGCCACGCGATGCTGCAGAGACGCGTTAACCAAGACACTCCCACAGCATCCAGAGACTTGAGGTACTCAGGGCGGACCTCATCCACTCCCGGTGCCTTGCCACAGAGGAGCTTGTTAACTACCTCTGTGACTTCAGCTTGGGTAATGGACAGCCCCACCCCAAGGCTCTCAGCCTCTGCTTCCTCAAGAGAAGGCGTGTCAGCAGGATTGAGGAGATCCTCGAAGTATTCCTTCCGCCGCCCGACAATGTCCCCAGTCGAAGTCAGCAGCTCCCCACCTGCACTGAAAATGGTGCCTGCAGAAAGCTGCTTCCCCTTTCTGAGGCGCCGGACGGTTTGCCAGAACCTCTTCGAGGCCAACCGATAGTCCTTCTCCATGGCCTCACCGAACTCCTCCCAGGACCGAGTTTTTGCCTCTACTACAGCCTGAGCCGCAGCTCGCTTAGACTGCCGATACCTGTCAGCTGCCTCTGGAGTCCCACAAGTCAGCCAGACCTGATAGGACTCCTTCTTCAGCTTGACGGCATCCCTTACTTCCGGTGTCCACCAACGGGTTCGGGGGTTGCCGCCACGACAGGCACCAGAGACCTTGCGACCACAGCTCCGAACAGCAGCAGAGACAATGGAGGTGGAGAACATGGTCCATTCAGACTCAATGTTACCAGCCTCCCTTGGTACCTGTTTGAAGTTCTCCCGGATGTGGGAGTTAAAGACTTCCCTGACGGAGGGCTCAGCCAGAAGTTCCCAGCAGACCCTCACACTACGTTTGGGTCTGCCGAGTCTTTCCGGCCTCCTTCCCCGCCATCGAATCCAACTCACCACCAGGTAGTGATCAGTGGACAGCTCTGCCCCTCTCTTTACCCGAGTGTCCAAGACACACGGCCGAAGGTCTCCTGAAACGACTACAAAGTCGATCATTGATCTCCTGCCGAGGGTGTCCTGATGCCACGTGTATTGATGGACACCCTTGTGCTCAAACATGGTGTTTGTTATGGACAAACTATGACGAGCACAGAAGTCCAACAACAAAACACCGCTCGGGTTCAGATCAGGGAAGCCGTTCCTGCCAATCACCCCCCTCCAGGTGCTACTGTCATTGCCCACGTGGGCATTGAAGTCACCCAGGAGGACAATGGAGTCCCCCGTTGGGGCACTTTCCAGTACCCTTCCGAGAGACACCAAGAAAGCTGGGTACTCTGAACTGCTGTTCGGCCCATAAGCCGAAACCACAGTCAGAGACCTGTCCCCCACCCGAAGGCGGAGGGACGCAACTCTCTCATCCACCGGGGTGAACTCCAACACTTGGCGGCTAAGCTGGGGGCTCACAAGTAAGCCCACCCCAGCCCGCCGCCTCTCACCATGTGCAACTCCAGAATGGTAGAGAGTCCAACCCCTCTCGAGAGACTGAGTTTCAGAGCCCAGACTGTGCGTAGAGGTGAGCCCAACTATATCTAGCCGGTACCTCTCAACCTCTCGCACAAGCTCAGGCTCCTTCCCTCCCAAAGAGGTGACGTTCCATGTCCCAAAAGCCAAGTTCCATGACCGGGGTTTAGGCCGCCGAGGCACTCGCCCTCGACTGCCACCCAAACCACATCGCACCGGCCCCTTCTGAGCTCTCCTGCAGGTGGTGGGCCCACTGGGGAGTGATCCCACGTTGATCGTTCGGGTTTTACCCGACCGGGGCCCGTGGGAGGAGCCCCGGCCACCAGGCGCTCGCCTGCGAGCCCCAACCCCAGGCCTGGCTCCAGGGTGAGGCCCCGGTAACGCCAATCCGGGCGACGCAACTGGATCTGTGATGTTTATTTTCATAAAGGGGTTTGTGAACCGCTCTTTGTCTGGCTCGTCACCCAGGACCTGTCTGCCATGGGAGACCCTACCAGGAGCCGAAGCCCCAGACAGCATAGCTCCTGGGATCACTCGAGCACTCAAACCCCTCCACCACGTTAAGGTGCCGGTTCATGCATCAACTAATGGTATGAAATTGGTTTTATCCCATAAAAAACACAAGTAATTTTGAAAATGTATTTGAAAAAATAACACCACAAAGCTAAAAAGTCTAACAATCCAAACAACTTTAAATTATTGTTAAACGACAAATGTACATCTACCACAAACTATTGTTACATTTTAGCCATTACACACTGAAGCTCATTTTAAAAACATGCAAAAATAGTCTGAAACCTTGTTTTTTAGAGTCGTAAGGCAGAGACATTATTGTCAGGTCAATGTAAAAGAAAAAGAAGGGAAACAACCCAAATGTAGGAATTATGAAGTGTGTTTTTCCACAGAAAAAGCATTATTTTTTTCTTGTTGTGGTGTTTTTTGGGAGGTGGGGGGCTGAAGAGAGGTAAGACAACAAGATCTACTGACAATTCAATGTTCATTTGAGCTAAATATTATATTCATACGTGTAATAATAATATATAAAACCTGGAGCATATTTGAAAAATATAATTTGAATAACTGGTGATGCCCTTTTGCTCCCCATCTTTTAAGTTTGTTAATAAATATTGAAAAAGAAAAAAGTTCAAATTTACGATGCATTTACGATCATTTCAAATAATCAGTTTTAATACACATCATCTATTTAAATAGTATTTTGTTATTATTATTATTATTTTAAATTAAAAAGTCTGCTATCTCGTTTAGGTTCCTTGCTCTTGAGTGACATCTTCATACGTCACTTCCTGGAGTCACGCAGCCAGTTCTGGCCAGTTCGCTGCTGCTGTAGTACTCATTCTCAGCTGTCAACACGCCGCAACCTTCCACTTCGGCTGTCTGCCTTGATAACGTTTTTCAAATAAGTCCAGCACTGTTTTGTCTCTAACGTTTTACTTCAGATAACACCCACCCTTTTCTAATCAAGACGCGAAGGTGATCTTCAGAGTGTCCAGGTGGTTCTGGGTGAGTATTACTGTGAAAAATTGTTTGTCTGCCTTCATCGCTGTCATCATCACCCATGTGTTAGTTGCTATGAAGCGCGGCTAAAACTACTGCGGTAATGTTAGCTTGCGGAAAGGTGTGTGCGGATCTCAGACTCTCTACTCGTGGTTTCACTGGTTAAGAAAAAAAGTTGTTGCTTTAAACACGAATTTTCCTCTAAATGTAAAAAACAAAAATGAGGATTAGGAATTCAAGAAGAAACGTGGAGGGCGGACGATTTAGCCCGGCTAGCATTTGCTAGCTAGCAAACATCCAACGGTGTCCACTAACCTACCAGATCAAGCTCTACCTGGTTCACATTGTGATGTGGAGACGAGTCGTTGCTTTTAGAGAGACACCTCACCCAGAAACCAGGAAGATCTTTGATTGTTGCTGCAATCACCAAAGAGGTGATGAAACTTGGCAGGTTGACTCGACCCGTTCTATTGAAAATAAAATGTACTAACATCATAAGAAAATCTCCAACTCCAATAGATTAGAAAGGAAAATATTGGTCTTAAAACATGTGTTATTACTATTCTGGAAAATATTTTCCTTCTTCCTCTGCGTTTTTGATTTGTGGAAAAAAATGGCACAATAAATCAGTTTTATTAGAGTCTGAACCAGTCTAACTTTCTCAAACCAACTTTGTATAAAAGAAGCATTGCTCTGGAATAATGGAAAACATTTCTTAAAATAGATTCTCCCTGATCTCTTCAAGATACTTGATCACAGTTTTTAAGGAAAAATTAGCTATCCAACTTCAGGAGGACTTTGTAGAAAAAAACAAACAAGAGCATCTTACTTTAACTTGGATTCTTTAGGCAACTTTTTTTCTTTCAAATGGTTGCAATTGTTTTAAAATTTTAATTTAACCTGACCATTGTTGTCTTTAGTAGTGTTTTATTTCAAATTCTCCTTCAATCTTCTTTAGATTCAGCCAGTCGAACCATTTTTTAAAAGTCTCATACGATAAGAAAATTAAGTAGAAGGTCATGATGCATGTTGTTGAGCACAGTTCAAGCCAATTTTTATGTTTCTGGAGGAATGCAACATTACAATGCGAGGACCCAAATTAACAAGAAAAGATTCCTCATTTTTGAGAACAGTGTTTTACAGTTTCCTTCATTTTTCTTTTATTTGTATTGTTTTGCATTTCCACACCTGATTCAGATGTTGTTCATGATCAGGTGTCTGCAGAGCTGATGAACTTATTCAAGTGTGTTGGATCAGAGAAATGTTTTAGACAGCTGTGGTTACATGAGGACCACCGTTGAGAATAATTTAAGTAAGCCATAGAAACAAAGATATGATCATGTAAAGCAATTATTTTCTAAAGTATCTACTCAAAGTTAAATGATATCAAGAGTTTTCAAGAATTTTCCTTAATTTTGGAAGCAGGTTGCATTCAAACAACGAAGAATTTCATTAAATAATTTGGCCATCCCAAAATCAACAGAAAATAAATAAGAACTACAAGCAAGCATTTTTGTCAACAGGTGAATATTAAAATAAGGTCCCAAAACAAATAGAAAAAATCTGATAAATCAACCAATATTTTTAAGCCAACATTTGATAAAAGCACTTTTAGAGGTCTTTGCAGGGTGTCACCTTTGCATGATCATATAAAACATGACTATTGCCAAAGTCTTGCAATAAAAAAAGAATGGAATTAAACAAATAATTTGTTTGCTGATCTTAAAATGAGTTAACAATTAGAACTGAGAGATGACTAACAGATGAGTACATTGTTGGTTTTGATTGAATAGCTATCTTTATGTTGATAAGAATCATATCTAACTAAATGTTTTTTTTTATTTTTCATTCTTTAGCTCATTTTCTAGACATTTATTACTATTGTATATTACATTATAAAGACAATTTTAGATATTGTTGGCTTGTGTACAGGCATTTATAATGTAAGACTAAAAATGTTAAAACTTTTCCAGAAATTAATGTTGGACGTGCTGTGCTTTTTTTTTTTTGTGGCTGAAGAAAAATATTACCCTGACAATGAAATTGAGCTGCTGCAATTGCCCTTTTCACCTTTTTACTCTTAGAAAACTATTCACACCCTCCCAAACCAGGGGTTTTGAAGTGGTTTGGTACTAAAGGTAAGAAGTGAGGTGTTGATATCCCACCGGCCTTTGAGCTACTGGCTTACGACTTTTCACAGTTGAGCTTAAAGACATAAACCTGTGATGTTTGGCCTTGCCAGTGCTGATTCAGAGTGGTGGTGAGATATATTCTGACATGGTAGAAGTCATCTCAGCAGCTCCACACTGTTTGAATAGGATGCCTCAGATGAGTGGGATAGCAAAACAGATCTAATTAGTTTCAGGGGAGTGGTTTGTCTCCAATAAAAGCAGGACAAGCCAATGAGCCACATCAATAAAAGTGAGAAAATCTTCAAGAAAAAATCAAACAACTGTAAAATTTGACATTGTAATGCAAACTTTCTTTCTCCAGTGTTTTTAAGACTGATAACCTAATTCCTCACTCCCTTTGCAGTCTAAAATGTTGATCCTCAGCGTTGTTGAGACATGTTGCAGAAAGTTTTTTTTTACCTGAAAGGAGTTGTTGTCCTCTGCTTTTCTTTATCATCTTTTATGTTGTAAATCATGTTTAACTATTAATGGCAGTCTGCATGATTTTTGAATTAAAGGTAAAGTAGAACAAAAAATGCTTAGTCTTTAATTGAAAATGTTGATAATGACCGAGCCAAACCTTAAATGGTTTCACATTGATGGGTTGAAACTCCTCCAGAGTTTGTGTTCTGTTCTGGGAAATTCTGCCTTGTTTGTCTCGTGTGAAAGTTCAACTCAACTGTGATGCTGAGCAAACAAGCAAACCCTGGTCTGCTCTAACATGAGGTTCACTTGCTAATGTGCTCTAATGCAGTTCTTTTTAGCCGAAAAGCTCCTCTAACTATCCAGTGTTTCCAAAAAAGCAGAAGTGAGCAAAAAAAGTATAAATGATTGCTGTGCTTTATGAAAAAGCGCAGCATAAGGGTAAACCTGAGTATACTTGGATTCTAAAATTGTTTAGAAATGTCTTTTTAAAAATGTTTTCATAAAATGTTTTCTACAACAGCAAATAATCCACACAGACAAACACTGCTTCTCAATAATTTAAGTTCCCCATACCTACTCTTGCAGAAAAAATCTAAATACAGTCTCTCCAAGATGCTTATTGATTGGTTCATTATAGACATTCCAATAGTGTTTGGGTTTTGCTTGTGAAAAACTGAAGCTTTAAATAGTGTCTCACCTAAGAACATTATGGATCAATAAGGAGCATAAACCTGTTTTTAATTCCCCACACAGCGGGAAAAGCACATTTTTAAAAACGTTTAAGCACTTCCACTGGTAATCCTAAACCATGTGTTCAGATTTAACATTTTTGATCTGTGGGATTAAAGTTTTTCCCAGTCTGTTGCCTTTAGTTTGCCTCGGTTGGGGGCAAATTTTTGCTAAATCTGTAACTTTTCTATCTTTTAAAATCTAACTTCCATTATATCTTTGACGCAATGCATTTGCTCACAAGGGTAATGTTTGTCTAAAAGATGACTGGTTGTGTGGCTGAAGTAGTTTGTAAAGGGAAGAACTGTCTTTAAGCACTTAATGTTTGAAGTGGTGTATCTCTGGAATATGCACAGGTGGTTTAGCAAAGTTTTACGCCAGATGACACTACCCTGTAGTTTATCTGATCTTGGGCCCGGCACAAGAAGACACAGACTTGGGCCCTTATCTCTTCTTCTTGTCTACTGATTTTTTGCGGTTTTAGGGTTCAGATTAAAAAAACTGTTTCGCCGTTCCTTTCTTAGTCCTGACTTTTCTTCTGTTTATGATGGCAAAGATGCAGCTTTAATGTTGCTTTCCCTTCCAATCATGCTGTTCCTCCAACACTTTAGTCCAACTATACAAATTAATTCAAATTCTACGCTATATAAAAACTTGCGAAGGAAGATCTGGCATCCAGTAATGAATTGGCAGGCAGTCAAACATTACAGAGGAAATTCAGTGGTGATGGTGATAAAAATCATAACTTGACCGGCTCATAATGGGGAACAAAGCTTGGCTTTGATACCCAGTGAAGAAAAGGTGATAAAGAGAGCATTTTGAGTGCACAGCATGATAGCAACAAAATACTTCCCTCCAAACACTTCCATGAATTATAGGCTAAGATCGTATCCTATTGTTCACTTTTTCCTCTATGCCTATGTGTTGAAGAACAGGATAGAAAGGGAAAAGCCAATATCTAATTGTTGGTATTGTATTGTTGACAGGAGATTGAAAATAGTTGGAAAGTCAAGCAAATTAGTAATTTATTGGTGGTCTTTTAAAAAAAATCCAACTATTTTTGGTGAGCTGTAGCATTTCTGCACTTTTTTGTCTCCATTTGATTTTCAAATGTTTACAGTCAGAAGTTTATATGTTGAAAACTGACATCTCTTTTATTGTTCATGAACTCGTGCATTAACATTTGTTTAATCCTGTTTTAAACATTGTTAGCAACTGTTGTGGCTCTTTTTTTCCATAAGCTAACACAGCTTATTAATACAATGGCAGACTAATCAAATAAGAGACAACAATGTGGTTTAAGGCTGGGCTCGAGGTCTCTATAAATAACATTGAAGTCATACTTACTTCTAGAGGCCCTAACAGGGTCCTCCATGGTCAAGCTCATTGGATTTCTATTGATATTTGCACAAGAAATGTTTAGCTTTACGGTTAAACGGGAGTAGAATCATATCAAAATGTTCAAAGCTTAATTTAATACAGATTCACATTTATTATCTCCTATTAATACTGATTGTTCTTGGGGAAAACTCTCATTGGCGACATAGATTTTTACAAAGTGAGACTTCTCCTGTATTTCGACAGCTGCTTCTTGTGTAACAACAGTCATTTGTCGAAGCAAAGGTTACCCACAACGTTCTCTATGAATGAAAGTTAATGAAGAACATTTGTCGGCATCCTTGGCAGATATGCTCTGTGTCATAAAGAATTCTACCAATATTTTTCTGTATCTTTGATTGTTTTCTTTTTTCTTTTTCTGTAATGTATCAATCTCAGAACTTTTATATTTTTAAATTAGAGTTCATAAAATTAATAGGTTTTGTTTAAAGTAAATATACTTGCATTAATTTGTGATATTTTTTTGTGTTGCTTGTTGACTAAACATACCAAGCAAACTTAATGCTTGTATGAAAAAAGTGACGGATTGTAGGTCATTGCGTTGGCATGTGTGGTTTTGTGTTAGGCTTTGGTCAAAGCCACTGAAGTGTGGAAAAGCAATGTCAATGTTGTTGTTTTTGTCCCCTTTCTGCCCCCACCTCTCCAGGTTCCAGGTTGTTGTTCTGAGAGCGCAAGCTACCTGTGGGGAGGTGGACCGCCTTGGGCATCGTGTCCCCGGCTCTTAAGGTAGGAGATACCAGTGGCCTAACTTATTTCTCTACCAATTAGGAATTTTATGTTTTTGGAAACTTTACTTTTTAAGTAAATGTTATCAGCAAGAATTTTGTGTTAAGCTTTTAGGACCTGGCATCCACATACGTGGAGATCACATTTTGATTATAGTACCACAGAAGTTAACTCTGCTTAACCGGAGTCTGTGACTTTGTTTAGAGAGTTAGCTCAAATAGAAGCTCGGGTCTTAACTAAAGAGGAGAAATTATTTCTGAAATGGCAATGGGCCATCATTCCTTTTTACGATCATAAGCAGACATTAAGGTCCCTCTCTGATCAAAATGTTGCCTTTGATGTTTTTAGCAAGGTCTTGTGGCGTTTTTCTAATAATGGACGACATAAAAAAATTAAGCTTACAATTGTATTTCTGAGTATTCCTTTATTCAAATTGTTGTGAATCAGGGAAAAAAAAGCCATTTGAAAATGTTTGTAGTTGTGACGTAGAAAATACACTTGGGAGGCCACAAGCTCCCTGCTCCACTTAAACAGTGGTGATGGGAAGGGGGGGCAGGGTTGCTCTTTGTGTGCCAACTGTCCTGCCCACCATTCAAAAGCAAACTTTGTCCCATAAAACAACACACATTTTTTTTAATTTTTTGCTGAAAACGGCATAATAGAATAGATCAAAGGATGAACGGAGTGGATCTTTAAAAAAAGAGTCAACCCTACTAGTGAGCCTTTAAAAACAAAAAAGGAATTCTCTTAGAAACCTTAACATTATGTAATATGTGTTGATTTAATGGTTGACCTATACTGTAGCCAAAGTACAAGTATGTTAAACATTGATCTGTACATTATCTTCTTCAGCTTCTAATTAATTTCATTGGACAGTCGCTGAGTGTGAGCTTTTCTCTTGTGTCCTTATCCATAACTACTGTTGTTTTTACAGTTATGTGTTAGTTCTTCGTTATTCAATCCACAACACTGTTATACATCCTCATGGCCAGGTTTATAAATTTACTTAACCCTTGAAATGAGACTAGAAGATGACCAGATGTCATGTGGGATAATTTGAACAAGAATTTCTTTTTGACAGTTGTTTTATGGAAAAGAATGTCTAAATTCAGACACTAATTTGTTTTGATAGTTTTTCTGCCCCACAGAGAACCAAAAGAAAACTAACTTTTATGCATTTTGAGTTGCACTTGTGTTTTTTCTGAACAAAATTCAGCACAAATCTTTAACTTTGGCCTTCTGTCTCTGCAATTACAGTTTGCACCTCTGTGATCTGAGCAGACATGGGCTCCAAAACCACACAGGCTTTAGTCGTTAAGCCATGGTGCTTTGGTTGCTGTGTTTTCTTAGTCACCACTTCAATATAGAAATATTTTAGTTCACACTTGCCAGTAAGGACTTGGTGTTGGCTTTTCCAGTTTAGGAGAGAATTTTCTGTTTGAACTGCGCCTACTACCTCGCGCCAGTCAGGGGGGTTGCTGCCATAGTAAAATACAAGGAAGGGCTTGGTCCAACGCAAAATATGTCACAAGTGGCTGATAAAATCTGTATGTGGGAGCAGGGACACAGAAAATCATTGGTTGTTGAGGGACAGGAGGGGCCCGGTCCTGTAGGCCACATGCCCTGACTCACCATACTAGTTTTAACTGTAGTCAATATAGGCTTTTCTCCTTGTCGTTTCATGTATTTTTAGCTTTGGTTTCCAGAGTTACTTTGTGTATAACTGTATATTGATGAAATATGTCCAGTTTTGTGTTGGAAGCATAACCAACATCTCTTGTTTGAGTCAGACAGACTGGAAGTTATAGGCTTCATCAGAGAAAACTGTCTATTAGACAAAAACTCCCTGCAAAGTACACAATAGTGCTTTGTTTGAACGTGCAAAACTCGGGCAAGTAGTGGCTAGTTTACTTCTGCTCTCAGACGAAATAAAAATAACGACGCTTTAAACAAGAAAAGGCACATTTAGCATAACTGAGAGTTTAGTCACTGATTCAGACTGTGTACATAAGCACGTTTGTGCAGAAGTTGCTTTTTAATGAGGAGCTTTTTGATAAATAGCATCGGATGGAAAGGTTGTTTGTAGCCTCATTAGTATTAGTGAATGTTTGTTATTACATAAACTTCTCTCTTTTTCAACATCAAGAATAATTTGTATAAAACATGGTTTTAGTGGATATAGATGAAAGAAGTCAGGTAAAATTAAAGTTGTCTCCACATTTCCTATTCTCATAATCATCATAATTTTCTATTGTTACAGTGATTAGGGAAGGGGATTGACAAACTATTCTGCAACATGGAGAAAGCAGATCTAAAGCTGCTTAACGAGGGAGAGGAGGAAGAGATGGTAAGCCTTCATTTTTGCTAATTACTATAAAAGCCAATGGAGGAATGATTACTTTACTGCCTCGCTGCATCATAATTCTTCTTCTTTCACCTTAAAGGAGCTACATGGTTACCGCTTATGTCGCTGGCGGCTGGCCCTTGTAGGCTTTGGAGTTCTCTGTACAGGGGGCTTCCTGCTTCTCCTACTTTACTGGATGCCAGAATGGTGCGTCAAGTCCACTTGCACCCGTACCACAGCCCGAGATGCAGAGGTGGTGTTGCTGCGCTCCACGGTTTGTAACTACATTTATGTTTGATTTTGGTTGATGCTCTGGCAATTATCTTTTTGATCTGTTTGCCCATCATTATGAAATGTTATCAGTTTGTTAGTTTACCATAAAGTTACCTAGATGATAAAAATTAAAGTATTTGTTGCAAGAATAATGAAAGCAGGTTTGACAAGAGAAATGTCAGGTATTTACTGAGAAAAAATTGTTTGACTTTCTTTTCATATAATTGTTTTAATTTTTAAAGAAGGCTAATTTATGCTTTAAGCAAAGCAATAAAATGAAAAGAATTATGTTTCAAAAGATTTATCTAAAATCAAAATCTGTTATAAATAAAAAAACCTTTTTCTATTTGACAGTTGGCTGGAATATGTACTGAATATATTCTATGTTTTTGCAAATGATTGATGTAAGATGAATAAAATGAGCATTGGTAAACATCATGCTTAAACTAAAGTTATAAGTTTCATTTAACAGAAGTAAAAGCATCGTGCTAATTTATTTATCTTGAAAAGTTTGAAGGAATAATTAGACAAATTATTTGATTTGCAAGAAACATTTGACAAAACCCATTATCTGGCGGTGGTTTGCTTTGGGGACATTTAACAAAATGTGGTCATCTGCAAGATTTCATGGCCAGTGGAGGGGCGGAAGAGACTAAATGAAATACATATATTTAATATGAAATATTTAAAAAAGTGTGATTATTATTTAAAATTGGAAATAATTAAAAGTGTTATTAAATGTGTCACTATTTTATTAAAATTGAATTTAAAATGATTTAATGACGTTTATATGTTTCATGATTTAATTGCACATTTCATGATTTAATGAACGATTTCATGGTCCCATTTGCAGCATTTCATTACGTTATCTGTCAAACTGTCCCATCAAACTCAGGGAGCGTGGCTAATTCAGATCTACCTGTTCATGCCACACTGGCCATGAAATAAATATGTCATTAAATGTGTGAATGTGCTTCTTAAATTCCAAATATATTTCAATATTTATTTATTGATTTCCAATATTACTTATTTAATGCCAATTTTAAATAATTACTGCCACTTTTATTTTACGATTTAACAATGTATATATTTTATTTAATATTGTCTCTTTCATCCCACACCGGACAAAGCAATAAATAAATATGTCACATATATGTCAACATTTATTTATTGATTTCCAATTTTATTTATTAAAATGGCAATTTAAAATAATTAATGACGCTTTTATTTAATGATTTAATGGTGTATACATTTATTGAATATGGTCTCTGCTGGACCTCCAAAAAAATATAGGCATTTTCTTCTTTTCTAGTGTCTAGAATTGTATTTTTTTTTTGTGCCTATTTTAAAGGCTTTCAAAGAAAAATTGTTCTTTAAATGGTTTAATTGGCATTTGTACAAAATTCTTGTTAATTTATCTTTATTTGGCTTTGGTCATTTTTTGGTTTCCTTCTGTGTGCCTTTAATTTTCTAAGTGATCACCCATAGCATCTCTGTAGAAAGAATGTGCTTTATTTTGACAAGCTTTGAATTTATTTCTTGCAGTTTTGAGTAAATAGGTTTTTTTTTTCGTCTTCGAAAATTACCCATGCTCACTTATTCTCACAAAACACTCCAAGATTACACTCGTCTGTCATTTGGTTTCTCATCTTTTACGTTTGTTTTATTCCTCTACCTTTCACTTCCTTTGTTTGCGTACAATCTTCGTCATCTCGTTTGTTTGTCTGTTGTCAAAAGACAAATAAAAGAAGAAAAAGAAAATGTATATTAAAGAAAAAATATCTGCATTAAAACACTGAATGTCAAAACAGCTGCGTCTAAAAGTATCCAGTAACCCAGAACACTCTTCTGCCTTTAACCCACTGTAATTTCTTTTTTCATTATAGTCAATTTTAAAACTGTTTTAGACTTGTCCGATACGTATAACCCTTATTACTCAAAAGAAAAAACAAAACATATTCTATATCTTTTCAAAATGTGTCCTTTAATTAACAGTGTATATTAAATCATAATTAAAAATAGGGAAAAAAATTGTCTACTTTATTCCAAAATTAAACTAAGAATCTAAAATCTAGAAAATTTGAACAAAGGATACCTGTTACTTATACGTCCTAAACATGTTTTTTATTTGAAACAGTAAAAAAAAATCTTTTTGTTTGTTTTTACTTCTAATATTGTCTAGGATGAATTCCGGCGCTGGTTCCTGGCAAGGGTGCAGGTGATGCTTGCTCCATGGAGCAACCCCTTCCACAGCCTGGAGACCCAGACCACCTCCCCCTCATCCCCCCACTCCTCACCCTTCTCCACCCCTGCTGGTTCACCCATGGCAAACAGACACACTCCTCACCCCTCCGATGGGAGTCCTGCTCAGGAGCTCATGACAAAATGTTCCAACCTCCAGCCCACACAGGCAGGTGTAGCGCTAGCTGCAACATTTTACTGTCATTTAAATGTAAACAGTGGACTCAGATGATGGTGACTCACTGTCTGAGTTTAGTTTGTAGAGCTGATAACAAATCGCAAAAAAAGATTCTCTCTCTCTCTCTCTCTCTCTCTCTATATATATATATATAATTATATATATATAATTTTCTTTTGAAATTAAGATTATCCAGAAGTTAAATCTTTAAGAATTAAGTTACTTCTTTGAACCTATTTTATTCAAATGCTCTCATATTATTCATATAGATATTTTTAGACATGTTTTTGCAATTATATTAACTCTTGACTTTTTCTAAATGACCTCATAACTTTTTCCTTTTTTTTGGGCCTCCCTCAGATTCGCTATTTTACTTTCCATAGCACAAAGTATTACTGGAGCCATGAGGTGCAGAATTTTCAGGTTCTAACGTAAGCACTCTTTCAATATTAAAGCAAACTAACTGTATAAACTGATTGTTTTAAATGTATTAGACTCATGGTAAAGATAAAAAATGAAAAAAAAAAGGTTTTTAGTTGCCTTGTTTGCCACTTCATTTGAACTTTTCTTAATTTATGTTTGCCATTTTTTGCAGAGGCCTGGAGGATCTGCAGCCAAAGTGCTCCACCATCCACAAAGAGCACAGCACAGGCCTGACCAGGAACCAGCAGGAATACAGGTATTGCATAGAGCTAATTATTTGGCTTTTCCAAAAAGCCTGACTTTTAGATAGACATCCAAAACTATAAATTTGACCAGTTCCCTAAACACGTTGTGTTGTTAAGCTTCTATATATAAAGCAAAGAAGAGACTCACTTAAAGTAAAAAAAAAAAAAAAAAGTTATTCTCAGACCACAGCATTTTATTATTGATTCTGTCTTGTTTGGGTAGTTAAAGGGTTAAAGGATATTGAAACCAATTTATAGTAAGTTAATTAAAGCAATATTAAAATAAGCTAATCCTTCTTTTTTCTGTTATATTGCATTAAACTGTAACTTTTTTTTATAGGAAATTGTTCTTTGGAGTGAATGAAATTGCAGTGAAAGTGCCTTCCGTTTTCAAGCTGCTTATCAAAGAGGTACATCTCACTTTAGTCTAACACATGATCAATCCCAAAAAGTCCCACTCTAACTATATTTTTTTCTACTGTAAAATTGTTCCCAGTGGTCTTTTAATAATGATTATGCAGTCTTTAACTAAAATCAAAAAGGTTGTCATTTTTTAAGACAGATTTTTTTGCAGAGCAGCAGGAGCTCATCAGAAATTCGCTTCTGGGTTGTGAGCAGGACTGTTAGCAGCGCCAAAGTTAGCCTTGCTAATTTCCCAGCATTCCTTTACACTCTCTCTTGCTAGTAACAAGCATCTCACAAGCCCAAGCTAACATTAACGCAGCAAAAAAAATGGCAAACAATATCAGAGCTATTCAGCCACACAGTTTGGAGTCAGATGGGAGCTCAGATGAGGAAAATTAAGACATACATGGATCTATTTGTTTACAAGTGGAGGATTTATAACTGAAGCGGAGAAAGAAGACTTTGACCCGCCCATGGCAAATGCTGCATCATAAACCCGAGCTTTTTTTTTCTGCTCCTGGTTCAACGTGATGTGAATAAAGAAACTCAAACACAGTTTTAATCTTAAATTATTTTATGCATGTCCTCCTTTTTGAGAAAAATGCTACTAGAACATGTTAAAAACACCAAAAACTCAATTTTAATTGGAGTGGGTTTTTAATGGCTGGCAGGATGCCCCGCCCCCTCCCCTCTCTTCATGTTTTTCTGTCATACAAACTCCCCGTATGGGCTTGTACTTAAATGAAAGCGTTCATCTCCGTACGTGGCCAGAATTACTCAACACGTTTTTCCCTCTTCTTGCAGGTCCTCAACCCTTTTTACATCTTCCAGCTCTTTAGTGTGATCCTGTGGAGTGCTGATGAGTATTACTACTATGCTGCGACCATTGTTTTCATGTCGGTCATATCCATAGCTACCTCTCTGTACACCATCAAAAAGGTAATCTGCTAACTCTTTGTCATTTTTTTTTGTAGCAAAAGCATGTAGACAAAATATGGTTTAATCTACACTTGAAATAATTAATGTATATGCAACTCTGCATTCTTTAGTCATGGTTAGTTTTTATGCCACATATGGAAAAAGACAGCCCAATTATGGATGGCTTGGCAAGATTGCTGGTAAATTTGTATTTCACTGAAAAAAAACGTTTCTGGCACAAGTTAGCAGAGTTGGTAAATAAGTATTTAAACACGGAATTCAGTCAACCACAAATCGTATATTAAGGGTAGAATCTGCCTGTCGGCCTAATGTTTGATATAAAAAAAGAAAAACAATTAAGATGGTGCAATGTCCAGATCAAAGTGCTGATTAAAGCTGTTAACTATTTTTCTATAAGTATTCCTTCATGACTCTGCCTCTGGTTTTATTTCGAAGTAAATCATTGCAAAATAATATGTCTAATATTAAATTAGGGGTTGTATGACAAATCTATTTGTTCCTTAATCCTAAGAATTATTAATTTGTTAACTTTTTTTTGTCCATTTATATAAAGTTTTGGACTAGATGTACTGTTAAGATTTACAGCTGACAATACATTAGTTTTATTGAATTGGCAAATTATTTTAAAACTTTTTACAAGAGGAAACTTTTAGAATATTTTTCTTTTTAGATTCAGTTTGATGTTTTCTAAAAGAAAAAAAAATATTACAAACTGAACCTCAGACACCATAGGAATGTTCTCGGTGTGTCAGATCTAATCCAGGGTTCAAACATTAAAGCCTATCTACACAAGCTGCACTTCCCTGATCTTTTATTTCACCCACTGGAAAGAAAACCTATGCAATATTTTATGTTATATAAGAATTAAGAAGCCTTTTTTTCTTTTCCAGCAATACATCATGCTTCATGATATGGTGACAGCTCATAGTATTGTCCGCGTGTCTGTTTGCCGAGCCAATAAAGGTATGCCAAACTTCTTCTTTTTCCCTTCTCTGCTTCACCAAAAATAAAAACAACTGTATTGTATACAGGCATGTTTTAGCTTTAGAGGAGATTCTTCTCAAAGACAGATTACTTTTATTGTTTTTGCTGCACTGGGCCAGTTTTAGTCCTACTGAATCACCTGCAGTGAGAAAACAGCTACAAAATAAAAGCATAAGGCACAAGCATATCTTTTTTAAATTTAATTTGTCTTTGATAAATTTTTCTAAACATTCTCATGTGAATTTGATTTTTTTTAATATACATTTTAACATAGTAAAAATTAAGTGTTGTTTAGTGAGCATTTAATGGTGTTTTTTTTCCCCCCTAAAAACATATTTATCATAAAAAAAGTTGTCTTTAAAATCCTCTTTTAGCTTTTTACTGCTGCTTTTCCTGCCAGATATCGAAGAAATCCTGTCTACTGACCTGGTGCCTGGTGATGTAATGGTCATTCCCAACAATGGGACCATCATGCCCTGTGATGCCGTGTTGGTCAGTGGCACCTGCATTGTTAATGAAAGCATGCTCACAGGTTAGAGGAAAATCTGCTCACCAAGATGATTAATGGATACATTTATGATATTGGAAGTCTGGTTTTTTTTTTATGTTTTGCTACCTTTACCTTCCAACAGGTGAAAGCGTTCCAGTGACAAAGACCAACCTCCCAAACTCAGTGGAAGGGGAGGGTGACAGTGCCTACGACATAGAGGAACACAAGAGACACACTCTCTTCTGTGGCACCAATGTTATCCAAACCCGCTTTTACACAGACGAGCTGGTCAAGGCTGTGGTGGTCCGCACAGGTCAGTGAGGAGGTTATTTTTACTTTATGTAAAATAGTTTTCAAAAAAGAAAGTTACTCTCATGCTACGTTCACACCGGGCTCGGAAACGCATGTTTGAGCGACCGCTTCCTTTGAAAACTCTATGTGAACACGCCCATATAAACGTTTCAGGCTTCTGCGTTCAGAACTCTTGGATGCACCTTTTGTAACATAAACTTTGATCTCAAAAGTAAAACTTTGTGCAAAATATTACAAAGAATAAGCTGTTAGCCATGTTCATTTAGCCATTTTTGACTGTTAACGTTGAAGAAACACTGAATGATATAACATCTAGAATGGTAATTTTTTTTCTCTTTCATTCAGGGTTCAGCACAGCCAAGGGTCAGCTGGTGCGCTCTATTCTTTACCCCAAACCCACCGACTTTAAGCTGTATCGCGATGCCTACCTCTTCCTGTTGTGTCTTGTGGCTGTGGCTGGGATTGGCTTTATATACTCCATAGTTCTCAGTATCATGAACGAGGTAACTTAATAAATGACAACACCCTTCTTCTATAGGACTACTTCAAACTGTTGTAAATGTTTATAGTAAAGAGATATGATGAAAAGAAAGAAACAAGGCTTTAATAATTAAATACTCTTTGAATTAATGCTTTTTTTTAAAATGGTATGTAAATTTAGACACTAGATATATACCATTATCTGCAATTTAATGCAAGTGTGAATGCTGTAGCTGAATGTGGCCGCTGAAAATGCTAGAGCTGTAACTGAAAACGCTGAAGCTTATTGCTGAAAACGCTAAAGCTGATAGCTGAAACGCTGAGGCAATTGGCCTGAAAAACTGAAAAAAATTCTAATTTACCCAAAATAGTTAGCCTAAAGTTAAAATATTAGCTAAATGTCAAAACAACCTAAAAAAAAAACTCTCAGTAAATGCCAAAATAGCAGAAAAACTATCAAAATGCTACAATATCAGCTAAATGCCAAAGTAGTAGTAAAGGCGTTAAAGAGCTAGGGACGTCCAAAAAGAGCATGGAAGAAAACTGGATCACTGTAGTGTGAATGCTACAAAGCATTTTGTCTGTTTTAGTGCATGTAAGTTTTAACCTGATGTCTTTTGCACATTTTTGAAATTGCTATTAGACGGCAGCACTGTAGTCGCTATTAACTATTTTTTTTGCTGTAAATCAACCGTAGTCCTCAAAATGTATGCCTTCTTTTACCACGTTCCCTGCCTAACTTGCCACTAATTTCTTGGATCAAATGTTTTCAGTCAACCTGAAATCAGCAGTTCCACCTAATCAGCAGTGCTGGGATATCTGGAAAACAAGGCAGTTGATAGAACAGAAGGACAATTGTTGGGCAGCTTCATAAAATATTGAAGACATCGGTTTTCAACCACTGAAAGATTAAATCAGTTTTGGATCTAATAGATCAGTCAGAAATTCTACTTTTAAACGTTAATGGGGCAGGTGTGGTGCAGCAGTAGGACGGTCGACCTCTGAAGCAAGATTGCAGGTTCGGGTCCCGCCTTGTCAGCTTATGTGTCAAAGTGTCCTTGGGCAAGACACTGAACAACATATTTTCTCTGATGGAAGGCTGGCGCCAGTGTTCGGCAGCGTAGCCACCATCAGTGTTTGAATGTGTATGAATGAGATAAAAAATGAGTGAAGAAATGAAAAATGAATGTGTACGTGTATTAATGAGACTGTGACTGTAAAGCGCTTTGGGCCTTCAAGGAGGGTAGAAAAGCACTATACAAGTTTACATCATTTACTATTTGCCTGCTGTTTTTTAAACAAAACTGATCTTAGATTCCACACCAATAAATGAGTTTCATTTTAGGATGGGGAATTAAAGTTGACAGGTGATCACTGCAAATATTAGCTCAGTTTATAAGCTGATTATTAAAGGAGAAGTTTTAGTCAGACAGTTCAGATCTGTTGTGTTCAGGGTGGAGTGTTTTAAGAACTGTGAGCTCTGTTACATTTTTACAGCCAGTGAGATGATGATGGCTGCATCATGATGATCATATGATAAGATCATGCAGACAACATTTATATTATTAGCACAAGTATTTATTTATTCAGTTCAATGCAGAACAGTGGTTTCCTTGGAGCGTTGTGCTCTAGTTTAGTTTTGTACCAATCCTCTGGTCTCGATACCCAAGCAGGGGGGGTCTAAAAAGTGTCAGTTTTTTTTACTTGTTAATATGTCAGAGTATGTTGGATTCTGTAAAGTCAGGGTCTGAGTTTATTAGATAATTTCCACTTTTCTATCCCTTACAGATGCCAGCGGAGAGGATCATCCTCAAGTCCCTGGATATTATAACTATCACTGTGCCACCAGCCCTGCCGGCAGTCATGACAGCTGGAATCGTGTACGCTCAGAGGCGTCTGAAACGATCTGGCATTTTCTGTATCAGCCCGCAGAGGATCAATATTTGTGGGCAAATCAATTTGTTCTGTTTTGATAAAGTGAGTTTTTCACGCATACTGAAGGACAAAAAATAGTCACATTTACACAAACAGGAATTGGATCCGAGAATTTTGATTGATTTAAAGAACTTGGGCCACTTTTTGTGTTTCTTTCTTAAAGACTGGGACCCTGACTGAAGATGGGCTAAACCTTTGGGGAGTTCAAAGAGTTGAAAATGGCAGGTTAGTTTCAGATTTTTGAAATGTATGTTCTACATCCTTGAAAATCCTAAAAAACACTTAATCTTGAATTAAGTTAGCTTGGTAACTCCTTATTTCACATCTACCCATCTTTAAGTAAGTAAAACATACCCTTTTTATACTTCATCCGTCTCTCCTCTGCTTCAGCTTTCACCTGTCGGAGGAAAATGCCTACAAGGAAAATCTTGTCAAGTCACAGTTTGTAGCCTGCATGGCAACCTGCCACTCCCTTACCAAAATAGAAGGCCAGCTGTCTGGAGATCCACTGGACCTCAAAATGTTTGAGGCTACAGGTTGGGTGAGTTGTCCTGGATAAAGAAATGTGGTGGAACTGATGATTGTGAAAATCCATCTAAAAAAGTTGACCTATTAAGTTTTAACTTGAAAAAGAGAAATATCTTATTTAGATCACTTAACTATATCTTCTTTTTTTGGATGTAAACTGTGATGCAGCTTTATTGTAATTAATAGCCTTTTTGCAAATAAATGTACAAGAAATACATTTACAAAACAAAATCCAACATTTAAAAGTAACACTAAAGCACAAAATAAAGACTTTAATTTCATCAGTCCTTTTATTTGTTGTTTATCTGCTGCAGATCCTGGAAGAAGCCACAGAAGAAGAAACAGCTCTCCACAATCGCATCATGCCCACTGTAGTCCGCCCGCCAAAGCAGCTGTTGCCCCCAGAACCTGCAATGTCCTCAGAACAAGAAATGGTACATTCAGCAGCTTATAAAAAGCACTTTTGAGGATATTGAAATCCATGCAATAGATCATTTTGCCTTTGTTTATATAAATATATATATTTGATTTTATATTTTGTGTCTTTGTTTCTGTTTGTAGGAACTCTATGAGCTTTCGGTAAGTAATCTATCACCTCAATAAATAAAATGAATATTTCTTTAAAAATATAATTGTTTATTTTTTCATAATTACTTCTTAATTTTAGTTTAAACCTCAAATTTAACAAATAATTAAGAGAATGTTTTTAAATGAAATATAGACCCTCCATGGGTCACTGTTTTTTTATTTGTTTTCATTTTGTTTGTTTTTTTATTGACAATACAAGTAACTCATCTAAAGTATGTGGCCTGATGCAGTAAATTTTCTATAAGATGAAAACATTTTGTCAATAACATTTTTTTCCTGCTCTTTTGTATTTTGCAGTCAGCGTACGAGATAGGCATCGTGCGGCAGTTTCCTTTTTCCTCAGCCCTTCAGAGAATGAGTGTGGTCGCTCGTCGGCTGGGGGAGAAGCGTATGGACGCCTACATGAAGGGAGCGCCAGAGGTAGTGGCGAGTCTCTGCAAGAATGAGACGGGTGAGCTGCTGTGGTAATCAAAATCGCAAGAAAGTACATGTTGATTTGAAAATACTGTTAAAATGCAACCACCCTGCTATCACTTCAAAAAAGAGCAACGCTCTGAAGGTTCAGTAAAAACTACAATTGTAGTTCAAACAATTTTATGTAGCCACAGTAGGATAAATAAGTAGGTTTTGGAATCCTGAATGGACTTTTGTGACTTTGTTTTTGTCCTCTGCAGAAAACTATTTGAAATTGTTTCCTTCTATATTTTGTTAATATTATTGTTTGCAGTTCCGGAGGACTTTGCAGAAGTTTTAGAGGATTACACTAAGCAGGGTTTTAGAGTGATTGCTTTGGCTCATCGTCGACTGGAATCTAAACTTTCCTGGCACAAAGTCCAAAATGTCAGCAGGTAGAGTAATGTTTAATGTTTTGAAGTCTTTTTAGCAGAAATTTGCATAAAAAGTAAAACAGAAAGCGATAAAATGCTAATTGTTCAAGCTGATGTTGTTTTTTTTATTAATGAGGTCACACAAAAGTCTAACATTTGAACATCAGAAAATAAACATTGAAGTACAAAAGAGTCATGTTTTTGCTTGTACACATGTGAGGTATTTACTAATGAACTGATACATATCTTGTTTGAATCAGAGATCACATAGAGACAAACATGGAGTTCCTGGGTCTTATAGTCATGCAGAACAAGCTGAAGACAGAAACTCCGGGGATCCTGCAAGATCTTCATCGAGCAAACATCCGCACTGTCATGGTCACCGGTGAGACAAATATTTATTAATTTGACCTTTAATTATAGAAGTTTGTATCCCTCCTTGGTTCCATAAGACTTCAGCTTCTCTTCAACTTCTAAGTTTTTCACATGGTGACATGAATTTGATTAGATATCCTGAAATGTTAAACACGTTTTCCTCCAGCTCAAGCAGTTCATGTCATTGAATGTTTTATGTTATCCCTTTTACTTTTTTTATGGTTTCTTTAATCAGAATTTTTGTGGTTCAAGGATAACTTTTTTCCATCCCTTTTCAGGTGACAACATGTTGACTGCAATCTCAGTGGCCCGTGACTGTGGGATGATCCCTCCTGATGACACAGTCATAATCGCTGATGCTCACTCCCCACATTATGGACAACCTGCAAGGATTACTTGGAGATATGCTGACAAACCCAGCAAGGCAACTCGATATGAGGTGAGTGAGTCAAAGGGAGAAACACGCCAGCTGCATTTCCTTTAGCTCAGGCCTGTCCAAAGTCCAGCCTGTTGGCCAAATGTGGCCCGCTTTCATATTTCCCACAGGGAATTTCCCGCTTGAGCCAGCAGCCACCTGTCATATATCAATAATATGCAACTCACCATGCTTTCTAAGAACTCTGCATACAATCTCTTGATTGTGATTGGCTAAATTAGGCTTTAAGCCATTGTAAACCTGTGGCAACAACCTGTGGCTGCTTGAATAGAAGAATAGATTTATTTATTCCTGTGATTAAAACCACAATGATCTGTACTTCTGAATAAGATAACTATTTAGGTTATTTTTCTGCTCACAGTATTTACATTTGGAAGGTTACAGTGAGCATGAATAATTTGTAACATTTAACTCAGATTTAATGCTATGAAAAGGCTTCCCAGAAAGTATTTCTCTATTTTTTTTGTAGTTTTTAAACAAAAAAAAAATCACAGTATTTTACACAAAACCTCTGTTTCATGTGAAGAAATGAAAAGTATCCAGTTGCAATAAAACGTTCATTAAATGATTTATTTGAATTTAACGTAACAAATGCAGGCTGATTGGTTGGCCTGCATGCATCTTCACTTCATAAAATCTGGTCCTCTTGTGCTTTAGCTGTTTGGACTCTCCAAACAGCTTCGGCTCGGTTTTGTTTGTTTTTTGGTGTCCTTATATTGTGTTCACACCAACTCGACTTGGTTGGAACCACAGACAAAGGACACTTTTATTGTATTTTTAAACACATACAAACAGTTCTTTTTAGGTGAAATCATTTTTATCCAATAAAAAGTAGTCCTTTAAGAATGAAATCCAATCCATGTTTAAATGCTCACACAGGAAGTCAACATAAGCCTGGAGGATGTGTGTGACGCAGATGTGCCGAAATCAAAGGAGCAGTACCACTTTGCCATGAATGGAAAGTCTTTTGCTACGATTGCTGAGCATTTCCCTGACATGCTACAAAAGGTACGAGGAGTCTTGAATGTGGAAAGAAATCACTACTTCCAATAAAGCCGCATAAATATCCAAACATCTTGAATTATGACTGTCTGTGTTTGTGCTGCCCTGTAGCTTGTGCTGCGTGGGACTGTGTTTGCTAGAATGGCACCTGACCAGAAAACCCAGCTGATCGAGGCGCTGCAGGGAGTAGAGTGAGTGCTGAAGTCAAAAATGTGGTCTGACTTTCAAAAAATGCATATTGGCTTTCTCTAAACCTGCAATTTTTCTTTATTCAGTCACTTTCTCAAAAATAAATTGTACAATTAGCTTAAACCTAAAAAGAATCAGTAGAAAACCTTTTTATTTTTCTGGATGAAAATCTGAGTTTGTGCTCTGTTGTGTTGTGTGTTTTTTTTTTTTTTTTTTTTTTACAGCTACTATGTAGGAATGTGTGGAGATGGAGCAAATGACTGTGGGGTATGCACAGCCCATTTAAAAACATTTACAAACAGTCATATTAGGGAGCAGCATGAATTCGCTGTTTTTCCGTCTCCCCTCACTCAGGCTTTGAAAAGGGCCCATGGCGGGATCTCTCTGTCAGAGCTTGAAGCATCAGTGGCGTCACCGTTCACCTCAAGGACCCCCAACATCTCTTGCGTCCCCAACCTCATCAGGTTTTTATTTTTTGTTTTGGTGGAGGGGTACTGGTGGGGAAAAAATATGCTTTAAAAGTTTATAATGTCTCCTAATGTCAAAATTGTAGTTTGAAAAATCTTAAAATGCTTCCTTTTCTGTCATTGATTGTTTTGGTGCATCTTGGTCTAAAAGGTGACGGCTTTGCTTGCTTTTGCAGGGAAGGCCGTGCTGCTCTTATCACCTCTTTCTGTGTATTCAAGTTTATGGCTCTCTACAGTATAATCCAGTACATCAGTGTGACTCTTCTGTACTCAGTAAGCGATGCACCCCAGAATATAAGCAACAGTTGAATTGTTTAAATACTGTCAATTTTTACATTTCTTATTTTTTATCTTTTATTTTTATTTAGATCCAAAGTAACCTTGGAGACCTTCAATTCCTCTTCATAGACATTGCAATCATTCTCATTATTGCCTTTACCAGTGAGTACATAACAGCCAAGTTTTTTTTTTTTTCCTATTTGTTATAAGCCAGCTTCTGGCATCAGTGTCCAGTTTGTGTACACACTTGTCATTTTGTTTGCTTTTCCAGTGAGTCTGAACCCAGCGTGGAAAGATCTGGTGCCACGTCGTCCGCCATCAGGTCTCATCTCTGGACCATTACTGTTCTCTGTGCTGACCCAGATCCTCATCTGCATGGGTTTCCAGATCCTAACATTTCTCTGGGTCCAGAAGCAGGACTGGTACACCGCCTGGAAGTCCTTTACAGAGTGAGGACCAGTTACTCCATCTGATGAAGATCAGTTAATTATATCAGAATTTCACGATGATGTTTTCTTGATTCATTTCAGGGTATTTGCATTGGGAATTTAAAAAAAACTGTTTACACAAGTAGACTGAGAACTCCACGTCACTCTCAAACTAACCTTTGTCTCCATCTAGTGTTTGCAACCACACATCACACCTGAATGTGTCTGACCTGAATGACACAGAGTTGGACGAGCATGACATCCAGAACTTTGAGAACACCAGCCTCTTCTATGTCTCCTCCTTCCAGTATCTCATTGTTGCAATCGTTTTCTCCAAGGGCAAACCCTTCAGGCAGCCCAGCTACAAAAATTGTATGACATCTTATTCTAAATACTTGATGATTCTATTTTAGAATACTTTTCTTATGCTAATGGTTTTCCTTTTTTGGTCGTCATTACCACAGGGCCTTTTGTACTCTCTACTGTGAGTCTGTACATATTTTTGCTGTTCATCTTGTTTCATCCTGTTGAAAGCATAGATGAGACTTTTGAGGTAAGTGAACCTCACAGGTCACCTCCAAGCTATTTTATGAAGCTAACCCCTGTGTTCATTTAAAAATGAATAACTATAACGGGTAATTTTAGGAATCTGGAAAACACTGAAGTCTGTGTAGTTGAACAATGATTTTTGCTTTGTCAGAACATGGATAAACATTTGTCTCGTCTGCAGATTGTATGCGTCCCGTTTGAATGGAGGGTCACACTTTTTCTGATCATCCTCATCAATGCTGCTGTGTCTGTTTTGGTGGAGGTAAGAGACGCACCATAACATGCACTTCCACTAGATGTTTTACCATATTCAGTTTTCATTTTGTTCATGCAATGTGCTCATTTGTCTCATGTAATTGAAAAACTAGGAAGAAATGTACGTCAGTTTGAAAATGTCTTCTTGGATATATCTGAATGAATACAGTAAAAATGTTTTATTTTGAATTTTATTTTGAAAAATCAAACTTTTGGGAAGTTTCATAAGTAATAAGTAGCTATAAGTAGTTTCGTAATTCATTCTGCCCTTTCAAACTGTATAGAGCAGCTTTTTAGTCTTGCCTGAAGATGGCTGTCTTGGCAAACACGACTTGCTCAGCACACACTGTAGATGCTGTTTTTTATTCCTCCGCTGCAAGTGCAAATTTTACTAACCTTTTTAAGCAAATGATCCAACTCAATGTACTCCATTCTACACCATCTAACCTTTTCAATTTTCCATGACAAGAGATTTCATGTACTTTTATCTTACTAGATGGCTTTTGACCACATGTGATGATTTAAAAATCCAGCAAAAGAGGACTCTTGTAGTGCTGATGAGCTGTGGATCTACAAATCAGCAAAAGACCTCTTTGCCCCAAAACGAGAGACAAGAGCTATGTGAATTCAAATATCAAACTAGCCTCTCTTTAATTCTTTCCCCTGCACACTGCACTATTATTCCATAGACCTTCATCCTTGACATCGTCTTATGGAAGCTTGTGTTCAGCAGAGACAAACAGGGCAACTTTGGCATCCCCCCTGCTGCCCCGACACCACAGGTTGGGAAAATCTGACACCTTCTTCACTAGCCCCTCTCTTCTTCCTTGTGTGTGGTGTTCTATCTGTTCCCACTTCTTTCTCTTGACTCCTAATATACCAGCTTTCTAAGGCATGCATGCATGCAAAACACCCCCAGTCGTCTGCTCATCTATCTATTCTTCTTGTGCACCCCTAGTGGGTGTTCTGTTTAGGACTTGGTAGTGTTTTTGAGTTTGACAAATCTTAGAAAAGGGACATGCTATGTTCTCAGAGTCTGATGGTATCATGTTCTTGAAAGTTTTACTTTTAACTCAGTACAGTTTGGAGGTAAACTGTCTTGTGTGTGAAACTAACAGTTATATTAGCTTTCACTCAGAGGTGAATTGATTTTTTTTATTCACCTTCCCCTAAAAATACATTTTCAACAGTGTAAAATAAGCGGAGGTTCAGAGAGAAATAATTAAATACCTACACAGCAGATGCCTTACAGTTACACTTCAGAATTTAAGTGCATAAGACTGTATGAGTTTATTTTTCAGGCTTGTTCCTGGAAAAAATACTAAAAGTTAATGGAAAAGAAGACAACAGAGATTTATAAATCTTGTAAATGTTAGAACAACATATTTATTTATTTTATTTATATTTATTATATATTATCTGATTATATGATTCTATGCAGTTTGGAAAAGATCTAATTTGTTACATAGTAAACATGCTCGGCGGGCCACAAGCTCCCTGCTCAAGAGTTCTTAGCAATGGGTCGTGCTCCCAGCAAGTTTTCCCGCTCACAACTCCAAGACGAATTTCTAATGAACTACTGCTGCTTTGCCGAAACTATGTCCTAGAAAACGACACGGGTTTTTCTGATTTTGGCTAAAAACGTCATAATCACGGCATGTGGCATACGGCACACAGCAATGAAAATGGCAGACCACTGGGAATGCTTTTAGAAAAATTCAAAAGGTAATCGGAGTGCGACTTTAAATGCTCAAATGGGATAAAAATCTGTATGGGACAATGCTATCAATTCTAATATTTTGGCATCTCATTCTTCAACAATTTTTTAATAGTAACTTGTGGTTTCAAGTCTTTTTATTTTGTGGTAAAACATAGTTTCCCTTTTACTTCATTTGCTAAAATGATTTTGGAAACAAATATCAAGTAACCCTGGCCTTAGGAGCCTGGGAATTTTTTGAATCATCCATGGTTTATCAGCCGCCATACATCTCCCACTGTACAACTCTATGGGCGGTAGCTAAACAGTCATTTATTGTGTATATAGATATTTTCTAGATTATTGCATTCATTTTTGTTGCTTTATTTTTAACATCCAAACATTTGTGAAGTTTCAAGCTTTTAAAGGGCCTATATCATGCAAAATCTGATTTTTTCTTTTTTAGCTTTTAAGGGAATTATAATGTTGATTCCTCATGAAAAACAACCTCAAAGCGGTGTTTTGATCCATTCGTGCATCTCTTAGCATTCCTCTAAAACCCTGCGCTCTGAGCACCAGCACATCCCAAATCAAACCAATCCCAAGAAACAGGTCCTCCTCACACTCTTCCGGGAAGCGTCTGCGCTGCTACCACCGCCCACCAGACTAACACAAACACCCACTTTCTCTGCAGAGCTAGCAGTGATCGCCAAAACGCTTTGATTTTATAAGGACAATATGCTCATCCATATTTGCAAAAGTTCGGATCTTGTTTGTTTACATGGGTGAAACGTAGGCTCACTGCTGAGGCCGACTCTTGGTTGACATCATAAAATGAACGGCACCCAAAAGGAGCCAAAGGTGGTGCCCCAGAGATCAAGTCGTCTGACTTCCTGGTTGGAAAAGATCTCACGAAAATAAGTAATTTCATACAAAATTTATTTTTTAGTGTGCCAAAGGTAACATATGATCATATATATATATATATATATATATATATATATAAATATAGTTTACTCTGAAAGGCTCAAGAATAGCATGGTACATGCCCTTTAAGTCTTTCCAGAGCTTTCAGGTCTCTCATTACTTGTTGTCCTTCTTATTTTGTGTGTCTTTATGCCTTTATGCTGTCTCCAGTATCGCTCTGATTCTCCACTTTGCTTTAAGTTTACCTGCTAGGTTGTAGCAAACTTATCGAATCCATTACTGTCAAAATTGTGCCTAATTTTAAAACGGGGGAATCTATTTGATGATTTATTGTTTTCATTTTATTTCCTATGAACAGCAGTTTGATCTGGTTGTAATTCCATGGGCTTTTTTTTTTGTTTAAAGAGTCTGTATAGTTATCATGCTACCTTTTTTTAACCTATGTGCATGCATGAAATGCTAAGCATTAAGCTGAATCCTCCTAAGTTATGTGTTTTGCATGCAGCAAATGCAGAAACAAGAAGTCTTCTCTTTATTTCCTGTTTGAAAAAGGTGTTTTTTCATTGTTTCTCCAAACGAATTTGCAGGGGGGGGTTGATTTGCAAGTTTATAAGCGTCTTTCCTGGCTGAGTTGTCTGCGCAAGAGGGCGCCCAAAGCCCGCTACATGCATCTGGCCAAGGAGCTCATGGTGGACCCCGACTGGCCCCCGAAGCCAACCACCACCACCGAAGCCAACGGTTCTACTTATGACATGAGAATCAACTCCTAGCATCCATAACGCTACTGTCTTAATCTTTCATGCGAAAGACGCTTAGGAGCTGTGTTGGTGAACACATTCTGGTTATCAAAGTGCATCACAGGATCTTTGTTGCTTGTCTTTACACCAATTCCCCCACCTTTATGTAACTGCAAAAGCTGTGGGTTTGCACACAAATACCAAAAAAAAAGTCGTCGTAGCTTTCTTACCCATGGACTCCGTACAAAAAGAAAGCTCTCAGGTATCCTTTTTTTTTTTTTTTGCTAAGGTTTGCGAACAGCAGTTCTGTAAAATGTTCCGCCAAAAACTTCAGAAAAATGTGCAAACGTTTTTTTAAAAAAACGTGGAATAAAAGATAGAAACTGTCAGGTTTTTTAAAGCCTCTTAATGTAAC
Source organism: Adrianichthys oophorus (assembly GCA_036245035.1). Lineage (NCBI taxonomy): Eukaryota > Metazoa > Chordata > Actinopteri > Beloniformes > Adrianichthyidae > Adrianichthys > Adrianichthys oophorus. Next base: position 15,261,890 of record BSAI01000138.1, read on the forward strand.
AGTATGTCAAATATCAACCCTGTTCCTGATTAATGAACACAGTTTTTAAGGAGACTGGCAGAAAGTAATTGAAAGGTTACCATGTGGGTATTGAGTTGAACACAGTCTTTGAAAGTCCCGAGTCAGGATTCTCTTCAGCTGCGGGCTCAAGGGTGATGTGTGTGTTCACTATTGGTGATAAACAGAACCATATCCAGAGCCATTTGTACAACCGGACAGATTTTGTAGGACTGAAAAATGGCAACATTTGGATTCTGATGGGTAAAATGTCAGATTCTGCAAAGCTGCTGCTGTTTACACTCTAACTTCTTAGATCCACAGAACCCCCCTCCCATAAGGTCATATAAACATGTTTTTGGAGGTTATGAGCGCCATTAGTTTAGGGTTTGAGGATTTTTAAAGTTACAAGGAGTCAGTACATCAATCATAGCACATTAAAGAATGAAGCAGTGGCCTTCAAAACATTCATTTCAAGCCATTTTGCATCCTCTATATTCTCAAATTCAGATTTTATTGCTCATAAAGTAAGGTGAAAAGATGGTCTTTTGATGCTTTACAACTTATCTCTAAAAAGCAAAAAAATCTCTGCAACTTAGAACATTGCTGGCATTCATATTTATCAATCATATTTAGCCTTATTGTGTAAAATAATCATAGGTATTGACATTAAGGGCTATTTTTTAAGTTTATTTCCTCTTTTTAACTAATTCTATAGTCTTGGTACTTTAGCCACTGAACTTTAGGAATTCTGTAAAAATAGTTCATATTTATTGAAAAGTTCTGTTAAATTCAGCTTTTAAAAAAGCTTAGTCTTACATACAAAGAAGTCTGTGAGAATGAACAGTAACACTTGTATGTATACAAACCGAAAACATCATAGTTGATGTTCAGTTTAACAAACGAGGTCCATAGAAAACTCTCTGAAATTCATTGTACAGGTATTATAATGGTATCTGTAGTTATGCAACTCCATGTCAAAAGTATGTCACTCAGACATTATTCTAATGCCCGGGCAAAATTAGGAAAATTATTTCTGATTTTTGTGTCCAACACTTTAGCATCTTATCATGTGTCACCCCAATATTTATCAGTCTTTGTCGGTTATTTGTTTAATTGTATACCGGTAAATTTAAATGTTTCTTTATTGAAGCTTTTGTCTGCACATTTTGTAATGAACTTTTGACTATCCGGTATGACAATAGCTTTTTTATGATTGCATTGTTTTTTATTTGTGGTCTTTGGTGAGTCTGCTAAACTTATAAAGTTTAAAGATAAAAAGCAGAATAATTTTCAGATGCACAAAAAATGCTTTTTCTTCTTTTCGGATTTTCTTGCATAATGTCCACAAACGTCATACACAAATCTGTTTTTATTTCTGCCCACATTTGTTATCATTGACTGGTGAGATCAAAGTTTGATGCCAAGAAACTATAATTACTCACTGTTTTATTCCCAAAGACAATTCATTCATACTGGTTGTTGAAAAATGTTAAATACGAGAAAGAATACAAATAGATGTTTAGTCTTCATTACTATCACACTAGCACAAGTGGACATGAAACGATTTATATCTACACATATAGACAGAGAGCTGTACATTTTAGATGTGCATATAAAAATAAAGCTATTTAGTTTTTGATTTATCAAAGGGCTTTTGTCTTTTTACACTTTTCGGTACTGTATTTTGATCGGTTGTTTACTTTTTATTTGTATTTTCTATTTGTTACATCTGTTCTTCCACTTTTTTTTTCTCTTTTGCATGAATCTTGGGCATTTTTCTTCAATACTTTGAACCATTTTTTGTAAAGACTGACTTTTGCACTTGGATTAAAAAAGAAAAAAAAAACTGCTCAATTCTATTAGAGGGTTTTGAAGTTTAAAATACAGGTGAATTGAAGCACTCAAAATGAACATTAATCTTTAGAGCATCCACAAGACAGTTTTTCAGCCTCTAGTTTTCTTCTTTTGTCTATTTTGTGTTGAACAGAATTTGGAAAAGAGTTTGGCGGTTGAACATCATCAATCATGCCTCATTTAGTATTTTTTGTTAATTATTGCAAGTATGTTTTGTTTTTTATTTGTCTCTCATTTTGCCATTTCATCAATGAAAAATTGAATTGGCAAGCAGATTGTCTGTTGCTGTTTAGTATCAGCAATATCAAACCAGATAGTAAAATACTGCTGGGAACAAAATGTTTCAGTCTCAAGTTATCAGAACTTTAAATGTGCATGCAGAAAATTCAGTTTAAAGATTTCCAAAAACTTCCATTGCTTTTCATTTGCTTCAATGTTGGCTTTTTTGCTTGCACCACAGTTTCATCAAAGCAAACTCTTTGTTAAAAGTAAGCTCTTCTGCAGGTACAACAACCTGTGATTGACTGTCCAAAATTAGCATTGATCTCATCACTTTAAATGTAAACCAAACTGTCACATGACTTTCAGACTAAATCCGACTGATATGGATGTTTCCTCAGGGAACTGTATCTGTAAAGACATACATACTTGATATTCAAACAAATTTTCTAAAAATCAATTATTAATAAAAGCTTTTTTATTTAAGCTTGCATTCAGTTTAGCTTTTTTGTGTGTGTTTTCTGCTTCCACCACTCATCTGGAGTGTATGTAATTTTTTTTTATTGGCAGATTTATTAAAAAAAAATTCTTACTTTATTATTATTTTTTTTAATTTGATTTCTCCCCAACCTCTGACAAAAATTGTATTTTGAAATTATCTTGATTTCTCTCTTTTCATTAAATGTTCCTATTGGAGTCTGCTGCCTGTTGTCACTTCATTTATTGCTTTGCCCATGATAGAAGATCCAATTTTCCTCAGTGAGAATTCTCAACTGAAATATTGAAAGAAAACTAATGATTGTGGACTTTTACATTTGTGTTAATCTTAAATATTGTCCAGCCATCAATAACTGCAACAATACAATTGTATTATTAAAATAACTCAGAAATGTGGGCTTCAAAAAACAGACCGAAGTTTGTCTCAATGCATCATAGCAACAAGCTTCACAGTGTCTGGGAGAGTACATTTTTGAGAAATTTGATGAAATGTGAGCATTTTGGCAAAGCACGTCAGCAATTCCCAGATGTGAAATAAAAGGGGGAAAAAAATTGGTGAATAAAGAAACTTACTGGATTCTGGGGCTGCCTTGCTGCACCTAAGACCATTTTGAATCTGTGCAGGTGTACTAAAATCTTAGGGTTATCAGAATGTTCTGGAGGATAAATGCACTGCTGAGATTTAAATGCTTTGTCATATGTGTCCAAAGTTGATAATGAGTTGAACCGAACTAAAAGAGCAACTCTTTTGGCTAGTTTGTCATTACCTAGAATAAGCCCTAACCAAAATCCTCTTAAACACTAGCTTGAGGGTGCATTCTGAAGAAGAGATCTCTGAGAAGTTTAGACCAGTTTGTTCATGAGGAGTCTCATTGACGATTACAAAACTATATTTGATTACAGTGGTTGTTAGTTGAGCAGCAAAATAATAATAATTTAAGAGAACTATGCCTGAAACATTGTTTTGTTTAACAACTACCAAATATTGTATTATATTTTTAGTTGTATTAACAGCCATTACGAGTTTTGCTTGACAAAGGTGAATCAAACATCTTATGTCTAAGTAATTATTTTAGCAAAACATTTCAAAGGATCCATGAAACATTATACAATTGTTGACTCATAAAAGATTTAGACTTTAAAAAGCCTACAAATATGGCTGTAAATCAAACGTTAGATATTTTTCCCTACAGGGTTACATCTATTGATAGATTTAAGATTTGGAAGCCTTGAAACAAAAACAAAAAAAAATCTAAATTATTTATTTCATTTAAATAAAATTCTTTAACTCAAATATATAAAAAGTCTTGAGTCCATTCCCGTCTTTATACATCACATACATGCCACCTAATTCCTCCAAACACTAAAGGGCCAGCTGATAAGTTTAAAAGGCTTTAAAGAAATAATTGCAGCAGTTTCTCTGATTTGTACAATTTACTGTCATGAAATTTTAGAGAAAACTTTTTCTTCCTGGAACAAAATCTCTATCACCCTTGTTTTGTCAGTGCCTTTTTGTTTGTCGTACCGTTCACAGGAAGTGGACTGTTTTTTTTTCTTCGCTGTGTCCTTGTTAGCTAGCAAACTAGTTAACTGCCATTAGAGACAAGCCAATGTGTACCATGTGGAAAGATGAGTTAAACTGCGCCTAAAGAGTCCCTTAGGAAAGATACTGACGCTTGGCTGTTGGAAATAGCACCATGTTACGTATCGGGAGAAAAGCAACCTGGTAAATAGATTTGCGGAAGGAAATAATAGCAAAAGGAAGTGCTAGCTAGCTGCATGAAGCGGCTCCTTTGACAGCTCAGGACATTCTCGTTAGCTTTAATAAGGTTTTAATAGCTCAATGAAACAATCTGCTACAATACTATGGGTTAATTTGTTACATTTGTTACACTGTGCAATTTTGCTTAAGTTAGTGTCAAAAAGAAGTTTCAGAGTAAAAGAATAATATATTTTTAAAAACCGCTGCAAAGCTAGTACTGTTAGTTTCAACAGTGTGTTATCTATCGTTACTTCTGGTCGTTTTGAATCTTCCCTCAGAATTCCATAAAAGGAACTTTACTTTACATTATACATCGTTTTATGTTGCGTCCATAGTTTAGTATCAGATGTCTTTAGAAGACATAAAAAAGTTTTCTTCAAACGCACCACATTAACTATGGTGATTCTCGTGGCATTACTTTGTAAAAAAAATACTAGTTTGTTCAACTGAAAAGTCAGATGTGTAACGCCTAATTTTACTACTTATTTATGTAAATGTTTTCCCAAAATTGCTTTTTCATTTGCTCAATGTCCTATTACAAGTGTTTCTCATTTAATGCTTTGTATTTGTACATCAACTACAAACACTTTGTAGAAATTGACACCATTCTTATACATAGCTGAATTAATTATAGAGAATTTGTTAGAATTGGAGTCAAACAAATGCATACTTTTAAGCATCTTATTGGTCCTAAAACTTGTTTAAATGTCTGGCTTCCCACAGAAGTAAACTTTTCCCATAAAGAGGGGGAGCTTTATGTTAACATTAAACTTTTTGAAAATATATGGATTCTCTTACCATCAATAATTACGGATTTAGGCTGAACTGATAATAGTGTCAATATGTCATTTTATTTGAACATTTATGTGGAGATTTAGATTATCATCCTTGTACTATACCCATTTGTTCTAAAGCATAGTTTCTTATGTAACCACATTGCAGCTTAAACTTTTTTTCCCCCACTTTAGCATGGCCTGTAAGAGCCTGGTCTCAACCAATATGGGTATAAGGTTCCGGGTCCCATTGCAGAAGCTCCACCCTCTGTCCCGTGCCATCCATCACCGCTACTGTGGCAACAGTAACCCTCAGCGAACTCCTCATCGCACCGCAGCCCGCTACTTTACTTCAATTTCTCGGTTGCCCATGCGGCCTCCAAAGCCAAATCCAGGGTCAGGAGGGCATAACTACCAACAACAGCGCAACTTTTGGGTGGCTCGCCTCGCTGCTCGGCTGTTAAAGCTCAGATACATTCTGCTTGGTTCAGCAGTGGGAGGAGGGTACACAGCTAAGAAGGTCAGTAAAAATGTTGTTTTGCACAAAATGATAAGAAATATGTTATATTCCTGTATTTGTGATAGTGCATATTTGCTGACAGTTTTTGTTTCCATTACTAGACATATGATGAATGGAAAGACATGCTTCCTGATTTTAGTGAATATAACTGGGTTATTCCTGATTTTGTGTGGGAACTAAGTGAACAAATTGATCTTGGTAAGTGTATTTTTTTTTTAAATTAAATAATGATTAATGATGTTGGTCAGAGGTCCTGAACCTTTAAGGTTAAAGAGCTGTTTGGTACCGTTTCATATGGACCAAAACCCAGTAAGAGCCACAAAAAAGTTTTTTTTTTTTAATAAATTAGAAAAAATGCATTTTATTTATGTTCTTGTGGCCATTCATTTATGAAAATATAAATAGCCCGCATGTGGTTCTGATTCTCCATGTTACAGACCTTTTTCTTTCTGCAGAGAAACTGGCCAAAGCTCTCCCAGAAATGGAAGAAATTGCCAAACTGCTTCCTGATCTCGAAAAAATTGGAGAGAACTTCACCTTTCTAAAAAGCCTCCTTTCCTCTGGTTAGTACACAATTTTTTTGTTTTTTTGTTTCTGATAATACTTATTGACGAAACTTGTAGATATTGCTTACAATAAATCCACTTATTATAATTCTTCTTAGCAGTGTAGAAATGTCATCGAATTTTTCTTTATCTAAGACATTATCAAAAAAACATTTAAAAGGCAGCAGAACATTTATCCTCACATTTTTATGTACATTATTTTTGACTGGACACCAGTCAACACCAGACTGGTATATAAGTGTCTGTGACATGTCATTTTATCTTCAATTCATTTAACCTGTTTCTGAAAATGATTGTAGATGAGATGAATAAAGATAAAATTCAATTTCTCAAATGCTTATTTTCCAGTTGCTGGTAATGGTTTTAAGAAGAAAATTGTCTGTTTAAGTCATCTGTGGACACATTTCCTTTCTAACTAAATCAATTATTTGGATTTCTTGTAAAAAATAAACTCTGATTTGTTTTCGCCTCTAAAGAAACATTAAACTGTGGGATAATATTGGTAAACCTTCAACAACAAGTTTTTAAGTAGACTTTATTATTATTTCTTCTTTCTAAGGAACCTTTCTACATCTCGCTCTGGGTATAATCAACGCTATGTTTGGGGTGTAATTTTTTTTGGAGGGAAGCAAAGTCGTATTAGTGATGTTCTTTTTTTTAAATGCTGTCAAAGCAGGTTTTTGAAAAATATTATTTGTATTATTAAATTCAAGGAAGACTTTCCTCAACTGAAACCATGTCTGAGACTTTTCACAAAAAATTTATATTTTGATTCAAAATTAGCTGTTGCACTGATTCACATCAGAACTTTTAGTAATTCTACATTTCTTACTTACTGACTAAACTGCAAAAGCTATCTATGGGTTATTAAACTGTGTTCCTGCTTTGACCGTCACCCCCTTGCCTCTGTCTTTTATGATTTTTTTATCTTGTGTGCTTCCTTTCTCTTACCCCGTGCTGTCCCCCTTCCACATTCTTTACAGGTTTGAGTTTGGGTAGTGAAGTCAAAGGAGCCTCTGGTGTACATCTTTTGTTAGGTGTGTAAACCATGTATTTAGTAACGCCGCCCCTTACCTTTCTTTTTCTTTGTTGATGATTTTTTTTCTCCATCAAATAGGTAGTGGGCAAGCTATGCGCCTTTTGGGGGAGATAGGCTAGTTCCTGGATTATTCATACAGAATCTGAATATGTTGCCATTTTTGGGGGAGTTAACTGGCTTTCAGTGTTAAGAAAAAAAATTATTTTCATCATGCTGGCATTCAGTTTTTTGAATTGTATGGCTTATGTTTAATTGAATCAGTAAAACTAGATTTGTTTGCCTGTTTCTCTGATTCAGTTCTTATAAAACTTCAAAGGTTAGAATTTTGTTTAAAAGCAAAAAATTCAAGATGTAAGATGGCTTTTTTTTTTTTTTTTGCCTGTAGTGTGTCCCCTCTCTTTTTCTTAATCAACTCTAACTTGACTGTTTTTGGCTTCACTTTTTCTACCTTGGGTTATTTTTTTGCCTCCTTTGACTTCCACCCTTTCTCTAACCTGCTTCTTTGGGTTTTCGCTTATGTTTTTAAATTAAACTTTCATTTCTATACATTCTGGTAGTTTCTAACTATTCATATTTTGAACACCTACATTTCTCTCTGCATTTGGACTTTCAGATGTTTGGAAAATGCTCACAAAAAATATCAGTTGTGAGTTTTTTGTTATGCTGTATTTGACCCACATTTTACAAAGTGTCAAAGTCAACATAAGTGTCAAAGTTTTGACACTGCAGGGTTTTTCCAAACATTTGAAATAAATCCCACTGGTATTTGATTTTGTGGTTATAAACATGCTTAATATATTAAACACAGTTTTTGGTGCTTCCGTTAGTCCCGTTTTCCCTGTTTTTTATTTATTTATTTTTGTCTTTGGTAGAAACTTCAAGTGATCCTGCTTTAAAAGCTACAGATGCTTCAACCACAGCCTCCCATGATGCCGGTGACAAGCAGTACAAAAAGGCAAGTTTACAAAGGCGGTGATGGATCTTTGTTCTCGCTGCACCTGAGCATCTCCTTTTCCTCAAGATCCTTTTAAACTACTTCCATTTTAAGAAATTAAAATTTTATTTGAAATGTAGATTTTATATATTTGTCATGTTCACACAGTAATATGTGGATACTGACCTTCAAAAATCATGCATGGGCTTTATATAAAAATGTGAATTTGTGTTCTTGTTTGTACTCTTAAAAAGTTGCTCTTTAAAGTTTTTTGTTTGTTTGTTTTTGGATGGATAGTGGTACTATTGGTTGATAACCTATGCTTTTGGATGAACATTTTCATCTGGCAGTGGCAGTTTTCTCTGACATTTTTTTTAAAAATTAAAACGATCAATTGGATTCTTGTATGATAGAAGTTAATTTTACAACAGATTAGACTGTTACACAGATGTTAAAAGGTTCCAAACTTGCCATTTTTTCCACACTCAATCCAAGAGTTTGTTAGGTATCACACTGGCTTTTTTTCATCAGATGAAGTTGTTATTTGGCCATACCGGATAAACCAGAAACAACCCTAACATTTTTCCCCTCCATGCAGCTTGACTCAAAGCTTTATGTTAAATTTGTATCTATTTCTGGAGAAAATGATTTGGGTTTTTCTGTTTGTGTGTCTTTTCTGTGTTTTCATCAGTGTCATGTTGCTTTTTTTTTTTCTTTTTTTGTCTTTTGTTCAATGTATGAACTTTATAGAAAAATGAACAGAATGTGAAAGTCTGCCAGTGAAAGAGGGCATTCCTCTCCTATTCCCTGCTTTTACCCTGAACGCCTGGTCACCAACATGAACACAGCCTGATTTTAGTAATAATTTGAGAATTGAATATCTATTATGTTGTGCAATTCCCAAATGAATTGAACAGTATATCTATCATGTTGGGGACTTTGAACTGTGATATTTTCCATCTGCTTGCTTTGCTTATTTACATTTTCATGTTTAATCATCAGACTTTCATTTATCAGGTATAGGTAAGGCTTTGCTGCAGCTCATGAAAATGTGGTGGAAAATGCTTGATGGATAGTGTACTGTTAGTCTGAATTACTTTTGTTAGTTTTAAATGTAATCGATGGAGAGCTGAAGTTATCACCGTAATGATCACAGTCCTCTTTGGCTCTCTACAATGAGGAAAAGTAACAGGATCACAGTTGATGCAGTTTTTGCTGAGGCGCCCAGCCTGCTTTCAGCTTGATTTCAAAGGAGACTGACTATCGGGTCACACTGATCAACCTTGACAATTTCATTGCCAGCTGCCCAGGCCAGCCTCCCTGCGGTGGAATGCAGCAGCAACCTGCATGGCTGACCAGCTCCCCTGTTGATTTATTTTTGCTCCTCCTTCCTCTCTCTCACTTTGACGTACCCTAGCAGGGTCTGCTCGGCGAGCTCATTCTTATTCAGCAGCAGATCCAGCGGCACGAGGAGGAAGTCCGACGGGCCGCTGCTACCAATAGTGCGCGCCCCCCATCACCAGAGTCAACTCCCAGTGCGTCTCCGAGCCCAAGCCCCCCTCAACTGAATCGCAAGGTGAAGGTCCCACCCGACTTAGATCTGTCCCGTCCCACCATAGGCTCTTAAAACATTACAGCTACAATAGAATTTGACATTAATGCAATAAAACTTGATTACTGGATTTTTACTATTTACTTAAAACAGTAAAATCGCTGTCCTTTCCTCCAAAATGGACAACTAAGACAATAATAAAATTCCAGACAAATACCATTTCTAAGTGTTGGGCAAAAAAATCATTAAGTCGCCTTTAATTAGATACTTATAAGTGCTTACTGCACTTATAAAGTGAATTTCACTTTGATTAGCCTTTAATAAGTTGGCTCTGATGCTCTTTCACCTCTTAGTTTCCCTTCCAGATGCTATGACCTATCAATCCAGTTAAATCTTATCCCCACAGTAGCAGTAGTCACCTTGTGTGAACTTGCGATAGTCTGAGGTTGGGGCAGGCATGCACAGTTCGTCACTGACTTACATCAGAAAATAATCCACTTGCCCAGCTTTGCTTTAGATTGTGGGCAGCTGCAATCCAAAAAGGCTTGTATTAAATGGAGTGGTGATCTGCATGGTGTGAGCTGCATTTTTGAAAAGGGCATGAGTGAACTGAACTTTAATTCAAAAGGTTGATTACCGAATCTAAAGCTGGAATGAAGCCTCTGGGGTTAGTAATTTAAGATAGCGTTATTAATATGTTTTTCAAAGTTCATAACCAAGTTTTCCAGAGAGGAAATAGTTCTGTGAAGTACTTGGATTTGTTTGTCATGTACTTTTTTCATTTTACTGTTCTTTATTGTTTGCTGTGTTTCCTCCTTTTTGTCTGAGAAAAATGTAATCAAACTGTTTTCATGGTTTTTTGGTTAATTTTGGCCCAACTGTGCGGGGCTCTCTGTGATTTTTTATTATTTTTAATTTGCTCTACAATCATTCAGATCAAAGCTGAGCAGACTTCTGCCTGAAAGGTTTCAACTTCCTCTGCTTTAACCTGACTTTCCCTGTAATACAGTTTGCATGTTTAAAAGCTTGGAGATGCTGGTGGAACTTCCTTTGAATTTGAACTGTAAGAGCAGCATGGAAACCACGATTAGAAAAACACAGAGAAATAACACTGCTTGTTGCTGTTTTTTTCTGTTTGTCCTGTTCCTTTTAGACATCAGACAGAGAAAAGATTGACCAGCTTCAAGAAGAGATGCTGCGCACTCAGGTACAGTGTGTTGTATTTTATTTTTTGTCTTCTAATTTTACATTTGCCAAAAAAAACCTCAATAATCATATAATTAATGTCTGTGGCAATTAAAGAAACATGTTTTTACTTTTCTTTTTACTTTAAAAATTAAACTTTAATGATTTATTTTCTAATCTTATTCATCTATTCTTTCCTTCGGAAGTGTCTAATGCTCAATGAATATTTTTATTTCCCCTTTTAGCTAAAGTATCAGCGCATGCTTGAGAGACTCGAGAAGGAAAATAAAGAGTTAAGGAAAGTGGTTCTGCAGAAAGACGATAAAGGGATTCACCAAAGGAAAGTGAAGGTGAGCTGTTTCTCTACTTTCTCTGTTGGCATTACTGTTTTAGAGCACAGAATTTAGGTGTGTTTCAGTGGAGGGAACTGTAACAAATTCTTAGTTAACAGGTTTTCAGAACAAAATTGGAATTGCGTTGAATTTCATTCCCTTTGTATCTACTTTTACAGAAGTCTCTCATTGACCTGTATTCAGAAGTCCTTGACATCTTGTCTGACTATGATGCCAACTACAACACTCAAGACCATTTGCCTCGGGTAGGAAGCTCCTTCAGCCTTATTTCTGCTGCGAACTGAATCCAAAATGTTTTAATTATGTTGACTTTATAGCTAATCTGGCTAATTGTGGTAAGAATTCATTTTAATTAAGAATCTTGCCAGACCTAAAGCACATGATGATTATTATTATTTCTAGTCATTTAGTTGTAGAGTTCTTCATTTAAGATCCATTCTATAATCAGGTTTTCTTCCTCCTGTTCAGGTGGTTGTGGTTGGAGATCAGAGCGCTGGGAAAACCAGCGTGCTTGAGATGATCGCTCAGGCCAGGATCTTCCCCAGGGGCTCTGGAGAAATGATGACACGTTCTCCTGTTAAGGTTATTGAAGCTGCTTAACCGAGTGTTTTTAAAAGAGCAATATAAAGAACTGGATATTGACATTCATGTGTCTTTATGTAGATGTTTAGGATGCAATTAAAATTATGAAAAATTCTTTCATTTTGCAGGTAACACTAAGCGAGGGCCCCCATCACGTTGCTATTTTCAAAGACAGTGGCCGAGAGTTTGACCTTACTAAAGAGGAAGATGTAAGTCCCAGATTCCTCACAAACTTTTTTAGAGAAAACATTTTCACACTGTGGTGTTTCATCTGATATTTTGCAGCTGGCTGCCCTGAGGCATGAGATTGAGCTGAGGATGAGGAAGAGTGTGAAGGAGGGGCAGACAGTCAGCTCTGAGGTCAGACTTTTCATTCAGATATGAACCTGCTGATCTCTTTTGTTTTGTTTTATAAGTTCATGACTTTAATGTTTTCCTTTTTTAGACAATATCCTTGAGTGTTAAGGGTCCGGGCATCCAGAGGATGGTGCTTGTCGACTTACCAGGTGTCATTAGTGTGAGTACACATTTTTAAATGACAGTAAAGAAGGTTTTTCGTTTTCTAATCATTTATTCATTGATTTTAATTAAATCGGTTAACAATGTTAGTTTTGCAGCTTTGTTTTATTATATTTTTTGATAGAAACATTCTCATAAAGCTGAAGTTGAATATTTGTCTACAAATTGGGCATACGAAGTTAACTTTCTCCGTCTTTCTCAGACTGTGACGACAGGCATGGCTTCAGATACTAAGGATACCATTTTTAGCATCAGCAAGGCCTACATGCAAAACCCCAATGCTATCATTCTCTGCATTCAGGGTGAGCCGTGAGCAAATAATGCAAATTTAACACATCGATAAAAGAGTAAGCAGAGGCTGATCTGAGTTTCTAAGCTTCCTTTTATTTTTCTTCTTTCCTCTCTTGGGTTTTTTCTTTTCTCTCAGATGGCAGTGTGGATGCAGAGCGAAGCATTGTAACGGACTTGGTGAGCCAGATGGACCCTCAGGGGAAGAGGACCATCTTTGTCCTTACCAAAGTTGATTTGGCTGAAAAGAATTTGGCCAGTCCGAGCAGAGTAAGAGGACCACACTGTCTACTTAATGTTCCTAGAGGGCTTAATGCTTAATTGTGTGATAAATCTCGTTATAGTTAATCATCTTGAGATTTAAAAAAATTGTTTTATTTTAAAGACATTCTATATAAAAATGCATATTATATTAAAGTTTTAACAAATGCACTGTTCACTATATTACCCTTTTTGCAACTTCTCCACAAGAGGGAGCTCAATCCTCCTCTTTTTGAGTCACTACTATGTTTTTCTTTTCCGCTCTACAGTCTCTCAAGAGAACTACTTCCCTTCTTTATTTTCCAGGTGAACCTGTCCTAGTTTTCTTAATTTCCTGGATTGTATGTTTTTTGTTAATTAAAATCACCTTATCTGGCTGATCAGAAGTAGGATTTGGTTACATGGGAAGCATGCAGGGCAGGAGCACTTCAGGACCAAGGTTAGGGACCACTTGATGGTGACTATAGAGCCATAAATTTACCCGCTTTCTTTTTCAGATCCAACAAATAGTGGAAGGCAAGCTGTTCCCCATGAAAGCCCTGGGCTATTTTGCTGTAGTGACGGGAAAAGGTAAACTTTGGTTAAAAATACTGCGTACACTCTAAAAAAATCTGTAAGAATGTCTTTAAAATAATAATCTTGTTCACTCATAAAGGGAGCAGTGGTGAAAGCATTGAGTCAATAAAAGACTATGAAGAAGACTTTTTCCAGAATTCCCGATTGCTAAGGCAAGTTATGTCTTAAATTAAACAATTCTAGTTCCTGAATCTATGTACTTTAAGAGCATGGTAATTTATGAATTCTTTCAGGGATGGCATGTTAAAAGCTCATCAAGTGACCACAAAGAACTTGAGCCTGGCCGTTTCTGATTGTTTCTGGAAGATGGTCAGGGAGTCTGTGGAGCAGCAAGCCGATGTCTTCAAAGGTGTGACTGTAATTTTTATTCCACAGGGGGTTGATGTTTTTTTTTTCCCATTTTGAATTAATTTTTTTAAACAATACATTTTTAAGTGGAAATCTATTTTTAATATTCATAAAGTGAATGCCATTGTAGAGATCATTATCATAAACTGAGCAGTGAGCTGACAGCACCCTCTCGGCTCCTCAGTGTACTCGGCTCTCGAGTCATTCCGCTCCTCTACCCCCTCCCTACAATTAGTCTAGACTACAACAGCCCATTGCTAACAGCAGAGGAGATTTATGGCTGTGACACTACAATTCCTATAGGTCCATAGTCTTCTATATTGATCCATATCCCATCAAATCACACGCAGCCAGCCTCCATCCTCCCTTCTTGGCGCCACAGCAGCTTCACGAAGCAGCAATTAGACTAATCTGCACTGTGGATAGGGAGTTGAGGAAAGGGACAGCAAGCTTGGTGTGCCAGCGTATAAAGTCTTTTGTCTCTGTGCTTATATGTGAGCACTAAAGCTCTGACATTTGATAAAGTGGAGGTTATTGGCCCCATTGCTGCACCTTTTATGAGAGCAGTTAAGAGGGTGAGCGTTCTCAGCCTATGATTAAAGGATGGGCACCATTAGCAAGCTGAAAGTGGCCCTTATATCATAGCAGGTTAAAACAAACCAAGCACTGCCTTCTGTCTGCTCATTGCTTGTTGACTTTAAGGCACGGGATTTTGATGAAGCAAAAGATCAGGGGAGAAGGATTTGTTTAAAGTAGATCAGCTTCAACCAGCATGTCATCCACTGTCCATGATAGGCTGTTCTTTTAACTGCTTAATTAGATAACAACTGTTGTCCTATTATGAATTATTCATTTTTTACTATATAATGTATATTTGAAGATAAAATTGAATAAATAAATGCATTTTCTTGTATGTTTTCATTCTACAGCATCACGATTCAACCTGGAAACGGAGTGGAAGAACAATTATCCTCGTCTGAGAGAACTCGACCGAGTAGGAACCTGAACAGCCCATTTTCACTGTTCTGTCTTATTCATAGAAACTCTTTTTTTTTTTTAAAGTTATGAATGTTGTTGATAAATCTGTTTTCTGCTTTTTCCTTTGCAGCAATAATGTTGTTTTGTTTTTTTCTTTTTAGAATGAACTTTTTGAAAAGGCCAAAAATGAAATCTTGGATGAAGTCATTAGCTTAAGTCAAGTCACTCCACAACACTGGTAAGCTTAGTATTTACAAGTATTAATTAATTTTAGTTACGGTTATAAATTATTGTTATAAATATTGGCGTTATTAAGGAGATCTCTCCTAAGAAAACCAACACAGATGTTTAACTTCCTGTTTTTGGTGTGTTTTTATGTAGCAGCTATAGCATGCACCCTTAATAATAGGTGCAAAGCTTTATGTAAAATAGCAAACTGCTGCTCTGTCACTAAAGCATGTTTCTGCATCTTTTTTAGCTTGGCTGCAGTGAAGAAAACTTAGTATAAATGAGATGTTTGCATGGCCATCCTCCATACTGCATGCCTTTAGTTCTTGGAGATCAATAATCTGATGAATGGCCCATGGACAGAGCGGGGGAGTGGGACGTGGTGTGCTGTTAGATGGCGAACATTATTGGAGGGAGCATTTCTCTGTGGTGAGAAGCGCCAGCTGGAACAAAAGAGGAGCTCAGTGAAATATGAGAGCGTTTTATGATAAATGAGAGAGGTGTGCAGCATTGCTGTGTTACCGAGAGGGACTCGAGGCTCCAGGGAACCATGGTTTCATTGAAGAGTCACACCACACTTCAGAGAGCTGGAGAAAGCTGTGACACTGTTAACAGCTAAAAGCATCACGGTAGAGCTGTATTGGGATTTAGTGTTAAGCTGAACATCAGTTGTTCTGACTGCAAAAGTCAGAGCATGCTTAAAGACCCACTCCAATAAAAATCATGTTTTTGGTGTTTTTAACATGTTCTTGTGGCATTTTTCTGATGATGGAGGAGATGTATTCAGAAAATTAGGCGCAAAGTTGTATATTGTGTATTTCTTTTTTTCAAATCAATGTGATTTAGGAGCAGACAAAAAAAAGGCTATATTGAAAAAGGCTTATTTGTGAAGTAGAAATATGCTGGGCAGGCCGCAAACTCCCTCTTCTGAGCTCCCAGCAATGGGGATGGGAAGAGGGGAGGGGTTCCACTCACAACTCAGAGGTAAATTTCTGATGGACTACTGCCACTCTGCAGAAGCTATGTCTTAGAAAACAACTTGTGTTTTTTATCTAAAAACAGCATAATATAATTAAAATACCACTGGGAAAACACTTTTAAAATGAATCAAAAGACGATCAGAGTGGGAATTAAAGATACAGGATGAGGTTGAATTCAACAGACAACTTTACTCTAAATTATGGTTTTTGCTGTTTGTTTTATTTTTTCACCTGACTTGAAAGGCAAGTTTTCAGGAGAATTCATAACTTCAAAAAGTGAACATTTACTCAATTGAAGGTATTTATTGTGGAGTTAGGAGAAGACAAAGGTAGAAACAACATATTATAACAATGTACTTTAAACGAACTAACAGCTCTTTGATTGTCTTATTTTTTATGCTAAAAGGGAAGCTATTCTACAGAAGAAGCTTTGGGAACGTGTCTCCACACATGTCATCGAGAACATTTATCTACCTGCTGCCCAAACAATGGACTCTGGTACCTTTAATACCACTGTGGATATAAAGCTGAAACAGTGGACTGACAAGCAGCTTCCACACAAAGCACTTGAGGTGAAGATTTTTTATATCTCTTTTATGAAATGAAAAGTCTTGACTGTTGCACACATAAGTTTGCTTTTGTTCATTTCCATCAGTTTTACGTATGCATGAAGAAATGTAAATTTAAAAAAATAAAGTTTTCATTTATTAATGAATAAATAATATTTTTTCTCTTCTAAAACCAGTTATCTAGCTCTTGTTAGTATCTTTTTTTTCTAATGACAAAAATGTTAAAACTTAATATTGAAAATTGCCAATTTAGGGTTTTTTAGTGCCAGACCTTCTAATTCCTCACCACTTTTTCTTCTTCAGGTTGCCTGGGAGACATTGCAAGAGGAATTTGCCCGTTTCATGGCTGAATACAAAGGCAAAGACCAGGATGACATTTTTGACAAGTTGAAGGAGGCTGTGAAAGACGAGGGCATCAAGAGGCATAAATGGAACGAAAGAGCCCTGGACAGCCTGGTAAACAAAGAAGCCATTCTTTGTTAATGCACAGATGCAGCGTGCATGTGCACTTGTTGATTTGTCCTTCCACAGTTTTTATCAGAATATGTGACTTTCACAAAGATTCTTTACCACTGAGATTTAAGCTGAACTGCAATGTAAATGTTTGTGGCAGAGGGTGATCCAGCACAATGCTCTGGAAGACCGCTCGATCACCGACAAGCCTCAGTGGGATGCAGCGATCCAGTTCATGGAGGAAACTTTGCAGTCCCGCCTCAGAGACAGTATGTTTGCTGTCGCTCTTCTTTTGTTTCAAAGTCTTATTTGGAAAAAAAATCAAGTGGAAGTGACTACTTTTACTGCACGCACTAATTTTTTAATTAATTAGTAACTAATTTGGCTCTATTTAAATGAAAACAATAGTGATTAAAGTCTTTTAAAAAAAGGAGAACTTTTTTTGTCTGATTTTAAACCGCAGCCACACAACTCTCCTATCTGCTTGGAGCTCAGCAGATTATACCCAAAAGAAGATTTATCATTCATAAATGCTGATTCTTAAAAATTATTATTATACTGAAATGATAGTCGGTCATGTAAAACTCTGTAATGGGAAGAAGTGATTGAGTTTCAGATATTTCTCAGTGTCTGGTTAACTTTCTGCTGCTTATTTTCCTTAAAGGACTTCTTAAGTCTAAAATAGTATAGAAAATTAAAAGAATACTTAAAATCTTATTTGAAATCTGGCAGTTAGTTTATTTGGTGCTTTTTTATTTTAATCTAAGCTTACAAGGAACATTCAACATGTTATAATGGTACTTAACACTGTTAAAACTAGTGCTGTCAATCGATTAAAAACATTAATCCGATTAATCACTCTTTTGGATCGTCATTTACAATTGATCACTATGTTTTACTAGGTGCATTTTATACAGCAATACGGGGCTTTTGAACAAAAAAATTGGCCAGAGAGAACATTTTTCCTTCATTTTTATTGTCTGAAATGTTTTAATTTGTAAAGTGTAAACTCAGATATCCCAGAAATGTAATTGGTGTGCACAAAACACATCAACAGTAAGACAAGCAGAACTTTAAAAACTTTTATGTCTACAGTATTACTCTAAGAAAACAAAGATGCTGAAATACAGCCATTAGAAACAAACCTTGTGTTTTTGCTCTTTTAATGATCCGGGTGAATACTCAAATCTGATTGGCTGCTGGGTGTTGATGCACATCTAAAAAAGATGCTCCAGTCACATAGACCAAATGTTTTATATCACTGCGCAGGCTTCTTTAAAAACAAACTTCTTTAACTTCTGGACTAAAACAAGTTGTAAGAGGGGAACTTTCTCTTCGAACTGATGCTTTTTTTCAACCTATCATGACGATCAGCACATATATCGCTTTCCGCTGCAGTCAAGGTCGGTGGCGGCGCTTTGTTGTGTTACCATGACAACGGGCCGCAATAACGTACTAAAAATGTATAAAATATTTATTCTTTTGTAAGTAATCATGGTATAAATGGGATAATTCCCAACGAAGTGTTCATTTTCAGAAATTAAAACATACCGTAAAAGCCTGAACTGTCCGACACAAGTGGCAGACTGTTGCTTCTTACGTGTAATTAATTTTTGTTAATAAATATTAACGTGTTAAATTGCGTGTGTTAACATTGACAGCCCTAGTTAAAACACAAAGTATATACACATCATTATTTTGTCTTTTAGCTACTTGGATATCTTTAAGGTCAATTAACCTTAACCTTTTTTTTTATAGCCGAATCAGTAATCAAAGACATGGTTGGTCCTGACTGGAAACAGAGGTGGTTAAACTGGAAGAGCCGAACACCAGATCAGGTCAGTTTTCCAGGAAATGGTATTTTCAGTGTCTACTTAAAACTGAAACTATTTATTTTTGGGCTTTAAAATATGTTATTGATAGGTTTAACTTTTATCAAATCCATTTCTTGTTTATAATGAGAACCTTAAATAGTCTTGTAGTTATGAACGCACTAATGGAAAAAGCTTACACTTTTCTCTCTTCTTCTAAAGCACATCCGTAATGAAACAAAAAATGAGCTGGATCGCTTGTTGAAGCTGCATGATGACCACACTGCATATTTGGCCAATGATGAAGTTACAACAGTCAGGAAGAACCTGGAGGGACGAGGAGTAGAGGTGGACCCAGTGCTGGTGAGATCAAACACCTTCACAGAAATTACAGCAGATTTTTTTGTTTTTGAACTTCAGATGCTGAAACCTTTTTTGTCTCTGGCCAGATCAAGGATACATGGCATCAGCTGTATCGCCGACACTTTTTGCAAAAGGCTTTAAGCCACTGCAACCTCTGCAAGAGAGGTTTCTATTACTATCAGAGACACTTTGTTGATTCAGAGGTAAGAAATGAGATGAGTAATGGTGAGCTCCACCTCTTATCTGGCTGTGTCACTCATCTTTTTCAATGTTATCCCAGCTGGAGTGCAATGATGTGGTTCTGTTCTGGAGGATCCAGAGGATGCTGATTATTACAGCCAACACTCTCAGACAGCAGCTGACCAACACAGAGGGTGAGTTCAGAGACCAGACACCAGACACAAACTTCACTCGCACAGATGTTTTTATTTCTAACATTTATTCAAACTTACCAGCTTGGCAGCTGGGTTTTTGAAAGCCTTTTTTAAATCTATCCTGAAGTAACTTGCTGTATTAGTAGATTGAAAGTTCAATAATTACAACAGTTGGTTATGAACAGTCCATACATTTAAAACTAATATAAATGATTGTGCTGCCATTGTTCTCAAATCTATAATTGTTAAAACAAACATCTGTTCTCTCATTCCTTTGCTGCTTCTATTGATACAATTACAATTCAGTATTATTATTCAATTAGGCATTGATTATTATCTCTTGCTTGTTTTTTATTTGTCTTTGCTGTTAGTGAGGCGGTTGGAGAAAAATGTAAAGGAGGTCTTGGATGACTTTGGAGAAGACACAGAGAAAAAGACCCAGCTAATCACAGGTCGCAGAGTCCAGCTGGCTGAAGATCTCAGTAAGACCGATTAACTCTCGCATAACAAAAAGTCACAACATATACAAATAGTTGATCATTAAATTGAATCACATTTATTTCTTATGTTGCTTTCATGCCTGTATGTTTGCTTACTCAGGTCAATTTCATAAACATTTAGGACATTATTCAACAAGTTCCTAGTTCTACTTGTTCCTAGTTCTCTTACTTGTCAGTAGAGGGCGCTGGTGCTTCAGCAAACGTCTGACCATCAAAGTCTACTTTAGTTAATTTATTAAGATCACAATTTATATCATGTGACATGTTGCTTGTCTAGCTTACTGCAAAAAAAAAAAAAAAGTATTCATTTTTTAGTTTGATCAAACCTTTCTTTAAAAAAAGTACTTTTTGTCAAACTTTGCAACCATAACATAATAGAAGTTTAAATGTGTTTATTTTATTATTAAATTTTACCTTATTATTCACTTGAATGCTTTCAAATCTATAGATCTATTTTTTTCCGTGAGTTTTGTCACATGTTAGCTTTTTCCCCGGGGGGAATTTATTTGACCAGATTTAATTGTCTCAAGGTCCTGAAAAGAGGGAATCCTAAAATGATCCAGTTACCATTAGGGTTGACTGCTTGCCACAGTCACATTAAAAAAACTTTTTACTGCCCACATCTTTTTGTAGCTTTACGTTAATAACAATGTTCCTCGATAAGTGTCAACCAAAATATTTCTTTCAGCTTTTATGCTTTGCTTTTCATTCAAAATCCAAGGT
This sequence comes from Adrianichthys oophorus, assembly GCA_036245035.1. Lineage (NCBI taxonomy): Eukaryota > Metazoa > Chordata > Actinopteri > Beloniformes > Adrianichthyidae > Adrianichthys > Adrianichthys oophorus. Next base: position 15,282,698 of record BSAI01000138.1, read on the forward strand.
ACCTGTGAGTCATGCAACCAACCTTTTGTCTATTTATAATAAACTTTGAAAAACATTACATTATCTGCACAACATGTGCCTTTTTGTTGTTGTTTTTATATTTTGCCACAATATTCCAGGACACTGGAGATGTCACCACTTCTGAATCACTTTTGTCTAATATGGTAAAAAAATTTTTTTTTTTTTTATTCATCTGCAAAAATGTCCAGAAATAGGTTTGGTGACAAATCCTCAAGTTATGAAGGGAGCCAGTTTGGATCAGATTGTTTTGTGCTTTTTATTTCTATCTTAACTTATTAAGTTTTGATGCTTTTCAATGGCATTATTTAGCTTAAACTATTTTAGTGTGGACTCTGAATGTTCTTATTAAGTAACTTTTCTTAAAGGCTAACATTTTTCTATCAATTTGCAACACTAGACATTAATCTCAGCAATTTATTGTGAATATTTAAGACACATTACAGTAATGAGAAAGTGTTGCTGCATTTGTTTCTGAGTGTGACTCAGCTGTGGTGATGGAGCTGTGAAACAACTTTTATCGTCCTTAAGTTTAAGACTCTTCAACGACTGACCCCACATGGCAGCTTCTACCACAAAACACATGACTTAGCTAAAATAATGTCTAACAAAGCCTCCCCTGTTTATTTGTTTTTATCAGTCACGCAGAGTAAGATAAAAAAAAAAATACTCAACATTTCCTTCTAGCTGGAAAAAAAGGATATAAGAAGGAAAAATTGGTAAAAATTTAGGAAAGAGGAAATGATTGTGAACTAGGATAGAAATGTGCTCCCCAGGGCATTCTGCTGTAAACCTCTGCTCTGCCCCACTTACAGACCGAGTCAGCTCATGTTACAAACGCAGGTGTGTGTGTCAGCGAGAAAGCATGTGAATGAACGGTACAGTGTGAGTGTGTGTGTCTGTCAAAAGTGTGCCAGACCAGCTGTGTGGCACCGGGCCATCCCTGGAGCTCAGCCCAGCCCTAATGTGCTAGAGCAGAGTGGTGGGCTGTCACTGCTGTGTATGCAGCACATAGAGTGTGCCTGGACATAAAGTTTAGATGAAAACAGTAAACAAAAACTTAGGGTACGCATTAGAATAAAAGGGAATATTACTGTACTTCCAATACAAATTAGGATGATCCATTTTTTCCACATTAACTGACCCACATTTTATTCTAAATGTTTCCTCGTGAACTCAAACTCTATGTTTTGAGCACATTTGTTTAATGATCTGTTCAGATTTTCTAAATGGTATAAATTGCATTCTGTAGTTCTGGCTTTGGATGACAGCAGAAGTTTCACTGGGGGGTTTGTGCTGCTATAACCCATGCAGTGCATTCTAAAAGAGGCTCTGCCAACATGTGTTTTTATGACAACTTGTTTTTACTATTCTTCTCTTCAACGTAACTTGTTTTTACCTTTTACTTTTTGGCAGTAAAAATGCATCTCTATACAAATACTGCGTATCACTGTGCATTCCTTTAGATCCACTTGATAATTATCTATTTTTTTTAAACGGTTCTCTGAAATACTCAGAAACGCAGGTTTTAATCTTCAATTATTTTATATATGTCCCCCATCATGAGAAAAATGCTACAGAAACATGTTTAAAAACAGGATTTTCATTGAAGTGGGTCTTCAAGCCCTTCATCTAGTGCATAAATGGATTGAAATGTAGCCTTGGGATGGACTAGCTAGATTTTTGTCTGTATTTAGGAATTCTTTTTTGTGCTTGAAATAAAAAATCGTACACTGCTTTGAATTTTTGACCCTTGAAATAAAGTCCATTAGTTCCTCAGTTTTTGTTGCTGGCACGTTTTGGAGCTGCTGCATATGAACACCTGGGTGCTGCGCAACCTCTTACAATAAATCCATAATCTTGACTGCAGGCGTTTTGGCACTGATGAATGCAGTAATGCATGAAAAATTATAGATTGCAGCTTTTGTGTTGTAAGGTTATCAGAGGGTTAAGGGATGAGAGGTGTCAACAGAAAGTGCTCTAAAAGCGGTGCTAATGTGTGAAGTGTTTGCGTGTTTGCACATGCTCTCACTTTCTCCTCCTCTTTTTTTGGGTGTTGAAGCAGAAAACAATAAAGCTGTGGTTGTCCAGGCCTGTTCGGCGGAATGTCCTCTCAGGCTCACGCTCGCTCCGTTTCCTTTCATCTACTGCCCCTCGTCCTCCTCACAGCACTTTCTTTCAGTGTGATTAGTGAGGCTCAGTAGAAAAGTTCTCTGTCTGAAAGTGCTGTGATGACATGTGCTTGCATTAGGTAACACAACAAATTTTCAAAATCACATCTTACTGTTTTATTTGGAGGAGGAAGAAGGTAGAAACCGGTGCTACTGGTGTGAGTGTGTCTTTAACATTTCTGCTGCAAGTACTTCACACTGTCAAAAAAACCCAAATTGGATATCCTAAAGAAGCTTCCATCTTTGTAAAGCAAAGTACTTGATACCGCATTCTGTGATGGAGAATAAGGGCATCCAAACGTTGCTCCGTATGTTCCAGCTGAAATATAAGGACAAGTAACGCTTGTACTTCAATCGCCACAGAATCATACCTCACAATAACTGCTCATTTTATAATCAAAGACTGATAGCTAAAATCTCATGTCCTCTAAACTCAGAGGATAACTGAAAGTCACTCTGAAAGCTGCATTGATAATCATTTCATAATGGAATTGTAGCCTCCTGAATCGTAATCAAGTCGTGAGGTGCCTCAAGATTCACACTCCTATCACCCACCTTCTCTTGCTACTGAAATGGTTACAGTTTCATTTTGGACAAAAAGTTCTAAAGGGATGTTTTATAAGGCTAAAAGATTGTAAAAGTCAATTATTAGAATAGTTGTATACATCTGTTGGCTATTCAGTGTCTTAAAGTGCTCCAACTTGCCAATTTTCTGTTGAATTATGACATAGACTTCCCCCTTTAAGTTGTGTTTTATTCTAAATCACACACCTGCAATTCAGCAAGTCAAAGCTATAGGTCAAGCTTTTTTTTTTTTTGGCAGATTTGAGATCCAGAAGGAATCTCCTTCTGCTAAGAGTGGATTCCAAAACAGCTGGTAAATATGTGGGCAGAAACTGATCAATCATATTGCCTCCCTGCCTTATGTCAATGAAGGTATTGTGTTATTGCTAATGCACTCATAGAAATATTCTTTTATTTATTGAAATATGTCAATTTCAGGCTATCGGTAAGCAAACCCTCTTTCAGACAGACCCAGAACACTAAACAGGTCCAATGCAGAATGCCATTTGATTTTCAGTTTTTCTATTTTTACAGTATATTCCATGTTTCCATTGGTTTGCATTAGCCAGTTAAATCATGTTGGCGGTTTATTGATGTTGAGTGGGCGTAGTTGCAACTAAGGTTTTCAACATGTTTGATCTAGTTAGGCCTGAAGCATCCTCTACCATGCTAACTGAAGCATTCTTAGGTCTTAACAGGCTAAGCTCATTGATGACTAACAAAATAAATTAGACTGAAGTTGGCTGCTTCCTTGTGATGATCACACTGAACAAACAGCAGCTGCAAATACTCAGAACCACACTTTCGATGGCAGGGAAAACAGCAGGAAAAGGAGGAAATCCCTCGTCTTGCGTATTTTCTGAATCATTCCTGCAGACATTTCCATGCTAAAAAGGTAGCTTTTGATTCTTGTGTCATTTAAAAAAAAAAAAAGCCAAATACATTTTATGTCCTAAAAACCACAAAGAGATTATTTGTCTCAGCCTGTTTGGATAATTAACTGAAAGCTTTCCAAAATTGAATTGTGGATTATACAAAAAATCTGTATATCATCAGTCATTCAGTCAAAGGTTCATTAAATAGTGTCATGAACAAAATCTGATCCCAATTATCATAAGGTATTTGACTTTTTTTAACTAAATACTTTTTATATTTTTCTTTTATTCCTTTAAAACAGTGGTCCTCAACCTTTTTGCGGCTGCGGACCGGTCAACCCGTAAGGATTTTACCGGGATGTGTCAAGTATACAAAGAAACAGTGTACTTGAATAAGAACATGTGCTTTAAACCTTCTAATAAACAGTTCTGACAATAGATTTGATCATCATTTCACTCAGTCATCTGACGTGGGCATTTTGGAGGATTGATAAAAAGCGTAAGCATACAAACAAAAAGCATAAACATAATCAAGTGTAGTGTCAGGAGTGGTTAAAAACAAGATTATTTTACTATATAAGATCATCTCATTAAAAAACACAGTAGCAAAATATAACCAACAAATCGATTATTTATACTCAAAAAGAAACCAATCAGACTACTTTGAAGCTCCATGCAAAAGCTTCTGGTGAAACATTTCAGAGCAACTCAAACTCATGACTATAAAACAAGAGTGAGCGCCCCGCCCCCTTAAGCGCGGCTGTTGCCTGCACGCATTGCGCAACTCCACCCTTTTCGCCTTCTTTCCCCCCACCCCCGCCCTACTTGCTCAAAAGATTAGATTCGTTCTAATCGTTTTCACATCTCTATGCAAACAGGCACGGTGTGTGGGAATCACCTGTTGTGATAAATCCATATTTTAATCAGGACTCCTGGTTGCCTAGTGTTTTTTGTCTTGAAGTTGTAGCTTGTTCTTCTGTCTGTTCCTTATACCATTTGCAACGAAAGGTTCCACATACAACTTTTCTTGTGTTAAACGCCCCCGGACTGCTTTTAGCGCTCAAGTGACTGAAATGTAATAGAAAGAATCCGGTTGATATTCAAAACCCAAAAGATTGTTCAGACGTAGTCATTTTGCTCCCCTGACCAAACATTACAGCTCAATTGATCGAAGAGAATCTGGTTATTTTTCAAAATAAAAGATTTTTGGGATAAAAAAAAAAAGTATTATTTCTTCCCGGTGGCAATTGATCCACAGATCGGTACCGGCTCGGGGGTTGGGGACTGCCACTTAAAAATGTTTTTGGCCGTTTTGGTTGTGCATTGGTACACTAAACATCTGACTCTTACGAAGCCTTTACAGACAAATGTTTAGATTTTTCCCACATCTGTGTGTGTGCGTGTTGTCAAATGTACAGTTGCATTGATGTCTCTGTGCGTGCCACAGAGGTCATCGGCAGTTAACCCGTTTTTCAAACCCTTGTGGAAAAAAGGTTTGTCTGAGAGATTATGACAAGATCTCACTTTAAACCCAAGTTGTCCATCTCGCATCCCCATGTCCATGTGAACTCTCAAGATGGATTACCACTTAGCCTCAGTCCCAGATTTCCACTTGAGTGCAAAAGGTGATTCTTTCAAACTTTACACCCTTGATCTTCTATGATTTACACTGTGAGTCACAGGCAGACTCACAGTCTGATTCCTGTTTTTAAAAGGCACAAATGATGATGTAGGTTTGTCTTTTAATATTTGTGTCTTGCATCATCAAAGTAAATGTTTTCTGCTCTCAAACCAGGAAAAGGTGATTTACTTTTGATGCCTTTAGCTAAATCTACCATTCATTTTTAAATGTTCCTGTATTAAATGTTTTAATTTTTGGCTCCTCAAAAGCAACACTTGTCAACAATATCTAACAGTCAATGGAACAACAGTCATTACCTTGATCTATTCTGCTCATTTTTGCCCAAATGCTGCTGTTTTTATTGAGACTGCCCCCAGTCTGACCCAAAGCTTTGACCCATCCAGGCTTATGTATACTTCTCACCAGGCTGGGCTGCTCCCACACAGGCATCTGTTTTCTAGATAAGAGTTCTGTGGAGCTAAATCATCGCCCCGTCACTGGCATGGAGTTTCGACCGTCTTCCTACTTTCTGTCTCTGAACCTATGTCTCTTGTTGCCTTTTTTTTTTAAATTTTAACTTGAACTGTCCAGATTCAGTGACAAATCAAGCAGCACACCGAGGTAAAAGGCTCCTCTGTTTGTTACATTAAGAGGTCAGTTTTCCAGGTCGGAAACAGCGCAGCATATAATCGCTCAATGTCCCCACCCACACTGCAGCCTTGGCAGTAAAGAGAAATAAAAAGTGTCTTCGTGAATTATGACCAGCTGAGACAGGAAGTAAATCTCTTACCTGGACTATCTCGAGTTAATGTTGTGAGCTGCTGTTTCCTTGTCAGTAGGACTTTATTTGAGTTGCATGCCAAAGCTTAGCACCAATTTTCCCCATCCCGTTTAGTTTTTACTCACTAACAGAATCAACTGTTCATCATATTTCTTTCAGCCTTCTTTTGTAAGAACCGATCTCAGTCGTCCTTTTTTCTGAGCGGGTTACTTGTCCTGCAGGGCTGTAGTCTAATTGTAGATCAGTTAAAGGGTTTCTGGCTCAGTCCTCCTTTTAGCAGCTCTCTGGCCATGGCCGACTTACGGGACCCTACTAAGTGTCAGTGAATGAGATATCATTTCATGTGGAGATCACCCAAGAGAAGGCCCTGAAAGAGAGGATTTAAGGAAAAAGCTCCACACTCTTTCTTTTGGCCTGCCAAAGTCCCTCCACCCTCGGGAACTCACACATCACCAAGCATCTTAGAGAAGGGGCCTCTGGGATAGAGGATAGGGGATTATGGGAATATTCATGGCCACATAAAGGGGTGAGCAGTTGAATGACTGTGTTTCAGGGCTCATCTTTTAGGTAAACAAGAGCTTAAATGGAGTTTTAAACCGCTACTCACACTGCACAGTATGGAAAAAGCAGTGGTGACTCTGTCCACTGTTTTTGTTGCATTTCCACAGGATGGTGAAAAGAAAACCTTGTCAAGGCCCTCTCTTTGTCATGCTGTGGTCTTTTGGTAGCAAACAGATGGTGCTGGGGGGGAATAAATATCTGTTTCTCACAGTTTTTATCCCCAGAATGTTGGCTGTTTAGATAGATGCTATTCACGCTCTGCCTTTGCCTTCTGCGCTGCAGAAAGCTGCTGAGGGCTCATCGTTGATTTTGCCATCTATTCTACAAATATTAGCTCAGTGCACGTGTGTAAATAAAAACTTATCTAAAAAAATTGTTGGAAATGAATAACAGATGGGGAAAAAAAATATAAAACTCTTGCTGTTAAGAAAAAAATGTGTTTCTGGATTGTAAAATGGGTATGGAAGATATATTTAAAAAAATGTTTTTTCTTATCTAAAAGTGCAAGGCAATGAGTTGTTATTTGATCAAATCTGTGATTGAAACAAGTTCATAAAGTAAGTGCGCCCTAAAATACAGCACCTGATAACCCCACACAGCTGGAATAGTAGGGATGCAATGATTCATTTTAACAACAATTCGATTTGTGGTTGCTGATCCGATTCATAATCAATATTGGTTCATACGATCCGATTTGATCCGGTTCGCTGATCTAAAATCGATCCAAGAAATCTTGGGCCAGAAATTCAACCAGTGCGATTCAGAGATAAATAACTGGATACTGAACAGTACAGGTCAAGTTTTCCAGATTCCTTGTATTTCTTGTTAGATAATCAAGTGTAAATTTAATATTTGTACAAACAAACAAGTGAACAAGAATGAATTGCAAATCCATTCACATTTTAATATCTTAAAGTTCAGCCCACTGTTGTTTCACCCTATCAAAAATAATAAACATAGAACATTACTAGAACATTCTGCCATACTGTATGGTCACATAAGGGTCACATGGGGGTTCTGAACCACTCTTTGTGTGGTTCGTCACCCACCCAGGACCCGTCTGCCATGGGAGGCCCTGTCGGGGAGAAGCCCTAAGACAGCTTAGCTCCTGAGATCACTCAAGCTCTCAAACCCCTCCACCACGTTAAGGTGGCGGTTCGCTAAGGGTGAAGAGTGTGAAGCGGCTGGAATGAGGCTCAGCACCACTTAGTCTGAGGCCATGGTTTTTGACCGGAGAAAGGTAGTTTGACCTCTCTGGGTGGGTGGAGTGCTCCTGCCCCAGGTGGAGAAATTTAATAATCTTGGGGTCTTGTTCACAAGTGAAGGAAAATCGAAACATGAGATTGACAGGCGGCTTGGTGCAGCGTCTGCCGTTATGCGGTCACTGTACCGGCCCGTTGTAGTGAAGAGAGAGCTGAGACAGAAAGCAATGCTCTCAATTTACCAATTCATCTTTGTTCTTACACTCACCTTGTCATGAGCTTTGGGTCATGACAGAAAGAAGGAGGTCCCTGATACAAGCGGCTGAAATAAACTTCCTCCGTGGGATGGCTGGGTGCTCTCTTAGAGATAGAGTGAGAAGCTTAATCACCCATAGAGAGCTCGGAGTAGAGCCGCTGCTCCTCCACATCCAGAGGAGCCAGTTGAGGTGGCTCGGGCATCTGGTCCAGATGCCTCCAGGGGAAAACCCAAGACACGCTAAAAAGACTACATACTTCAATATACTATTATATTCACCTAAAGTTTTTCATGTCTTTTGCCGTGCTCAGCATAGTAGTTCAGTTGCCTGGGCCAGTTTCTGATTAGCTTTATCTGTCCGATTCTTAAAATCTTCATCACCATCTTTGTTTTGCATGTTTGTGGACACTCGTCCCATCATCCTTTGCTTTCCTCAGATACAAAGCGTTAAAGGAGAAACGATTGTTCTGTAGCTGTTATAGCTGTGGGGTCTAATTTACACAGAAATATTAACATTTTTGCGATTTTCAGTTGTGATGTCTTTCACAGTCAGACATGAAAATCAAAGTTTTTTTTCCCTTCTTATCTGACTTCTGAAGTCAAACTGCCCAAGTAGCCCAAACTTCTACTCACAGTTGCCATCATCCCTCACATTTGACCCCGCCTTTAAACGGTCTGCATTTGAAATCCATCAAAGCATGTTATCGCCCACCACATCTGCACGAGGCGACAAACTTTGAAGTTGGAACCGGGGGGTTTCCTGTGTTTCTGAAGATCTGACAATCACTGCTCGTCTTTTCTTCGCTGTTTTCAGGTCGGGCAGATGTTGGTAATCCTTCTCTGATTGGTTTTCATTGAGTCACCTCATCATGTTGTCGGGGCACATATTCTAAGCTGTTAGCTGCTTTTGAGCCTTGCCCTCCGGTGGGCTGGGTGCAGCAATGAAGAACCACAGGGTTAAGTTTCATCCAGCACCACACCTGCTGCACTAACTTGTCAGCATTCCCCTCCACAGGCCCCTTTAATACCTCCATTAGGGGGAGTAATCTCCTGCTTGTGTGTTAACAGAGTATCAAAGGCGGGGAATTTTTCCTTCCTGTCACCTACCAAAGTTAAGAGGTGAAAAGAATTTTCTCTTTTTGGTTTTGAACACAATACAGTGACTTTTTTTTCCTAATTCTCCACAGTTCATAGATTTTAACCACAAGTTTTTCTAGCTTTTTGAGCTCACCTTTTGAAAAAAAAAAAAAAAACTTAACATCCATCAAAGAGGACACCTCTGTAGCAGTACTTCCATCAAAGGGGGCTGCATGCAGAACCCCTCGGATGACGTTTTCTTTTACTCAAAAGCACTGTTATCACCTTTGTCCTGGCGTGAAATAGATACCATGCTGTTGCTCTAAGGTCCAAACTGCAATGATTTATCCTCCTGAAAAAGTCTGTGAGAGCCATGTTTTCTGTTGGGCTGCTCATACAAAAACAGTGCTTCTCTTGTGGATCTGGTGTAGCTGAGTGCTTCAGATTAAGAGAGAGCAGCACTAGTTTGTTTGAGTTTGTGCTTGGGGTTGATCCGGACAGATTAGTGAGGGTTATGAGGAAGCCAGAGAGGCAGCCAGGCCCGGAGGTGCAGCTGGCATGGCGAGGCGCAGCTTCTCCTCGTCGGCGTCGGCCTCCAGACTTGCTTCAGCCACTGTTTGATCAGCGATTAACACTGCTTTAGGCGGCTTGCTCTTCTCATGTGACGGTACACGCTGGTTGGAAGGACTGCTGGTTTTACGCAAACTTCGGACAATGGGAGATTACTCGCCAAAAGAAGAGAGACTGCTTTTCCAGTTGATTCCCGCCTCCTACGGGAAACGTTGTCTCCTTCTGTCTGCTAGAATTGGGCCTAGGAGGTATAACAAGACAAGGGGGGGATGAGAGCTTTGATTTTCAGGTTTTGTCGGTTTAAAGGCTTTGATGGGAAAATTTGGTGTTTTGGTTAGAAATTTGTAGAAATTCCACATGTATATTAATATAGCTCAGAAAGTAATCCACTTTTTGTTTCACATTTCTCAATGATTAACTAAAACTCTCAGCATTGAATTGTTGTTATTGGAAGCTCTTTGTGTCGTTAATTCATTGCAAGTAAACCGAGTTTTGGACATCGTGTTGTAATTCCTCTCCTCTTTGCAGAGAAAGTTCGTGAGATCCAGGAGAAACTTGAAGCTTTCATTGAAGCACTTCACAAGGAGAAATGACAGAACAGGTAACTGCTTTGTTGCTATCCTGTAGACGTCGTGCGATTCATTTGCTTTTGTGTTATCAGTGCTGTTGACTGAATGTGTTTGGATGACAGTGAAGGAGGAATGCACTGAACAAAGAAACACATCTGTAAATGACTGCCGCCGCCCCATTGCCCTGCCTCAGCCCTCACCTGCTTTTTCCACATCTCTGTCTTGGCTTCCTCTTCATCGTTGGGAACTGATGAAGTGATGGAACTGAACTCAGGCATGAAGAGGAGGAGCAGCTTCCTGGCTTTCTCTCTTATTTTCTTTTTCAGTGGGTTCTTTGGAAAGAGACTGCAAATGTAGGCAGTTCAGGGGGGAAACGGAAAGCCCGTAGAGTGTTATCAAACATCTGAGCTCCTGATCACAATAAATGATGGTGTTCATGTCAATCTTCCCATTTATTATTACAACTGTCTTTCTGCTGCTTTACTCTGACGTCACCACACAAGTTTCTGTACTCACTGATCTGTGCACTAAACCAGCTTTCCCAGTTTACCCAGTGCTGAAGGCAGAAGTTAAACTTTTATCACAGAAGAACTATCCCGTAGTTTGTGTTCTCCATCCAGTCGGCGGGAACCCAAACATTTTAGTATTACACTTTAAGCTCAGAAAACCTGTTTTATTTCCACAAAAGCTCTGGTTTGTAAGGACAAGCAGAGAACATGATCAGCTCAGTTGTGTTTGGAAACCTTTTTTTTCAATTTATTTCTTAAAGGTTCTTCATCTGCCAAATATTTCAGTTTCTTGTTTTTGTTCTGATTTATCAAATAAAATGCAGCAAATGTTTCAGATAGTAAGTTTTGAAACAAATTTAGTCAGAATGACAGATTTTAAAAAGAAATTAAGGCAAAAAAAGGGTTTTAAGCGATTTGAAATGAGAAAGCTACTTTTACCAAACTATCCCACTTCTTGCAGTCATTTGGAGTTTGGTACTAATGCTGGTTAAAATCCAGTCAGACCAGTGATTGCTGTTGCTCTTGGGTAAAAATTATTTTCCTCCCAAACATTTCGTTACTCCTAATCAGAAATGTTTTCTCCATGTTTATGTATATTACACAGGTGCACATCCTGCTTTCTTTCCGTGAGTAAATGGAAGCTCAAACACAGAAAACCTAAGGAACGTGTCAGTTGTCTTGGAAGTCAAGATAATATCCACATTCGTAAACTCTCTAAATGTCCTCCAACTCACAGCTAAGGTCAGACATTTTCTCTCACTCCCAGTTGTAACTGTCATTTCTCCTTTTACCATAAATTCAATTAATTTGCCTGGATAGAGGGAGGAGCTTTGACCCCGCTCATTCATATCTGTATATGGGAAATAATTATGTGCAATTTGCAGAGAAACAAAGTGGGCTGGCATGGATAGATGTACAGCAGAAGTATGCTGATGGAGTCACTGAAGCAAAATGGGTTAAAAACTTGTCTTATGTTGTAGAAAGTATTGTGTGCATGGTGTAGCCTTTCAGATGTGCTTTATTTATTTAATTTGTGTCCAATTTAAAATAAAATTGACATATACAAAAGCGACTTTTTTTCTGTTAAGTTTGTCATGTCAACCTTTGGTGGAGTAAAAGTAAGTTCGGTCAGGATTTCTGTGTCACAGCAAAGGAGGTCCTCCGCCATCAGTAGGTTCAACTTTTTTTTTTTCACCTTGAATTTTGCAAATCTGTGGGAACGTGTCTATTTTTTATGGATCCATACAAGTAATTATTCCTAAATGCCCCATCGTTTTTTTGTAAAATGCTCCCAATGTTTTGCAGGAGCCTGAATTCTTCCATATGTGAAGTACACATGAATACTTATTTATGAGTCTTAAGAAGATTGGAAAAAATGGGATGTGAAAGACTGCATTACCAGAGAAATTTTGAAATAATACAGTTACAGAGGAAAATATTAAAGTCTCACTCCAGTCCCACTCCCAGTGGTCTTTAATTATAATGCTTTTAGGTAAAATAAAAAATAAAAAAACCTGTGTCCTTTTTAGCACATGATTTCTGCAGAGCGGCAGGAGTTCTTTAGAAATTTGCCTCAGAGTTGTGAATGTTGACAGGGAGTAAGCCTGCACTCATGTCCCATCATCCCTTTATTTACACTTTCTCCCACTAGCTTACAGCCCCTCACAACCCCAAGCTAACATTAGGGGTAAAACAAAAATGGCGAGAAATATTAAGAGCTATCCAACCATACAGTTTTAAACCGAATGACAGCTCGGAGGAGGAAAATGAAGAGGTTCATGAATCTATTTGTCTGCAAGTGGATGCATCGGAATGAAGTGGTTCAAAGAGCTTGTGGCCTTCTGGTTATAGATTGTAACTTTTTGAAATGGTATTTTGTAATCTCTTGATTTACCATGATTTGAACAAAGGAATAATCTGAAATGAAGTTTTAATCCTAATTTTTTTTGCATTTGTCCTTCATCATCAGAAAAAAATATGTTAAAAACATCAAAGTGGGTCTTTAATACGAGGAGGGGGAAAAAATCAGTCACTGAAATAATTTAAAACGAAAAAAAAGTAGTAAGCTCTAATTTACTGAGCATTAACTGAAACATAATCCATAAAATGCATGCTGTTTTTGAACTGTTATTTAACTCAATCCTCATGAAACAGATCTGGACATAAAAAAATGTCATTATAGAGTAACTTTTTATGCAGTGGAACAGTAACTTGAAGCTTATTTCAATTTAGACTTGTTTTTAAAATTGAACCGTTAAAGTCATTGGAAACCACCTGATTTAAAAACAGACCTGGTCAACTTGGGAATAAAGAGTGCTTATTTTTGTTCCACATTAACCACTAAAGCGAGATCAGAACAGAGAACTTATAGAAGTTGCCTTAAAAATGTTATCTGGGGACTAAATCTGGTATATTTTAAAGTTTTTCTGCCTATGGCTTGTTTAATGATTGAAGTTTACATGTTTTAGCGAGTAAATTTGTGAGGATTTGATTTTTATGTGAACCTGAATGAACTATAAGTGCTTCAATGTTGCTTTGAACACAGCAAAGCCTTTTATTTGAAGATGTAATTTAAAAAAGAAAACCCAACTGGTTCTCCTTTGAAGTATTGTTTTTCTGCCCCAGAGACCTTCACTGTACACGTGTGTGTGTTTGTACGTATAGCCTGCCTTTATTCCACAGCTGGCTGCTGCTGACTTCAGCGACCTGTGTGCTGATGAGCTGGAGCCTCCACTCTGAGTCTGGGTAATCAAACCCTCAGAGTAGCTAACTCTGCAGGCTGTTTTCTGGTCCCAGAGCAGGCTGAAGGCATGCAGCAGCCTGAGGCAGGCAGGCAGGCAGCTGAGGGTCTGACTGATTAATAAGTCAAGAGTCCAGAGGTCCTCCACCGGCGGGCATCATCTCTACTTTCACAGGAGCATGGCTGTTACTCCATGGCTACGTTACTTAAAGGGCTGCACAGTTAGGAGGGATGGGTGTGAGGATGGGCCTCAACCTCATCACCTGAGGCTTCAACCTTGAAGATAACTGCTTCTTGTCAGATTGGCGCTTTGTGTGCTGCTTTTCTATTTTCCTGTTTTCTTAAACACAGAGTGAGAAAGGGCCTAATGACTTTGTAGCAGCCATGAAAGGAAAAGGGGGGAAAAGTCAACCTCTAGCGGATGGCCTTTGTGCTATCAGATAGCCACGTTCTGTGAGGAGGGAGGCCACACTATGACCCATTAGCATCTGCAAAGGCCGTCACGTTGACTAATAGCCAGCGCCACAAACGGCACACTGGCTCAGTTTGTGTTTTAGCTCAATCCCCTTTATTCCCTGACACAAAAGCCGCCGGGCCAGACCTGTCAAATGTGCCACCGCGGCCGACGCACACAAAGCGCCAATTCTAGTCTTTCTGAAGAAACAGAAAAGGAGAATCTTGTTGCTTCATTTTTTTTAATCCCCCACCTAATCATAGCCACATTTGGGGTCTTTGGGCATGGGGGTGTGGTGGGTCAGTAGATGATGAAAACTTTGAATATGTCTTAGAAAAAAAAGGAAACATGTTGTGGGAAGATTCTTGGCTTTTGGGAGCATTAGCATCATAAGGATGTCTTTGTTCTGGTTGATGCTACTCACTTTGTTATTTTAAAGTGAATTTTGTTGAGGAAGCACCATTTCAGGCAAACTGTTGGATCTGTGAGTCCGGGAAGATGTTCAGAGGTGCTGCTTTGAAAGCAATGACAACATTTATGTTAAAAATTGTTAAGCGTGGGTGTCATGTAACTGTTTTAGTAAAGGAAAGCTCAGATCATCCATCAATAAACCTTTTTTAGAGTTGAGAAAGCAGAATAAGTAAACCTAAATATGTGCCAGGGATGCCACATTTCTTTGTTTAAAACCCAATCGTATGTAACAGCATTGACCTGTATCCCTACTGCATAATGGGTGTACGTCAAAGCTTTTAAACAGTTGTGATAAATTAAATTTTGTATTTACTTTAGAGCATTACACCAAGCTTAGTATAAGCCAACTGAAAGGTTGTCCTTCATCTTTACTTTCTTCCTGGAAAATGAACAAAGATTTTTCTGCAATTTTTTTGTTGTTGTTTTTTCATACACAAATAATTTTTCAAACCAAAACTAAACTGTGACCCAAAAATCGAGGTTTGAACCGAATTGTGGGGAGAGTAAATCATTACAACCCTAATTTTAAACTGTCAGCATTAGATCTCTACTGGTGGTATTGCCACCAAAATATTCCAATCAACAGGATTCAATCAACTTTCCATTTGTTTGCTTCATAATCCACACTGAAGCTAACTTTTTTGTTTGAAAAAAAGGTTTTCTGTAAATAAATGACCAAAAAGCAGTTTGCCTTGATAAACTGATAATGTCTTTTCTAAAGGAAAATCAATCTAGTTTGAATAATCAATTTTTTTCACTTGTTTATGTAAACTGAATGTTTTTCTGAACAGTTTTATGGAGCTGTTTGCAAATTTACTGACTAATTAAGATGAAATCGGGGCTTAGAGGAGACAGTAATATGCAGAAAGACGCCCTCTGGCTTTTTTATAGCATGATGACATATCATTGAACGCTATGAGGCATTTATTTATTGCTTGAGTACAATTAGTTTTTGAAATAAAAGAAAAATCTGATCAGGTCTCAGGTTTCTCCTGCCTGCATTAAATATAACTTTAATTGTTTTTATATTGAATTGAGTTTCATTGGCAGCCTTCGTTTTTGATCATTGAAAAAAAGAAAATAGAGTGTAATTTCCTATTCATATGCAGTCATCTAGAAGCCCTACAATTCTTCTACATGACACATCCTAGGTTTCAGCGTCTAAGTTATGCTATAATGTTTCCTGTAGAAGAGACAAATTTGGCCCCTGAGAGTCACTTATCAGCACTTCAGTCTACAAGTCTAGATAAATACAGTGGATGTGAATCTAACACTCTGTGCCTCAGGAGACAGCCCTCCACTGTTGAGTCACCACTGATGAATCTTATCAGAGGCTTGTGGAAGCAACAGGCTTCCTTCTCTGTTACGGCCCACAAAACCCTGTACTGTCCCTGGGGCCCGCTGCTTTCTGCCCTGCAGAGAATGGCTTCACAATTGGCTTTTGTGTTCATTATGCTGCAGCCATCTTCCCATTGCGCTGTGAGGTCCATTCCAAAGCTGAACGAGACCCATGGGGATTTTAGCCAAGTCACTGAGGTCGCTGACCTTCTATGTCACCGCCACGGCAGACACAGACGCACATACACACACTCGGAGGCCTGTTCTTACTCTGAGAGCTATAAATTAAGGTGATGTTTACGTTTTAGGAATGAAGAAGGGCAAGGCGTGTGAATCCTGTGGTGGTCCGGAATCTCAGCCCGTGTGGCTTGTTGTCACCAGTCTGACATTCACCCTGAGAGCATCAATAAAGTGACCTCATCGTCCTGCAGCACTGGCCGTCATTAATGAATCAGAGCTTTGTGGAGGCAAACGGACTCCACTGATAACGCCACGATCCTTAATCCATATTTTCTCACTTGCTCACACACAGAATCATTTTTATTTTAGTAGAAAAAATATTCCAGCATTTGAAACATGACAAATATTTACTTTTACGAGTAAACTATAGTTCATATAAAGAAAACAGCTAATTTAGGCTTCTTAGACAGCACGATATATGTCAAAATGTGTCATTCTTAAAGTAAAATATTTAGCAGTCTTCACTTTTTTCAGTGAAGAACTTTCTGAAACTTTCATGATTGACAGCACTCCTGTTTTTTTTTTTTTTTTACTTGTCACAGTTTTATCATCTGCATTATGTGGCTTTATTTGCATGGGAATTTAAGACTTTCTTGGAAATGTCAAAGTTTAACTGGTAAAACAGTGTTGATGCGTCTGTATTACCTGTAGATACAGGAGCTGCACCAGAAGATGCAGTAAATATGTGAAATTAAATTCACAGGTAAGAAAACATATATACAGAATCATATTTTATTGTCTTACCAGTTTTTGTGCTTTTTATTTTTTGTAAATAAAGGGTGTCATATTTCTTCTTTTTCCTGGTTTTATTTTGAATTTACTGAAAAAAGTATTTTATTTCAGTACTGCTGTTTTGAGCTAATGTCTCATTGCTATGCATTTTGTCACTACCATAAACAAAAATAAGTTATTCAAATGGTTATCTTAGGACTTGTCTTTATCCTAACTCGAACGCTGTGTTCCTATAGAAACAAATGCAAAGTTTGCATGGGAAAAGTGACCGCTGCACAAACTGTGAATCGTGTGGAGGACTGAGCGAGAGGGAGGGACTTTGTAGCACAGTCTTAGTGGGATTATGTGAACTCACATGGCAACCAGCGAGGCCAGCAGGTGAGGTCTGGACTCGCTGCTTTAAGCCTTTAGGTAAACAGAGAGGAGGGTTGCCAGGTCCTGGCTGCGTTGCCAGGCTGAAAGTGTATCTGTCCACACTACTCACATCAGTCAGGCTGATCTGCCTCCTCTTGCAGGGTGACAGTGATGCATGGAGTGGGGGCTGAAGACCAGCTTTCATCGCATAAGTGCCGCAGCGAGCAAGACGAAAAACGGTCGGCTGACATTACTTGACTGACTGTCAATAGTGTCTTAGCGGGCGTTAAAACCAAAAGCAAACATTCAGTGATGGTTAGTGTGAATGTTTGGGGCGAGGCTCAGTACTGGATGCAGCCATGCATGCTAATGTAGCAGAAACACATTTGGTGAAGTGACCACATTTGAGAAGCTTTTGTTCGTTTTCAGGAAGTCCTGATCTGATTTGGACAGAGTTTATACTTTAATGAGATTTGCATTTCTTAAAAAAAACCTGTTTTACATGTTTTCACAGAGTAAAAGAGGAAAACAAGCTTAGAAGACAAATAGTAAAAACTGTAGATTCACACACAAATGCTTTTAGGGGGTGTTTTTCTCATGACCTTTACACAAATTACTCATAAAACAAGGCACAAAAAATTGATAATGATATGGGTATAATGACAGCAATAACTAATACAAAGAGGGGCTTCTTGGACAAAAACAAAATACTGCGTCATGTGTTTTAGCATTAAGCTCTGTCTTGTTTTTGAATGAATGCCTAAAGCCATCATGCTCACCTGTGGCTATGTGAAACCAACTTTGCAATTGAAAGCACCTCTGGGTCATCTCTTCAGCCTCCCTGTTTGCTCACCTGCTGGTCAGCCGGGTCCAAGCTGAAAGGCCACAGCTTGGCTCCACCGACCTCCTGACCTCCTGCAGCCTCCACACGCCTCTTCTCTCGACTAGCAAATATTGAACCCGTCGAATAAGGTCTCCTCTCTACCCACTGAGCGTTGGGATGCTGCTGGAGAACAGCTTTGCTGCCGCTGGACGTCAGCAGGCCGGGGCTAATCCCTGATGGCAAACATGACAGAGAGGTAAAGTGTGGACTGCATCTGAATCACATTAGAAATGTAGATTAACTGCGTTAATGGTTTAAGACTAGCTTAACGTGTTATAACCTGAACAACTATTTCATGTTTTTCTACACATTAAAATAAGTAAAATATGTGTGCAAACATTTAATGATGAGCTCTCCTCAGAATTCCACCAAAGACAAACAAAAAGCACGTTAGTGCCTGTCTGTCTTTGAATATACGTCTGTTATGCGCCTTAAGTTTGCATCTTGGCTAAGTAGGTATGTTTTGTGTGCTGACAAGATCACTTCCAGACTTTGTGTGTGTGTGTGTCTTGTCTCTGCAGTGTGTGTTTGCACGTGCACAAGTGTGACTGCGGGTGCTCAGGAATGTTTGCTCTGCCAACAATCGCTGACTGTAGTCGTCGTCGTCTCTCCAGCCTGGAGAGAAACAGACACTCAGCGGCCTTTCATCAGCCAGACGCAGAGTGTCCTTTTCACAGAGGGAAGGTAAATAGGGACTTTAATAGGTGGATAATGCGGTTGCAGGCACAAGACTGACTGTCCCTGAGCAAACAAGGACATAACAGCTCACACACGCCAGGGGCCAAGGCCTGACAGGAAGCAGTTAATATGCAGAAAATCCATGCAAGTTTTAATTTACACATGTACCAGGACAGTCAGAATGGAGATCTTTCCGTGGAGTAATTATAAATTAGTAATTAGTAATTTACTGAGAACTAATAATTCATCTAATACTAATAATTCTTTTATTTTTTCCAAAGTTTCACAAAATGTCTCACCTGTAAATGTAGCTTCCTTAAATATATTTTTTCTTTCAAATTATCCTTCAAACTTCTTCATTGATCAGTAGTTTCTCAGATTTTGCAGGTGGAACTTATTTTGGTACATTTTCTTCGGCTACGGGCCATTCAGATTTGTCTTACGTTTTACATTCAAGAGAATTTTAGTCAAATAAGTAGCTAAAGTTGTAAAAGACATCAGTCTGTGAGAGACTGGTGATCCATCCAGGGTGTACTCCACCTTCGCACAAATGTAGCTGGGATAGGCTCTGGCAACCCTGTGCCCCTGAAAGGGATATAGTGGATTAAGAAAATGGATGGATAGATGATTTGAAGCATTAAAGTTCTGTATTTTAACTAACTTAAATCTTCAAAATATCAATCAAAATATTTTTAAAAAGTTGCCAGGCAGAAAAAAATGAGTCTCTCATTTTTTTCTTGATTGTACATTAGCATCCCATCCAACATATCTGCTCAGACCCCCTCCCCTCATACAGACTCAGACACACTTCCACATTATGACCCATTCGAATCCCATCCGCTACGATACAGCAGGTTTATCTTCACTCACTGACACTTCCCTGTGGTTTCCAGAGGACCATTAAGTCAGCCTATCTACCTTAAGGCATGTTTGCTTCCACCCCCCACCTCAGAGTCACCACAACCCCCCATCCCTCCACCACCACACACTCAAGACCCTTTGACCCCTGACACACGACCTCTGTGCTGAATGAGTACACACATGAGCGTCAGAGCGAGACCCCCAGTGATTACTGCTCTGCCGTGACACGCACGCACAGCAACATGCACACAAAGCCCTCTGGTCTGCCTCCCTTCTGCAGGTAAACGCACCTGGAAGCTGAGGGGTTAGCTGAAGGTCGCAGGTTAATGTATTTCTAATCAGCTTGGAGTTGCAGTCCAGAGGGAGATTTTTTAAGCGCATAAATACAAACTACTCAATTATAAATTGTTAAAAGAAAAGCAAAGTAAGTGAACTGGTGAAATGAAGAAATAAAGATTTGAAGCGGGAAGACAAACACCAGCATCCTGTCAATGGTTTAAAAAGGTTGATGGAGGAAATTTTCAAGAAACAATCAATTTTGCTGGGGGCCATGCTGCAGAGGTGGAGTGGTCAAACTCTGACTGGAAGATCACAGGTTCAGTTCCCAAGTGTCCTTGGACAAGACACTCACCCCCACATTGCTCCTGGTTATAGGTTGGTACCAGTGCATCAATGTGTGAATGTGTGTCTGCGTGGGTGAATGGGACAGTGACTGTAAAGCACTTTGGCCCCTTAAAGGAGGGCTGTCCCAACGTTTTTCAAAGAGGGCCAGATTTGGTGTGGTGGCTGGACATTCTTTGACCCATTTTAATGTTCAATGAACATTTTATTGCAATGGCATACTTTTTATTTTTTCACTTAGAAAACAAATACATCTAAATACATATTTTTTATCGAAAATATTGTCAATTTGCATCAGATCCTGTAGTGTTGTAGTACTTTGAAAATGCAGTTTTTAAGTGAACTCAACTGAAAAGGAAGAGATTTTGAATTCCTTAAAACCTCTTAACACACAACAGAAGGCTTTGAAAAAACAGAAACTGCAGCAATTTACAGAGAAAGTTCATCTGATTTTGAATTTAAAGCAGCGATTTGCACCATTCTACTCTGCTCCACACTCTGGTGCAGGGATAGGCAACTCCAGACCTGCATGGTTTCCAGCATACCATGCTCTGGCATGTTCTAGTTGGCTGGACACACCTGAACCAGGTAATGAGTAGGGCTTGGATATCTAATACTTATTGTACTCTGAATATTGTTCACTTAACATTTTTGAAGCTTTTTCTCAATCAAGAAACTAAACTGAACGATCCAAAAAGATTGTTTTTCAAAATAAAGGTCCTCTGGGTCATTTTTTTTAAATTGTTTCCTTTCCAAAATTGTTTTTGTTAGAAATTTAAACAATTTTTACACCAATATATCAAAGAATATTTTGTTTTGTAACCGCAGATGCCACATCTTTTGTGAAGTCCGTCTCCTTTTCACCCAGTCTGACACAATCCATTCAAACGTTGTCAAAAGAGGAGAATGTGATTTGTTGCAATCTGCTGGTCAGTGTATGAGGACATCAAAGAGATCAACTCAGCTGCGGCGACACAGAAAGAAGGAAAAAACAGGGTGCAGCCAACAAAACTAAGCTCAGCCTGAAAGGCGGGCCGGCTCGGTAATACAGGATCATCCCTGGTGTAATTCCTCCCCCCTGGCCCCCAACAATAAGACACTGAACAAGAGATGCACATCTGGGGAAGGGCAGGGGGTTTCAGTGAAGGTCCGGTGGTCTGACAGCCGCTGACCAGGTCGCCATGCCAACACTTTGCATGCACACCCACCAACAACTGTTTGAACCCGTTCGAAGCCCTCTTTCATCCCCAATATTCTAATCAATCCCTTTGGGCCACGCTTTGTGTGTTTACGTGTTCAAACATGGCGGGAGATCAGAGGTCATCCTGGCCGCTGACCTTGGCCCCTGAGAAGAACGTCTTTGGATTACGGGTGGTGTCACACCGCGCCTCTGCTCCTCTGTGGCAGGTCCAGCTTCTAATCGGCTCAGAAGCCAGTCAGAGGCCGGACCCCAGTCAGCATTGTCCAGTTGCATCTGAAAAGCCTGCTTCCAAAAGGCCAGGGTGTTGCGAGGTCAGACTGGCCACAGCGCTCCGTCGCCTTTCAAACGCCATCGATACCCTCCTTCATTCTGGGCAGCTCTGCGTGCCGAGCATCCGCCCATGAACATCCCAGTCTGCTGGTCAGCGAAAGGTGACCTGACTTTGATTTTGGCAAAAACATTTTTGAAAAAGAAAACGTTAAAATATGTGTATTCTTTTTTAAAAATCAATATCACTTTTGTCAAAAAGTAACAAATTGATGCAAAAGCGCCAATAGAATTACGTATATGAGTGTCTGTTATTGTGATGGTAAACAGAAACAGAGGAATAGTGCTTTTTACAAGTTTGCTCAAACTCTGTGTAAAGCCATGCTCTGTGAGTAGTTGTGTTATGTCTCCCTTCTCACAGTCCTGTCACCCTCGACTTCAGGTTCAATCATCTCAGGGGTTTCTTATTAAATAATTACCCTTCAGCCTGGTTTAAGTCCATAGTTTTCTTTTTGTCTCGTTATGTCCACGTTCTTTATATAATACATTTCAGTCCCTGTTTAGTTTTTTTCTTTCACCTGTTTTAAGTTTGTTATTAAATCCCGTTTACATTTCCCAATTCTGTTTGGATCCTTCACAAACCTTCATCACAGGCATTGATGGACTCCTCAGCTTCAGCTCGACAGCAGCTCATCTTCAAGCTGTCTGAGGAGGCGAACCCACGTGAGTTAATTTGATCAGAATCGCCTGCCAGACTAATTTTATCAGGCGTTCCTGGCTAACTTCAAAATCAAATACTTTTTGCTGAGGTTAACGAGGGGACATAGTGTTTTTGCTGCTCCACCAAAGAAGCAATTGCAGCAATGCAACCTCAGTCTCTTTACAGAGTTTTTGTTGTTTCATAAAGGGGAATGCAGAAACTCCAACTGTCTGTCATTGCGTCCGCACTAGTTGTTTTAATGGCGACAAATTGTGACATTTAACTCTAAGTTTTACGGTTTGGGATTTGCATTTGTGGCAATTTTTGGTATTTTAACATGAGAGCTTTCAGTTCAGTGTTGATATTCTTTCTTTAGCATAACTAAATGTAGATCCTGACACCCCTTGACACCCTAATCATGACTGATCACAGACAAATTAGCTTGTAATGTATTTGATGGAATTCATCCCAATTTGAATGTATACATGTTATCTTTTATGTACGGGATCATTTCCGACAAAGTGTCTGTTATAAATAAAAAGACAAAGCAGAAACCTGATTGGTTTGAACGGTTTCTTCCGCAAAGTCCATACATTTTTGATAATCGATACCTTGAAGGGCATTATCCTGCTTATACCATGGTCACTTACCAAAGACATAACTATTAAAACAAGCATCATGTTGAGAAAATATATTTTCATCTCGTTGAAGTCTTTGAGTTTGTTAGTTAATATCAAACCAAGTCATGGTACACAGAAATGCTGACTGTTTTTGGTGTTTTCTTTCAATCATTTTATCATAGTTTTTAGTTGATAGAAATGCTAGAGACTACATGCATCTGTGTTTTTGCTTATGAGGCAAATTAGTTGCTCCAAATGTGCAGAAATTCATCTGCACCTAAATGCAGCGGCTCCAAAACAAACCCAGCTGTGATTTTAGGATGCAGCTCCACTGTGCAGATTGAATGTATTGTTGCTGCAAGTAATACTCTTAAAGATCAGTTTTTGACTCTTATTGAATATTTTTGTGTTTGGAAAACTGGGTAGGAACTAACAGTCCGTTTTCAGAAAAAGTTTCCTGACATATCATTTCTAAGGGAAAGCGCGCCTCTCAGACGATGAAGCAGAAGTTTGTTTAAAAGAAACAAAGTCCAAATAGTTCGAAATAGTTCAATTCCTCTGATGTCATCTCCTCGTGTCTCATCTCCTCATTGTTATATTTTCTTCTCTGTTTCTCTTCTGCTGCATCCCAGCCTTCAAAATTATCAAACTGATCAAACAAGTAAAAAGAAACTATAAAATCACTTGTCTTTTCTACTGTCTTGTTGTAAACTATGGATTACGATTGGATGGGATTAAGTTTATCGTCAGTATTTCTGGATTACTCAGAAAAGCGTTCCTACTGTTTTTTGATGCAATAAATTAGAACAATCCAGATTTGATATTTTTTATCCCCTTTTTTTTAATTGTTTGAGACCGAAAATAATACCTCTCTGTGATGTAAAAGTAAAGGTTGGAAGTCTGCTTTTCGCTTCATCAAGCCACTTTTTTAGCTGTATTTTGATCTTTGAGGCAACAGCATCCCAAATTTAAATGAAAATACATCAAAATGATTTTCACAGCAAGTATTGGGATAGATTATTTACGCTTCAAAAAAAATGAATTGCATGACAACACCAAAACATTGTTTGACTTGGTACAAAACTTCACCTCAGTTTAAGCAGTTACTTCTTCTTCAGTCAGGTTACTAAATCTTTTGATTCTTCTGTCAGCATGCAGTTCCTCCGCTTCTGTTCTCAGTCTTTGTAGGTTGTCAAGTCTGAAGACAGGGCAGAATCTTGGAAATGTCCGGTTGTCCTAAATGAGTGTACTTTAAGTGTTCTCAGCCTATAGATCCTTGCAACATCCAGAACTCTTCAGCTCCGGCCCCCTCTACGGCTAATAGGACCTGCCAATTAAACTGTCTCTTTTCCCTTTCACAGCCATGAAAGGAGAGCAATTAAATCCAATTGGCGCCTACAGTATTGCTGGGACCTAAGCCCCCAGAGGCCCCGGCAGTCCGGATGTTTAATCATCATAAGACCTGGTTGCTGGTTCTGATAAATGGGTCTGGGAAGGGAAAGCGTTGGCTGGTCATTAATCTACAGTCAGATTGGGACAGACTCGGCTGCTGCCAAGTTAATTGGCCACTTATTTTAGCACGAGCACGAGACTACGATGAGATGAAGATGGATGTTTCTCCACTGATCCATAATTTGGCCTTGCGGGGTACTAACGCAAAGAAAAACATGCATTTTATGCGTGCGCTGAAGATTGGAGATACAACAGTTTTTAAAAGGGTTGCATTTCTTTAAAGATCTCCAAATATTGGAGACATTTTATTCTGTTTTTTTGTTAAATTTTAATGAATGCAAAAAAATCTATGCATGAATATAGCAAAACCCAACCTCTCCTAAAAAACCTAACCTCTCCAATGAGGGTAAAATGTTCTCCTGCTCCTAATCTACTTTATTGCTTCCACCCCTGTGAGTCGTCTCAGCCCGCCCGTCCAATCGGCTCAGAGGGTCAGCAGTTGTCCAGGTGGCTGCCCGCCTGATGGATGATGGGAGCAGAGGGGGCTGCCCCGGTACTGATAAGGACTAATCTTGACATGGACTTCCTCTCGGAGCCGGCGCTCAGTCACACACTGTCGACAGAGAAAGATGGATGTGGGGGTGGATGGACGGAAGGATGGATGGATGAGGAGGAGACAGACAAGAAGGTGTGTAATGGAACAAGACACACCCTGTCCTTGAGTGTTATCAGTTCACCTTATCACCCCAGCAGTTTTTTTCTCTGAATCCAGCCTGACCTGTCTTAGAGAAGCTGACTGAGTGGAGCAGTTTAATGTTTGAGTATTTGTGGTCAATAGAACCTGACAAAAGAGAAGGCAGAGCTGGTCACTTCTATTTCTGTATTCAAGACTTAAAACAGATCTCTTGACGTCTTGCGTCATCCAATCAGGAACTCAGCTTTGGCCTGTCGTGTGTTGGTGACGTGATCAGCGGGTTCTAGTTCGTGGAGAGTTGAAAAAAAATGAAAAATGGACTTACTTGCCTACTTTACTCTGACTTACCCTTTTATGTTGTTTAAGAGTTTGCTACGACCAGCATGCGCAAAGAAAAAAAATGTGCATGAACATTTTCGCTCAAGGGGCTCAGAAAGCAGTCTACGATCTTAAAACTTCTCGCTCGCCATCAGTCCGTGAGGGTAGTTGAGACTAAAATAAAAGTATCACAGTACAGACTATGAATGTACAGTTTCAGCTAAGAAAACATAGAAACTAGAAACATTTGGAAACTTCAACAAAAAAGGCTTCAACTGTGACTAATGAAAAACTGACATTTTCTTATTCAGTCTGAAATAGTGGTGTGAAAAATAAAGTGAGTGTAAACAAATGCGGCCAGCTTTTTGTCTCACGATCTGGTGCATTACTACTGCAGCCTATACACAGATGAATGCAGAGGGAAAGTTGAATTAAAAACTACACTACACTATTAGAAGACACACTTTCAAATGTTAACACTTAGAGATTTATGTTTATTTTGAACTTGAGTGCATTAACATGATCCATTAAAGGGATGAAAGTGATTTTTGACTTAAACAACAATGAAAAGACCATCCCATCAACACATTTTTG
This sequence comes from Adrianichthys oophorus, assembly GCA_036245035.1. Classification (NCBI taxonomy): domain Eukaryota; kingdom Metazoa; phylum Chordata; class Actinopteri; order Beloniformes; family Adrianichthyidae; genus Adrianichthys; species Adrianichthys oophorus. Next base: position 15,308,690 of record BSAI01000138.1, read on the forward strand.
TGGAAAAACTACTGAAGTTCAGGAGGCAATAGACTGCAAACTGCCAGCTGCTACAGATGGTGCACTCAGTTTTTCTTTCTCAGTTCCTCACGTTGTATAAGCATTTCTTAGATTTCTTAATTCTGAAGCTGATTCACTTTAGCTACTTCCTCTCACCTCATTGACTATGAGCAATTGCACAGCAGACCGAGAGTCTGATCAATATGATCAATTGACGAGTCACTGCTCCGTGTAACCTAATTCCAGCTAATTGGGACTTTTCACACATATCTCTGGTGCAAAGAGCCTTCGCTAATGAGCGTGGCCTCGTGCACTCTGATGTGCGGCCAGCAGCGGGAGTCCGCTACATGGTCCAGGCGGTCAGTCAGCATAGAGCGGGACGCGGCTCCCGGTTTAGCCGCACTGAATAGTTGCTCATCCACTGCTCTCTGCAGGGAATCTGTTGTCTGAGCTCCAGACCTGACCCCACAGAGAAGAGTGAGGCCGGGTCAGGTACCAGAGTCAACAACTCTGGTCTGACCTCCACACCAGGCCTGTGCCCCCCCCCGGCCACCAGCCTAAGCTGATCTGACCTTGCGCAGGGTTGGTTAGCCTCCCTGTGGTGAGTCAGAGGGTCAGGCTCCCGGTGGTTGTAAAGAACGCTGACCAATGATGAAAAGACTTGTGGTTAAGCAGCAGGTTTCTATGGGAGATTGAAAGCAAAGGAGATGGTGCACCCCTACCGCTGCAGTCTTCATTTTGCAGGTTGCTGGTGCATAAGCCGCAGATGTGTAATGAACAATGCCTCTATGCTGGTAAACAATAATGTTTGCACAAGGTCTTCATTCTGAGGTCGATCCGGTTCTCACAAAGCCCATTTGGCATCAATAAGATGTCCCAAATTTCTATTCAACACATCAGTCTTCATTTTGTGTGGCTTTTTCTGTAGAGATTTTCCCTTTAATGGCTAATACTCAGCCGTGGCTGACACACAGTGACAGGTGCTATGAATACGACGTGTTGGAAATACAGGCACGCATATAAATCCATCAGTTTGCATATTTTAGTTTCATGCTGTTCTTCTTGAAGGTAAAAAGAGAACCAAAAAAAAAGGAAAAACTCTTGGAATGACCCATATTTCATGCATTTGCAGCAATAATTCTCAACTATTTGAAGTGAAATTTCTGAATTCCTGAGTAAACTTTGGCACCCTGAATGATGACTATTTCTATTCCTACGATCCAACCAGATCGATCTGTCTGAGGCAGAATCTAATCAAATTGAAGCAACCTATACAATTAAATGATTGTTTCAAATGCCATCAATCGAGAATCCAATCAATGTTGGAAAATACCATTTGGATTGAGACATGGAAGGGTTTTTTATGACAACAGGATCAAATACTGTGCTTTATACTGTGTGGTATGATGTTCTAATAATGATCTCTTTGTATTATTTTAGGAAAACAGCAGTGGGCTGTAAAAATGTCCTTGATCAACTTTAGGTCAGCAAATCGGATTGAATTCGATTGATCAAAATGAACCATTATTGACTATGAATCGCACCAGCAACCGTAAATTATGATATGAATTGAATCGTTGGTAAAATGAATCATTACACCCCGAGGATGTACTAATTTATAAGAAATTCACAGATAAAATATTGATCCCTTTTTTTTCACTTCACCATGGCGTAGCTTTTAATGATCATTAAGGTGCTTCGTTTACAGGAAAAAACATTTTTTTGTGACAAAAAAAGTCTGGAAAAGTGGATAAAGTTAAAGTGAAAAAAGTCCTTGATAGCTTTTCATTTGTTGAATAGAATCTTTCAACCATTCCTCAATTGATCTGAATAGAATTAGTGCTCAAATATTGTTGGTTTCTTTAGATGATGTCACAAAGCAATATGCAAAGACAAATGTTTTTGTTGACATGATTGACTGAACAGAATTCTTTCTTGTTTTTATTCTAGAAAATATTCAAATTTGTAGCTGCAATGATTTGTGATTCATCTGCCATCAAACTGCAAGATGAAACAAATAAATTACAATGTTGAAGGAAAAAAGTACAATTAATGTTAATCAAAGTCAAAAGTCTAATTATATTGTGCAGAAAAGAAAAAAATAATATCTATGTTGAATGATGAATAGATTATAACACATACTGTATGCTTATTAGTAAGGCCAGCCTCCATCATACTTGGAAGAAAATGAAAGTGATGAAGGTCGTGGTCTACAGGAGTCATGATGGTGTCTATTTTCTGTAAAAATCTGTGAGCTGTCCATCTAGAAGGGAGAATTGCTTCATTATGTTGAAAGCTACAAGCCCTTACAAGGAAACACAGATTGAGTTTCCACTGATCCCCAGCCAAGCTTGCTGCCTGCTCAGGTGTTAACAACTCCTCGCCAAGTTTTCTTGCGTGAGCTGACAAAAAGTCCCTCACATAAAAACCCTATTCATGAAAGATTCAGCTCAACGTGACTCATGTCTTCAAACAGAGGAGTGTGGGAGGAAGTCTGGAACAAGACTGGAAGTGACTATTTTGTTCCCCGTGCTGAGCCTGAGCAGGCGGAGTTGGCTGGGCCAGGGTGAACAGTCAGGAGGCTAATGAATGACAGTGAGACACGGAGTGTTACACTGAAGGAAGTGAACACAGCAAGTGTCTGAAAGAAGCCATGACTTTCTCCCTCTGTGCTTTTGCCTGTGTCCGTTGCCCCATCTGGGACAGGAAGCAAGATTTTTTGTGATCAGCACGTGTGATCCAACGCCCAGTATGCTCTGCTCTCCTGGTGGAGGTCACGCAGGAAGTGACCAGGCGTGGGCTGTGACCTCTAGGTAATGAGCAAGAACCAGCAGGGGGAGGGCGTGCGGGCTTCCCACATGTTACCTCTTCACTTACACACACACACTGTAACCACACAGAGCCTGGGAGCTCAGCACTGATGGGGAGGACATGGTCTGGAACCACAAGTGTTTGTGCTACGTTAAACTTGAAAAGGAGAAGCTGAACTCTGTAAACAGATAAATTATGATTGGTTATTTCCTTCATACAATTCTGTCTGATCTGGGTTATTAATAGGGGTGTAACAGTTCATTTGAACAAATCTATTTGTATCATAAAATGTGGTTGCTGATACAATTCATGGTCAATATTGGTTCATTTTGACGATCTGACTTACTGGTCTAAAATGGATCCAGTTAGAGATAAATACCTGGTACTGAACAGTGCAGGTGAAGATTTTCAGATTCTTTGTATTTCTTGCAAGATAGTCAAGTGTACATTAAATATGTGTACAAACAAACAAGTAAACAAGAATTAATGGCAAATCCATTTGCATTTTAGTTTCATAAATCCCATTGTTGTGTTTCAACATCAAAATAATACAAATGGAACATTATTAAAACCACACTGTATGGTCACGTGTTTCCACACATTGGATTGCAATGATGGTTGGTCATCTTTTGCTGCCATCATGTGTCTTGTTTGTTGTGATGGTATTTGGTCATTCTTATGATCAATAAACCTACTGTTTCTCAATCCAAATGATATTTTCCAATATTGATACAATCAACTTATTTCACTTTGAAATTATTTTATAATGATAGAAGTCGATTTGATTAATGACTTGCTTCAGACAGATCGATCTGGTTGGATTGTAAGAATACAAATCGATTCACCAAATAATCGTTACATCCCTAGTTATTAAGTTCAACAACCTTTGGAAATATAAAAGACACACATGTATTGGATGTTTATTTATTTTTTAATCAATGAAAGTATGTCTTTGTGTCAATCATGTGTAGGCCAATTCTTCTTCTTTTCCTTTGGGCTTTTCCCTTCAGGGGTCGCCACAGTGAATCCGTTTCCTCCATCTAACCCCATCTTCTGCATCCTCTACTCTGACAGCTACCTTCATGTCTTCGTTCACTGCATCCATAAACCTCTTCTTGGGTTTTCCTTGAGGCGTCTGGCCTGGCAGCTCCAGACTCAGCATCCTTCTACCAATATATTCACTGTGTCTCCTCTGGACATGTCCGAACCATCTCGGTCTCCAAAACTTCTAACATGTGCTGTTCCTCTGACGTACTCATTCCTGATCCTATCCATCCTGGTCACTCTCAAAGAGAACCTCAGCACCTTCATCTCTGGTACCTGTCTTTTCCTCAGTGTCACTGTCTCTAGGCCAAACAACATGGCTTGTCTTACCATCACACTCCTCCGTTCTTCAGGTATCTTTATGTGCAGGTCAATTATTTAATGTAAATATCTACAGGAATGGTTGAATGTTCCAGAATATGTATTAAATACTGCACATATAGGCTTATGAGTCAGCTTCAGAAAAGCTGTGGCATTTGCACTGTGTGTGTGATATGTGTGTAAGTCTTCCTTTAGAAGCAGATAGTTCACTTTGCTCTTTTTCAATGCCTCTAGACTTTTATCCAGAAAACTCCTTTTCAGGCTCTGGCTTTGTCAGTTGTGCATTTGTGTGTGGATGTGCCTGCCACTATCCTTGTGCAGTAACATTCCTGCTTTCTATGACACAGTGCATGCTGGTGTCGTCAGTGCGGAGACAGAGACTAATTCAGTCATCCATCCTTCAAGGGGGGAAGTGAGGTTTGGAGGGCTGTCAACGAGGCAGTCAGCCAGGTTCTCAGGGCGCTCTCTGCAAACCACTTGAGACGAAAAGAAAAGGAAAGAGAAGGAACAGCGGAGGAGGAGAGAGAAGAGATAGGAAAGACGTTTCTAAAGCAAAACACAAAAACGTGAAGCCACAAGTCAGCCAGGCAGCCACTCTGATGCCACGCAGGTAGCCGAGCCACAGAGAATCCAAATTGTCCTTTGTGAAACAAGAGCCATTCAGTGGGAACAGGATGCTGTCTGCAGGATGTCCCAGACCCCTCGGCGCTGTATTATAGTGTGTTTTTTAGTGCGTGTGGGTGCGTGTCTGGCCCAGTGTTGACTTTTTGGAAAGATTGACAGCGGGGACTTTGCTCCCTTCTTTGACAGTGAATGAAGGCCTCATGGACAAACTCAATTAGCCAGAATAAAGGTTTGGAGGAGGTGTCTCTTGTGACCGTATAAGGCCTCTATTTTGACATAAGGCCATGCAATACATGGCAAACACATTTCTTTGGTAGTTCTGAAACACTGGCAGACAGATTAGGGACAGACTAAGTCTGAGAAGCTGATGGGCTAAGGAGGGGTGGAGAGGTAAGGGGTCATAGTATAATTCCAGTTGTTGAGAACACGGCTCATTTTTGCAGAGTAGTTCATTTTGAAAAGTTGTGTGTGGGACCACTGGCGTGAAGTAAGCCCGCCCTCTTACCACCATCTTTCTGTTTACACACACTCCTACAATCTTAGAGCTCCAACCTAACAAAACTACTATGGGGAGCAATATCGGAGCTATCCGGTCGTACAGTTTTGACCCAGATGCCAGCTTGGATTATGAAAAGGAAGATGTACATGGATCTATTTGTCTGCAAATGGATACATCAGAATGGAGCAGAGCAGGGAGCTTGTGGCTTGTCACACTTACAAGCTTTTACGGCATTTTTGTGTCAGTTTCTGAACAATTTGAATCAAGAAATACTCAGTAACACAATTTTAAAATTATTTTTCTCTATTTGTCCTCCATCATGATAAAAATGCTACAGGAGCACGTTAAAAACACAATTTTAATTAGAGTGAGTCTATAAGTTAAAAACAGATTAATACGAAAGACTTTGAAGAAATGAAAGAAACTGAAAGGTCATGTGACTTAGTTTGTATTTAGACTATTTTAAGCTAGTTTTTTTTTCATGTTTTCCAGCATCTTAGCTTGATAGAAGATACTTCATGACTGTTTGGTAAATGGGTAAACAAGAGGGAAAAGTAGACAGTTTTTAGATGCACAACCAAAAGGCTTTTGAGAGCGGAGGATATTATATTACCTGTCAGTCAAAAGACCACACCTCCTTCTGTACACCGTTTTAAATTTTAAAATAACATAAATAAAGTTGATAAAAATAAAAAAGCAGAATATTAATATGTTGAAAAGTTGGACAAGAGGAGTGACGTGTTTCGGCTACAACCCGCCTTGTTACTGAAGAGATGTGGCCAGACATGCCCCCACCAGTAAAAAATTTTTATTTTAATCAATATTTGTGTACTGTCAACACAGTCCAGCATGCTTTTAATTTTTAAATGTCAGAATCTTTCAAAATATGATAAAATATTAAAAAAACAAATGTTAATTTTTTTTAAAAATCATGTTGCAATCACATGAATGAGTCCTACTAAGACTGCTTAAGTCGAAGGACGGAGACAGGAGATCCTCTTTCAATTATTATGTGCAACAAGAGGCGAGATTTTCAGAAGATGGAGAGAGTTGGCATGTCAGTAAGTAATAAATGAAAACTTGCTTCAGTTTTAAATTTAAGTTATGGTTTTCTGCTCATTTTTTGTGTTTTTAAAATAATTACAAGGGTGATGGATAGTGCTAGCTAGTCTTTGGCTTTTAACAGAGTTCCCGTAGTCCTACAAGTCTTTAAGGCTTTGAATTACTGAATTAGGAAATAATGCCTCAAATAAGCTTTATCTAAAGTCTTATATTTTGATATCTAGGTCTTAAGAATGATGCTGTGACTTCATCGTTTGGCATTTATGACAGAGTTTCTCATACAGCGGCTCTCACAATATGCAGTCCCTTGTGATTGCAAGAAAAATTCACATTCACTTATGGTAATTTTCAATACTTGAAACAGTAGAAGTACAAACACACACACACAAATTCAAGCAAACCTTGCAAATTGTTGCCCACCCTGCAACTTTACATTTTTGCTGCAACTTTACAGAAACTTTGACCAGGTGACGACATTGCTTCACGACTGTTTCCAGTGTGGCTCCTTCCTGGAAGCTGTTTTTTTTTTTTTTTTTTTTTAAACTTTTTTACATTGACTACGCACGTCTTACAGGGTACGTTTGATTTATTTTCTGGGGACGCACAATTAATTCACAAATGTTTAGACATAGTTCAGTGCAACTTGGAAGTTGGTTAGTTTGCAACGGGACAAGAAAAACAACAAATGATTCCTGCAGTTTTCTGAATATTTTTGTGATTGATTAAACCCCATGCAATGTTACAAGAGAAACATGCATTAAAAATAAAGATAAATGTTTGAAGAAAATCGTTCAAAAAAGAACAACACAGCTCTTGATAAACGAAGAAATTTGGGAAAAATTTGAAAAAGAATGCAAACAAACCCAAACTGTAAATAAATGTATCTATTAAATGAGAGATTTGGGTTGCTCATGTTTTAATCTGTTCGACTTGATCAAGTAGACGTTGTCACTGTACACTTTGAGAGGACCAGGTTCTAGCCAATGTTCATATATGGCAAAAATGACCCCATAAATTTGCTAGAAACATATCTGTTTAGGTGGCACATCATAGCCACAATATTTGGAATTGTTCTAGTCTACATCCAACAGTTCAATCACAAATCTAAAGTCACATTTTAGTTTTAGGTGTTGTAGAATGAACTGCTTCATTCTGGTTACTCGGATTGCAGCAGATAAATAATAATAAGACTGCACAGACAAAAACATGATATCCCTTGGCCACCCTGCATTTTGCTCTGGCCACCCTGTGGCCACCCCTGAAAAAATTCTGGATGTGGCTCCAGTTATATTCATTGTTAATGCGCACTAAATGGTTGCCTTCCATTGACTTCTGCTGTTGGGAAAGCAGAACTTGATTTAAAAAAGTAGCTCATTCAGACATTTTTTATGCCGTATAAAAAGATTTTTACTACATTTAAAAAAAGCATGCAAGTAGATCTTTGTACACTTGGACATTGATGGACTGGTGACCTTTCCAGTCTGTGTCTAGTCTCTCTGCTGTGAATAATTAAAGTTTTTGGTAGTCTTTTGGATTAAAAAACAGCCTTCAAGTTTAAGTTAATATTAGCAGATTTTTCTTGAAAACCATATATAGTGGCCATCAGTGTGTTTGCTGACCACAGCCCTATGTTCGCTTCCCTTAACTTGTTATCCCGCCATGTTTCCTCACCACAACTGATAGATAGCTCTCTCGGTACTTGAACTTGTGCTTACTGGTGGGGATTTCCAGAGCTCCTATTAAACTGTTCTCTGCAGTCAGCTCCATCTCTCATCTCTGTGACTCCTCTCAAAGCCTTGATGAATAGCAGTTTGCGGTGGCACCGGCTGAGTTAAGACCTTCCTCTCATGCTGAAGGCCCACATCCTTATAAAACATTTTTTACCACTTAACCCCACCCCTCTTGTTTTTATGACAGAAATTTCCTGGTTCACATTTTACAGTTCAGGTGCTGAAAGCAGCTCTGGAGCAGGATACGAGAGGCCGTGATTTACACAAAAGAATTAATTTATCTCTGTTCAAAGCAGTACAAGAAAGACACTGTCCATTCCCATGACAACATGGAGGAAAACATGCACTTCCTTGCACTGTGCACCAAAAAGCTGCCCAACAAAACCTTTAATGTCATGGCTCAGTGACTGCTCTTTGTGAGGGTGGCAGCACACTGCGAGCCACACAAAAACTCAAAGGCAAAATGGATTAGAATATGAGAGAAAAGATGACTGAATCAAACCCAGTGGATTGGAGGAGATTATCTGAGGGGATTAAAGGAGAAATGACACACTAATTACTTTTTAGGGGCTGAATTTGAGTTTAAAGGCTATTTCTTTCGGCTTGTGAATGCAGGATGGATGTTTTGCGTTTGAGATTGTTCCCTTCCCTCTGCTGAACTGCATGAAGGTGAACATGTGGGATGTCTTAGGTATAAAGAGATGCTCCTCCTAGGTTTCTTCAAATATTTCTTAAAACAAGTATAAAATGAAAATAGAACTTAAAAACTTTAACTATTTAAAAATGTTATAGTTTAGATTGTAATGTTTAGAGGTACTTTTAACCAAAATTCAGCACTTTTTTATATAAGGAGCAAAAGATTATAATTAGTGACCTAAGTATCTTTTGAGCTTAGGAATTTCTGCTCTGTGTGTCTTTTAAAAGCAGATTAAACCTCACAAGTCCTTCACTTTAAAGATGACGCTAACTCCTTGTTGGACTGTGCTCGAGTACTCTGCTCCATCCTGTCCTGTTTCTGAGGAATTCCAGCTTAAGTAAAAACTGTGAAAGAAAAGACAGCCGACCACTCAGGCCCGCAATTTGACTTTTTGTTACCTCTAGCCTTGTGGCCTGCTGAAAGCTTGTCTCACTGTTAATTATTTGACCAAACTAAGGTCGGCGATGTTGGAGGACGCCCTGTCTTCAGTTTGCTCTGCTCTCCAGGTCTCCAATTAGGTTTATAAAAGGCCTCAGCAAGAACAGCAGAGACAAAGGAGGAGAAAAGAGTGGCCAAAAGAAAAACAAGACACAACAATCAACCTGGTGTCCATGTGGGGGGAGGACACACACATCAACGCCTCCTCCCATCCCGAACAAAACTGGTGTTTTCCAAGCTGGAGCTGTCACTGTGGAAACCTGGAGCGTCTTTCGTTTATTTCATGCGTTCACTTCCCTTCCTCCCTTGCGTTTTTTTTTCTCAACGCATGCACACAAACACAGCCCCCCCCACCCCCTCAATCCCCTCCTCCGCCCGCCCCTCCATTCACGCCCTCCCTTCCTCCTGGGCTAAAACAAAGCATGGATCTGAAAGGACTCTGAGGTAGGTAAATGTATTCAGTGACATCGGCCGGATGATTCCATTCTGTGCCAGCCCTGTAACATTTGTTTCAGGCCTTGTCCGAGGGCAGGGACGGCGTGTCGGACCTTTTGTCCCACGCGCCCTCTGCACAGCCCTGCAGTTAATGGTGGCCTTGTCCTAGTCTGCTGGACCAGAAACCTGCAGCTCCACATGACAGGCATACATGCTGGAATGGAAAGAAACAGGGGAAACTGACGTGGATTGGGGAGCTGTCAACAAGTGGGAGCTGCTCAGGTTCCTTTTTTTTCCCTTTCCTTTCCTTTCCTTTCCTTTCCTTTCCTTTCCTTTCCTTTCC
>BSAI01000138.1:15318703-15410601 GCA_036245035.1 Adrianichthys oophorus
CTTTCCTTTCCTTTCCTTTCCTTTCCTTTCCTTTCCTTTCCTTTCCTCTCCTCTCCTCTCCTCTCCTCTCCTCCATAAAAAAACCCTCCTCATCCATTTTTTCAGGTCTGCCATGAGTGACGGGCCAGGAAAAGCCCAGGTGCTTGTGAGCAGGGTGAACTTGATCAGTGGTTGGGGGTGGAACTGAAGGCAGAAACCCTGCTGATGTCGGTCTGAAGAGGGCCCCCAGCGTTTAGCAGAGAGGGTCTCCTCACTTTCACGAACAGCTGCTTAAGAGAGCATCTTCAATCCAGTTTTGTGCGACTCACTCAGGGAGGGTTGAGTGGACTTCAGGACTAAGAACTTCTCACTTGACTCTGGTAATCTACTGAACACTGAAGGACCCGAGGCCTCTGTGAGTCTCAGCTGCAGCTGCAACCCTCTGTTGAGTTTCACAGCAAGTTACTGCATTATTTCAGTCCACTGCATCCGAATATTTTCTGAAGACGGAAAAAAAATCATTGCAAAGTAAAAAAAAACCTGTGAATTCGGTAACTTTTATTGTTCCTCTTGTTAAATGCAACATCTGCCCTTGAGTTTCTCATTTCTAAAACACAGTTCTCTTTTGAACTTCTGCTGTTTAAACATTCATCCTTCGATTAATCTGTATTTTACAAACAAAAAGTTTACTTACTGGTCATTGACATTTATTTCATAAACAAACATTTTCAGTGGGATAGATCTGAGTAACTGGATGAAACATCTTCTGATCCTAAATTTTCAAACTCCCTCCAGCGTTGAATTGCTGGCCTGCTGTTGTACCAGGAGTCTCAGCATTCCCACCAGGGCAACTGTGTCTTTGTGTAAGTGCGGCTGCGTATATTCATAAGAGCGAAAACCCAAATCCGCCCTTTTCTCTTTTGGAATTCTGCAACAAAATCAGCACTTGTATTGGGGGCCACCACCACAAACAGTGCATGAGGGGATTAGTGGCTCCTTGACCGCTCCTTCAAACACATATCCAGAATGGCTGCCTTGATTATGACCATTAGATACCCAGAAAATGAGAATAACATGAAAGAGAGGGACATGAGGGCTTTTCCCATGGTTGAATTTGACCACACGTCCAGCAAAAATGAATCTATAATCCAGACGCCAACAAAGACCCGAGTGGAGGCCGTCCTGGAGTGTTGTGCTTGCTTGCTGGGAGAGGCTTTATGTTTCTATTGCTTTCATTGTGCATGAAAGTGCCATAATAATGATTCAAGACTTTAAAGGCTAGATTAGACTGAGGACAAGGGCAGCTTAGAGAGTGAAGTAATTTCAGGGCAGTTGAGCTGGTTCACTAATGGGAAAATTCCTCCGAAAAGGACGGGATTTTGGTCTGCTCTGCCCTGGGATCAAACCAGCGCTTTCAATGAGAAAATTAAGTTATACACATGAAATGTATGCACATACTTGTCCCGCTTCTGAGGACTCGGCGTACACTCAGGCTGCTGTCAGTAGGCAGGCCAACACTGAGCGCTGTGTTCAGTGAAGCTGCAGGCGCTGCAAGGCGATCCTGTATTATCTGGGGTGCCTTTACACAGCAGGTAAAAGTGCTGGGAGGCACTGCGGCTGCTATCTATTCACCAAATGGGGAGCACGGCAAAGAAGACATAGATCTGAAAAAAAGAGGGACACATTAGACAATGTTGTGATCTCACGACAGCAACAATCCGTTAAAATCTCTTAAATGTGTTCAGGTTTGTGTTCATTTTCCAAGGATTTTTTTTCTCTAAGAAAATTACTTTAGTAAAGCAAATGTAATGTGTAAACCAACTTAAAACCATGATAAAAACATATGCTCGAAGTTGTAAAAACAGTTAAATTTTAATAAAATGTGCCAGGACGTGTTTTATTAAAGTCCCAGTCAGATGAAAATTGTGTTTTTGGCGTTTTTAACATGTTCTTGTAGCATTTTTGTGACGATGGAGGACATATAAAAAATGATTAAAGATTAAAACAGTATATTTTAGCTTTTTCTTTTTTTTCAAATCCTGTTGGATCAGGAGCAGAGGAAAACCCGCGGTTTGAAAAGGTTAAGATTTGTGGTACAATTTGTGATGCCATGGGCAGACCAAAGTCTGCTCCACGCCTATCTGATGCATCCACTTGCAGACAAATAGATCTAAACTGCCTAACTATGTAGCCACAAGGGGGCCTATGTCTGTGTGTTCCTGTGCTGGTCCCCAGCCCGGGTATTTGCAGGTTTGTGTCATGAAGGGCATCCAGTGTAAAACTCTCTGCCAAACCAAATGTGCGGATCAGTGAAAGCTGCTTTGCTGTGGCGACCCCTGAATAAGCCGAAAGGTGAACAACAAAAGACCACTGGGAACAATTTTACAATAGAAAGCAAATAGTTAGAGGGGTACTTTAAAGAACCACTCCAAAGAAAATCCTGTTTTTGTGATTTTAATAAGTTCTTGTGGCAGTTTTCTTATGATGGAGAGCATAAATAAAGAAAATTCTTCTTAACGATCTTTTGTCAAATCGTAAATCAGGAGCAGACGAAAGAAATGGTGTTGTAAGGCACACGCCACAAGTTCCCCACTTCGCTCCATTCTGATGCTTCCACATGTAGTTCTGTCTGAATTCTCTTCCTGCTTTTTGTGTTATTGTTTTTAATGTTGGCAATTTAAATGAATTATGTTATAGCTTTGCTAAGCTGTTTGTTAAGTTAAAACTGGTTATATATCTATTTGGCCTTTTAAGAGTACTTTTAAAATTGTAAGTTTGCAAACTGAAGGAGTCCTTTTTTAAAATGGAAGAGATCGTAGTTCTTAAAATCCTCTTAGTCCTAACGACAAACTTAACTTTGTAAAAATTTAATTTTAAGACTTCATTTCACTAAAATGAAAGCATTTGAGTACGTAAAAGACAATAAATTTGCTATACATATAACTTTGTTTCATTTAGTTTCACTTACTCAAAGTTAGCAATGTTTTAAAAAGTAGTTTTGCCAATTGTTTTTATGTTGATCTAACTTAAATTTTTTAAAAATAATTGTAAGTTTTATCAACTTAAAACACTGCTTTGTTTAGTAAATTACAAAAAAATCTTGTAAAATGTTGCCTTATTTTTTCAAATGAATGTCAAATAAATATTTTTTACAGCGTAGACGACTAGATCTGTGCACGGCTTTGTTGTCTGCATATTTGTTGCCTGCTAATGTTAGGTTAGGGGTGTGTAGAGCTATAAGCTAGCGGGAGAGAGTGTAAACAGTCGGGAATCAGGGGCAGGCTTAATGAAACAATCCTACCCACAACTCAGAGGCCAATTTTTAATGAACTACTGCTGCTCTGCAGAAACTACATCCTAAAAAATGACTCTGTTTTGTTGTTTATATTGCCTAAAAACAGCTTAATCATAAATAAAAGACCACTGTGAATGCTTTTAAAACAGACCGAAAGATGATCAGAGTAGGATTTTTACTTCAAGTTTTAACTAGAACAAGAAGATTAATGAAAATTGAAAACAATTCCCCAAACTCAACAAAAATCCGATTTTTCATGGAGTCTAAACCCAAATCATTATTTTTCTGTCCCACAAGTCAAGATTCCCATCAAACATCTACAAACTCCAACCTGGAGGTGATATCAAAACAAGTGAGATACCAGCAAAGCCCCAGGAGAATCTCCCACTACCAGCCCTCTCCCTTCACAGGCTGCACAACCTTTTTCCTTCCTGAATTTCTCATCTGCTCATCCCAGAGCAGACAATGCCTGTTTCTGAGGGAACAGGAGACTCCATGCAGATGTGCCTTCAGGGGCCTGTGCTCATCACAGTGCTTTGGGATGAAGAGCGATCGATTGTCAGAAGGAAGGTAATTTAAGCATGGAGAGAGGCACCCAGTGGCTCTGGACCGACATCCCTCTGCGCGTGGCTTCCACACCTCCTGACTCGGCTCTCTTTTTCCCCACTGTTGTCATATTTACAGCCTCTGGGGTCAGATTACAACCATTTTACTGAAATGCAAGGGAAGTTTCACGACAAAGAAATCTGTTCAAATCTGATCATTTTCTGTATGTTTGAATTGATTCTAACATAATTTTTACTTTTTATTTTTTTAAAGATTCTAATTAAAGTGGATTTAATAAAATATTTTACAAAGTTATCCTTTTTTTCCATAGATCGTTGAGAGACTATAACTGTCTTTGATTTAGATTTATGATGATCAATTACATTTGGTCTGTATTTTCTTCTGTTTTGTCAAAACTTTAGCTTGTCTTGGTCATTCCAATATAGACCACCTTTTTTTAAACAGACAACCAACAAAATTGTAAAAAAAAAAACGTAATGTTCTGTTTTCCTTTGATTGAGACACCCTGGATGGTGATCAGGCCTCCACCACTAGAGGGAAGTGTAAGCTCTGAATGATCAGTTAGAGGAATCAGAAGATTGATGGACTTCTTGTGAACAGAGCAGACTCTTCAGTGAGTACAGTATAGATGGAAGCATGTACTTGGCAGCCAGATGGGTTAATTATGAACTTTTAATTCCTCAATATTTACTCATCTGTGAGACCCATTTGTTTTGAAGAGGCATCTATCATCTTTTTCGCTAACACTCTTCCACTCAGTGCTTTGTGAGAATGTGTTAACTCCTGCTTTTGTCCTGTCCCATAAAGCTGGATTTGTGTGTTGTTTAACTACAAGTATGCATTGTTAAAAACCAGTTCACCTTTTCCTCCCAGAGGTGAGCCTTCAACGTGTGCTTCTACAGTCCGCATACCGGACCATTCAGAGACCAGGAGCCTGTGTTTACTCCAGGGATTACATTACCACTACAGAGGTCTGTCACAAAGACTATCAATTATCCACCGCAGCAAAGCTCCTGCTGCAAGTTGCACTGAGCAATTCACCGAAGGCTTGGTGACTCCATGGTGTGCTCTTCTTTTCGTGGCGTCTGTCCTTGTGAGGAGTGTGTTGACTCAGATGGGACGTGTAAACAGAACCGGGGTGAAGCCATGTGGGCGCTTCATTCTCATGGAAGCCAGGACCAGCGGATTAAGCTAATACCAGCCCACGAGGGGTGTTGCAGCATGGCCTTCCCTGACAGGAGGTGATGGATTAGGCCTTTGTCGGGGCCCATGTCAGCCCAAGAGACCCAGTGATGAGGGAGGCAAAGGGGGAGATCAGGGCAGCCCAATCCCAGGATCAGCAAAATGTTGACAAGGGATTATACCAATCGGTGTGTAGCTACAGGAGCTAAGGTTTTACCGGCTTCCAGGGGGAGAATGCACAGGTACTGAGTAGTGATGAGAGAGACCTTGAACTGATGATGTGTGAGAGCCCTGTGAGAACAATGCTCCTTCACCTTTTTGTGGGTTAAAAAGCAACACGTCTTCAAATATACCTACAGGTTAGTGTATATTTCAGGGAAAAAAATAACACATGCACCAAGGTGCTCTGAGAAATGAAAACTGTCATCACTGTAACTTTAGCAGCTCTGGACTGAGAATTGCTGATTTTACAACAGGCATAAATTGTTGCACATGAGCCGAGTTTCAGTGAGAGCTGGCGATGGCACTCCTCTCTGGACGAGTCAGCGGCACGATATCTCAGTCACATTTCCTTCTTTTGGTGAAATGCGAAAAGCAGATTGCTTCTTTTTTACGGGTTCCCTTTGAAATCCGCCACCCTTGACCCTCCCCATGCTTGGATTTTACAGCCTGCTCTGGTTTATTTCTGGAAATCTCTTGCACTCCTCGTTTTCTTTAGATGCCTGCTTCAAGTGTGCCTTTTGTTTGTTTTGCCACTTTGGACAAACAGTAAAATGAGGTGATTAAGCATTTGCGTGAGGTTCCCTCAAACCCCAAAAGAAACCGCAGGGAACTTTTTTGGGCGGGGGGCTTGTCAGTTGAGGGTATGAGAAGACTAAATTACCAACATTTGGCTCTATCATCCACTGGCCCAGAATTCACATCTGTGTCTTGTCTCATGTTATTTAATCTAAAAAATGAGTCCCGGGCATGACGTTATGGTAAGTGATGCAGGGCAGTTTGTGCTACAAGAGTTCTTTATCATCTCTCTCGGGAACATAGAGTGATTCTCCAGATATTTGTCACTGAACTCTGGAGATTGTTGCCACTAACAAAGATCCCACAAGATTTGAGTTCGCCTGAAACACTGCAAGTGATTTGTGCTTTTCCACAGGATATGGAGGCAGCTGGGAGAAAAGGGTGAGAGTGAGACGTGACTGACATGTGGCAAGGAGGCACCAATTCGTCTCTTGACGAACTTGTCGCCTCACCACGCTCCATGTGTCAGGGCCTGGCGTCTTTCTTGTGTCAAGCGTGGGTGGCCTGCCTGACACGCATTTGGATGTGCATGTCGTGTCCGTCTGGAGTGAAACCTCTCCCGAACACACACCCATGTAATGACACTGACACTGTGCCATCAGGCCTGCCACCAAGCCCAGACGGAGTCTCTGGCAAGTTATGTCTTCCCTCTCATTTCTCCAACCTCTCACCCTTTCCTGTTGTTTGCTACTCTTCTCCATCACTCACTGAATTCCACCACAACCATTAAGTTGCAATTTATGCCTAAATGATTGCATATGATTTAATCTTTTACCACGAGTTGCTAAGCGGGACCTTGGGAGCTGGCCCAGCTCCTGGACCAGTCTCATTTGCGAAGAAACCCAGAGCTGTAAATTTAAAGAATTGACTCAATGTCAAATAGGAGAGTGCCAAGCTGGGCTGCACTGGCGTCGCTCAGAACCCCCCACTCTGTAATTGCTCCCTTACTGGAGCTGCTGTGCAATTTTTTGACGTGGCTAGAGATTTAATAGTTGGTTCGGAATTTTTCTCAATCGCCTGAGCCTCACTTTCTGCTGTATTGGTAAACTTTCTACTTCCTCTGTCTTTAAAGTCCCACTGCCTTTTGCTCTATTGTAAAAGTGCTCCCAGTGGTCTTTTAGTTATTATTGTTATGCCGTTTTTTTCCAAATTAAAAAACTTGTGTTGTGGGCAGGACTGTTTATAAGCCTGCCCCCATTATCTATCTCAGGGACAGACAACTCCAGGCCTCGAGGGCTGCAGTGTGTGTATGATTTCCAGATATCAAAGTCTTACTCATGACTGATTACCTGGTTCAGGTGTGTCCAGCCAATTAGAGCATGCCAGAGCATGGTATGCTGGAAAACATGCAGGAATGCGGTCCTCGAGGCCTGGAGTTGCCTTTCTCTGACCTATCTGTTGACACGCTCTCCCGCTAGCTTACAGCCTCTTATAACCCTAACCTAACATTAACAATGCAAAAAATGACAAGCAAGATTGGAGCTTTCCAACCGTAGAGGTTTGAGCCAGATGCCAGCTCAGCTGAGGAAAATGAAGACGCATTTATATCTGTTTTAAAGTGGATGCATCAGTATGGAGCGGAGCAGGGAGCTTGTGACTGTCCAATTTTAGCACCTTCGTCACCGATACAAGCTTTTTCCAACTGCATTTTTTTGATTGCTCCTGAATTTAGAAATTCTCAGAATGCAATTTTAAACTTAATGTTCTTTATCATAAGAAAAAAATGCCACAAGAACATGTTTAATACAGCAAACATGCTGTTTTCATTGAAGTGGGTCTTTAATAATGTGCAGACTGGAGCTGCAAGCAGCTCTGGAAAATTCAAATCAGTTTAAGTGTGAGGTGTGAATCTGGATGGGGGCCTGGCAGGTATTTAAGGCACATACTGTAATTTTTGCTCCAAAAGGCACTACGAAGGTTGCATTAATGCAGTGGGAAATCTGTAGCGGTGTCATTGATATTCACTGAGGAAAGCTTCATGTCTTCACATAACAGATGCTGGTCCATTTGCTGTCATGCTGCATATTCATTCCAGTGCAGGTGTGTTTGTGGGCAGCCATCTTTCTGAAATGCACACTCTGCATAAAGCATGGAAGTGGGGGTAGGAAGACGTGGTGGAAGGAATCCTTGGGAGAAGCCCCCCACCCTCTTGGTGCTCTTTGTGGGTGTAGGTAGGGGGACATTTAAAGGGAATCCAGCCCCCGGCAAGATACCCCCCCCTTGAAGACACCCTTACATTCTGGGGATGACTCCCTGCCCAGGAGCTCTCTCTGCCCATCTGTCCTCTCCAGAAGCTGCAGGGGAGTCCCTCCTCGTGCCATCCTTCGGCGTGGTGCTTCTGGAGAGACAGCAGGCCACCTTACTCACGCAAACAAGTGGGTGAATGCCTACTCAGCTCTGCATCAGGCTGACAGTGCAAACGCAGGGGTGAAGAGTGCGTATGTGTCTGTCCCTCTGCTGCACTTGTGCGCGTGGGAGTTACTTAGTGGGTGATTGAGCTTTCATTAGTGTTGATGGATGTGTGTGGGTGTGAGTGTGTAGGAGGGAGAGGTTGTGTGGGCGGGTGGGTTGCATTCAGTGGGTGGCCGTGGGGTGCAAGGTGGTGCAAAAACGAGCAGGTGGTTGGATCAAAAAATGTCTGCACCCTGATTCAATTGTTGTTTAGCAACAAGCAAATGCTTAGTCAAGTTACAGTTCACTTCTTCCAAGCTGAATAATTGTGTTTTTACACTGTCAAAGATTCTTTTTCATGCACTGAAATATCATAATAAATAACAAATATTTTCTGTCTTTTTTCAGCAGCAGATGTCTAAAGTTTACTGCAGGTGAAACCACAAAAAAAAAAAAAAACATTTCTAAAGGTTTTTATCCCAAATCAACACTTTAAAAAAATCCGTGTTACCCTTCTTTAGTCGTATTTGTATGTACATTTACTTGTGAGAGCCCTGAATTGACAAAAAAGACAAATATTTTGTAGTTGCTGAATTTGGATAAGATTTTTGATACCCGTTGATCTGAGTTTCAAGTGTAAATTAATAACAATTCTAGATCTTTTTAGGTTTTATATGAAAGTTTCTGAAGTCCTGTCTCCACTTTCCATGTGTGTCACCTTATGGGGAATCTTTCGGGTTTTGTTTGTCTTCTGAAACGGTGTATTTTAAAAGATGCTCTCATTTCTAAGCTCACTGGTTTACTTCTTTTTTTTAAAATAAATAAATCACTGCTGATTTGGCCACTCCTGGTGTTGCACATTCCTCATCTTCACAGCACAGATCGAAAATACCAAACCTTTTGGCTCTTCCTTTGAGATGAAGGGTACATGTGGCCCTGAAACAGCATTTTGACCAAAACTAGTTATACATCCAAGTTCTTAAGATTTTAAATCCAGCCTTTAATTTGAATGTAACTGTCCCAAATCAAGTAAAAAGAGTCTCAAAAACGATTTTATTTCTTTGATCTGGTTGTCGTTACGTAAACATTTAAAGTAAAAAAAAATTTTTTTGTATATCTGCACTTTTTATGGTAATCACATTACATGCCGTTTGTAGGTTTGCTAATTAATTGAAACTTTTTTTTTTCATGGTTTCTTAGAAATGTCCCATGTCCCAAACTTTTCAAAACATCTACAGACACACAGGTGAGTTTCTAACATTTCCTCTTTTCTGCAAATGGGCAGCAGTTTTTTTTCCCTGTAAGAATGGTCTCGGTGTGACCTTCATTCCTGTCTTGATCTGCTTAGCCCATTAGTCCAATTTACTCAGCTGTCAAACTCCAGAGTCACACTCGCATCCTTTCTGAGGTGCAGGAGGTTACAAGAACAGGAGTGTGCATTCCTTTGGACCATCCGCTTCCAAACCCCAGCCCATACAAAAAATACTCTAAATAAACGTCATCTCTGCTTAACAGCAAGAAACCAGACCTCATCCCCCTTATTGGTGGGAGGATGAGTTAGCTAAACACTTTTCTGGCATGCAGGCACACAGCCGGCTGCAGGCCTGCAGGCGTGGGAAAGACCTGAATCTGAAAATAAGTAGGTTTTGGCCCCTCTAACCCCTGCAAGCTTTGGCCTGGGATAGTCATCTCTTTCCTCCTCACTTGTTTTCTCTCTGTTTCTGTGCGCGAGTGGAGGACTCACAGGAGAGGAGGTCAACCAGGGAGAGGCCCACAGCTGTGGCTGCGAGGTCCCTGTGTGTTTATTTGGGCAAGAAAACCATAATAAGCTCCAGCCAGGCATTGCTCCTGAGGACCGAGGCCACCACCGCTGCGGCGCTTTTCATCCTAACAATGGTAAAGTGCTCTGACCGAACAGGGAGCAGTGCGGCAAAGTTTACCGTATAACAGCTGCCTCTGTGGTGGAGGGTTACACTGCAGATGTGAACTGGATGGATGGTTCATGTTCCCGTACCTACTATTGTGTGACAGTTGCTCACCTCTGCTCTTCGGACATTGAATGAATTCCTTTGTTCAGTGTGGGTGCTAACAGCACAGGGCCAAAATCCAGAAAAAAAAAGAAGATCCAGCTTAAAATTACGTTCCTTTATTCAAATCGTTGTGAATCAGGAGCAGATTTAAAAATGCTGTTGGAAAAAGATTTTAGGTGGGACGTAGGTGCTACAGTCAGAGGGAGGCAACAAGCTCGCTGTTCTGTTGCATTTTGATGTTTCCACTTGTAGACAACTAGATACATATATGTTTTTGTTTTCCTCGTCTCAGCTAATATTACGCAGCTTTTTTGTTGCACCAGTAATGGGGTTGTGACTGCAGTAAGCTAGCGGTACAGTGTAAACAGATGGATGATGGGAAATGAGGGGAGCTTACTCTGTGCCAAAAGTCGCGCCCACAACTCAGAGGTGAATTTCTAATGCTTTGCACAAACTATGTCTGGGAAAAGGAGACCGTTTTAAATGTTTTATTTTGGCTGAAAACGGCATCATCGTAATTAAAAGACCACTGGGAACAGTTTTGCAATAAATCAAAAGTTGATCAGCGTTGAACTTTAAAAGTTCAGATTGTGCATGCAAACTGTGTTTGAATTAAAGCGTTAGCACACTCACAGAAATATTCAATCTATCACATGCACGAGGAAGGTGGCCGCTCACTGCCCCGCTCTGCTATCACTCTGATCTCCTCCAAAAGCATGCTGCCCTTTCATATGCAGAAAAACAACACCCTATCTCTGCTTTACTCACCACATTATTGTGTAATGACCCCTTATTAAAACAGTCAGTCAACCCCATGCAGGCGAGCACAGGTGTACCTCTGGTTTTGCATGGCTGGAAGACGAACACCTGCCCACCCACTGCTCCTTGAGATCACCAATCAGCCTTCTCCGGCTTCCCTTTGACACAGGTCAGCTCATCTGTTAAGGGTTGTTCAGATGACGGCGTTATTCTGGTTAGCCAGATTGCCATCTCCCTTATGGTCCTCTGATATCTCCAACCGCTTTTCCATCCTTTTTTAACATCCTCCTTGTAACCGGTTAGTCAGCCCCCAAGAGTCCTGAATGTGTCTGCTGCCTCCCACTCTGCTCTGACAGTTACAAACCGCATGGGGCCACAAAGAGAAACACGTCAGCACGGCCGACAGGCCAAGCAGGTGTGGTGACCAGGGTTAGAGGTGGAGCTGCTGTCCGTCAGACTTGTAGCATTCAAACAAAAGTCCTCTTCACACTGGGCCACCAGGTCCGGCGTGATTTATTTATGTCCAAACCAGTTAACAGTGCCGGCATTATATCAAGTAAAGAGAAAAATGCACAATCCTGAACAAAATCAATTTGAAGTAAACTGTAAAACTTCATATTTTCTTTTGCTGTACGAGTCATTTTATGAACAAAACTAAAATAATGAAAATGTTTGCAGTAACAGATGCCCCAAACAAGGCCACATCTGCCCCAGTTTGCTCTACCTGCAGGAGCCGTCCTTCAGGGATGCCCCAACCATTAACCCCCCACCTCAAATTAAAATGCAAAAATCCAGACAGCCCCATGACATTCCTCTACATAATTTGCTTCCCC
This sequence comes from Adrianichthys oophorus, assembly GCA_036245035.1. NCBI lineage: Eukaryota > Metazoa > Chordata > Actinopteri > Beloniformes > Adrianichthyidae > Adrianichthys > Adrianichthys oophorus. Next base: position 15,330,538 of record BSAI01000138.1, read on the forward strand.
ACCCACTCACCCCAAGCCCCCACACCAAAAAAAAACAAAAAAACCCTAAAACATCACTCTGAGCTTTGACAGCAAGTGGGTGACAGGCCGCATTGATCTCCTGGCTGGGAAAGAGATTGAGCTGACAATGGGGAACATGTGTCTGCTTTGGGACAAGCCCTAACTTGTCTGACCCTCTCATTTGGGATGCGCTTGCAGAAAAGCCCCCACCTCCATAAAGAGGACATTTTATCTGCCAAGGCAGCATCTAGGCCTCTTGTGGATTTTCCTGGTCTGACTTGTTTAAATGAGAAGAAGACACAAATTTGATCTTGTCCACATAGTAAATAGAAACATTTGTGCTTGATGGATTCTCTTCACTGGTTACTTTCTGGAAATGTTTTGGGGGGGTGCATCTAAGAGGGAAATGCGTTATTGTCTGTTTGTGATTATTTAGCTCTGCTTTAGTTCAGTCTGCAATGTAAACAGTAAATAAAAGCCAGCCTAGCCCTAAAATGTCTTTGATAGATGATATGAATTGGTAGAATTTTAAAAAAAGGACCCATACTGATCTCAAAAGACATAATTAAGGTTAGGTAGGAAAATGACCTAAATTATGTGTGAATTCCCTCACAACTCCCTAACCCCTAAAAGGCAATATAATGTGGGAACATCTAGTACTCTGGCTTTTAACGCAATTCAGGCACATGCGCACTTTTTTTTTTGCCAAAAGTAAAAATTGCCAGTGTAAATATCTAATAAATGTGAACATTTTATGAAGACTTTATGAATCCACTGTGTTCCGATGATGAAAACTTGGATAATTTATAATAAATAAATGTATAAATAAATGCTTTTCAAATGACAAATCACTCAAACACTATGCATTGTGGTGTACATTTGCTAATCTGTTTACCATAGATGCACACTAGTTTGGTGGCACGATGAACTGAATCCAGTGTGGGTCCTTAGGCAAAACCCTTCACGCTACTCCCTGCAAGGAGCCACAAGGGGGCCTGGGTCTTGGTGTCCCTGTGCCGGTCCCCAGCCTGGATGAAAATTCAAGAACTGCATCTGTCAAGAACTGCATCTGGCGTAAAAACTCTCCGCCAAACCAAATGTGCGGATCAATGAAAGCTGATTCGCCATGGCGACCCCTGAGGGGATGTGCCGAAAAGTGACTCACTAAAGCCTATAAGCAAATACCATGAAAACATCAAAAAGTATGTCAGTAAGAGGGGCTCACTTATGGAAATAAATAAGATGTTTTGAAACAGTGTACAAGCGTATGACAGTTTAAACATAAAAACAAAGGAGTCTTTATTGTAATGTATAAGAATGGTATAGGATAAGGATGTTTATTTAGAAATCTGTTTAGGGTTTATGTCAAAAATAAAATAACCAAAAATTAAAGTGAATTGGAATGCCACAGAAGTGACTATGTTCCCAATTTGACTGCAAGCCAAGTTTTCCAAGTCTAACAAAGAGGTGGGGGGGTAGAACTAGATACTGTAAGTGCAAGCTCTGTTTTGTCCTCTCTTCAGTCATGTTGGGAGTTGTAATTATAGAAGTTATTCAATCGATGGTTACAGAATGTTAATTGAACTTTATTTCTGAATAGTACTTCTCATTCCATGTTTTGTATTATGTTGTTATGAATATGCACTTCAGTCAAATTCGTACTCTCTACTTGTAAAAGTTACTATTTATCATTTAATGTAATTCATGCTTTGTCACGTGCTTGAATAAAGACTTAAAAAACACAGCTATACAGATTTACTCTGGTTTGGATGACTGCGATGTCTGCGTTTCCAGAGGCATCATCTTGCTGCTGACTGCCTCTCAGCTTTGGCATGAAGTTTCTGCGTGCTCATGACAGCGGGCTAAACGGGTCAAATCCGCTCATCAGTGTTGACGTCTGCTAAGTTCTTCCTGAAATATCCACTCATTCCTGCAGGATGAAGGGTGACAAAGTCATGCATGACATTCAGTGCCAGACTGTTTGTGTCTTCTAAATGATTTGTGCCGCAGTGATGTTCACAAAAACAGCTTCTCCAAATATTCCCTCTAACGTGTGACGTATTGATCAATTATGACTAAAATCACAGCATGGGCTGAAGCTAACAAGCACGCCGTTTCTCTCATGAACAGATAGAAATGCAGAAAAAGACTTTTGTTTTAACAATAAAAGCAGTAAAAAGGCAAAGAGGGTTAACACTAATAAAGTATCGGCTGCTGACACATTAAGTGTGAGAATTATGACAAGGACTAATAATTGCAACTTTTTAAAATTTCTAAAAACTGTTGGCATCAAAAATGTAACATATATCAACGTCTACTCATTTTTTTCTCTTTTTTTCTTTAACCAGAGAAAATGGTTTTGAGCTATCCTTTTTACATGTGCAAAGATGGGTTTTAGAATTTACTTTCCTTAGCTTGAATCGGTGAAGAAACAATAAGATAATATAAGATTTGGTGTGTCTTGTCATTTCAACGTTACATTAAAGCATATGTTTTAGTTACAGTATGACAATACAAAAGTAAATATTAAATGAAATATTCTTTGGAGTCAGTTTCAGTGCAAAATACAGAGAATAGAACGTTTGCCTCAGTATCCTAAATTCATTTCTTTGATTTAGAATTAGCGAGAAATGAAAATTCCACTTTGAATGATTTTTGACTCTTCTTAATATGGTTTGTTCAGGCTTGATTAAAAATTATAAGCACCACCCCTGTAAATTATCCCAGTAAGTGAAAGAAGCGATCCTCTGTGGAGACACGCACTCAAGATAATAAGAACTACACACACCTGTGCATCTGTTTCTCACACTGCATTTCAGTCAATAGTCTCAGCTTCGGACACTAGTGGTAAGATCTCATAACATTCTCTTTAATTATTTTGAGGATTTACATTTCTACAGTTCATAGTAATTTTAAAAAACTGTTTTTTTTCTTTCTGTTACATATTAAACAAATATCTGAATACTTAACAAAACTGTTGAGAACCCAGCTAATATTGGCCTTGTTTTGTTCTAATGCAACAAAATTGCTGCAAAAAGATCTCTGAAAAAAAACCCAGCTTCAATATGTTTAAAACTTTTGTTTCGTCTGAGGGACAACTGCAAATCTTTCCCATGACATCTTCCAATGCGGCTTGAGGAAATTGTAGTTTAAAAACTACAGGAGCTTCACACCTTGTTTGAAAAACGCTGGGTTTGGTGAAATTAGCATCCTCAGCATTTTTTTTTATGTCTGCAAACATACCTGTTCAGTATTAACATTAAATTCTCACACTGTTTGTTCTGTGGGCTGTGATATTTTACGTGATTCAAATACGTTTATTCAAATCATGTTGGATCAGAAGCAGATGAAAACCCAGTGACGCAGCAACTGCATTGAATGGAACAAACTCCTACAGTATATGAACCTTTTCTCAGATATGAAGCATTTCTCATGTAATCTGAATAAATTACTATTGGAAAGCAGCAGCGTCAGCATTAAGTATTGTAAATAGCATGATATGGTCTTCTGAGTTATAAAGTTAACTGCATAATTCTATTTCATTTTTTATAGTGCAACCAGAAGTCATTTGTAATGTTTAATGTGTGATTGTGTATTTGAATGACTATTTATCTTTAGTCTGTAAGCAGTGATATGGTTTGAGTTAGATTTTATTGAGTAATTTTATTATGTAATCAGTAGTTAGTAGAAATGTAAAATATGCGAGTGGGTATTTTAATGACTGTTTACGTTTTTATTGTATTTTCACTTGTTCTGGGACTACCGAGGGTAACTAGCTTTTGGCTATAATCTGGTGTAAAGCATCTGTAATGTTTTTGCAAGTTGTCCTTGTCAAATAAACTAAAAACTAATGGGCAATGCCAAAGTCTCCCTTCTCCGCTACAATTCTGTTGCATCTACTTGCAGGTAAACATTATCCTTTTTAGTTTTCTTGTCCGAGCTGCCGTCTGGTGCTCAAAACTGTACGGCTGCATAGCTTAATAGTGATTGCTGTTTGGTTATTTGCTATGCTAATGTTAGCCTGGGGTTGTGAGGCGCTAAGCAAAGCAGAAGGAGATGTAAACAAAGGAATGTTGGAAAATTCGTGGAGCTAACTTCAGCCCCACAAACCAGAATTGTATTTGTAATGAGCTCCTGCTGCGGTGCAGAAAATATGTCTTAAAAACAACGGGCATTTTGATTTTGGCTAAAAATGGCATTATCTTAATTAAAAGACCACTGGGAACAATTTTACAACAGAGAAAAATAACAGTCCTGGCTTAAAGCTGGCACTTACAAAATAACTATCTTATACTAAGTTGTGCATTTAGACCTCTATGATATGTGGCTTCAATTTTTTTTTTTTTCCAGTCCAGGACATTTCATATCAACTTCAAGTGGTCCAACTCCAGAAGAATTGGTTGAGAACAACCAGTTTTAGGAGCCACAAGTCTTTGTCAATTTGTGTCTAGAGGACAGCTTTATCTGAGGTAGGAAATGGCAACTTTTTCTGCAGCTTCCTCTAAGGTTGAGATGTCTTATTTTGTCAACAGATATGCAATTTCATCATCAGATCTCATCATTTCTTTCACAGTTCTTCCTATCTGCCGTTTCTTTTTTTTTATACTCTCCAGATGAGACTTTTGGGTCTGTTTGGTCTGTTTACAACCAACAGTGCAGACAGTTCATTACAACTGTCTTGCATTGTCACAATAAAAGCATTGTAAAATGAGTCTTAAGACTTCTATCAACACCTCATTTTCAAAGACTGAAATGGCTTTATATTCTATAGAACAAAAGTTTTAGGACTCTGCATGCTGCATTCATGTCCATGTCTGTCTGTACTGTGTCTAATTTCTGCAGTTCCCACCGCAAATTTGGTTTAATCAGTTGCATTCCTGTTGTGTTGCAGCTGCGCCAGTTGGTGTCATCCAAACCAATATTAGTTTTCATCCCGTTTGAGCTCTCATCGTTGGATTGTCATAATTTCATGATAAAAGCAAAGTTTTTTTATTAGTCTTAACTTCCAGTATATATGTCTGCTCTTCTATACAATCATGCCAGCAGACAATATTTAGATTCATCTTGTCTCTGAGCAGATTGCAGCTAATTGACATCTCTTCTTGCGTCACATACGACACAAACAAGTAAAAGTGTAGTGACTGTGTGTGTGTGAGAAAACGCCCACAAGTGTGGCAGTGAGAGGTAGGAGGGTGATGAGAGCTCCTTTCGTCCTTAAGTGGAACCAGTTTGTGTTGAGATGATCACAGTGCAGCTCGTCTAACGGTTTAAAGAAGTGCGGTAAGCACGTAATTTACTTGGATTATTTGTCCTTTTAATTTTCAGATGTGATTCTGTGATCAAATTTGGGGTTTCAAACATTAATAAAATGCACATCAAAACATCCTGAATAATTTAGACGTTTACCTTGGATTGGACCTAAATATGAGTTTGTCTCATGTAATCAACACAAGCCCATTGACTGTCATTGGCTAGTGTTCAATTAAATAACTATACTTTGTTATTGTGTTATGTTTATGAATGAAGGCCTTTATCTCTACATCTGAATGCATGTTCAAACTCAAAGTTGAGGATGGATGTCTCCCTTTGAGTGACTTTGATGAATCGCTCTTTTCTTTGTTTCTTTCTTTCTTCTTTATACTCATTTACCACTTTTGCCACTTTTGTGCACGAGTCTGTTTAAACAGCAGTGCTGCATGGAGTCTGTCTAGTCCCGAGAAGAAAAAAAAGAGTCATTCCTTTGGTTTAGATATGAACAAGATAGCTATGTGATAATCATTTTTTTCCCACTTTTTAATCTCCTCTTTTTTCACAGGGACATCTTTGTGAGCTCTTTGTCTACTAGTGGGAAACTGGCCAGAGGTGCAAACATTTACAGTGCAAAAACTGAGATAAAACTACAGCAGAAAGTAAAGTAAAGGCACTGCTTGACTAAATTATTATAGATTGGTCATTTAAAAATTATAAATTAATGATTGCGAATAAGAGAACAGTCAGCTACACACTGTCTTCATTGAGCCTGGCTTACTAGAAAGGTTTGCACTGGAGGGTTTTGGGGTGTCACCCCCCCAGAAATATGAATGAATCCTACCTACTTTTCAACTGACGTCCAGCTCAGCATGAGGCAATCCAAGCTCCCTTGTAAAATAAATTCGGTTTAAAATCCTTTTGTGTCGGATGTAAAGATTTGGACGTGCAGAAATGGTTATACTGTTGTAGGACTGACATAAAGATCTATTTTAAGATCTGAATAAAGCTTTCCTGAAAAATGTACAGATCACATTTTACTCCATAGTGTGCATCAGTGTACTGAGCAGGAGTTAAGAGGGACAGTTGTGGACCAGCTATAGTGACCATGGGAAGTCAAAAGCTGGCCGTTAGCTTGCATGTTGCTAAATGGGATAAAAACATTGCAGATTTTTTGGGTGAAATCGATGACCAATGTCATAGACTTCCTTATAAGCATAAAGACAAGAGGAAAGAAACCTGCAGTGAAAACATGAAGAATGCATCTATACCTAGGCTCTAGTCAAGCCTAAATAAACTGAATGGATTGACTCAAGTTTGACAGTGTTGGATTTTATTAGACATTTTTATTAATTAATTTATTTGTTAAAATAGTGTTTTTGACATGTTCTTATAGCATCTTCTAATAATGGAGGACATGTATAAGGAAAATTAAGATTCAAATTCAAGAATCGGCACAGGCTCTCTCAGTCCTGCCCACAACTCGGAGGGGAATTCTGATAACCTCCTGCCGCTCTGCAGAATTCTATGTCCTAGAAATATATATCCTAGATTATGCCCAAAAACAGCATAATCATAATTAAAGACCACAGGGAGCAATATTACAATAGATCAAAAGATGATTGTAATGGAACTTTAAGGAGGAAGCAAAGGCTGACTGATGGACAATGTTTTCCTCCTTTTACATTTAATGAGAAAATATTTGTTACACCTATGATCCTAATCAAGGCTTGGAAACCAAAAGAAACTGTTGGCAAACAGCTTTAAAAGTCATGTGTGTGTGTGTCTGAATGAAGGCAGACCTTTTCCATTAGCATATAATTGATCTCTAATGAACTCTCTGGTGGTTTACCATTGACCCTGTTACACCTGAGCAGAAATGCCTGAGCTTTTTCCATCTCACGGAGGGAGAACGGTTCTTTTGAAATAAATCCACTCTGAATCTTCAACTTAGCTGAGAGGAGAAAAAAGAGGTTATAATGCAGCCCATGCTGACATCAGTGAGAAGACAAGACTCCAAAAGTGGATCATTGTTGAGAGCACATCATGCACCCTCAGCTTCTTACTTGATAATGCTGGTTTGAATACCTGGGATCTGTTCCTTATCCCTCTCTCAGCAACTGAAAAGGCAACGCTTTGATGGCTTAAAATTAATTACCAATCTGCGGAGTCTATAACTTTATCATCAACTCCAGCTAAACCTTCGAGCTGATATTTAATGCCAACTTTAGGGTATCATCAAGCAATTTTAGAGTTAATTGGGAGATGGCATCAGGCCAGTTTGGAAAAGCCGCTGCCTGAGAGGAAGGGTTCGCTCTACATGAAGGGAACTTTTAGCCTGTGCTCCTAATTAGAGCTTTTCTTTTCTCTTCTTTCCTAACGTTATAGCTATGCTTTAATTATGAACAGGACTGTATTTCTTTTTCCACAGTCAGATGTTGAGCTTGGGAGTCTTCTAACAGCAGGCTCAGCAAGGGCTTTTGGGAGCAACATGCCGGGATCATTCAAAACACCAGTCTCCTGAGGAAAGGTTAAGGAGGAGAGTCTTTACCTCCCTGCGAGCTGCAGACTGGCTTGCTGTCACCTTGTCATCCATCCTGGAGTCTAATCGAGTTATCATATCAACAAATCTCCCATCAGGGGCCTCACAGCTGACACTTTCACAAAGGCACCCACAGGGGAGCAACAAATTTTGAACCACAGGGCGTTGCTAAGAGAAGCGCCGAGGCACCTGTAAGGGGCCACACGCTTGCCCACGATGAGGCTGCTCTGGCTGGGCATCACACTGCTCTCTGGCCCCCAGTCAGTCACAGAGTGAAAGAGCGGCAAAGCATGACCCATGGTTAATGCTTTTTCTAACAAAAGCATGAGGAGAACAATGGGAGCAGTATATCATCAAGACTGCCAATAACTTTAAAAGCAACCCACAAACAATTAGCTGAAAGGGCAGGAAGGTTTCGTGGCCATAGGCCTCATAAGTCTGCAGGTCAGTGGAGACGAACTGTCCACCCACGTTCAACTGGCAGCTGGTGATTCTGCTCAGAGAATAAGTCCACAGACTCCTGTGGATTGTCGCCTGACCTTTAAGCGTGTCCTCCAAAAGTAAAACACATGCTGGGCCATTCCGCTGGTCACAGGATGGTTTATGGCTTCTTGAATGTGGGAAATGTCTAATAGTTGGTCTGTGTGACCATGTAGAATTGTTAAGTTGTTCCTGTTAAGGTTTACTTTAGTTTAAGCTTTGACTAGCTGTTTCCATCTTAACCAAGCATCTCTGGAAGTTGGAGTCGATCATTTTGTCATTTGAAATACTGAGAAAGCAGACTCTTTAATGCAAATGTGTTGGTTTAGCTTGACCTATAGAGAGAATCGACCCCGAATGTTATATTCTTAATTAATTTACATATCTGTGGGATTGTTTTAAAGGAATTTACATTTCTTTGCATCATCTCAGCAGCTCTGAAAATCCTCCACAACCAAAAATGCAAAGCCATTTTTGATTAGTCAGAGTGGGTATGAAGTCCATCTGTTCACAATATCCTGACAAGAATAAAATGCCCCTCAGGGCAATCAAAGCTTTCGTGTCTGTCATAACTAGACCATTTTTGAGACTCTAGATGTATTTTTGAAGAGTTATGGTAAAAACTTGAAAATGTTGGAAAGAGAGTTTAGAACAAGATTTTGATCAAATGTTTCATGGTGTACGAAACACATTTTTAGATGTGAAAGATGCAAAAGAGGTCTTAGGGAAATGAAAAAAAACCCAGAAAAGGATCAGATCTCTGACAGTGATGCAGAATGTTCACATCAACTATTTGAGCACATATTGTGCCTTTTGAGCATCCAAAGAAAAAATGGCCAGAATTGGGTGCAGACTCTTTGGCATCCTCGCCTTCTAACAACTCTATAAATCATTTTTCTGACTATTCCTGCTCCCCACTGCCGAACAGCTCCAGCTATTGGCCAAGCGTCAAGCCCGAGTCTGGACGAGGCCCTGACCCATGAACCTTGGCCGGAGCCCTTGGGCTAATGGCCCCGCGCCATTTGGAGCCGCGACCCCTTCCGCCAGGGCTACCTGCTGCTCGGGCATAAAGCAATTGGACACAGCTATCAGAATGATGGAGCACACAAAATTTTCCACGCTGACCACTGCAATGGCCTCTGATGACCATAGCACCCAAAACTGGCTTCTGTGCCTCCAAACTGAAAGAAACTGACCTCTTTATGTTGCCACAGATGCTTTTTGTGTTTTTTTAACACTTCTCAATAATGTTTTTATAAAGTTTAATGTTTCTCAACAATTTAGACCTCATGGGCCAACCCAAAAGTAGTGCTTTTATTGATGTACAACCGAATAACCAGATGCCAGAATGGGATTTTGATTCCCCTATTAAAGCTTAAACACCCTTTAATACTCTAACTTTTTTTTAATCAAAGAGCAACACTTTTCGCCTGCCATGCCATAACTCAGACTCCTGTTGCCATTTCCTCCTCCTATCACCACTTGTGTTTCTTAAGATGCATAGAGACCAACACTGGTTGCATAATTACAAACTTTTGACAAGTCCAAGAAAGACTCTGCAGGACGCTCACCGTGTGAAGCCAAAACTACTGTTTGGCATTCAAGAGAAAAGGTGTGTCAGGGATTTTCCTGCTTAGCGCCATCTAAACACCAGCCATGCAAGTGTGCACCCCACCTCCCATCAATAACAAATACACCTGAAAGACCCCCTCCAAGTCAATTGAAGAAGCACCATCCACACCCTGTAAAGGTGAACTATCAGTGATGTGTGGGCAGCTTAAGAGAACGACTTTATTAGAGAATCTCTTGTTAATTTCAGTGTTTTCCCCCCATTATAATGTCAGAAATACAAGAATTTAAGTAGAAAATGTTGTAAATTTAAGTGAAATTTCCATTCTTCTCATTAGCCTTATATACTTGATTTTTGAGAATTTAATGTTAAAGTACTAAAGCTGCTGCATTACAGAGGAGCCAGATGTATTGTGTGATTGTCTTACAAATCAATGATGCAACAGTTGTATCATTTTTTATCTTGCAGTACACAATTTGACTTTAAGATCTATGCTAAATTTGAATAGTTATCATGAAAAGTAAAAAAAAACCAAACAATTAATAAATAAAATCTTTGCATCATTTGGAATGAATGAAATGGAAAACTTAATCTAATGTAATTCTTTTAATAAAGTTTATAATGCAATTTCAAATTGCAATTGCTGTACATGTTGCATTTTTAATCTGGGATCCTTTTTTTAATTAAATGAAACAAGTTAGGAAGCTTTTCCATTTTAATGTAGTTTCAAAGCCTGCTGTTGCCGCTTGGTGATGTGTGATGTGTGTAAGTTATCTCCTCTTACACCACAACAGCATCAGTTGCGATTAGATTTAATTGCTCGAGAAAACGGATATGTAGAGTGAGAGTATGAGAGAAGTGTGAAATGCGTAAGTCTCACTTTCAGTGTGTGAAAGATGGCAGCTCTGGGTTTATACTGAAATTTCTCAGGATTGCTTCTTCTTTTAAGCATTACATGGTATGTAAAGGCTGACACAGAACTTCTGCCCCAGTGGCTGTCAAAGGCCCACTCTGATTAAAATGGGTTTTTGACATCTTCTTACAGCATTTTCTAATGACGGAGGACATATATAAGGACATTTGAGATTAAAATTCCATGTCTGGCACCAAAGTGTTCTATCTCATGTTTGGTGTTTGCTGGGTTTAGATTTTTAACTTTCTCTTCTGCTATGTTTGATGCTCACACCTGGTGTCTGTTAAAGGGCCTTTACCATGTGTTCCTTAAGCCTTTCAAAGCAAACTATATCCATGATAATATATTACTTTTGGCACATTAAAGAACTTTTTTTTAAATATCAATTATTTTTGTGATTTGTTTATTTATTTAATTTTTTTTTTTTGTATTTTTTTCCTACCCAGAAGTAAGACTCCTTGATTGCTGAGGCACCGCCTTTTGCTCCCCGTGGGTGCCGCCCATTTCATGATGTCATCATAGAACCGGCCTCGGCAGCGTGTCTGTGCATTGCCCACGAAAACAAACAACCTCCAAACTTTTGCAAAGATGGATGTGCAGACCGTATATCTGCCTTTAGTATCCCCGGCGTTTATTCCAAAAACTTGGCCGCCCTCCCGGCATTTATAAGAGACAGCAGTCTGTTGGGGAGAGGTTTTTATTCCATCAGAAACAGAATGATGATGGCTAATGGGTTCATTTTGTGGTGAAATTTGGTTACAAAATGAAGACGACACCAGATAAACATTTCAGGATTTATTGAAATGATGAGAACATTGTATTTTGTTCTGATTGGCACTGGCTATATGATCAGCCCCTCCCAGGTGCTCAGAGCGCAGGGTTATAGAGGAATACTCAGAAATATGTAAATGGATCAAAATACTTCTTTGGATTGTTTTTTTTTTGTGAGGAATTAACATTATAATACATGTAAAAGTTCAAAAAGTTTATTCTGCATGACACTTTAACCTTTGGCTGAACTACAACTTTCTTGTAAATCCCTCAGTCCAGGGGTCTGCCACTTTCAATACTGAGCCATGAACTCAGATTTCAGAGAATTGCAACATATTATATATGTGTTTGTTAACATTAATCCATGGTTAAACAATATTTTGCCAATAAAAAAACATATGAAGAAAAAACAGCTTGAAAAATTGAGCATAACACAGAACATTTTTCAAACAAGACGAGCAAAAATGGACAATTTCCATTGTTTTTTGGTGCGCAAGTTGTTCGCAGTGCAGCCGTTAATTTGAATATAAAACATCTGCTTAAGATATAAGAGCCATCTCCCTCTGGACAACAACTAGAATCTGCAATGCAGCAGAAAACAAGAAAACGCTTTAAACCTGTTCTAATAATGAGCAGTTTACAGTTTTCTCAGCATCTGAAATGTGTGCATTCTGAAATGCTCTTGATGGAGGGTTATGTCTGCAGCGGTCTTTTAAATGTAAAACTAACTAGAATTAATTTAATGTGAATTCATGTTAACTGAATCCTCCTGATCTTCCTTGCTAATAATATCCTTTTTTTTATTAAAAAATGTGGTTTGGAGCCTTGAGTTGCAGACCTCTCTGCCTTTTAAATTGTCAGTCAAATTGTCAAAGAAAACTATTTGTCAATAAAAATCAGTATATGCGTTCATCAGTTTGTGTTACAGCTTTGTATTTTACTTGTCCTCTCATTGAAAGGTTCCAACGCGTTCAAGAAGAGGAAAATTTCCTGATGTTTACCAATGTTTAGTGCTTGCTTTCATAATGAAACTGACCATTGGCTTACCTTTTTAAAACCTCCATATTGTCTATGGAGGATTTTCTCTATGGGCCAGTAGATCCCATTACTCATCTCTATAGGAGCATAGTCGAGGTCCTGTCATTTTGAAAGGGGCTAGTCCGGCACAAAGTCCTCTTGAGTCTTTGGCGACAGGCCTGGGTGTCAAAGACAGAGGAAGAGAGCGGGAAGTGGGCGTGGCGTTCTGTGCCAGCGGGCCAACGTGGAAAAAATGATGGCAGCATCTGCCTGCTTTGTCAGAAGAGAAAAATGTAATGAAAGAATTGGCTCTAAATGTTCAGCAGGAGAAGGTGACAGAGATGGATAGGTGGGAGGTCATAGGCCTTATCTGACCAGTAGGTCCAGCTTCTTATCTTTAGCCCTTACTTGCAAATTGATTGGTTGTGGGGCATCAGTCATCTACGAAACCCAGGTCAAAGCTTTCTTCTCTTTTCTGACCCACAATTGAGGTGTTGTCAGCCTTCATGTTTGCCAGCATATGGAGATGGATGAACGTACAACACGTACGACTGTCCAGTGAGTAAAAGGAGCTCAATTTTAAACATCGCTGTTTAAATATTGTGAAAAATTGGGTGAAATATCACCAATATTAAACTGAATAACTGCCGTTTACTGTGAACGGTACATGTATTTTGAAAGGGTACACACTATTCTTTCATGTTTTTTAGGTTGTGTCAAAAGTACAAACTGGAATTTGTCACTTGGACATTAAGAAGGTCAACATTCAAGAATTAGTTTGGGAAAACATCCAATCTATCAGAAGTTAGTTAGATATTCTATTATTACTCAAAGCTACTCAAGCAAAAAGAAATGTATTTTATAAGGATTTTCACGTCAGGAATGAGTCCACATAGGACTCTTATTTCATTTGTCCTTTGACTGGCCAGAAAACAAAATTCAAAAGACTTACTTTATTTTCAGAACTTTTGAGATTACTTGAAGGACTAATGTTAGTTTTTCTTGTCAAAATTGTTGTTGCACATTACATCAGAAGACACTTTTTCAGAGTAAACTCTTTAGTCTTGCCCGTGTTGTAGTGCAGAATAACAACTGTACCTCTTGTGCTATGTACACTGATATTCTTGAACGCGCTTCTAGCATATGGTGTTCACACCAGACTATTGCTACCTGATACTAGCGTATGTACCAAGAATTAAAAGAGACTTGGTGTGAAATTTAGAAGCGATGCAAATCTTGTGAATCGTGCTTCAGGTTTGTTCTTTCACAGCTCTACTCCAATACATCGTGAAAGATTTGGTGTCATATAATTCTGGTCGGGCACAAACCACAATTATTGATTTCTCTTCCATGATCAATTTTTAAATGGTTGGTACTTCCGTGTTTTGAAAAGGATGCTGCGCAAACGTTATTATCAAATCCGAGTTCCTGATTGTTTAAAGTTCAACTGGTTTAATGGACATGCGTTTTGTACTTGGAGCTAAACAATGGACTTAAAAACTTGCGTAGCGACGCGTGAACGAAGGAGTTTTGAATCCAGAAGCCCAAAGTGTGTGAATACTAGTGTTTACATAGACTGTTCATTGGAAGTGGTCACTTGAATACTTGTTTTTGAACCCAGTGTGACCGAAACATTAGAGGTCACTGTACATCTATGTTTCCAGATATCCTTACCTAACAGACTGTTAATGACATGAATTGTGCCATCAATCAGAAGATGTACAGTAAAAAGGATTTAAAATATGCAAAATCCACACATCTAAGTCTGCATGTGTCACAACTAGATAAAACCAAAACCTGCATGTCTGACATGGTTCTTTGTGTTGAGTCAGATGTCCTAAAAAGGGGGATGGGGCAATAGACAGAATTGGAGTACCCAGCAGGGTGCCATTAGGGCACAAGACAAGGGGAAGTCGGGAGGATGTCTGCACTCCAGGGATCTAATCTGGTGCCAAAGCCTCTGATTAGAAGTAGATGAGTTCTGCAACTCCAGAGCTTCTTTGGACTCCAGCTGGTGTTTTATTTTTCCTCATGGGTTTGGCTACTTTTGAGGCTGATTTAAAACCCAAGTCAGCATTAGGTTGGTCCCTTCAGTTAAAACAAAAAGTTCAACAGGGGCTTGTTTTTTGGCTCAGTTACCATTTTTGTTTCATAGTTTTTGTTGGGACATTTAAAAATAAACATTTAAATTAGAATTTAGATTTCAGAAAATAAAGTTAATGTAGACTTTGCATGTTGTATTGCTCAGCTGTCATGACTTGTTTTCCTCCTTAATAGAACCAAATACTTCCACACTACAAACTTTCATTTCTTTTTTCTTAATGTTTTCTATTCTTACCTTTTTGCCATAACATTTGCTCTATCCAGCACAGCTTCTGCTGCCTCTGTTTCAAAGTTTTGTTTAAAAATCAGCCTCCATCTTATCTGGAAACCTTTCATCTGAGTGAAATTAACGAAGTGTTAAGGAGAGTGGAATTAATGGCTTGCACTAAGGCCTGTGGCCTCAGCTGGCTTAGCTGCTTGCAGATCCTCCTGATCCTGCTTGTTAGAGGAGCTTGCCCATTGTGGAAGCTGAATGATTGTGTGGTATCAGCCTCTTGTCTCTGTCTCTTTTGTCATTTTGGGGTCCACAGGTCTTTTTCTTTTGTCTGCCCCCGCGTCCCTTTCAGGTGGTATCACAGCTGGCCTTGTTAATTCACCCAGGACATCGTGTGACTTTACCCCCCAGCAGGCTACTGTAAACCCACAGACACCCTTAAAACACAAACATCATTTAAAAACTTTTTATTCACTTACAAAGGCACATTTATGAGCAGGTTTACAAATGCAAGGGGAATCCCAAACAAGGGTTTAGAAGCCATCTGTTCCACCAAAGGATGCTGATCCACACTGTTCCCTGCACATATAACTACTATACTGTTAGACAATTACCCTTAACATCTAGTTAATGAGTTTATGGTGTCTGGAATCATGGCTTTTTAAATAAAACTACAGGATGCTCACAAAAACCTGACATGGCTGTAAACATGTATCAACCACAAAATGGGCCTTGTGTGGGATCATTTAGAAAAGACAAAGAGTAGCTCTTGGACAAAAAGGTAAGATTCAGTCAGAAAAAGCCAATTCTACTTAGCTAATGAGTTGTTTCATAGAAATGTAAAAAGGTAGGTCTTTAGGCAGAGCTGCTGTCCTCCTGATTGGACCTGATAGGCTGAAAAGTGCCGAGGTCTAACCACTCTCTGCTGTTTATTGTGGCCATGGTAATTCAGCTAAAGAGTCCTGTTATATCACAGAGAGATTTTATTGAGGCATGAAACAGAAAGGGGCACAAAGTCATTAGAGGAAAGTCTGAGGTAAACTGCAGAGCAGAAGGAGGTTTTGTTAGGTGGCTGTACTTCAGGATTCTCAGAGAGGCACTTCTATCAAACACAAATAAAAGCAAAACTTCAAACTTGAGCAGTTCAGGATTTGCCAGCTTCCCTCTAGGTCCTTCAGAAACAACTGCAGTGAGCCAGTGCTTTAACTTATGAGGAGTGATCCGCCTTAAAGAACTTCCTGTGGCATGTTTCTTTACCAAGATTTTCATATTAACTAAGATGGATATATAAAACCCACAAAGAAAAATGTTAAACCTTAAATACGTTAAGTCATGCACTTCCATCTTTAAAATTGTTTTGTGTAAAATTTGTGTTTTATACGACTTTAAAGCAAAAGTGCTGTTCAATACATCTAAAAAGCTGAATTAGGGGGTATTGCAGTTTTCCTTGTTGGAAAAGATAAAACTTTGGAGATTATAGTGCTCATTGAAATGTAAAAGAACTATTGCCCATTACCTCAGTGCAAACCTTGCCTGAAACAATGCAATTAAGTTTCAAAGGCAGTAGGTGTATCAACAAGAGGCAGAACTTCATAACAAGAAAGCATTAGTAAAGGTGAGGTGAAGGAAAAACTTTGTCTTTTTCTTGCAAAAGGTGCTCTCTGAACACAATCTTCTATAAAAGGCCCACTCCAATGAAAATCATGTTTTTGGTGTTTCAAACATGTTCTTGTAGCATTTTTTTTTCCACGATGAAGGACATATAGTAAATTAAGATTAAAATTGCATTTGTGAGTTTTTCTTTATTCAAATTGTGGTGAATCTGCAGCCGACAAAAAAAAGCTGTTTAAAAAAGCTCTGCTCTGATTCATTCTGATGCATCTGTTTGCAGACAAATAGATCCATTAACGTCTTTGTTTTCTTTGTCCGAGCTGGCATCTGGCTCAAAACTGAATGGCTGGATAGCTCCGATATTGCCCACCATTTTTGTTGTGCCGCTAATGTTAGCTTGGGGTTGTGAGGGGCTGTAAGCTAGCGGGAAAGAGTGTAAACAAAGGAATGCTGGGAAATGAGTGAAACTTTCCTCCCTGCCAAATGTCTCGCTGACAATTCTTTCTAATGAACTACTGCTGAAACGATGTCCTAGAAAACGACACAGGTTTGTCGATTTTAGCTAAAAACGACAATCATAATTAAAAAACCACTGGGAACACTTTTACAATCAAAAGATGATTGGAGTGGGACTTTAAATCTTGTTGTGGTCTTAAGTGCAATCAGTGAGGTCAAAAGCAAGAGTTTTGTCGATGTATCCTTTTTTACACAACAAATGAAGCCTTTAAAAGTAGCAAATGTAAACAAAAAAATCACGTAGAGAAAGAGAGAGTTGACTTTTTTATTTGTGGGAACAGATTTAAATTACCCCTCCCTGAACTGCCATGTTGTGCTTCTTCATAGCCACGAAAAGTTCCCTTAAGCCTCGGACAGAGCTGGATCTCAATTATTTGCATGCAAATGTCGTAATGTGGTACAATCTGACCCACAGAACAGATATAAGATGAGAACAAAAAAAGACCCCCCGCAACACCCCTTTTTTTTAATTTAGCAGGGAGGTCTTCTCTTTTTTGAAAGCACCACCACACTATTTTAGCTTGTATTAGAGGGATGAAGGGTACAAACAAAATACAGTACCCCGAGGACAGCTAATCTCACCAGACTGGATTCATTTTCATGGTTCACATGTTTGCTGCTCTTCCCTTAATTCCAACCAGTAATCACTCTGCGTTTCAGCGCACTGACCTCAGCTTGCCCTCAGCCCACTTGAGAACGACCTCGGCCCTCTTCAGATCTGCTACACTGGCAGCCCAAGTATGAAGGGCAGATGTGGGACATGAGCCAATCTGCTCTCAGAGGTGTTTGCTGGCTCCATCCTCTCTGTCAACACGCTGCTTTCTCTGTCTCTCTGTCACTCGCACAATTAGAGGCGGTGTTCTTTTGTCCAATGGAGAATGCAAACCCCAGATTGAGATGGGTGGATGTCAAAGGGGGTCGTTTGATCTCCCGATGCTGTTTGAGAAAGGCCTGCCTCTGCCGTGATTTGTGCTCTAAACAAGAATTCTTTGGTTTGTTTTTGGCAGAGATTTGTGCCCTGAAGATGGTTTTTAATGAAGAGGCAGGTTTGAATGTATTTCCAAGAGGTGCATGGTTCTGTGAGCTATAGCTCACATGTTTTATGCAGTTTCTCATAAACAATATATCTTTCAAAAATGTTTTGTTCGAAGCTATGTTCACATCGCCCTTGGCAACGCGCGTTTAAGTGGCCTCTTCCAAAGAAAAGTCTGCGTAAATGCGCATTTCGGGCTTCCACGTTCAAAACTCTCACGTTAAGTTCCTGCAACCGTTATCAGGCTTTGTGTGCTAAATGTGTGGCTTTTGTTGCAAGTTAAACCAGGTGAACTTTGACCAGTCAGGGACTCAGATTTGGTAGTGACATGGATGGCATCCTTTCTAACTAACTGCATTACCAACCGTTTAAAATATGATCATGAAGGAGAAAGAACTACTGTTTAGAACTTTCTTGAATGTGTGTCACATGCCCAGTGTGTCTGCAGCTTAATAATTTTGGAGTGTCAATAAATACCCATAGACTGGTTTGGGGACATTAGAGGAAAATGGGGGTACTTTCAGTAAGGTCATGTGAAATGCGGCAGAAATTGTTTCTATGGCAGGACAGTCTGGTCCTGGTGGACTGAAATCTCCAAACACAGAGCAGGGGCTTAAAAGTGAATAATCTAACGTGAAAAAGGCAATGACACAGATCCCTACAAAAAAAGTCAATGTAAACTTCTGCAGAATTTCTGTAAAGATATGCGTTTCCACAATGAATAAAAATCACAAGTCTGGACTGGCCTAGTTAGGGATAAAGAGCCAAAATTAATCTTTCATAGAGGAGGAGCATCTTTCGAAAAATAAATTCCTCCTCTAGAACAAGGGACGACCTTTGAACTTCCGAGTTGAGGCATGTTTAAAAAAAAAAAAACTCAACAGAAGCAAGTAACTGCAGCTCAATGCACCTGGTAACCACTGGAAGGTTGTTACTCAAGCAAATAAATCTTTTTGATTTAAAAAGTGACAGTTAAATCATACAGTGGACAAAAAATCTGGCTGTAGTTTGTTCATAAAAAAATGAGATTCAAGAGTTGGAAATTTCCCCAGAGCTTATGTGGCTTGTGACATCTTCAAACAATTTTAAAAATCTTTCAGAACAAATCCATTAATTTTCCCATGTCAAATGAATTTCAGGCAAATGAAAACAATCTACTTTGGATTAAAAATACATGGAATATATTTCCTTTCATCTTTACAAAGAATTGTGGGAAAATGGCTAAAAAACAAGCCAAATCTTAATCCTATTGCATTTTACTGAGAAAGTAGGGTACATGTGCTGCATGGAAGATTATTTACAAAGTTGATATGCAAATAAATTGTTTCTCTGAATGAAAGGGCAACATTGAGACACACCAATATAAAAGCAACCTGCAGCTTTGTTTTTGTCATTAAGGAAACCTTGATGATGAAAAATCTCCCTTTTTCACGGCTATACTATACTATACCAATTATTTTATTGACAAATAATTTTTCAAGAATCTAAGAAAAAAGTTAAATGAATATTTTAAACAAAAAACAAGCTGGCACTCTACTACAAGACACGCATAAAATGAGACTATTTTACTGATTTCTTGGAATATCGAAGAGTTTGAAGGGGTAAGGGTCTGTTGTGTTTTCATTGCTATGTTCACACAAGAACACGCTGAACTGAATTCTTGAATTCACTTTTGGGATTCTGTGTTTACACTGGACTGTTGTAACCTGATGCTACCGCATATCTCATATCTTATTCCAGGGTTTTTCTTTCACAGCTTCATTCCGATATATGAAAGAGTTGTTGTCGTATGATTTCTGGCCAGGCACAAACCACAATTATTAATTTTACCCTTCATAATCACTTTTCAGACTATCCAAACCCCACCCAAATATCACCACCAAATTGGAGTCCATGGTTGGTCAAAGTTCAACTGGTTTAACTTTCAACGCAAGTTCAATAGCTGAATAGCTCAAAAACCTGCGTAGCGATGCATGAACGAAAGTTTTGAGCGCAGACGCTCAAAATGCACATTTACGCTCATTTTCATTGGAAATGGTCACTTGAATCCAAGGCCAGTGTAAAAGTAGCACAAGAGTAGGGACATAGTGTTTTGTTCTGTGCTGTTGCTTTTTAAAATTTATTTTTGTATTTACTTGAGTAAACATAATGAGTAACTGTAAGAGTCCATTCAAATGTAGTGGAGTGAAGAGTACAAATATTCAACCAAAAATTTAGTTGAGTAGAGGGAAAAGCTGGTTATATTTTTGATACTCAGTACAAGTACAAAGTAGCCCAAAAAAAGGAACTTAAGTGAAGAAACAAAGTCCATTTACTCAAGTACTTTACTCCACTGATACTGATGTAACTTTCAAACTTCCTGACATTTTCAAAACTCATAGAGGATATATTGCCACAAAAACTCAATTTTACTTTGTAGTTTTTTACAGTCTCTCTTTTTCTTTTTCAGCATTGTTTACACTTACAAAATACACTTGGATAGATGATGGGAAATCAAATCTTTTTTACTAGAAATCTACATGTCATTTAGATAAAGGACCCGGGCTTATCTTGTTTACACGGTGGCATGAAAAACCTGATAACTTAAGAAATCAGATGCTAACTGGATTTTTCTTGTGCATGTAAACAGGCTCAATGATGACTATTTTCAACAGATTTGATCCCAAGTCCTCTCCAGAACATGGTCAACCAAAAGTTCATAAAAGATGTAGTAATTAATGGGTACTGAAGATGTTGAGTGTGAGTTCATCGCTCTAGTCAGGCCTATAACTGTGACTCTTTGCTTGCAGGGCAGCTTGAGGGCATCACTGATGAGAACAAAGCTTTAATTGAGATGATGTGTGCCACTGTTTGCAAAAGGATGCTGTGACGCAGGCCACTGCCTTTAGCCCCAAGGTGTGAAACACATTAACACCTTTTAAGCTCAGTGACACACTGCTGTGTGAGTCAATAATGTAGCAGCATGAGCATTTATTTAATCGAGCTGCTCTGCATTGTGCCGCATCATGCTCTGTTGCTATATCAGCTGACTTATATGTCATGGTAATGTGACAGGCAGGGGTTAGTTTGTGATAACATCTGCAGTAATGAGCATTTGGATGATGAGCTGAATCCTGTGACCCATGCGGCTACTTTATGGCCTCCCCCTGGCAATGCTCCAGCGTGAAGTTTACTTCCCTTGTGGCTGTAGGCAATAAGGTCTGGTCATGTGGCTTGGTGTTGTGATGCAAGCAAGTAGGAACAAAATGAGGGTTGAGGGGGTGCCAAAATTGCATGACATTGCTGCAGTTTCTAAGGCAAAGGGGCTTAGTTTTGTCTGAAGAGATATCCCCTCCTCCCCTTCCATTTATTTTTAGAGACCAGATACATCACCTTGGTGATTCAATGTGTGCTCTGGTATGATTTTTGTGCTAAAAGGACTAGTTTTGAAACATAACCAGCAAGAAAATCCAAGATGTGACTACATGGTGCAAGAAAATGTTTCCAGGTATTAAAACCTTGACAAATGGTTTACGATGTATCCGATTTTTTTTTTTTTTTACTTTTTTCAAGGAACCGCAACACTCGTTAGCCGCTGCCAACGCAAGTGTAAACAGCTACTGCAGCAGGCACAGAAGTATCTTCTGAGGAGAGCTCCAGGGGCAGAAACCCTTGCACACACCTGCAGCAATTAAACCTCACCTGTCTGTGCCCCCGCACACTAACCGCTGGCTCCATTTCAGTCATGCGGTCTGTTGGAAATGCTGAACTTGTATTTCAAAACTTACACAAATGCTTCCGTTTTAACAAATGCACCAATACTAGCTGGATCAAATGTTTCGAATTTTGGAGCAATATCATTTTGTAGTTGTAATTTTAAATACTTGTAGTTTTCTTTTTAAATTGTGCTATTTTTGTGAGAAATATGGGTTTCCAGAGTAAGATATGGAGCGGAGTATGTGGGTTTATTCCCTATAAAAAATGTGCCAGATCTGCTTTTAAACAGTGTGCAGACAGACGTATGACTGACCAAACAGTAGCCTGTGGGAGAAATATGAACGGTTGCTCCTCATCGCAGTTATGGCTAGCCATAAAACCATAAGTACTCCTTTATAGTAGAGCACATTTGTACTGTTGATGTAATGGTTGTTTAATGCCTATACCCACCCAATGTTCAGTTTGTAAATGGCTGCTGATTGCCAAATTCAGGACAGGTCATGTCCCCAAGGATGCATCTTCAGGGCGCTCCAACACAAGGGCAGGACCTGTTTTTTTATTAATTTTTTTATACACCTTCTATTTTCTTGCTGTTTCGTGCTCCTTTTCTTTGTCTTTGTGTTGTTTTATGATGTAGTGTAGAGATGGTCACTTTGGGTGATAGGTGGCGAGGGGAGAGGAGTGTGCCGTCCATCAGACTGCCGGCCCCTCGCTGTCTCCTGATGATGATATCACTGGAGCCAGGCATGCAGAGCGCACACTCATCTTGCGTTGCCTCGCCTTTAGCCGCTTGTCTACCAGGCAGTGCAGGTGACTCATTGTGGCCCTGATGGAGTGTGTAACTGTGGAGTCTGGTGCCTGCCTGAGTCTGGGCGTGTTGCGTCAGTACAGCTGAATACATTGGTGAAATGGAGCATGATTTACTCAGCGACCCCTTTGGAGCGCATCTTCTATATGAACTCATCTGTGACTCATGACTAAATTTGCCACAGATTTAGCTTTGGCCTCATCACCCTATGACCCACTGCAGGTATGAGATACCAAAAATAAAGGACTGCTCACTTTAGCTGGCATCTATAGAGCAGTGAGGATTGTGTACACACTTGGATTTTTGAGGTTGCAACTCAAAGTTGCTTTGAACATGGAAATGAAATCCAGCAGACACAAATGATCCGTTCAGAAGGTTTCAACACCAGGCAAAGCTAATGAGGGATCTGTCTGTTTTACAGCCGTCTCGTGACAAGACATTTATATGAGAAAATCTTCTAGTGAGCAGTGTGTGTTTGAGTAGTTGAAGCAGCAGAAAGCCCATTTTACTTTGTAGTCTCGTATTAGCACAGTGTGTGTGAGATTTTAAATGGTCGGTTAGTCTTGTGAGAGGTCAAAGTTCTCTCTTATCGTCTAGTGTGCGTGAACCTGCCCGCCTGCTGTTGAATGATGTTTATAGTCCTTATCAGGCTCCACAGCACCTAAGTGCACAGATACCCACACATGCTCAAAACACACACGCCTCTGCCCTCTTGATTGCTTTAGTGGCAGAAACTGCACACAACCTAAACAAACAGGAGTTCAAACACACTTGCACATAAACACACACATTTCATTTGGCCTCCCAGTCTTTTCCCACACTGATAGAGATCAGGAGCATGCCATAAAGCAGTCTTGCAGGGCACAACAGAGGCCCTTCTCTCATCTTTCCAGCCCACTTAGATCACACAGGGCTCGTACAGCTGATAAGAAAAACCCTGGTTCCTCCCTTAACCCTCTATGGAAACTCCTCTGCCTCTTTTCCAAGCACTGCTCCTCTCATCGCTGCCTTGCCTTCAATCTTTTGTAGTTCTTTCAAAAAACATTTTCTCTAAGCACTTCTTGCAAAGCAGTAACTGCCTGCCTGCTATAATCCAAACTCGAACGTAAACTGACCAGACGTCAGGCTGGCAGTTTTCAATGTTGTAAATATAAAGCTGTGCATCACCAGCTATAACTCTTCTACTTCCTTGATCTCATTGCTGCACAGTCTGCATGACCTCAGCTTAATAGAAAAAAAACAAGTTTCAGTCCATACTGACATAAACTGACCTCCCCATGGGGTTTTGAAGTTGAAATATCTCAGCTATCTCTATGATGTCATGATTTAATGTTGAATTAATGGCTAACAGTGGTATCTAAGGTTGTTTAAACTCAGTTTGGCAAATTATTTACTGGTGCTTGAACGTGTCCAGCTCTTTGCCACTTATAAATCATGTGCCCTCACTTGACCTCTGCAGCACTAAAAAGCCAAAATTGCTCTTGCAACAAAGCTAAGTGGGCTTTATTGGAACCTGCAGTGCAAGTTTCAGCCTGTTCATGCCATGATTCTTTCATCCAAAAACTCTTGTTTGGTTTTATATCTTTTGTAGTTGCAAATATGGATGCAGAATTTAAATATTTGCAGAAGAGTAAATCCATTGTTTTAACTATGATTACGTTGTTTTCTTTAAGTGTCAATGTGAATTGACGTTTTTAGGTCATTTTCAAAAACCTAAAGTATCCACTGCTTTATATGTACTGTGCTTTAATGCAGGCAAATTGCACTGGATTAATAAGATGGTACCTAAAGAACATCATTACTTTTTGTTGTAACTAAGTAGTGTAAGGGATTACTGTTGAACTTGTTATAGTATTTTACTCATTAGATTTTCAGTACTTTGTGTATTACAACAGGTCAACTGCCGAAAATGTTAAAAGGAGTAAAAAAAAAAGAAAAGCAAAACACAATGTTCTCTGCTTGTTGTCAGTCACTTTTAAAAGTGACAAGTTGGTGGCTGATAGTTTCATTTAATAAATGGACAAAAGCTTAGAGCTTGTCTACAAATTGTCTGGTGCTTTTACATTTCCAAGTGTTTCCATTATTATTAGTTGTCATTTTTGCACCATGCCACCTCTATTCTAAACCTGTAATACATTTTACATATTAAATTATATTTAATTCCTGCAGATTTTGCTAAGAAAAAAACTGACAAGCAAAACAAATGCCTAATGACACTATTCCAGTCTGAGAAATTAATATTATAGGGTCAACAATAAAAACCAGTAATCTGTAAAGTATTGCAGTTTGGAAGTGACTTGCTCAGTCTTTTCATACATGTAGCAGGATTCAGTGCAGGAGTTCTGATAGATGGAAACAACTCATGGTTTGTTTGGGATTGGTGATAAAAACAACCTTTCAAAACCACTAATATTTGCATTAATCGTTTGGATTGGTAAATTGCTAAAAGTAGGATCTTGTGTACTCAATAAAAAAAATCGCTTTTTTTTTTTATTTCCTAGATATTTGCTGCTTTTACTAATGTTTGGTTTGCTTACATCTCTACTAAGGTCTGATGTGTGTCTGGAACAATACAAAAATATAAACAACAAAAATGTTATCAGATACCCGATTTTGGTTGGTACTCGGTGTAAAAGTAGCTCAAGTTTTTGTTGCAAATGATCTATTTCAGATTTTTTTTTTATAAAGAAGTTCTTTCACTACAATAGGGTTAAGAACATTAGCAACAACAATACAAGTGTGGGGAAATAATGCATTCAGCACCATTGCTGCTACTGTAGAATGTACTTGCAGCATACCATTCCTTCCATGCCAGAGTAACATTTTTCTCCAAAGTACTGTTGATTTTGCTAAGGTGATTGCTCTGGTTCCATTCTTGGGGTAAAACATTACACCTATGGATCTTGTGATAATATCTGGTTTTTGACCAAAACAAATATTTTCTGGTCTAATTGTGAGTTAGAATTCCATATCTGCTAGACCTTTTGTAAATAGACCACAAATCTAGTTGCATATTGGTGATGTGGCAAGGAGTAACATGCCTCACAGCTGCAACACTGCCAACTACATTACAGGACTACGTGGTCATGCACTGTGTCCAAGCATAAATGCTGAAGGAGTGTTCTGAGTGTAGCCAGGGGTGACGAGCAATTGACCCCATATCATGTTTTTAGCGCTGGCTACAGATGATGTGCTGTTGGTAGGTTTTTACACATTGCTTGGGATTCTTTGCCATTTGTGTAAAATTGGACTGTTCATCAAGAGACGGGTTGTTGTTCTGAAAGGATGTCTTTTTAATCAAAGTCAGTGCCATAGCTCACATGTCTGAAATTAAATTTTCTTTGCCAAAGTAAGTGAGCACATTATTTTTTAGCTTTTATCTGATAGGACACAAGTCCACTAACCTTTTACACCTTCAGCCATTTTATCTTCTTTTTAATGCCCTAAGAATGAAAGTGTGTAAATAATGTTGGAAATCAAGAAATTCCTCCACAATAAACAATTTTTGACTGACTCACTTCCATAGATGCAGTGCACAAAGTTAACCGGTTCCCCTATGAAATCCTTATGAAGTGTGTAAACAAGAACCCTTGTTTACCTTTTGGACTGTTCTGTACAAATCAAGGAATGTCGGAATCGGAACGCTGAGGTGTACAGAAAACCCACTCGCAGTGATCAGTATGTCAGGATTGAGTTCCACCACCGAATTGAACATTAGCTAAGGGTATTAATGCAGTACAGAGCAACAACAAAAACAGAACCACATTAGGAACTGCAGGCTCCTACTGAACTATGGGGAAAGCCAAAAAAGTTGAACTTGCAGAACTAAGCCAAGGGGGAACAACGGAAAAATGCAGATCTTTATGTGTTCGTGTGTCCACAAAAACTGAAGAGTCTTTGTTACACACAACAATTAGTTCATTTCAAACTAGGCAATACATGGAGACAAATTTGGGTTTGCAAGGACAAAACACAGAGGGAGAAGCAAAGCTAAAAGGCGTATAATATCTGGTGCAGTCAGAAGTGCCCTATTCTGTACGCTGGAGAAACTTAACCTCTCGACAAAAGGTTGGCAGATCACAGAAGAGCCACAACATATGTCAGGACCGCTCACTGTATAAGGGAACTAGACAGAGAGATCCCTCCCCCTTTGCATTCTAAGTAGGAAGTACCGGCTGGCTCCAAGTCGGCTTCTATAGAGAAGTAAACCTCTATTACACAGACATTCTATTTGTCAGAATAACCATTCTCTCCAACAAAGGGATGTCCGTAAGGCATTTTCTATGGGTGACATCACAGTCGCTCTGTGCAGTCCTGTTATACAATCAGTGTTCAGAAGACCTATTATGCAGGAGACCAGGCTTGGAGGCAGAAACTTAAACATTTAATCAATAAACTTAACATGACAAAGATGAAGAACTGAAACCAAACACTGAGTGTAAATGGCAGAAATGCAGACAGTTGTGGATGATCGTCAACCTTTACCTGGTGTGACAAAACAGAACGTGATCAAAACCAAGAAACATTAAACACAAAACAAAATCTCACTATCCTCACTAATGACAAAGAAAACACAAGGATGACAAAAACCAAGGAAACAATCACAAAACAATCCAAAAGCACAATCCTCACTATCAGGCCAGAACTCAGCAGTACACCTCCACCTGAAGGACACTCCTTTTGAAGGCAATAAAGTCACTGAGTGAAGCCCTCTTTGTCCATACAGAGAAGCCTTCTCTCAACAGAGGTGGTGATATTTGCTGCCTCTCATGTCTTTGTCCAGTTGACTAGGGTGTCATTCACACCTACCACACAATAAACGACAATTGAGTTCCTCCACACCAAGACTCCACCACGTACTAGAACAACAGCCGACCATTCAGATAATCACTGGATCATTGACATTTGCCCCCGTTCACATTCCGGTTAGTTATTCAACTTTTTTGCCACGCCCCTGATGCAGTCTGCGCATTAATGGTCCGAATTCCCCAATCAACAGTTGATCCCAAAGAAGCTATTTGGTTGAGCAGTGAAGCGTCTTCTAGGTCAACCTCTGAAGTTTGGTTTCCTTGAAGGACAAAATCCAGTGTTAACAGGACAGGGAGAACTGAGATTTTCAACTCGGTGATTCAATGTCTAGGAGGAAATATTTATTGGATTTCACAAAACTTCCTCTTGCCAACTTAATACTGGCAGGTGGGAAACTATTGAAACAAGTTTGCTGCTTAAAGGTTGTTCTACAAGCGGTTTATTCTGAACACGGGCTCAAAGGAGAGTGACAGTTAGTCAAAATGCAAAAGCTAGCCACAAAGTTTAAATGTCCTGCAGAAACAAAAGCAGTTACAAATAATTACTTGTTATTGTAATAAATTACTTAATAGCTTACTGTATTTTACCTTGATTTTTCTAAAGTTTAATATTTTGTGAAAATTTGTGCTGAAAAACTGTTCATCTCCTTTAAAATACTATCTGCAGACAAAGTTGTTTAGAAAGACAGCTGTAATCTCATTTGCGGAGACTGACAGCATGAAGCCTTTCAGTTATAGTTATGTTCTTAGCAATAGCTGAAAACTAACAAATTAACTAGCAGGTTGTTTAGTAATCAACAACATTAGGTTAGAGTTTGCTTCAGAAGGTATCCTCCAGTGCTAATCTGTGATTTTACGCTAAATTAGTTTTGCTCAGTTTTAAATGTTGAAGAAATATTACACCAAAAAATCCCGTTTTAATTCAAATTTCATTTGTAACTTCCTTTATTTAAAAAAATGATGGTAATTTGTATTGTTCATACACAATTTTGCTTTGTACTTTAAGGATATAGTTGGTAATGTACTGCGTCTATGTTTCAGCAACATTTTTATTACCAAATTATTTTAGTTGTATTTGTTTGTCTTAAATCAATACCTTGTGATGATATTGTTGTTTAATATTGGGTTGGGGTATGTCAAACCTTTGATTTGAAAGAGTGTGAACTTTTTTTTGCACATGACCATATGTGTGGGCTTGTGTTTGCTTGTGATGAAGGGGATTCCCAGCACTGGTCACAGAGCCAGATATGAGAGTGTGGGAATGAGACCGAGGGCTGGCAGGCTAACAAGGTCTAACACAGAAGGGGGAGGCCCAAACCAATATAGCACAGAGACTGCTTATTCAACCAGCAAAAAGAGCCAAGACTGTGCATGTGTGTGTGGTGTGTGTACGGGCATGTATGTGCATTTAGGTGTGAAGCCCTTGACCACTTGCCTTCTCGACTGATTCACAAAAATTGCACCCATCTTGTAGTGGAAAAACACACTTTCTTCTTTGGTCTTTTTTTCTACTTCTTTCCCAGGGATGTTTGTATTTTACTGCTGTGGCGGTTTTTGGCACAGTTTGTGCGTTGATGTGGAGAAGGAAGATTTAGGCGAGTTGTGGATCTGCATTTGGCGCCTGTCTATGACCCAGGATGGCTGTATGCGTTTGTGTTTGTGATTGCTTAGACACTGGATTACAAGGACACAAGGAAACTGCTTCTGTTGATGAATCAGTTCAAATTCTTCAATAAAGGTGTTTGTATTTAACATAGATAACACGGGTTAATTACTGTATACAGCTGTTGCTGCTTTTTGAGTGCTTGATTCTGATGAATGAGAAAAGATAATAAAGTTGGTAAGTGGCTTGAAAATGATACGTCTGGTAGACTCGGTTCAGTTGGACGAGGACTAACAAAAATCATCAGACCTTTATTTATTTATTTTTAACATGTCCTTTCTAGCAGGTGAGCAAACAGATGAGAGCTGAGGGCCTCTTGTGTTGGACAGATTTTACTGTTACAAGGGAGTTATGACTCTTCTGACACACAAGGTGTATATTTGTATAAACCACTTTTGCATGTGAGGCTAAACTTGATTTAAATTGATTATTTTTGTATACTTTTTTTTCTGGACCAGACGAAGAGATGGGTGAGAGACGGGGTCATCCCCACACTAAGTCTCCCACTGAAGGTAAGGCAGCAGTGGTAGCCGGGGCCCCCCAGACACCTACATGGAATAGCAGATCGATTAATTTTGTCTGCTGGGCAACAACCTTAGCCATAGCCACCCAGTACAGGGCTGGCAAAGTTGCCACAGGGACCCCCAATGCCAGAGAGCAGGGGGCACAGGATTGGTTTACCTCTGCCCTTTGATATGCTGGATTGTTTTTCTGACAGAGCAGGGTTGGCTTTTTTTATCTTCCCCCAACTTAAGGTTAAATTCTACATTTGTCAAATGAACTGTCCAAGACAACAAACTGGTGCGCCAAAAAAAAAAAAAAAAACTGGTGCAAACCAAAAAGGACAGATTGCTCCTCTAGTATTCAGCAGAATAAACGGTGCATTCATTCAAAAACCAATATAACTTGGATCAAACCATCGACTGTGAGAGAACTGGGCTGAGTGATCCTCCCCCCGTTGAATTCCAAGTAGGAAGTGTCCGACCGGCTCCAAGAAACCAAAATCCAATAGACTTCTATTAGGAAATAAACAACTATTACTCACTGTATTTGTCAGAATAACCATTCTTGCTCTGAAACCTTTTCATGGCATTTTCATTTATGATCCTTCTTCTGTAGTGCAAATCATTCAAATTATAAACTGGCCAATTAGATGTCTCAAAAGTATGTAGTCCCTGCTGGTCCCTAAGTCTGACAATCAAAACTTTTGATTGATAGTCTCGCTGGGCCTGCTTTCAAGTGATAGGGGTATGAACTCCTAACAAGATCACTCCTCATTGGCGAGAATGGTTGTCATAGGAATGTTGACTCAGACCGACTCAAATCACTGCCTATTCTCTGGTATTGAGAAAAAATTTACTTCATGTTGTTGGAAACTGAAGTGAGCCATTTTCTATGGGTGACGTCACAGGTGCTCAGTCCAGTACTCATGAACAGTCAAGGAATCCAATGTGAAAGACCAGAAGTGTCCAGAAGAGTTGTTTTTCGGTCATTTCAGTGTCTTACTTAGTACTAGATGGTTTTTAAACGTATCTTATTAAAATGGTATTGGAATAGCTTTTATAGAAAAAGTACTTTGCTTGAATAATATTGTACCAAGCGATTTGGATATCTGCTGATTTCGATGAACAAAAAGTGTCTCGTAATAAGGTCAATCCAACTAAAATACTGAAGGAATATTTGATGTTTCAAATAGAAATTCTTCAAATGCTAACATGATCCCATGTGCACAAATAAAATCAATAAAACATAAGAGTGACCACACAGGTTGACAGTCTGAGGTTTTAGGTGTTGAGTGTTGGTTTTTATGTCCATGTTGGTGTTTTGAATCCAAACTTGCCTGCGAGAGCGGCCGGACACCAGTACTTGATCTTGAACTGATTTATAGTTTGTAGCTGGATTTGTTATTTCAAGCAACTATTTGGTTGTTCTTGGCAAGCAGCAGAGAAACCCTGAGAGCAGCTCCTTATCCTCAAAGGGATGAACGCAGTGTACACACTGAGAGAGATGTCAGTGTTTGTGTTCAAGAGGAAGAAACCGATGCAGGGCAAGGGACACGCGATGAAGTGATAAACACCCACAGCAAAAGAGTGAAGGAGCAGCCTCCCTCAATCTTTTGACATCTTGGCAGTTCCTCATGAGGAGTTGAGGAGGTTGCCTGTGTAAATGTCTGCTTGCTGTTGGCATGGACACTGTTTGCAGGAAGCTGCAGTTCCATGCCGCTGGCAGCCGCTCTTTACTCACTTCCTGTGTGCTGCAGGGCACGCACGCACATAAACACACTCAAACACACATGCAAACACTCGCAAAGGGTTGGAGTGGGGCAGGGCGCTCGCCTGGAGAGTGCTCAACAAACTGGGAGAGCAATGGAGGGAGGCATGGAGGGGAAGAGAGAGAGAGGGAGGGAGGAGGGAGTTCAGCAAAGAGCAGCACTTTCCCACAGTCTGGGGATTTGATACATGGCTCTCACACATTCCTCAGCCCTGCGGCCAGCCGAGCACCAGCACTGACGGGAAGGAGGGAGAGACACAGACGGGCTGAGAGGAGGGCTCCCACCTTGGTGCTTGCATGCAGGAGGATTGTGTTCACTTCTGTGCGTGTGTGTTTCAACGTGTTGGCCTCATGCACCAGTGTTTAGATCCGTCTGAGACAGCGACCAAACACCAGCCATCTGTTTTAGTGACCCGCACCTGTTTCGGCATTCAGCCTGTTTCTGCAGCCAAAGAACAAAGAAGTTAATTTAAAGACTTGTTTAAACCCGCTCAGAGCTCTTCTGTGCGGTGGGACTGCCATGCTAACATGTAATTTTGTTGTTTGGGATTTACATGAACTTCTTTGGTAAATTCTGTTGGAGAGATGCCATTATTGGGACATCCTAAATGCCCTCTCAAGTCTCAGCACTAAAGATATCTACCATAAATGCATACAAATATGCTTAAAGACCCACTTTGATGAAAACAGTGTTTTAATTATGTTCCTGTAGCTTTTTTCTTGTTGACGCAGAAGCTACAACAGAAAGCCACAAGCTTCCTGCTCTGCTCTATTCTGATGCATTCAAAATTGATGATCAGGGAAAGCAAGTAGAACTACCCGATGCAGCAAAAAGTCAGCAAAACTCTCAAAGAGGAACAGTGCCAATGAGGGAAGTAAAGCAATAAATTCTCTCAAACAAAACACGTCCATTAGAGTTCAATCAGTAGAGAAGGACAGAGCCACTGTTACCACCGACAATATAAAGTAGACATAAAACCACTGCAGAGACATCATGAAATTTGAAAAAAATGCCCCACAGAAGAAAGAGACCAGTTTCAAACCAATACTAGAATACAATAACATGACAAAAACACATGTGAAGTCTTAATACCCACAGCCAGAACACCAAGAATACAAGACGCACCCAAAATCCATAAAAAACATGCTCCCCTGTGCCCTACTTTGGACAATATTGGATCAGTCAAACACAATTCATCAAAAGCTGTGGTGGAAATAATAAACAGAACTCTGCCGCAAATACTCTAATCAGCTGGCACAAGATCCCAAAACTATTACTGCTGAAAAAGAGGAAATCCTCTTCTCACATGATGTCATCTAACTATGCACTTAAACCCCAGTAGACGTCGCACTGAAAATTGTTCAGAAAGAACTTGGAAAGGACAAGACCATCAAACAACGAACAAGCCTTACAGTAGATTACAACAGTTTCTTTTTAGGGTTTATGGCAAATTCCACCCATTTTTGCCTCTTCATTATGGAAGACAAAGAACAAGCAGCAACCAAAGCAACCCCCACACACAGAACCGGTACCTGCACCCCATTGTATACAAACTGTCAGTTGTAAGGACGCCTAAAGAACGGACCGGCATCATCACAGCTGAGGGGGACAGACAGAAGGCGGAAAGACCTATCCAACTCACACTGGAATGCTGCCAGTTTCCAAGGGGGTTTATAAACAAAGAAAAACAGGTGGAAAATAAGGAAACCAAACAAAAAAAACAACAAAACACAAGACGGAGGAGAAAAGTTACCAAGATTATTTTTCCATTCATCCGAGAAATAAAAGAAACATGCATTTCTTACACTGGAAATTAAAAATGGGTCAAGCAATCAAATCAAGAATAATGCATAAACAAGACAGCCAACAGAGATTTATAACTAGACAAAGACATATCCTACACTGGATAATTAGGCATAAAATTGATTGGAAAATTCTCATATGTTCACCAATTAATGCAATTATTACTCATACTCGTACATGAACATATTTGTTTTTTTGTATGTAGAATATGACACAGTAAAACTTAACTATTAAGATTTTTGCAAGGAGTTCAATAGATTGCTTAAAAGGGAGTAAGAGGAAGTGAAATTGTACAATCCCACCAATAATCCCTTTACATTTAAAGGTTACTCAGTTACATTTACTTGACTATACTTGCCATCTCTACAACGGACATTCAAGCAGCCACTTCTAATGAAAAGTTTAATGCAGCATATATGAGCATTTTGCATTAATGCAAGTTTTTACACAAGTTTTTAAGTTTGTTTTCAGGCGTTTGTGTGCGGCCATTAAACGCACGTTACAAGTTAAGGTGAACTTTGACCAATCAGGGACTTGGATTTGGTGGTGACAAATGGATGCCGTCCTTTTTAATTCACAGAAGTACCAACGATTTTAAAATTGATCATTAATTAATTAATTAATTAATTAATATTTACAGTTTGTGTCCTGTCGGAATTTTATGACACCAAGTCTTGCATATGTTGGAACAGAGCTATGAAAGAAAAAAGCTGGAGCAAGATTCATGAGATTTGATCAGAAAATTAAGCTTGGGATGAAAGTACCCTAAGACAACGTTCTTGTTTCTGCAGAAGGAGTGCTGTGTGGTGAGGTTTTGTTTAACCCCACATTGTTTAGCATATTACATATTCCGAACAAGAGAAAGCTCCTTTTTTTTCAGTTATTTAAAAGGTTTATCATCATCTGCAAATAAGTTTCCAACTGTAAATCGCAAAAGTTCAAACAGGCCTTCTGAGGAAGACTGCAGTCCAGTGGTTGAAACACGTTAAACTACATCTTCATCCTTTTGTTTGGATGATGAAAATAAAAGACTCTCTGTACCTCACAATGCCTGCAAGCCAAACATAAATTCAGTCAACGCTGCACTCGTGCTCAGGACTTTTCCTGGATCCTCTGCTCATGTCCTGAATTCAAATGTTATTTGGAGCTGCACTCATTGGATTGGCTTAAAGACTGGTTTTACTTTGACCCAAACTTTAGCATAACCTTGAGGAGAAAAGATCCACCAAGTCAGTTTTAGATAAGTCATCTAAATGAAAGTATTTATTTCAATAAATACTTTAAATAGTATATTTTTTATGTGCATCATTGTTTACAGTTGTAGTCAAGGTCTCCTTGAAATCATGCAAGATTCTCCTGAAGTAGTGTATCTAATGGTGAAAAAAGAACTTGGAAATGTACCTTTACATAGTTTGAATATTACTCTCAAACTATGTAAAGGTACATTTCCAAGTGGCCCCTGCGACAGACTGGCGACCAGTCCAGGGGTGTCCCCTGCCTTCGCCCATGAGTAGCCGGGTTAGGCTCCGGCAACCCCGTGACCCCGAAAGGGATCAAGCGGATTGGAAAATGAATGAGAGTAATATTTATAAGTACCGTAAGTTTAGGACAGTATAGATACAGTTCAGATTTTGGGTGATTTAACAGATGGCACTTTCAGCCACTTTCACCGAAAACCAAAACAATAGAACTATTTTTTTTAAAGAATGATGTCCCTCCATGTAATTAAAAAATACGTCAGTTTCTTCTGGTCTTTATTGCCTGTTTCTATCTTTTAAAAAGTCACAGTTATCGAAATTCATAGTTAAAGTTACAAGACTGTAATTTTCTGGTTTGACAAAAAACAGAAAAGCAAAACACATAAAGTGATGTAGGCCTTTTCTTTGTTGCTGCAGTACATGTCACTATTTTTTCCTTCCATGCATGACTTGAAATGTAACTTGACTCTTGCAGCAGCAGCTGTTTTTCTCAT
Organism: Adrianichthys oophorus; assembly: GCA_036245035.1. Taxonomy (NCBI): domain Eukaryota; kingdom Metazoa; phylum Chordata; class Actinopteri; order Beloniformes; family Adrianichthyidae; genus Adrianichthys; species Adrianichthys oophorus. The sequence continues at coordinate 15,365,577 of BSAI01000138.1, forward strand.
TTATTAGAGATTCATCACAAAGGAAAACATCTGGCTCCGCAGACATTTAATGTTGGGAGACTGACATCAAGTTTTGCCTATAGGGAATGAATAGGATGGACCGCCCGTGCTTTTCCGCATCACATCCTTGTGTTACCTTGACACTGCAATTTCCTGCTAATTGAGAGCTGACAGTCTTTTGCCTATCAGCACATCCTCTGCATGCCTTTGTTTGTGCGTGTGTGAGTGTGTCAGAGGTTGGAGAGGTCAGCTGGACTAATGAGCCAGGGCAGTCAAGATGGGAAAGGATGGGTGGGAATGAATATTTGAGTTTTGTCTACGTGTGTGCATGCGTGTGTGTCTAAAGGAAGTTTTTCTGAGACTGTGGTGATGTCATGAAAACTGAAAAAGACTTGCAAAACTGGCACACTTGTTGCAGATTTGCTCCTCCAAGGAATGTTTGGAGTTGTTGGTCTCATTGTTCATTTCTGTATTTCTTTAGCCAGCAACAAACACATCTTAATAGCACTAACATCTGTCAGGCACAGCAAATGAGGTTTGATGATTTAGGCTGTTTTTCCAGTCAGAACTCCTAAAGGTATTAAGCCATTCATGAAACGTTTTTTGCAAAAGAGAAGGCCACATGATGCGATGGCTGAATCTCAGTTAAAACTGAGTCTTATGACAGGACAATAATCCCACATCTGAACTCAGATGAACTACTTTAGCAGAACCATAGAAAAGTTTTGCACAAACGGATGCTTTTAATGTCCTAAAGCATCTAAAGAAAAATACTAAAGACTTTGAAAAACTGATATCAGGGAATTTTGTTTTTTACTTTACATGTTTTAAGAATTTATCACCCAATTCCACCTGTCATGTTTAGCTGTGCTGCCTTACAGCCGCTGTGGTTACTCAGGACGTGTCATACTTTCTTTCCTTCTTACCTGGTCTGAGCTGCATGTGTTCCTCTGCTCCACTCTGCTTCTCTGCTTGTTTGATCTAGTATTTTGTCCATGATCAAGCATAAAGCTCCATACCTACCGTGCATTAACAAGCCTTCTTGAACATGCGTTTACACTGGACAAGCAGAGAGGGGCTTCTTCTTTTTTTTTTCTTTTCCTAATGTGGTGTTTGGGTTTACCGGATAAACCAAGTCCCTACCATTTCACTACCAGATCACTACCAGATAAGAGTTCTTGATTGGTCAAAGTTCAACCTGGTTTAACAGGCAATGTGAATTCAATGGCCAGACGTTTTGTGTGTAAAGCTGGAAACGTTTTGAGCGCAAAAGCCCGTATATTTTCATAGACCTTTCATTGGAAGAGGCAGCTTGAGAGCATCTTGCAGAGGGCGCTGTGTAAGTAGATTCAGATTCAGTTTTTCTGACTGTGGACCTAGAATTTATCACTGGATTTACAAGTGTTCTGACCTTCGTTTTGGATTTTCGTGATACCCCTTTGAATGGATAGTTGGCTTTCCCTCTCACTGCCACCTGCCCCACAGTAGGTCCTCATCCTGCACTGTTTTTCCCATTGAACATCCATCTAATCCTCCAGAACACTTCAGAGACCAACTTCCCTGGTTGCTAATCTTCATCATCTGAGTTTCCTCAATGAAATTGTTAAACTTCTCCTGAGTCTCTGCCTTCTTCGGATTGTCCATCCATACACCACTTATTCTTTCTCAATTTCTTTTTTACATTTTTATAGTCATTACTTTGACTTGACTTTATTCATAAAACACCTTTTTACAACAAAGATCAATAAATACATGATCAAATTCAAGAGGTTTTAAAAAATGATTCACGATTGATTAAAAATAAACCAGCAGTTGAAAAAATATACACATACATACATATATATATATATATATGTATATATATATATATATATATATAAACTAAAAAGCGGAGGAAAGTTATTTGTTGTGCCATAGGCTGGAGACTCTTACAATTTGTTTGGAAATGGGCAGTGAGCCTTATCCCCATTCTCTAAAATCCCACTCTCTTTTTCCTAAAATACAAAAGTAGTTTATACAAATACACCTCATGTGTCAAAAGATTCATAACCCTCTATTGTAACAGCAAAATCTGTTCAACACAAGATGCCTTAAGCTCTTATTTATGTTTGCTTAGCTGCTGGACAAGGCAAGATCCAAAAAAGTAAGAAGCTGGGGGGTGAAAAGACTTGACTGTTAAGCACATGACAATTCTCATGACAAAACTTAACAAAAAATGCAATGTTCCCTTCTTATTTCTCTCTCTCAAAAGAAAAAGACTTTCCAGTAGTCTGTGTTGGTGTGTCTGCGTTGGAGTTGTTCCATTGGTCATTTGCATGGTGTCAGAAGGAATATCACAGTGGCTTCATTGTAGCCAAGTGGCAACTGCTTTCTAGTGATGTTTGATGTTTTCAGAGGCCCCCCAAGTGCTCTTTTGTTTCCAGATGACTTGGCGGCAAAGAAAAATGTCTGACTTGCTTAACCGTCACCATAAAGAGATAGCAATGACACACACAGATGCACACGCACCTAAGTCTTAAGTTTGGGGGATTTGGCAGAGGAGTGCTTTGATGTTTCCTCAAGTTGTTTTGCTCGACCAGGCAGACACCATAGAACACAAAACCGTTCTACCTCCTGTGTGTGAACGCAAGAGATTAGCAACTTCTGGAGCTCTTCTAATGAAGCCTGTTTGATGTGAGGACCCAATTACCGTTTTGAGCTTTGAGAGAAGGTTTGAGTCGGTGCTGGAGGGGGTTCATCCTCGGTGACAGAGGTGACATCACCACCTACCCCTTGACTCATTTATACCACCAGATTTTCTCTTGTCCAATGCCAGATTTTTGCTGGGTGTTCATAGAGAACATCTAGCTCTTGATTATTTTTTTTTTTTACATTTTTTTAGGGAGGACTGACAACAACGTAGTCAGTTTTAATAAAAGAAGTTTATAGTGAACTGAAAATCCAGTCTTTAGCAAAACTGTAGGTCGTTCAACACTTATCTGATTTTAATGAAATTGTTCCTCAAGGTCACAAAGAAATGTGTAAAAAAGAAAAATTGGATCAATAACAAACTCACAACTCTTCATGGAACTAGATGCCATGGATGTAGTGCTAATATTGTCATTATCCCACAAAGACTTCGAGTGATGTATGGGTAGATGGTGGTGGAGAATAGTTGGTGTAGACTGATGCAATTCGAAGAAGTCGGCGTAGCTCCATCACAAACATCCAATTGTTGAGGCAGCACAATTTGGCTCAATAAGGGGCATTTAGGAGATTGCAGGTTCAGCAAAGGTCTGCAAATAATTTTCGATTTATTTCCCAATTGAAAAAATAATCCTCTATAAACACAAACAGCGTTATTGACCATTTTTGAATCATTTCACTTGTGTTTCTTCTGTACTTGTACTTTTGAAACAAACAAATACCAACAAGATGGTAATGATTAATTTAAAAGAAATGCAGTATCTGTCCACAGAAACATTTCTATTATTGTAAGTGACATATTCATATGTTTTTTTGTGTAAATTTTGGTTATAAAGGTCTTTTTTTTAGGAAACAGAAAGCGTTTGTTGGTACAATTTGTCCAATTCCTGCAAGTACTCTACTCTTGTTAAGCATATTTTCCTGTTGAAACTGTTTCTTTATGTGTATATAGAGATTTTTTTCTCTTCATACTGATTCAGTCAATAATATGAGAATAAAAAAAAGAAAAACAAGAAAAGATCCAACCATAGTCAAGAGTTATTTTTACTTGGAAATGACTTCTTTACCCGTGCTTGTTGGTATTTGTTATACAGTTGTTCTCCTTTCCCCTTTAAATAATAGGAAAGGATGCTGTTGGGTGACAGTGTTGGTCTACCTAGTCAAACCGAAGCAAAAAGCAATTTATGACAGACAGAAACATAGTGTGACTCAGAGAACCAAAAGCTCTCCAATCATTCAGGCGCAAATCTGAATGAAAGTAAATATTTGATTTGTGGGAAAGGAAGAAGTTTAAGTTTCCACGGTTGTTCAGTGTCGCCGGTCTGTGAAGCAGAAGTGTTTGTCACTTGTTTAAATAAAAGTATGACGAAACAAAATGCATACATTAGAAAAAAAAAGAAGTTTTGCCTCAATGGAAAAGGGTTCTTTTTTTCGTTTTGGTGTGAGGAGTGACCAGCCACCTATTGCACCTTTTAACCCTTTAACACCAGAGATGTCGCCGCAAAGCCTAAACAACACATGCTCTTTGACATACCATAACTCTTCGACCTTTCGTGCGATCACCATGAATCAGCTGATTCTGAAGTGGAGAAAAGAGCCTTTTCAAAACGGCTTCACACCGACTCTTCAATCTTTGATGCAATTGACATAATTCCAGTGGATTTTGTAGCCTTGCGCTGATATGCAACACTTTACAGAAGTGAACTGCTCATGCAATCAGCATAAATCAGCTGATTCTGTCACAACCAAAAGCTGATTTGTGCCGTTATGCAATTTTGTGCCGTTTACAAACGTAAAGTGTTGCTTATCGGTTAAAAGCCACTTTTCTTTACCTCAGAATCAGCTGATTTACGTTGACTGAGTAAGCACTTCACTAAGTGTTGACCATTAGTGCGAAGCTGCTTTTCTCTGCTTCAGAATCCACTGGTATTACGTTAATTGCATCAACGATTGAAGAGTTACGCTAATCGAAAGAATGTCAGTGCTGTAGCTAAACCTCCGGTGGTGAAGGGTAAACAGACTGTGAGTACAGCTGAACCTCTTCGGAGAAGCTTTAGCACAAAACAGCTAAACTGATGTTAGCTTTTGTAATAGCCCAGGTTAACTTTGATACGATACTATTGATGTCGTAAATATTCTCCTCTAGTTTAAAGATCATTCACAATAAATCCCATCAATAAGAATAAATTCATAAAAGGCTCAAGTAAAACTCAAAATATTTTTATACGTAATTGTGTAAGAACAGAAATGGCATGAGATTTTCATAAAGTTGACAGATGGGGAATGTTCTATTCCACGGAAAAGTCTTTTAATACTGTCGTCCTTTGGCTTATGGGAATGACCTACCCAGCTTTATAACCAGCTCACTATTCAGCAGCACAGGCATATCGGAAAGGGCGTGATGCAGCTCTTTGTTTGTCAAATAAAATATTTTGTTTTTAGTTTTTTTCCTGCGCGAATGGCTTTGATACTGAAAGCTGAAACCTGTGGGATTCATGGTTTCATCAAGACAGAGGAGGGAAGTGGATGGCATGATGTACCAGGTCAGAGGGGTTAGGATGGTCAAAGGGGATGTTTATTTCTGAGTGTGTGCTTTTGGGTGAAGGTTAGGTGAGTGTTTATGGAAGCAGAGGTGGGGTGGGGTGGGGGCGGGCTAATATGTGCCAACAGGGTCCTGTTTGCATCTCCAGAGAGGCACAGAAAGGCGAGATCTTATCTGGCGCGTGCCTCGGCTGCTGTTTCCCACACTCTGCATGCTCCATTGCCAGGAAGGGGGGGTGTTAGAGAGGAGAGTTATGAGTGTGGTATCAGTGGGGGTCCAGTCCTGTCAACTCTACACTGTTTTGACTGCCATAGCATAATGTGCCTCAATACAGCGACCCCCCTCTTCACCCTCCACGCACACATAAAGACTTTCCATTTTTCTTTTCTTCTTCAAAGGTGCCGCGCGTCAACAGAGGCCTCCATTACTGTGGACGTCGCATATTTGGCTTTTCATCCGATTCTTTTTCCAGCAACCCCCACACCTCCCCGTGCTTTGTCTTGCCCGCGTTTTTCACTTTGATTACAGTCTTGCCTTTAGATTAATTCCCCCTCCCCTCCTCTACATGTAACCCCACCATAACAACCCAAGCACGCTTTCCTTACATTGTGCCTCGTGAATGAGTGTGGATCATTGGAAGAACATATTGCAACGATCAGATGATGATATTGGCATTCTTCTGTGACATATATGCACTTCTTTTGTACTGTTTTTCGGTACAACTAGCAGCCATTATCTTTCATTTTTTTACATGGCGGCACAAATTATTCTTGCTGCCATGCTGTTTCTTTGATTTTTTTTTTTTTTAGATGACTTGTTGAGAACAGCAGATGAATTTAGGCAAACTGTTGTTGGTTTCAAAATGTCTAAAAACTACTTAAATTTACTTCTTGCGTGGCTCAAAAATATATTCAACAAGTGTCACCAAACTTGTTTGTTTTCCCTACTTTTCCTTGGAATTTTGTTGTTTTTATCTATGGTCTTAAAATCCCTCTCTGATCATCTTCAAATCTGTTTTAAAAGCATTCCCAGTAGTCTTTTAATTTTAATTTTGATTATGCTGTTTTTAACAGAATTCAAATAACCTGTGTTGTTATAGGACATAGTTTATACAGAACAGCACTTAACATCCCATCATCCATCTATTTACTATCTCTCCGCTAGCTCCCAACCCCTACCTAACAATACCAGTGCAACAAAAGTGGCGAGCAATATCGGAACCTTCCAGCTGTACAGTTCTGAGCTAGCTTGGATAAGGAAAAGGTAAACATATGTGCATCAGAATAGAGTGGAGCACGGACCTTGTGGCTTGCTGTTTTAGCTTCCACATCACACAAGCTTTTTCTAATGACTTTTTTGCATCTGCTCCTAATTTGAATTATAAAACACTCAAATGCAGTATTAATGTTAATGTTCTTAATATATATCCTCCATCGAATGCCACAATACCAAGTTAAAAGCACCAAAACACAATTTTACAATCAGTGAGTGTATAAACCTTTCAAATATTTCAGAACATTTATGGTTGCTGGAATGTTTTGAACAGGCTTTCTAGGGATTATCTGGAAAAATCATGGCAGATCAAGACAGACAAGCCTGTGCTTCCTGACTGTACATCTGCTACCATCAATTGAAGGTGAAGAAGATGCTGCTCTTTTGTTCTTTTTAATGTGTGTGCATTTTCAGCCACCCTCACTGTTGGGAATGGATCGATGCAGCATCCGCCAGCAGGCACCTGGCCCCTGGCTGCTACTGTCTGACAATGACGGGCAGCGGGGTGTGTGTGTACTGAGGATGGAGGGAATGAGAGTAACATAGGGAGTCATGAGGAAACAAAATCTTTGGGAGGAAGAGGTAGAACAGAGAAGAGACAAAATATGCCAAAGCTGACTGACTCAGTTTCTCCTCACACACCCCCTTCTTTACCTAAATTACACATGCGCTGTCTCCCCTGAGCACACATGAACATGTACAGACACACATTCGCAAACACTCTTCCTTTACTGAACGCTCCTGTGCTCCTGCTCATCTGCGTGGGGGGCCCTACAGGCAGTCTGGGCTCCTATGTGCCCTCTCTTTGCACACATTCACAGAGGAGCTGCTGTGTAAGACACGCTCTGATCCTGCATGTTGATGATGAAAGACAGGCAGCCAGGCTCCTGTCTTAGTGCCAGAGGGCCAGACCTGAGCGCGTTGATTCTTGATCCTCCTCCTCCGCCTCTTCCACCTTCATATTCATTGAATTAATTCAGTTTAACTGCCATCCTATTGTTGCTATTTACCAATATCATCTTTTAATGGTTCTCAGTTACGTTTCTGCATTTACAATCTACTGTAAGTAATCCAGCAGACAAACGCAATCAGTAGGTCTAAAGGGGCGTAAAGTATGGAAATGAAGCTTATATTAATGGAAATAATCAATAGAATTGTTCATTTGTGCAGCAAATCACCAGTGGATGTTTCACATAAACTGTGAACTTCTCCCAGTGAAGTGCTTCAAGTTTTTACGTGCGAAGCCCCTAGCATCACACCTGACCAGATAAAGGTTTTGATCCGACCTCTCTCCTCTTCTTGCCCTTCTTTAAACCCCACCCTGTTTCAACAAGATGGCGCCCAGATATCATTAGCCAGGACTGGAAGTCCGGAACAGTAAGTACGTGCCCCATCCCTCCCCCTCCCTATTTCGGTTGAAAAATGCTCTTTTTGGTCAAAAAAGGCTAATTTAACCGACGACCCTTACAGTTTTTCCTGTTTAAACCTTTAAATATTTCAGATGTCTCTGTCAAAACCTACGATGCCCTTTGACATACCATAACTCTTTATGCGATCAACATGAATCAGCTGATCTGCAGAAAAAGCAGCAATACTTTAGTGTCTTTTCACCAATCAACAACACATTACTAATAAAAAATGTTCCATACTGGCACAAAGTCGCCTTTCTCCATGAGAGAAAAAGCTGATTAATGTCGATTGCATTAAGGGTTGAAAAGTAAGGTAGTCGAAGTAATGCAAACCCTGGAGCTAAAGCGTGAGTGTATCTGAACACTTCAGTTAACATCCTTTTCAAAAGGATTAAAATGATTACCATTTTTTGTTTTGCCCAATTTCAAGCTCATCTTGCACACTAAATTATTAACTCACATTAAAAAGTTTCATTGAAAGATTCTACAATTCTGAAATCATGTTGAATTGTCGCTTCTGGCTGATGATGTATGGGTGCCATCTTGTCTGCAACCTGGTCCCCCTCAGATCCCAACCTCTGACAGAAAAGGACAGTATGAACCATCTCTCGTTCTTCAACCAAGTCAAACTTTCTCAGACTCCACAATTGCTCAGAGATTAAATGGCCTGATTGAGAGCGTAAATTAGCCTTTGTATAAAAGGGAGAATCCACAGTTTTTTTTCATGACGCACACACACACACACACACACGCACACACACACACAGACAGGCGTAAATGCACAACACCCTTTGAGTGTGGCACAGGCAAGAAGATCACACACTCTGTGTCAAAGCCGCTAAGATCAGGCTGTGCAGAGCTTTCTGTAATCCCTCTGGTACAACATTAATGATAAACTAGTGCTTTGTGCCCTATACACCAACTGTGACTTTCTCAGGACAATTAAAGTTCCTCAGAAGAAGGGGAATAAAGTAGAAAAGAGGGAAGGAGAGTCAGAGGATTTGATTGAGAATACATCTAAGAGTGCTAAAATGATTTAGTGAGGTGAGACTTGGAAGTTGGGTTAAGACGAACAAAATGCACACAAAAATTTGAGTTGAAAAAGGGATAAGTCGCAGGTGCTGGAGCCTTTATATTGTTTGGTAAGTGAGGCTTTTAGCATAAGCCATGCAGCTGAAGATTTAACGGCACAGGGTCTGGGTGGGCAAATGCCTGTGTTGGTGTTGAAGGCAGATTAGCTGCCATCTCCAAGGAGTGATTTGACGACCTGTGGGAAACAGGACCGTGTTGTGATTCCACACTGTTGTAATTTGCAGATAGACAGAACGGCATAGATTGAAGTACAAGTAAAAATACATCAACACATAAGCACAGTGATTTCACATAGACGAAAGGTCCACACACGAGCTCCCACATGACCAGCCTGGCCCAGTACAGCCCAGTCAAGGGGGGAAAAAAAGTCACAAATGCGTTGAAATCTAGGGAAAGGGTCGTGGAGAGGGCAGAAATGTAGATCTCCATGACAACTGGTTCTGCTTATCGCAGTTTCGACAAGTTTTGTTTTAAAAATCCTGAAATTTTGTGTTAAAAAACATCTAAAATGTTTAAAATGCTTGTATTTCTTTATAAATGTATTGTATCTTATTTATTTTGATAAATACTCTTCAGGGGTTGCAATAACCACTTGAACATTTTGTTCTCACTGGTGCTGGACCTTTCTAGACTACCCAATTGCTAAATCCTGTTTGTTGGGCTTTTTATTTCCTGCCAAGCTTGACTTACTCTGCTGAAAGCACCTGAGATGTATTGTTTGCCTTCAACAGGTGTGTGTGCTATGCTGTTGTGCCGTGGCAAACAAACGGCGTCCCTGCCCCGTGCCTTCTGCCTCAAGACAACCACATTGTGAAGCTCACAGTGCTAAAAGGCAAATCCATGTCTGTTGGCGACATGAACACTGAGCTGCAAATAGTGAAGGGAGGAGGGTTTGTCAGATCATTTGGAGAAGTGGTTCTTATAGCAAATGGCTCTGACAGGCTGTTCTTTCATCCGGCTGAGGAACCTTGCTCCAGGACGCGAGCCTCCACAGCGACACCATTCCTATGAACCCTTGACCCAGACTAACGAGCTGCACCACTCCAAGCCTCGATCTCTTTAGCATATTTGATTGAACTGTTTGTCTAGTCTTCACTCGTTTTTTAAACCGTACTGCTTGATCCACCTTGAGGAAATTAGCATGTTCCCTGATGTCTTTGTTTGGAATTCATGAATCTAGTTTACTGAATTTAGGGAAAGAATTTTTAATTTGTGAGAACTGTCTATAGAAAAGTCAGCTAAATGCTTCATACTTTCTCATTACAGTTGTTGAAAGTATTTAAGTGTTTACACCATGAATGATGCAAACAAATAAAAACTACACATGTATACACTACAAGCAGCCACTCAGTTTATTCTGCTTTTGAAAAGCAGGCTGGTGAACTGACACTACTCAGTCAAGGTGAGTTGGTGCAGATGATTTGTGGAATGCATATACCTTCTGCCCAGTCTGCCACAGGCAGCATGGCTGCACAACAACAAATGAGAGAATCGTCTTACTTGGCCAAGCAGAGCAAGGACAAGTAGTGCCTCTGTCCATGGAAATATTTTACAATTGTAAACAAGGCCTTGGAAAAAAATTACTACTGTCTTGGCTGCTTTTGTTTACATAGACTGGGTGCTGCAAAAGGTATTGGGGAGTGAGCCTAGTTGTTATTTTATTTTTATCTTTTAGCCCCAAACAAAAAGTTAATAGTCATTGTTGTACATGTTTCCTCAGCGTCTTCTGCAAGCACAGCTGTAAGGAATGCTTTTTAAGCAGGATTCACCTTTATACTCCGTCCATCATCTTCCACTCATCTGGGACTGAGTCGCGGGAGGGGTTGGTCTAAGCAAAGATGCCTATGCTTCCCTCTCTCTGGGCATTTCTTCCACACCCCAAGGCGTTCCCGGGCCAGGCGAGAGATGTAGTCTATCCAATGTGTCCTGGGCCTTCCCCAGGGCCTCCGCTCACTTGGACATGCTCAGAACACCTCCCCAGGAAGGCTTCCAAAAGGCATCCAAACCAGATGCCTGAAGCACGTCAACTGGCTCCTCTTGATGTGATGGAGCAGTGTCTCTAAACAAAGATCTCTCTGGGTGACTGAGCTTCTCACCCTATCTCTAAGGGAGCGCCCAGCCACCCTACGAAGAAAGCTCATTTTGGCCGTTGATATCCGGGGCCTGGTTCTTTTGGTCATGACCCAGTCAAGATCCATGGCATCAGACTTAGCGGTTCTGACCCTCATCCCAGCTGCTTCACACACGGCTGCCAACCGCCCCTTTATACTCTATATGGTTTTCTTTTTGTTCTCAAAAGTTGACATTTTTACATCAATTAAGCTCTCATCTCCAAAAGCTGATTCCCTGATGAGCACTTAGGTTAGGCCTAGAATGACTAGTATGTGGTTTAAGACCTCCAAAAGACATCATCACCAGTACTGTCATAAGTGCATGCCACTTACATTAGCCTTACAAATATTTTACAATACACTTATTACATGCATAACAATGGTACGTTCCATTTTCAGAATGTCCCTTGAGGTGGCCGTACGAGCCTTGAGAACTGCTGTGCTCCCCTTAAGATGCTGCTGCTCCTCTCTACAACCCAAAAACCCGCAGCACCCTCTCTGTGGTCAGCCCACCTGATCGGTACGAATTCCTTCACCACCCACTACTTAGTGCACTATATGGTTTTTTCACCATTTTGTAGGGCTGTCCAAATCTACAATTCCTAAATTTGTACCCTAGAAATTTCCCAGAAGTCTCTATGGAAAACCGAAATACATCGACACTCACTAGATTGGCAAATATAGAACAAAATGCATTGCGTTTGAACATGTTTTCATGTGGTAAAAAAACATTTCAGTTTTTTTATAAACCATCCAGGCTTCATCATCACAATACAATGGATTCATAAATAGTCTTTGCAAAATGTTCATATTTATCAGGTTTTTACTTCAGGAAATCCATGACGTCGAGTTTGCCATTGAAAAAAAAAAGTATTGAGCTTGGTGCCTAAACTGCTTTTAAAATTCATGGCACTAGATAGTCCCGGTCTATCTGTTTTTTAGTAGTTAGAAAGTAGTGAACGAATTCAAGCATATTTTAAAGCATTACTTTACATGAGGTCTGCAGGTAGTGCCTTAAAACAGTTTAAGAAGGCAATATTTCACATCGGCGTTAATGTAAATGCACAAAAGTAGATTGTGTACCAGCTATCACATGAGAATAGTTCCCTTTAGTTTGTTTGATTAGTTATGTCTTGTTAGTTTATGCCGTGTTCTGCCCCCCCTCCCCATCACAGTCACACCAGGCTCAAGTTGCTAATCATCCACAGCTGTCCTTAGTTGAGTCATTCATTCCCCAGTATATTTACGTGTCTGGTTTTAGTGCAGCTTTGTCAAGTCGTGTGCTGTTGTCACCCTGTTTTGGGGTTTCATTTGTTCATATCTTAGTTTATTACATTTGTTCTAATTTTTACTGAGTTTCATTGTACATTTTTTCAGACACCAAACTTGGTCTCTTGCAATTTGGGTTCTACTGTATATACCGGATTTCTGAGACTTTTCACTCTCGGCACACATTACAGCAAACATTTCAACGAAAGTTTTGATTTTTAAATAATTTAAATAACTCAAATTAACACAACAGCAGCCAATTCAACTTCCGTGATCTTTCCTAAATTTCTGTGGTCCGAGGTTACATGTGCAGACCTGAGTGGGTGGAGATGAGATATTGATCACTGAAAGCAGTGTGAGGCTTAGATTCTGCAATGTACAACTCAAACATAGAAGAGGATGGACTGGATCGTCTCTGAAAGCCGAGAGTGAACCTGAGTAGGGTGGGGCAGTGGGGGGTTGAAAGGGTGTTAATGCAGATGAGGGCAGGACTTTGTTGGGATGTGCGTGCAGCAAGATGAAACCTGGGATGTGCCAGTGATGAAGTCGTGTGCGTGTGTGTTTGTGTGTGTGGCCTCAGCGAGGATTTGGTTCACAGCCCCGTGAGGCCCCCATCATAATGATGTCATGGGAAACATCTTGGCTGTTTGTAAACTGTCTCCATTTCCTTGCAGAAATCTGCAGGTCACGTGACCGACCGAAGTTTTGAACTCCTGAATAAAAAAAATAGTCCGTGGGGAATCTCTGAGGAAAAAAAGGGGCACTCCTGCTCGGACAAGATGTAAATCATTACGTTCCCTTTGATGTTCTTCCGTCTCTTCCTCAGTCTGCGTCTCCCTCCTGTCTTTGTCACTTATCATTTCTCATGACTGTAAACATTGTGAAGTGATCCCTGCTGCTGTCCTGTAGGAGCACGGGGCCCCTCTCTGCACGCTGCTTTGAAACGTAGATAAACTTAGAAGAGCTGGTCAAATGAAAGAAGCGAGCTAACACCAGAGGATAAACACATTCCTCTGCAACCCGACCTGCTACCACTGCTGGCTGGCGGTGCGGTGGAGCAGGATAGCTTGCAGGCAGATGCTTTGTTGCCTCTAAGCAGGTTAGGGGGGGTCTGAATATCCCCGGGGCTCCCTCAGATCTCACATGCAGCAAGAAGCACTTGACCTTTCCAGCGCTAAAGGAATATGACAGCCGTGAAGCTGACGGAGAAAATGGGGAGAGTGGCAGAGGGGGGGAGAAGGGAGCAAGAGACAAAGCTGAACTAAGTGCCGGCTGCCACCGAAACAGTTAGTTTGCAATCAACGTCAGTCATCCCTCCTGTCGGGACAGTTTGATTTTCACTTTTCAAATGAGGCGTTTATTTTTGGCCTGATAACAGGCCTGGCTAAATTGAAATTGGCAGCTCAGCAATTTACTGATAATAGTCGGCTACGCAGGAGATCATGTGAACAGCCCTTTCTTTTACTTTGCACGAGCCCCCCCACCCTCTTTCTCCTGTCGAGGATGAGAAAGGAAGAAATGAGGAGGGGGAGAAGGAGAGAAAATGGGCTAATCTTAGCAACAATCAGAGGAGGCTGAGAAGGCAAAAAAAATGGAAGAAATGTAAAGATGAAGGAAGGAAGAGAGAAAAGAGGGTGCAGGAGGATAAAAAATGGAGCAGCGTGCTGGTGATCATTGTGGGTGGGGGCTGGCGTTGAAGAGGGGTTAGGGTGTACAGGAGAGGTGAGGAAAGAAAGAGAAAAGGAGGGAATTCCTTTAATGTTCCTGGCAGCCGACCAGCTGAGGTCTCAAGGTTATCCTGGCTTTGCAAACTCCCACGGGAAAGGTGCAGTGCTGAGGGCTGGGGGGGGGGGGGGGGGGAATAGAGGTGAAACAGAGGAGGGAGAGAAAGCTGGCCTTTCTCCCCCAGAATGAGAGCTAATGCTCAGGGGGAGAGTAATCCTCGGGCCGTCTCGTCTGATAAGGTTGGCCTTGGCCCAGGTAGGAAACGAAAAATGGCTCCCAGGCCTCTCAAGCCATCTTAGCAGCACAGCAGTGAAAATTTTGCAATTTAAAATCCAACTCTCGCCATTAAGAGCACATTAAACTGATAACGATGCATCCCCTGCTGCCTTCTTGCAAGAAATCTCTGAACAGATGCAACTCTTTTGACAAGTTGAAGGTCTACATTGCCACGCTCAATGAGATTTTAGGTGCTCACAACTGGTATTAAGAAACTGAATATGTAAATAAATGTTTTTTGTTGTTGTTTTTAGTGAAACTTCTTTTGCAGTTATTACATTTCATTCTGCAAAATCTCTAAATTTATGACTTTTAATTCGTAGTTTCTTTGTTTTAAAAATATAGTAAATCTTGGGTTGAAATTAATTGCTTGATAACCTTAATCTTAGTTTAGTTTTCACCCCAATCCGGAACCAGCACTGCCACTTAAATTTCCACTTACTATTGAATGAAAAAGGTTGCTCATTAAGACCTAAACAGTGGTACACCCAAACTCCCAAAATAACATGAAAATGCTATTCCTCAGTGGTAAAATACACTAAAAACAACCAGATTGTAATTTTTGGATCTCTAAAGAATGATCTCTTTACAGACTGGTGCAATCCAATGGCTTTTTAAGAAGAGATCACTTAGATTTTGACTCTACTTTACTAAAATAAGATGAGTAACCCAGAATTAGGAGATAAACATTTTCTGACACTGCAAGTGGGCAAAATGTCAAATCAAAAGTAAATGTAAATGCATTATTTAAAAACAATTACACAACCAATGGATGTGCACTGACTCAAAATAAAACACTACTAAACATGTTTTCCTTAACAGCAGAGTTATATGAATAATGACAATGAATGTAGGATTTGATTGCATTTTATGGATATGTGCACTTTTATTATTTTTTTGTTGTTTTGGATTCAAAAATGAATTTAAAAATGACTTAGGACTCAGTTTCTATCAACCATCAATCCATTTTCTAAATGCGCTTTATACCTTTCGGGGTCACAAGTTGCTGGAGCCTATCCTAGCTACTTTTGGGCAAAGGCAAGTTTCACCCTGGACAATTTGGCAGTCCGTTGCAGGGTCATACAACCACACACACTCACTTCCACCTAGGGACAAAATAGGATTAATATATATCAATGTACATCATTTTTTGTGAGTTGTTTGAATCATATTTTCAGATGGCACTAAAAAAGGCACCTAAAGTCACTAAGTGGAAATTAAACCTCAAACATTCTAAACAAAAAAGTTGAATTCCTCACATGATATATAAAACTCAGGAAGAAATTTACACATCTTGGTCCTCAAAAACACAAAAAATTCAAACATGCATCTGTAGAAATATTTCTCAAGTGGCTCAAATCTGGCAATGTCTTTGGTCTCCTTTTTATCTCAACAGTGTGAGCTCTGTGCAGAAGCACGGCCATAGTCAGAGTATCCAGTAAATGCTGGTTCATTTGCATGAATGGCCCTCACCCCCACTCACATCACTAAAAAGCAACAGAAGCTGTATTCCCAGATTGCTCCAGCCTCCGGCGCGTTAACCAGAGACTCAGGCCAACATGCTGGTCCTCTCCCTAACTGCTTCCTCTCCACTGCTGCTGGCTTTGACTCACCATGACCTCTCACCCTCGACGCTACACTGCCTCCTCCACACATGCAAATAGCACTGGTCTGGTCCAGGAGGCATTGGGAAAGAAAAAAGATGGAGGGAAGGAAGAGAGAGAATGACGTGGATGGATGGAAGCTTGGGAGCTGCTGGTGGTGGGGCTGAGTGAGGGGGAGGTGGTGCAATGAGCGATGGAGACCCCTAAAGGAAGCATTTTGGTCTCTGAAGTGGAGGGAAGCAGTGAGTGCCGTCTGGGGAACCTCTGGTCTACAGACCAGCGATGAGGCCTTAAAACATCTCTCTCCGTACTAGTCAGCCCAATCGGACCCCAGTGCCCGTGTCTGCGAGGCTTACAGTGACCCATACTGATCTTTCTGTGTGTGTATGAGTATGCCTGTTTGTATGGGGAAATGGAAAGTGTGAGTACATTTGCTGTACTTATTGTTTTCCTTGCTCCCAGGCTGCTCCAGGCTCCTCAGTTTGTGTGTGCGAGGGGAAGCAAACGTTGTGTGCGGTTGTATTTGGAGAGCCTCCAAAAAGCCCTCATCCCCTCTCCTCACTGTTTTCTCTGCTCGAAGGATCTGTCAGTTCTCTTTCTCTTTCTTTGTCCTTACTTTGATCCTGCTCTCCAAGCTTTGGCTGGCCTCGCTAACAGCAGCTGAGCACAGGTCCTACTCCACTCCCACAAACGGCACACATCACTGCTTCAGACCATGCACATGAACACACACACACACCCACACACAGTCTCCTTTGCAGCTTCCTTGTCCTCACTCACACACTAGTATCAGTAATAACAGACTCTGCCATCATATTCTGTAAGTTTCAGAGCTAATCGCTTTCAAATGGCTCTCTGTAAACTGTAACCCTGCGCTCACACTGCAAGCAGTTGGGTGATAGGTTACTCCAGCATGGCTCCTTGTGGGTGGTGTTTTAAGCCTTTAAATTAACTATACAATTATTACAAGGAAATGTAAGGTTTCTTTCTTTCGTTCAAGAGACGTGTAAGCAGTTGTAATTGAATTTCTTAGCATGTCACTAAAACTTAAAAGCCTGATGAATACATTTATATAAAATAAAATGTAGTGGGGATTGAAAGTTTGGACACCCCAGGTAAAAGGTTATATTATTGTGCATAAATAACCCAAGGAAAGATCGAAAAATCTTCTGAATGCGTCAGTTTACAGATAAGACATTATTTTTATGTCCAGAAAAATAAGGCTTTATTTCCATCATTTACCCTTTCAAAATAAAATAAAACAAAATAATGCAATAATGCAAAAAAAGCAGGCGTTTGCAAAAGTTTGGGCACATTGCGGAATTATATGCACTGCCCCCTTTGGAAAAGCTGAGACTTGACAGTGTCATGGATTGTTCACAATCATCGTTTGCAAAGACCAGATGATTTTAATCTCAAAGATTTGAAATAATCTGAGTCATCTGACCTTGCCCCAACAATCAGCCTCATGGCTTCTTCCAAGCAGTTGACCAGAACAATGAAACTGAAACTAGTTGATGCTCACAAAGGAGGAGAAGGCTAGAAGAAGACAGCAAAGTGTTTTTAAGATGCTAATATCCTCTGTTCAGAATGTCATTAATTAATGGCGGTAAACAGGAACAGTGGAAGTTAAAGCAAGATCTGGAAGACCAAAAAAAAAACTGACTGAGCAGCTCGCAGGATTGTGAGAAAAGCAAAACAAAACCCACATTTGACTGTACCATCCCTCCAGAAAGACCTGGCAGACTCTGGAGTTGTGCTACACTGTTCTACTGTCAAGACATACTTGTATAAATATGGTCTTCATGGAAGAGTCATCTTCTACGCCCTCACCACAAAATTCAACGTTTGAAGTTCACAAATGAACATTCAAACAAGCCTGGTGCATTTTGGAAACAAGTTCTGTGGACCGACCAGGTTCAAATGGAACTTTTTGACCACAGTGTTGAGCTAAGGTACGTTTGGAGAAGAAAGGGTACAGAGTTTAATAAAAAGAACCTCTGTCCAATTGTTAAGCATGGGGGTGGATCAGTCATGCTTTGGGCTTGTATTGCAGCCAGCAGCACAGGAAACATTTCACCAGTAGAAAGAAGAATGGATTCCACAAAATTTCAGCAAATTTTGGACTCCAACTTGATGCCATCTGTGAAAAAGTTGAAGTTAAAGAAAGGATGGCTTCTACAAATGGATAATGATCCTAAACACACCTCAAACTCTACACTGTCTTACATTCAGAGGCATAAAGTGAAGGTTTTGCAGTGGCCTTCCCAATCACCTTACGTCAACGTCATTGAAAATCTATGGATAGACCTGAAAAGAGCAGTGTGCATCAGACATCCCAGAAATGTGATGAGATATGTGATAAAGAAACCTCAAACAAGAATTGAGAGACTCTTGGCTGGCTACAAAAAGCGTTTACAAGCTGTGATACTTCCCAATGGGAACAATACAAGGTACTAACTCTGCAGGGTGCCCAAACTTTTGCACACGCCATTATTTTGTTTTCTGTTATTTTGAAAGTGTAAATGATGGAACTAAAGCTTTATTTTTTTGACATATTAAAAGAATGTCTCATCTGTAAATGGATGTCTTTAGAAGATTTTTCAATTTTTAATTTCTTTGGGTTCTTTATGCACAATAATATAATGTTATACCTGGGGTGCCCGAACTTTTGATTGTGCCATTGAAGTTACTCCGCTCTCTCAACTGAATGCCACTCTTGGTTCACCAGGAGTACCTCCTGGTATCCACTAATAAGGTTAAAGGCGTGGGCACTGGGTGATGGCATGCCACACTTTTTTATCTTATATTCACACAAGCACATAGTCACACTTTAGCCCCACTATCTCCCTCACTGATTGCATTATGGCAGTGCATGGTGGTGCATTAACAAGCGGCCAATAAAGATATGAGGGCTGGGAAAGGAGCAGAGGAATGAAAAAAAAGAGGAAGAGGGAGATAAAAGAGTAGTAGAGGAGGAAGGGTAATATAATAGGGTTAAAAAAGGATAAGAAAAAAAGCAATTGTTGTTGTGAATTAGCATGTTGGTCTTACAACTGCTACCTTTACAGCTGCCGGATTGTGTTTTGCATCAAACTCTATCTTTCATGTGATCAAAAGCTACAACAAAAGAGAGCAGAGTTTAGCTCTGGTTGTTTCCCACAGATTTGTTTGGGACACCCATCAGGAACACTCCCGGGACCTGCCCAGGTGCGCCCGACAAGACTCGCAGGGAAAAGGACAGACTCACCCTGACTCAGTTCACTGCTGGAGACCTCTTGCAACATGAGCGTGAGAAAGTCATTCAAGCGAAAAGAGTTTCAAAACCTGCACTCTGTCTACAGACCATCAATAGGCTTGTTTGGGAACTCTGTCAGTGCTATTGTGTGGGACTAAATGACTCAGGTGTGCAGTTCACAACAAAAGGGCATGTCTGTGATGTGTGGGACAGAGAGGCTCATGCACCAAGTCTTCCAAAGTTTGCAGTTATGCACAAGATTCTGTGATGGTTCCACATTCAGCTGCTGTCTGAGATATTAGCAGATTTTAGCTAATTTTAGAAATTTGAACTAAAACAGGAAGTTTAATCTTAGCTAATATGGTCAAGTTAACCTTCATGCAGAAAATGTTCTATCTTTTTTGTAATAGAAGTGCTTAGCTAAGTTGCATGTTTGAAGATGAATCACCTTTTCCTTCAAGTCCCGCTCCAACTATAATTAATTCTATTGTAAAATTGTTCCCAGCTGTCTTTGAATTATGAGTTTTTAGCCAAAATCAAAAAGCCAGTTGAGACCTATGTTCTGCAGTGCAGCAGGAGCTCAGTACAAATTTCCCTCTGAGTTTTTGGCGGGACTGTCTCTCCCGCTAACTTATTGCACCTCACAAGCACAACCTAACATTAACGTAGTAAAAAAAAAAAAAAAAAAAAAAAAAAACGGTGACCAATATCCATATCACGCCTAAGGCAGTTGCTGCCCCACAAACCTGAGTTTTTTTAAACCGCAAGTTTTCATCTGGTCCTGATTCAACATATGAATAAAGAAATACTCAAACCCAGTTTTAATCTTAAATTGTTTTATATATGTCCTCATCGGGGGGGGGGGGCAACAAAAACATGTTTAAAACACCAAAACCATGATTTTTATTGGAGTGGGTCTTTGAGTTCACAGGAGGCTCTGAAGCCCACACTCTTAAAAACATTTGGGTTATTTCTTCAACCCAATTATTCATGTTGGAATATATATTTGGGGTTACTTTTTGGAGCAATACTAATTTATGGTGGTTTCATTTTTACCCAATTAGTTTTGTCCAGATTTTTTACATGTGGTATTTTTTAACTATGGAGAAAATACCAAAAAAGCAATTAAAAAAGCAATAATATGATTCGAAAAAAAAAACACAAAAATTAGACTAAAAAGGAATCAGATTTTTCTTGAGTTGGGTTGAAAACATCCCGACTTGGATTATTTTTAGCTCTGAAGTTTTTCTGGTGCAGCAGTGTTGTCTATCACAGTTAAATCTTGCAGGCAGCCGCTTGGCGACGCCCCGCAGATCCAGGCGGCAAGCAGGCGAGCAGAGCGCCTTCCCCCGGTCGCCTGCGCGCCACGTGTCGCGGTCCTTTCCAGCAGCTGGAGGTGCGCTCGCGCACGGAGCCGCGCGCAAAACGTCTAAGCGTGACTGTTGCTGTGTCACTGACAACTGACTGGTCTGCAACATCAGCAACAAAAACCCAGACGGTTCTTCTAGTTTCCCACTTTTATTCCCAAGGAAGCTGGTTAGGTAAAACATTCTCAACCCCCCCCTGGTTACACTTTATTGTGTTGGATTGCACAACTTTAGGAACACAAAGCTGCCGCTCCTCAGTAAACCCTTCAGAAGGCAATTGTCGGAGTTATTTCACTCACTTTTGCCCGTCTGCTCTTACGTCTATCTAACAATAAAGATAAGGAAATGAAATTATGACCTGATATCTTCAAAAGCCTTTTAAACGCCGTGGGGCGGCTACAGGCGGGAAGGGGGGGTTGGGAAGGTGGGGGTGATCGTGTGAGCTCTCCAGGCTCAGAAATATCTCTGCTCTGGCTCACATTCCGATAAGGGAGCCCGATCCAGCTCTCTCTGTGGGCGTGGTTTTCCCAGGCTTTTAAAACAGCAGCTGCTATTTACCTTCCCCTCTAATGTAAACCACCGCCGCCGCCACATGCCCTCCCCTGGCCCGGCGGCCCCCCGGCAGCCTGGCGGCCAAACCTCCAACTACCGCGCTCATAAAACATCCTGGCACGTGCTCCACATTCGCAACACGGACAGATGATTAAGTGGCAAACTTTAGTCAGGAACTTGCGTGAAATGTTTCTGCAGAGAAATGATGTTCCCGAGACTCTGCGCGTGCGTGTTCACCCCCTCGTGGGCTTTTGGAGATTTTTTTAAACTAAATTGACTACAACCCAAAGGATAAAAGTCTTCACTTAAAAAAGCGCACACCACTTTTAATGCGTAAAAACATCAAGTTTTTAGTCATTTTAATGCAAACATGTTTGATTTTTCTATTATCTTGCTGACTAAAAGTCATGCCCAGTCAGCGGCTTCACTGTTAATATGGAAACGGCGCGATGATTGAAGACTGAAGGCAGTTTCCTCTGCTGCGCCCTGAACTCGGACCGTGCGCCATTGGCCGCCAGCTCCGACAGCCAAACAACCAATGGGAGGGCGCCGACCACGAGCCGTCCTCTCCCGGGCCGCGTGTCCCTCGCCCTGATTGGTAGAAAGTTACTGTGGGAAAGAAAGTTTGAGAAGTTTCACACGAGCCGTTCGCGTGCAGGGTGAGATATAAATACATGCAACAAGGAGAGTCTATCAGACAGTTCTGCTTCTGGTTGAGGCGCAGCCGCCGCGCATCGCTCTGACGGATACATACCTCAGGATTTTTATTATTTTGGTCCTTTTTTTCATTCAAAGGAAAGAGGGACTTTTGCCATCTCAATTTACTCATTTCCCATAAGCCAGTGGATCCTAATTGTGGGATATTTCGAATAAGAAGATGCCTGCAGATATGATGGAAAAAAACTCATCCTCTCCGATCGCTGCAACCCCGGCAAGCATGAACACAACTCCTGACAAACCCAAGACCGCCTCGGAGCACAGAAAGGTGGGTACAATTCATCAGTCAGCCGGTGCGCAACGATCCAGAAATGCTCAGATCATAATCCTTTTGTTTGGTTTTAGTCCTCGAAGCCGATCATGGAAAAGAGGAGAAGAGCCAGGATCAACGAGAGCTTGGGTCAGCTGAAAACACTCATCTTGGATGCTCTCAAAAAAGATGTAAGTCGATTTCGAAGCGTTTCCTGTTCACATAGTTGGCGCGTAACGCTGACCAGGTGTGTTTCCGTCGCCGCAGAGCTCCAGACACTCCAAGCTGGAGAAGGCGGACATCCTGGAGATGACGGTGAAGCATCTCCGGAACCTCCAGAGGGCTCAGATGACCGGTAGGTCTAATTTTACATCCCGTTCCGATCCTCTAAGCCATCATCTGGATTCTAAAACCCGACTCCACATGCGTGTGCTGACTCAGATGTTTGTCTCGCCGCAGCTGCTCTGAACACCGACCCCTCTGTTTTGGGGAAATATCGCGCCGGATTCAGTGAATGCATGAATGAAGTCACCCGCTTCCTGTCCACGTGCGAGGGGGTCAACACCGAAGTGAGGACGCGGCTCCTCGGCCACCTGGCCAACTGCATGACCCAGATCAACGCCATGAACTACCCCAGCCAGCATCAGCACCAGCATCAGCTCCCGTCCACCGCGGGGCCGACGCACCCGTCCTTCAGCCAGCCCATGGTGCAGATCCCCAGCTCATCCCCGCAGGTACTGCCCATGAACCCGGCGTCCTGTAAGGGAGGCTCCTCTCCGGCCACAGACGCCACCAAAGTCTACGGCGGCTTCCAGATCGTGCCGGCCACAGATGGACAGTTTGCGTTCCTCATCCCCAACGCGGCGTTCGCGCCAAACGGCCCCGTTATCCCCGTGTACGCAAACAACGTCAGCACGCCGGTGTCTGTCCCGGCTGCTGTGTCCCCGGGAGCCCCGTCAGGAACCACGGATTCAGTGTGGAGACCGTGGTGAGAGGCGGAGGAGCAGAAGACTGAAAACATACTCTCTAGTTCAATGTTTCATCAATGATAGAATTTTTTTTTTCTTGTAAAATGAAGAGTATGCACTATATTTGTACAGCTAACAAGGGACTAAAGTTCATATTGAAATGAGATTTGTATTGTGGAAGTTTGTTCACTGCATTTTTATAGGCTATATAAATATATATATATTTGAGTTGTCTTTTATACTGTGTGACGCCAAAGACATGTTTGATGCTGTTATTCCGTTCTTCGTTTTGGAAGACAAATAAATGTGTAAAAAAAAAAAAAAAAAAAAGTTTAAAGTCTAATTTTGTTTTTGTAAGTTCATTTACTGCAGTTTCGTCACTGGAACAGATTTAAAGTGCATTTCTCCATTAATTTCTCCAAAGCTTTGAATGTGAATATAATGGTTTTGTGCATCAAAAGTGTTCCAGTTCAAAACTTGGCTAAAAAGCTGAAATCTTAGTAAATGACACCAACCTGATATTTCTGACCCGAAAACAAATCGATGAACAAAAAATGTTTCATCTTTGAATCTGTGCATGCATTTGTGCATGTATTCAAATGCTTGAGTCAGATCTTTAGTCAGTCTTGCAGAAAAGTTTCTGCAAAACAAAGTTTTTGCTACGTGCATGATGCATGTAAAAATGCACAATGAATTGAACTCTTCAAACCCTGTTTGGAGTCTGCATCACTAAAAATGGTGCAAACAATAACTTATAGGAAAAAAAACAGCCTTTGACCAAAACTTTTTCTTATTGAAAGTATAGATTTTATTTTGTTTTTGTTGTCAGACAATATTGAAGTTGCTCTGGAGTGCCAGCAAACAGCCACGTTGATGCCATTAGCTGCATAAATGAATGGGAAGTAGAGGAACTGCATGTAATCAGAAACAGGAGGGAGATCATCTGTTGGCGGTGTTTCCCTCTGATTTCCAGCTGTTCAGTCTCTTGAAAAATCTGCTTTTAAAGGAGTCACTGGCGCCATCTAGCAGCAGAGAAGAGTACTACAGCAGAGGACGATCAATAGTGTTGATTAGGAGTGGATGTTTCATACGAGGGCTTTTTGACTTGCTCTGTGGGGGAAATGAACCGAAATGACAGTTTGTTTGTTTTTTCTTCTTTTTTTCGTAGTCCGATATGGATGATCTCTAATTGATAACCCAGCTGTCACCATAGCAACAATCTGCTGTGTGCCAGAGAGAGAAACCTCAGGATGCGTCTTTAATCAGAGCTTAGGGAGGTCCAAGGTGCCGGTTAGGGGCTTGACAGAAAAGGATACATATTTAACACATTGCCACTGAGCCATGTGGTAGCGCTCTCTCTGCCCAGGTGTGCTTGCCCCCTCCAGCTATCTTGAGTGTGGCCCTCCTTTGAAGGTGGTGTGTGCGTGGGGGGTGTGGGGGCACAGATGTTTGCAATTATCAGTGTGCTAAGAGGCAAAAAGTGTGGATAAGTGCCATCATTTTGAATTTCCATCACACCTTTTTATGGGGGGGGCATGCATCACTGTTTGATTGAAGCCATGTGTGCGCCCGTGCCTGAGAGCATGGATGTGTTTCTGTGCGTGCGGGACGCGGAGTGTGGACACGAGGCCCTAGGGAGGTAAAGTAGAATCAGGGGGGATAGATGTTTGAGGAAAGGTCTTCCATACAAGGTAGCAGTCAGCATCCCATGCACACGAGGCTCCCACAGCATTCCAGCTGCACCAATGCAGAGCTTCCTGCCCCTGGGGCCACAGCTGGACACAGGACGTCTGGAAAGGCGCGTGTTGTGACCCGGACAACACCCAGCTGCTGAGCCCCCCCCCCATCTCCAACACAACCAGGCATTTTCTGGTCTCCCACTCCTCCTGAGAGCAGCTTTACGAGCCTCCCCAGTTTCCCTTTGCAGTGGCCGAGCTGTTGGGGTGACCGCACGCATGTCACAACACAACTTGGGGGTTAGCCGCCAAGCCTGTCCATTAACTTTTCCCACACTCCGCATGCATGCAGGGAGCGCAAAGAGGAGGTGGGGGGGATCCTATGCTTCCTCCTTGCCTCTGTAAGTGCTACCATATGGTCTACTCTCTTTCTCTCTCTCCCACAGTCCTCCTGTCTTGCTCTGCCTCGCTCTCCCAGCCCATCACTGGGGCTGTCTTTGATTGCGGCCCAGACAAGCAAGAGCTTTATGATTTAAGTCCAGGGCTTGCTGTACCAAGCCCTGGACTTATTTTGAAGCCAAACTGTTCTCCCTCCCAGCCCCTTCTGCTCTCCCTCCACCCCCTTCCTCCTTTTGCAGTTGCGGGGGAAGGCTGTTTTCTGGCAGGAAATGAATAGCTCCCAGATGAGCGCAGGAACCTGAGAGGTCGTGAGAAAGAGGCGAACCCCCCTCCGCAGGCCCGGCTTGCTGCCAGCCACCGGGGGAATGTGGGAGAGCGCCTCTCTGACACACGCATCAACCCCTCTGCCCTCCACCACACCGTCTGCCTGCCAGCCTGCCTCAGCGCTGGGCCTCAAGCCTGGAAATAGACTGACAAACAGGACAACCACCACCAAGCCAAGCTGAGCGACTTGTCAGCCATTCAGGCGGAGGGACAGGAACCGGTGGGAGGGGTTGGAAGAAATGCTGCAGCTGGATCAGACTGTGAAGTTTGAATCGCAACACAAGCATAGCACAGCAATAGAAAAGGAGATCTGTTGTTGAAGTTCACTTAGTTTTTACTCATCATGACCCATTTGCACAGATTCTGTAGTCAAACAGACACGTGTGCACACTTGCTCACATGCTCTCCTCTCCCCGTTCTAGAGGCTCCCATTCATTCCACCACATTTACTCACTCAGACAGGTGTTCTGTGTCAAGAGAAAAGGGTTTTCCCCTCGGATCTCCTTGTGCTGAACTAACATTTATTCTGTCTGAAGCTGACACTCGTGTGGTTGGATGTAGTCTGAAGTTCTTTCACAGCTGTCCGGGAGTATTTTAGTATCTTTTTAAATCATATCTCTTCATCGCTGTGACATTTTGAGATTAAATAATTAAAGCCTGTTCTCCTAATAACCTTGTAAAACAAATGGAGAGGTAAATACTGACTCCTGATCATGGCACCTTTAGAAAAGGGGTGATTACTCTTTAATAAAAATTAATCTAATTAAATCAAAGTTATTTTAGAAAAAGAACCAGACTTTGCTTGGATTTTCTTCTTTTTAGGCAAAACAAGGTCTTATTTCATTTTTTTGTGAAATTCATACGTTTATGAACAAAAGTTTTGCTTATGTTCATTTTAACTATTCGTGACAACATTGTTTCGTGGCCAAGCAATTTGGTTTGAGTGGACATTAGAAAAATACATCAATCATAATTGAAACATGTTGAATTCAAGAATTGAACAACAAACAGTTGAGGTGTAACAATTCATCGAAAAATCAACTCATATTCCTACGATCCAACCAGATCGATCTGTCTGTGGCAGAATTGAATCGAATGGAATTGACCTAAACATACCAAACTACCATTTGGAATGAGGTAGGTTTATTTTACTATAACATAAAAACAACCAAGTGCCATCACAGCAGACAACAAACGTGATGGCAGCAAAAAATGATCAAGTCTTCATTACAGTTTGAGTTTTGCAAAGACATGTGACCATACAATGTGGTAAAACGTTCTGTTTGTATTATTTTATTGTGGAAAAACAACATTGGGCTGAACATTATGAAACTAAAATGGGAATGGATTTGCAGTTAATTCTTCTTCTACGTTTATTGCACACATGTAAGTTACACTTGATTATTTTGCAAGAAAGACAAGGAAGGAAAACTTCACCCGCACTGGTCAGCACACAGGTATTTATCTCTGAGGGACACTGGTTGAAACTTAGACTAATGATGTTCTGGATCCATTTTAGGTCAGTCAATCAGATCAAACTGGATCGTTCAAAATGAACCAATATCGACTATGAGTCATATCGGCAGCCACAAATCATGATATAAATCCCATCATTGTTAAAATGAATCATCATAAGCAGTTAATGGAGTTTAAATGGATCGACAACCATCTGCAGTGATTACCAAACAAAACATTTATGGTTAAACAGTAATAACTGTTTATGCCTCTCAAGCAAAGCATCAAAAAACATGTAACTCCCAACATTGTTTGCAACATGTAAAAAAAAAAAAAAGAAAAAGACTGATACAGCTAAAACAAACGTTTCTGTGACTACGCTAACTCCCAACCTTGTTAGTAACACTAAAAAAGAAAAAAAAAGACAGAGACTGTTACACATTAGTGTATTCATAGTAACACCCAACCAAACACTTTGACAGAGCGCCATGTACCTCTTAAAATTGCTTCCACTTCAGTAAGAAAATCCAGAATGAATCCATATACAGGCAGCTCCAAATTTAAAGGTGCACTGTCATTTTTTTTGAAACAAATTAAGGCTTTTATTTGCGCCTTATAGTGCGGAAAATATGGTAAACATGGCAGCATAGAAGTGAGAAAGTGTATGTTAAAGTGAGTAAAATTACATTTAAAGAATTACATTTAAAGAAGTCAATCTGCCGCTTGATTTGGTTTTAAAACATTTAGACATTTTAAATTTGTGTTATTTTATAATATCAGGGGATCAAGTTATAACAGTTCACAGTCACCCCTCTGTTTTTTTATTACTGCCTCAGTCCTCAGAGTTTTGGCCCTCTCACAGCTTTACTGTACCAAGTCAGTATACATCTTCCAGAGTTCCTCCTTATGCTCTTATTTCCCAGAGTCCCCGTTCTTTCCCATACTCTCTTTGTCTCTAAAAACTCACTGTTAGCCACGCTCCTATGGTAACCCGTGGGCCCAGGAAACAGGGCAAGCTGTGTGCCCACTTTCCTTGGCTCACCCTGCACAAAAACAAAACCCCCACCAGAGGCTCCCACCACTAGCCCATTCATATGTCAGCCACCTCGTTTGAAGTCGCAGGCTGCCATGTAAATCCACGGTTTCTCACCAGCCCAGATACTCAAATGCACACAGAACAAAAGCTACAGCAAAGGTGGTCCTAAAATGCTGGAAGGTTGCTTCTTTTAATTTGCAGCCTTTGGACGAGTTTTCTTGAAGCCAGTCCACCTTTTTTTTGTTAGTAAACATGCTTTTTATTTAGTTTTTGGTGAATAGTTTGAGGACATTGTGACTTGAAGAGAGTGGGACATGGCAACCATACGCTGCTGTCAATTGCATGTTGGCACATCCTGTAGCTCTGGGCGGTGACAGTGATGACCCCATCACACTGTGCCTTTGTGTGACCTATCCCGGGAACCAGGGGCAATTGAGTGGGAGGACCCTCTTGCCCCTTCAGAGACCATCACAACAAGCAAAAATACGAGGCAAACAAGTTCCCACCAAACTTGAGTCCAAACAAATGCCAACAGTGACAGTTTGATTGGTTTTGATAACGCACAAAGACACCCTACATGAACACTTTTGAGCTTTGACTCATTTACCTTTTAAAGCCAACTTTTCCAATTATGGGATGACCCCCTCACATTTTCCCATAAAATATAATCGGAGTCTTACATGCATCATCAATCTTTCCATCTATCTTATTCATCATTTTTGCAGTTGGTGAAACATAAATAAACTACAGAGTGAAGAACCATGGGAACAGTGGAGCAAATTAAAACAACAGTAATGACATAAACTGGATTAAGAAGGCACCAAAAGTCCGTCTTTGGGACTAACTAGCATCTTTGTTTGCAGTTTAGTGTAGCTCGAGATTTATTTTTCCTTTACATCAAACCCTTTGCCCACATGGGATCTAACCAGCTTTTGTAAAAGTATGTCACACATTTTTTTTCTTAATTTAACAACCAATTTTCATGGTTGCTCAGCTAGGCTTATATCTGGGGTTTGCTTGAACCACTGCATCACTTTGATTCCCATCATGCATAGCAGCTACCCTGTTGTATTTGCAAATGAATTGCTGAATGGCCTAGTTTTAAACCAGCTTTACCTTCTTTAAAAACTCTTGAACTTTCCAGTATGCAGAGGTGTTACTGATTCTGTGGTTGCAAGGTATCCAGTTCTTGTGGCTACTGAAATGAAAATAAATCATCACACACACAACCCCATGCTTTACATTCAAATGTTTTGCATCTTCTTGCTGTTTTCTGGTCAGATTCATTTTGGCCAAAAACATGAGTCAAATGTTTCTAACCTTGTTGTGAAAGTCTTGAAGTTAATTTTTTATTAAGCCAAAGTGTTTTTTTTTCTTTCAACATTTCCGATCCAAATAACTTGTTTTTTAAATGGTATGTATTTAAATTGTAAATTCTTTTTTAATATTCTAAATGTAGAAATATAAAAAGAGATTTTTGAAAAACAGCATTGTAGCTGTGAATGTTTGCCTGATTTTTTTTTTTTTTCACTTTGTCACTTTTCTCTGGACTACAACATTCAACAATAACCAAGCTTTCAACTGGGCATGTTAGCAGCTCTTTAGATATACAGGCCTACATTTGTCTGGAGAGACTTTTATGCAAGGTTATTGATTTAAACTCTATTGACAGAGACATCCTTCTGATCTTTATTTTTCAGTTTCTTTTGTTTGGCTTTGCTTTGGTTGCCAATTGTTTCCTGAGGACTTTACTCAATTGAGTCCCATTGCATCATGTTGGTATTTAGAGACATGAAATGGCATTATCCCACTTCCTTCTTCTCCATCCAAGCAAAAGCTGTAAAAGTGTGACGTGGACCTGCAGTTAATCCTCTTTCCCTTTTTGGAGGCAGTGGCGGGAACTGCAGAGGAGCTGGTCACAGAGATACGACCACAAGTTGCCGAAGACACAAAGCAGTCCCTGTGAATGTGTCGCTTGATGTGCTGTATAATAAGGAGTTAGTCCATGTCTTTTGGATAGTTTGAGGGTATGATGCAGTGGGCATCGTGTTTCCAAAAACAGCCAAAGCCAAAATGAGGGTTTTTCACCAGACTGATGGTAATTTTCTTCTATGTGTGTGTGCTCCATGCCTCCTACCTTATCTTTCTTTAAAGCCTCACCTTTGTGTTGTGTGTTTCCAAACACTCCCACAAGTCCCTGTTACCTCAGCTTTGGTTTGCATCAGAAATGAGACCCACGTCTGTGTGTGTGCGCCCATGTTGTTTGTCTTTTTGGAAGGGGGGTTCTGTCAACCCTGTCATGGCTTTTGAGCATGTAAACCCGGTTTCTCTGGGAAATGGGCCCAAAGTGATTATCCCGGAGACTGTCATGAAGCCACACACTGTGGGTGGAGGAAATGAGACCTCAGAAAATGAAGTGTTTCCAATGACATTGTGTCCTGTGGTCAAATACAGAAAGATTTTCTTCTTTACAAAATATATCTCTATTGCTCATTCTTCATTCTGCCGCTAGCTCAGGTCTTGTTTCTCATCGTTGCAACAGCTGTTCAATTTCTTTGCTTTTATAAGTCTGTTGTTGCTGCTTGCAGAGGGTCAGAGGGCTAAAAGTAAGCTCTAATGCTATGTCCACACTTGGGCTTGGACTTACGTGTTGAAACTGTATGCATTCACAAATGACTATGCAAGGCTTTTCGTACAAAACTTGAGGCCATTGAACTTGCGTTGAAAGTTAAATCAGTTAACTTTGACCAAGGGACTTGGATTTGGTAGTTAAGTATGGGTGGCGTCCTTCTCAAAACACAAATGTGCCAACTGTTTGAAAATTGATCATGGAGAAGAAACTAATAATCGCGGATTGTTCCCAGCTGGAATTATATGATACCAAGTCTTCCATTTATTGGAATAGAGCTGTAAGAGAAATACCTGGAACAAGATTTGTGAGATTTACATCGCTTCAACACACCAAGGCTCTTCCAACTATGAGTACATCCAAGAATTGGGTGTGAACACCATAGGATAAGTACATGTGTTGTGTTTTCAAGAACACAATGTTATACTTATTTGTCACCACCAAATTCGAGTCCCTGATTGGTTAAAGTTCAGCTGTTTGGCATTCAAGCAGTCGAAAGTTCAACTGGTTGAACTTTCACAACGCCTTCAATGAAGTTTGTCACAGAAAGCAGTTGCTCGAACACCAGCTGCCGAGGCCAGTGTTTACATAGCTATATCCTCAAAGCGCATTCAAGATTTCAACATATCTACCGTTTACCATTTAACATTCACTTTGTAATAGCACGACAATAAAACACTAATATTCTTTAGGAATAAGTTACTTCTTACTCTGCACTTCCACCTCGGATTTAAGTGCATTAGCAATTAGAAGCTGTTTAAGATTCAATTCGTCTTGTTACAACTTACTGCATAACCAGTTTGATATCTTAATGTTTCCAGCCTTGACTTCAGATATTTTTTGGTTTTGAAAACCACTCAGCGGTCCAGTTAATCTCCTATCATTTCTTTCAGATAGAATCTATGCACCTGTTGTTTGTAATCACATCATTTTAAAATCCAGCAGTATAAATATTTTCCCTGGCATGCCTGTTCTTAATCAGAAAACAGAAGCATGATTTGCATGTCTGAGGTCAGTGTTTGGTTGTGAGGACCACAAAATGTGTCTGATTCACACACAGTTGCACACATTTGCTATGATTTTCCCACAACCTTCCCTGATTTGATTGCAAGCCTTTTTCCTCCTGCAGCGCAGGCTGCATGCGACCCTCCACAGACGATATCAGGATAATTGACAGTGACTGGAAATATGCAGAATCATTGAGCCCCACCCGTGTGACTAACAGGGTTAGAGCCACCTCCCCTCGGAGACCGAAGCCTTGTACGGAGCCATCACTGATATTCGATTTGTGTTAAAGTTCTCTTCGAGAAGCCTGCAGGGGCCCGACTTGATTAACATATTCTGTGGTGAACTCTTCGAAGTAGCTGGAAGTGCTGCAGGCAGTGGTTTAATAATGGTCGGGGCATATTATGACTGGAAAGTGACAGTAGTGACAGCGAGACCTGACAATGCTTGGCGAACTTCTCTTTAGAGAGACACAAAAAGGCAGAAAAGTGACTGGTGTTCAATGGAACGAAGAGTCCCTCTGTGTAATTGTGCAGCTTCACTGACGGCTCAGCCATGCCAGCTTGAAGCTAATCAGAAGTGATTCATATAAGCGAGTCACAATGCTGCGGTGGATTTA
Organism: Adrianichthys oophorus; assembly: GCA_036245035.1. NCBI lineage: Eukaryota > Metazoa > Chordata > Actinopteri > Beloniformes > Adrianichthyidae > Adrianichthys > Adrianichthys oophorus. Next base: position 15,397,797 of record BSAI01000138.1, read on the forward strand.
ATTTGTTTCATCTACGGTTCTCTCCATCGCTTACTTATCAGTCCAGTGAACCGTTCTGCAAATAAATGGTGTGCAGACAATAGGAGCTGTTTGTAAGGGCACTTTTCCCACAGTCCGATCTGACATGAAAATGGACACACACTGACACATGGGCAAAGAAACAGACAGACACACACTCAAACCCAACTTCCGAGAGCGTCAAGAGTGAGGGCATTCCTATGCTTCACTGCAGGATCATTGTCTGCAGTAGTGCAGTGCACAAAGCGGGGTCCATCTGTGCAGCCCCCACACCACACAGCAGTAAAATGCCACTGTTTTGTTTTTTTTTTTTTATAAATTAGACTCCCTTTTCTTCAAATTTTATAGATGCCTGATGGAATTTTTACATGTAAGGAGCTCCTGTTACTATCTCCTGTTAAACTCCAAAACCTCTTCAGTAAATTCTTAAACCACTCAGTTTATTTGAATGGAGTCAAACAAAGGAGAGCCTCCTGTAAATTGGTGCTTTTCTTGATAAAAGGAAGAAAGACCCCTCCAAAAGCTCTTGTGATAGTAATGTTGAAACAGTAAGACCTATAGGCTTATGAGATAGCCCTTTTCTCCGTGTGTTTCGTTTCCTCCAAATGAAAAAGGACACATTAGAAGCCTCTGAAAGGAGACTATATAGGTGCTCATACATGAAGTAGTGAAGGAGAAATTGGCAAAAGCTTAAGTTTCACAGTGAGTTTGTAATGGTTTGAAAGAATGTAAAGCCCATGACAAAAGCAACTATAAGGAAAAAGGCAGAACAGGTGGTCATCGCTGAATGCCCCAGCTTCAGCCCACAGACACAAATCAGCCGAGAGGTTTAGATTTCACAGATAGAGACCCCGAGGTTTATTTGCTCTTCATGTCTGCAGAGATGTGTGAAAAGATTGCTGGACCTCTAACCCCAAAAGACAAAAGTGTCAGCGTGGCCTTGAGGATAAAAATAGGAGGTTAATATTTTTCAGCGTGCGGGATATCATCCATCGGCGCTCTTTTGAGAAGGACACGTTGGTGATGTGGGTGGACAGGGCCTTGACTTCTGCTCTTTTCCATAACTGTTACATTTAAAAATCCTGAGGCTGAGCCTGGAATGAAATGCATCAGCAAGTCTGTGGTGTGCTGAGAAAAATAAATGGAAAAAAAATAGATCCCATTAGAGTATTCTAAAATCAAAGTGATCAAATATTGATTTTTAAAAAGGAAAAATTGTAGTTTGTGAAAAATGTTTTTTCTTTATGAACTGACTTTTAATTTTTGAAACCTTTTTTAAAAGCAAAAACTTACAATATGGGATACTGTGTTGCTGTACTGAGTGATAACATAAAAAGGCTGAGAAGGTAAAAGACTTGGAGTTCAGGGCAGCTGAACCTGCAGGTTGAGACGAGATGATGGCCAGGGGAGGCATGCGGTGTTTAACTAACTGTGCATGTGTTTGACTGAGTATATGTTTGTGAGTTTAACCATGTGTGTCCACTGCTTATCTGATCCCATCTATGAGTGTGTGCATGTATATGTGAGGTTTAGAGTTGTAACCATAGGAGCACGATGACAGATGAGCAGAGCGGTGAGCAGGCTGGGTAATGGGGCAATGGGGAGAGCTTCAGGTGTGTGATAAAGCTGAGGTGGGATGGAAAAGGATACGGTGGGGCACAAGTGAATTTTATGGTTGTGGGTGGTGTGTGTGTGTGTGTATTGGAGTTCTGCTTGGGTGAGCTTGAAGAATGCCCATGTAGATCCTGGAAGGGAAAGAAGGAGCTCCTTTCATCACATGTAGCTCAGTGGCCCTAACCCCTCCCCAGATGTTGTTGTGACCAAGCACGTGCTCCCTCGTTTATTTTTCCCGTGCACTTCCTCCATCATTACAGGAGACGTTTTCAGGAATGAGCTGACATGGCTTTTGCCCCTCCCCTTTGTAGCGTGGGAGCTGTCAGTTTGGTTTGCTCCGACTTGCTCCAGCAGCAAGCAGGTCCTTGTGCTTTAAAGGGCAGTGGCTAATTAGCCATAATGACTTCTACTTTGCTCTGGCCATGTGTCATTTCTTTGATGCTGTGATTGGGAGCACCCAAGGGAGAATTCCAAACAATTACATTCTCTAAAGGGCAGGGAGGGGTTGGGTGGGATTTGACAATGATAGTAGATGAAGCAGAAACAATTCTAGTGTTTATTTAACTCACTTTATATACATTTATTCACAATTACAATGTAAAAAAAGCAGATTTTTTTTACAGTAACTATCATTAGTTTCTGGCTTTCAACTTCACACAGATCTATTTTGAAATAGTTTTGATAAGAGCAATTTTGACCCATGATGAGGACATATGTTAAGAAAATTGAGCTTAAAATTGCCTTTCTGAGTAGACCTTCATTCAAATCACCATGAGTTAGGACCAGATGAAAAAATGCTGTTGGAAAAAAGAAGTCTGGCGTAGAAGCTGATTCAGCAAGCCACAAGTTCGCTGCTCCTCTCTTTTCTGATGCATCCACTTGCAGACAAATAGATCCGTGTCCATCTTTGTTTCCTTGTCTGAGCTGGGATCTGGCTCAAAGCTGTACAGCTGGAATTGTTCACCATTTTTGTTGCACAGGTAATGTTGGCTTGGGGTTGTTAGGGGCTGTAAGCTAACAGGACAAAGTGTAAACAAATGCATTGTGGGATGTAGGGAAATGCTTACGACACTCTAACGGGCCCACCCTCCACTCCAAGGTGAATTTTTGATGAACTACTGCTGCTCTGCAGAAAGTTATGTCCTACTAAACACTAAAAACAGCAAAATTATAATTAAAAAACCACTAGGAGCGCATGTGCAATAGATTGAAAGGTTATTACATTGAGGCTTTAATGAATTTAAATCAATTTTCAACTTTGGTTTTTTTTTTAAGCTTTCTAATTGAAATTTGCATGATCTGCTATCATGGCATGTTTTTCCTAAAGCTGTATTTAACAGTTTAAAAGTTACTTTTACTACTTAATATGAAGTTTAGGTGCTCAGCTGATCAGGACTTGTAGGACTACTAAACTGGTTGCATTTGGGAAACTGTTAATTTGCCTCCTAATTAAACAAATCTACATATTTTAAACTCATTCATTAATTATTTGAATAAATAATAACCTAAAACATAAAAATATGTCCATACTATTCCAAAAACATTTAAGTTTCTGGAAAAATGTTTACACACCTAGAAGGTTTTACCCCATATTCCTATGATAACAGAATTTTATGCTGAGTCATCCATAACATGATTTGAACTCGTGTGTTGAATGCTGCACATCACTGTATTTCAAACCACTGATAATGGTGAATCTTCTTTGACCTCCACTTTAATCCTGAAAGTGTTCCCTTGCCTCCTTGGTTCCCTTTGGATCAGGATGAGCTGCAGACTGAGTCCTTTGATCTCCGTCAACACATAGAAAAGTCAAACACACATAAACAGGAAAATGCACACACCATTGTCGCACTAATGGTGCCTGAAGGCCAGTGCAGCTCAGCTCTCCCTTGGAGCAAGAAAGTGAGAGGCACAGGAAGAAAAGGAGGTGTGAGAGCATCAGTCCCCCCTCCCTCTCCACCAGCATTTTCTAAAATAGGTTTATCTCTGCCAGGGAGTTGTCTCTTTGTGTCGCTATGCCGGGGGCTGAAGAAGAAGAGGATGTAGGCATCCAGGAGACACAAGGAGAAAGCCAGGGAAAGAAAGACCATGATAGGGGACGGAGGGGGAGGTTAGCCCTCACTGAGATGGGACCACCTGCATTGCCCCCCTTTTGCTGGGAGATTATGCGGGCACACAAAGAGGTGCCGGGAGGGCACTGGGGAGCGCCGCGTCAGGAAAGTGAGCAGCGTGGAAAGTGAAGGTGGCGTGCGTGCCATGGGTCTGCCACATTCTGTACCACCTCCCCACTGTCGCATCGCAGGACACGTCCAGTCCCCCTACTTGTCCTCCTCCTGCCCTTTCTACCAGCACAGCACATCCCAACTGCATGCAACAGAATCTGCACGAAAAAATAAATGTAAAGCTACATCGACAGTGACATTTTACTGATTTCACTCATCCTATTACTTTTTTTTAAAACCACAGCTTGATGCATCTCCATACTTTCATAAAAACACTGGTTAGGTTTTACGAATAGGAATGAGTCCACATTTTTGTGCCCGTTTTATCAGCATAAGTATTGCAGCATAGCCCCTCCCTGCAGGTTTGTGACAATTGTCTCACAGCTCCAACAGCGCTGCTCTTCATCTATCACTATTCTCTGTGTTTTGTGAAACTGATTCATTGTAGTTAAATTGCTTCAATCTCTGCTCCTCAGTGCCATGGATGGTCCCACAGCTGTGGTCTCCAAGGGTGGACACAAGCTCAATGACCGGTTAGTTCTTATTGTTTCAGGGACAGTCATTCGGGAAGATTAATAGCTCCTTCTGGTTAATTATTTCAGGCCTGTTTATTGGTCTGCAGATGAACCTACACTAGCCTCCAAGCCCTCCATCCTGGTACAATAACTTCATTTGAACATCCCCCATTCACACAAATCTAATAATTAGAGAGTGCCATTGTCTACTTTTGCTGACGTAGGCCATTAGAGCATCTTGGATCAAGTCTCTGTCACACAATATTTGACAAAGCTTTCCTGCAAAAGTACCCGCCCCCCCAATCCTTTCCTTCTTTTTATTTTAAAAAGAACCCCAAGAAAGCTGCAGATCTCAGCAAACTTTGCAACCAAAGTAAGGAGGAGACCAGAAAGAATGATAGATCAGAGGATGGCCGACCACTGAGCAAAGCGGTGATTCTCAAGGTCTCCCTGAAAGGGCTTTTTTAGGTATTCATTGTTGCCTCCTCTTTCACCTTCTCTCTATTCTTCAAAGTGCAGTCGGAGTCCTGGCTTGGCATGGGTCTAAGCTTGCGTCCTTCCCAGCAAGAGCTCTGCAGGCCACACTGATGTTCTAATCATAATTCTGCAGCAGTGGCTTTGTGTGCAGCAACAGGGGAACTGAGGACAGAAATCCTGTCGCTCCTGACCCTTTATGTGACTGGAATGTGTCACTGCTCAGATTAAATCTACGTAACAATGCAGGTCACATAAGAAAAAAACTCAATTTTTGAGTCAGAAAGCGGTTGTTACTTTCTGAATCACACTTAACTGATATAGTGCATATTTTCCTGTTCAGCAGCCATTTCTGGACCTTTTTTTTAAGAACTGCAAACTTCTTGGCTAACTGTGCCTTACTGAGTTCTCGATAAAATATCTTGAATAATACATAAAGTAGCCTCTCAGTTTTACCATTTGTCTGAAAAATAATAAATATTGACCCATTTAAAGCCATTAAAAGTCCCTAAATGCCATTTACATATAAAATATCTACATTGATACCTGCTGTTCAAGGTCATTTGCAAAGGAACGAGTAACACACATGACAGCTTTTTCTTTTTAGTGACAGATCTTCCACAATGCATTTCTGGACAGCAACAACTCAGAAAAGGAAATTAGAGAAAATATTCGTTTGTAAATCTTAAACTAATTTATCCAAAAAGTAGCTCAGTTCCAGTTCTGACACACAAGTGTTGAATGTTTGTAAATGTAACTATTGATTTTTTCCATATAGGTATTTATTTGTGTATTTTTTATTTTCACTGTGCAGCCGAATTCCTTCTAGCTTACTGACTGTACGATAGGTTGTAATTGTTCCCAAATTTGCAGTACCTCAAAAGGCCACTGGGGACATGTTGCAAAAGGTTAAAAACTCACTGAAATTAAAATGGTGTTTTTAACATGTCCTTGTGGCAAAATCATCTGCATAATCATAATTAAAATACCACTGGGAACAATTTTATAATGGAAGACATATAGTTGGAGTGGGACTTTAACACCTAAGGTATGGCTATGTTGTTCCACCTGAAGTTTAGGTGGGATGACCCCGGCTCATCAGGGCAGCGTTATGAGGTTCTTTCTTTTTAGGTTTGCTCACAAATTTATTGGTTTGGTTCTTCACAGGGCTGTAACGTTGTATGAGTATGTGGTGAGAGTCAAACATATAAACTGTTTAGTGTGAGGGGATCCTCACACCTACATGTTCCGATTCCTGCCTTCCTTGATTCATATACAGCACAGCGGTCTAAGAGGGGTATCTACAAGTTCTAATGAATTTACTTAATTTATGATAATTATAGTTAAAGTACATGCAATGTTGTAGAAAGTTATCATGGTTTCACACATTTTTTTTTACATTATTTTATGAGTCTGGCGTATCGTCTTCTTAAAACGTTTTTGTGCTGCAGCGATATTGACTTATTCTGTGAGGGATTCTGAGACTGTCAAGTGACTGAAAAACCCCTTGAGAATGCTCTCGTTCTCAACCCACACCGTTTTAACTCTCTGCGCAGACGCTGGTGTCATCAAAAAGTGTTTGGTGAAACAACACATGATGACATTATTACACACACTATTGTCAAATTTTGTACTTTAGAGAAAAAGAAAGGAAGTTTGACTGAAAAACTACTGATATACCCTCAGTGTCAAACTAAAGGTATTGCATAATAGTTTTTTGAACATTTCATTTGTTTTCCACTTGGTAGAAAGAGCTAGAATTATTATGATAAACCTTTTTAATGCAATAACAAAAAGAAAAAAAGGTGTCTTCATAGATGGGCCATTCCAAAAATTACATGTTTTTCATGCTTCTTGGTAGTAACATCTTCAGCTTCATTCCTTTTTTTTCCACTCCTAGTTTTTGATGTTTACCTCCAGCTTCATCCACATGCAAGTGACAAGTTAGTTTTTCTTTGTAGTTTGCTGAAGTTCCAGCTCCTCCTTCTCAACAACACCGATATCACAACCAGTTCCTCCAGGATGAACCCAAACTCTGCACCACAGCCACTTCCTCTCTCATGAACCTCTTCAATGGCCACACCGAGCTGTCATCAAATAAATGTTAGGTGTCTTAATCGCCTAATCGTAATCATGCTTTGGGAGCATCTCTCCTGATTTAGCCCGTAAAAAAGGGAACAAGTGAGAGAAAAGGATGAGACAGAACGTGGTGAGAGTGTGAAGCAAAAAATGGGGAGCAGGGGGGGGTCTATTAAAAAAAGACTTCCTGTGGCGTTGGTAGTATTCATGGATGACGGAGTGACCATGAAGGATGGAAGAAGGTCTTCTTCTTTGCAGATTTTGAGGTTGACTCATTCTTTGCTCGGCTTTTCTTCCTGATGCGGCTCACCAAGGGGTTTCTTTGTGCCGTAGCAGCAGGTAGCAATAGAGTGGCAGGTCAACTCCCAGGCCAGCACCACAACCCCCTTCTCCTCATGACCCCTGCTGAGTTTTAGTATGTGCAAGAGTGAAAGTTTAAAATCTAGCGTGGGTGTCTAGGAGAAAGAACTTCATAATAAAACTCAGGAAAAAGGTGGAAAAGCCATGATTTCTGTTTTTTAGCTTTTCAACTTTTTAACACTGAAGGATTTGGTTTTTTATATCTTTTTTTTCCTTCTTGAATTAACTTTTTGGGACTAAGTCCCACCTTACTTTGAAAATATCAACAATCTAACTTTTTCTTCATTTTTTTGCATCAAACCTTTGTCAATACTTTTGCGTGACAGTTCCTCAATAGGTTGGATGTTTACTTAATTAATATCCCAGACTGTTTTCTTTGTCTCCCCATGGCAGCTCAAACATATTTCCCAGTGGGTGGCTCTTTTTGCCAGCGCGGCGCAGAATGGACTTGCCCAAACAGCACACTACCTAATCGAATAACTGCCTCAGCATGGCGCCCAGCGTGAGTGCCGTCCCCAGAAGAGAGCTTGACCGAAGGCTGCAGGTACCTTTCATTGCTGCCTGGAATGTTAGCTATTTTCCCCAGAGTCCTGCTGCTAGAAATTTGTTAGCCCCCACTGGCTTTTCTTTCTTTGAGTGTCATCTGAGGGGCCCCCAATGGGAGATTTGTTGATATGATAACTTGATTAGACTACAGGATTGGATGTCATGGTGGCAACAAGCCAGACAGGAAGTTGACAGAGAGGTGGTGACTCCTCTCTTTAACCTCTCCTCAGGAACCTGGAACTTTGCACCTGCCTTTGGATAATCAGCTTCAATGATTACAGCCTATGGAAAGGTTTAGGGACAGGGATGTTACTTCCTGTCCTTTGGCACTTCAAAAAATTGTGCTAAACTGTCTGGAAAGTCTGTTCCAATGTTCCACATTGTAAACAACAACAAGGAGTTAATGGGTGCACATTTTAATTGAGCTCATCATGCAAGGAATAGCTTTAAACTGTCAACATTAATTTTATCTTGTCATCGGGAGTTCAAGAAACAAAATACTCCAGGGTTTGATTAGATTGAACTGCACAGACCATAAAACTTTCCACACAGATACCTTCTCTGGGTCTCCTCTATTTTACTTGTTGCATGGTACACTGAGGCCACTCAAGTCAATTAAGTTCACATCTCCACGTTACCCAAACAAGAGATTGTGGCAAAAAGAGGAGCGCTAAAGACCAACAGGAGCCTCCCCTTCTCAGCCCAGGCATTGAGGAGCAGCAAAAAGGATACCAAACAAAGGGCGGCCCCTCTCTGTCTCAATGACTTCTCTCTTTGTTGCCGTCTTGGGCCCCATAAAGGAAGAGGGATGCTCTTGTTTGCCCAGGAGGTGGTTTAATAGCCCCGGGTAGAACAATGGCACCACATTCAACCCTTCCAGAGGGGTTCATTATATGGGGCTGTCCCAAAATGCACGGTCTCTGGACATTCCCACTGGAGTGCTGGGTGAATGGTTCTGATGGGCGGGGCGGGCCAGAAAGGGCATATGGGGGGAGATTGGAGACCATTGAGGTGACAAGCAGGTTCCATCTGCCCCCAGTGCCTCCTCACCTTGCATCACTGCAGCTAGGGGCCTCTTGGTGCACAAAGGGCAAATTTAGTGTGTCGAGGTGGTTTTAAGCACTCACTTTAGACCAGACCATTGAGGGAAATATCAACACTGTAGACCAAGAACTGGTGCATTCAGTTTCTGTTGGCCCCTTCCCATTGACCAAGTTCCTTTTCCTTTCAGTTCTTTTCTCCTTTTTTCTTCATTCAAGCCTCACTTCTCTCATCTCTGAAGCTCCTCTGTTCTTGCCATTTTTCCCATACCTTGCAAAGGGGCGGATGACAAGAATTAAGTTAGTTCTGGCCCGGCCCAAATGTTTTGTCCATTCTGAATAGTGGCAGGTAGCTGTGGCTGTGATAAAATGCATCATCAATCACCATCAAATCTTCACTAGTCAGGAAGGTTGTCCAAACCAGCAAGTCTTCTGCTAAACTAAAAGAAAAATCCACTTTACAATGAAAATAGGGAATTTGATTCTCTGGTTCAGTTTACTGAAACTAATCACTGATATATTCAACAAGAAAAACGTGTGACTTCAGAAAGATTAGATACACTTAAATGGCTGATTTCTAGGTGCAGAACTTTTAGAAAGGCCGGTAATCGCACCAAGAGTTCTTGACTTTAAATTAATGACCATTAGCGGCTTTAGTTTGACTGCTCCTCAGGGATGGCAATCACTCATCTTACCAACTAGCAAAAAGAGTCTTCAAAACAAGCTCAGGTTCATCTCAGGTCTCCTCACTTGCAGTTTGTTGTCTCCTTAAAACAAACCAGACTGATTGCATGTGTTAAGTTTTAAAATGTCTTACAGGTGAGGAAGAAGTGAGTGAGCACCAGAGTGATGGAGGCCCACATTTACCTCACCAGACATTACCCAAGGTGTAGGTTCTGCAAAGAGACGCCTGAAACAATCCAGGACATAACTGCAGGGTGTAAGATGCTGGCTGGGAGAGCATACATGGAGTGCCATAACCAAGTGTCTGGAATAGTATACAGGAATATGTGTCCAGAATATGGACCGGAAACCCCAAAGTCAAAATGGAAAACACCTCTGAAAGTAGGGAAGAACAAGAGAGCACAGATTCTGTGGGACTACCAGATACAAACAGGCAATGTCTAGTTGGCCAACCAACCACATATTGTGGTGGTAACAGAGGAAAGCTGTTGTAGTGGATGTGGCAGAACCAAGTGATGGCAACATCAGGAAGAAGGAAACAGGATAAATACCAGGGACTCAGAGAAGAACTGGAGAAGGCCTGAAAAATGAATGGCTAAAGCAGATCCCTGGTAAAACCTCAAACAGTCCAGAATAGTACAGTGCTAGTTAGAGCAAAGATACCTTCCAGTTGCTGGGCCTCTGGTAGAGAACCCAAGCTTGGGTGAGAAACCGCTGGCATAGGGTGAGACGGCTACTTATATACACACAATGTGTGTGTATTTATTTGTTTTTCTTTTTTTTATATTTAAGCCAAGGCACAGGAAGCACAATAGGAGGAATAACCCTCAACTTTTAGTTTAGTCCTTAAAAATATACCATATAGGTTGTCTGCACTGAAAAAAAGTAAAGAACGTGGGGAATATGTTCCTAGAAAGACTACAAGTATAATCATTGTTTTTCATTGTAAAATTACTATACAACAATACAACAGAAATGAACTGAATTGAAATTTATCCAAATTTTCATGAAGACATCACTGTGCAGCAAAAGCCCATTTTGTGTCTCTTTGTTGTTGAGTTTTTTCCATAGATCTCTTTGGTCGAATGCAATGTTTAAAAACGTTTCTCAGGACCCCTTTGCATGAGGCCATGGGAACAGCAGCAGCAAAGAGCTCGGCACAATCATCCACGTCTGAGAGCTTGCACGTGTCTGAAAAACAGGCTGTCTGAAGGATGAGGCCTTCATGGTCACTACACCAATCCTTCCCTTATAATATCCAGGATCGCATCTCCTAGACCCCCCACTGTGCAGTTATCAGCTAGCTGTGGAGCTCCCACTGGGTTGGCTCAGCAGGGGCCACGGGCGGCGGGCAGACTCCCCGGGGGACCAGATTGCACCCATTTTGCAGCAGGCTTTTGTGAACGTGTCTGCATATGTATGTATGCCCTCCTAAATGAGAATCGCAGATTATATTGGGGAGATCTGTGTGTTTTTGAGAAGCTTTGAGTGAGTGTGAGTGGAAGAAGACATTTCAGCCAGATGCCTCCACTCCCAGAACTCTTAGCGGGGTGCCAGGGAAATCCCGCTGTGCTGCCACAGTAGGAACACAAACTCGCCACGGGAAAAGGCCAGCAGACCTAATGGTGAGACACATCAGTCTTCCTCTCAGGCTGCCCTGACATGCCCGAATGTCTATGTTCATGGTGGCACATCCATGGAAGAAGAATGCGTGTGGTAGGGGTGCTTTATGAAGCCCTGTGGGAACCTGTGTTCACTCTCAGCGGTGGAGAGCATTTAAAGACTGCTCATCACAGTCGGTGCAGTTTACTCGCTTGGCAGGAGGTTGTGATCTTATTTCACTGCGTGTGGTTTCCCTTCTGTGCATGCTGTCGGATAACTCTTCTATTTACTTTGCAGTGCGTTTTATAAAACCACTTGATTCTGCATGTTGTCAATAACTTCTCAGGTTTCTTGTAAAAATATAAATAACCTATCCTGAGAATAAGTTTGAGGGGCTCATTATTTTACCACAACCGGAGAAGTTCTGGGTTAAAAAAGATGAAGCAGCCTGACGTATAGTGGAGTTTTGAAGAGCCTCAGAAAAGGCCAAGCGGGACAGCAAGTATTGTTTGAAAACCGCCTACGAAGGCATGGCTGTCTTCAAGCTTCTGAACATGGAGGTTTCAGTTTTTTAGAGACAATACCACTGAGACTGTTTATCCTTCCAAAAAGAAGCAGGAGCCCATCAGAGGTCACAGTTTTCCGCCTTGCCAGCATCTCCCTCCCCCACTTGGCTTTCAACATCTCCATCACTGGGAGCAATCCACTGCTGCACATTATATAATGAGTGCTTTACTTTTCGTGCAAAAGCAGATCAGAAAATCAAGCAAACTGAGCAACCAGATGGAGAAGCAGAGGGAAGGATTGAAGAGGCCTGTGCGTGGCTGAGAAGAACTTCAGAGGTTGCATGAAAACATTTTTCTCTCTGTCCTTTGTTTCAGCATCTCCCTTTTTTGTTTCTCGCTTGCTGTGTGGAGAGTGAGTGATGCTTCACTTGCCTCCAGCCAGAAGGTAAAACTGAACTGCGGAGCCAAGCTGCCAAGTGATGAAAGACTCAGTTATCCAGGGATGCTCTGTGCCTGGACCAGGAGCTTGGAGCTGGAGAAAATGCTCACTTCTCAGCTTAACACATTTAATTTAAACCGCTGTTGTTGTTGTTGGTTTTTTTTGGAGGGATACTGTTTTTTTTTTTTTTTTTTTTTTTTTTACTTGTCCTGTCCAACAGCTGAGCAAACAGATATGAGCTGAGAGCTTCTTGTATTAGACAGATTTTACTCTTACAATCAGGGGTTATAAATCATAGCGAACACAAAATGTATGTTGGTATAAGCCCCTTTTGTAATTTAAACCAAACTTTATTAATATATATATATTTTTTATTTGTGTCTTTTTTGTTGGACCGGACGGAAAAGGAAAGGGGAAAAAGGAGAGAGTTGGGGGGTGGAGGGGGGGAAAGAGAGATGGTGCATTATAGCAGTTAGAGAATGGCTACAGGGAAGGGAAGGTAGAGTTGTTAATCTACAGGCAACAAAATGCTGGAGCTTATACCCATTGCAATAGTGAATGTTGGTCTAAAATGGGCACGGCCTGTCCACACACTCAGCTGTTACATACCTGCCGGCTCCGAGAGTGTTCACAAACTTGTCCACATCCAGTTCACACGCACACTTGTGCATACCAACCAACACATGTAAAGCATTACATTCTGTCA
>BSAI01000138.1:15415601-15691502 GCA_036245035.1 Adrianichthys oophorus
GGCCCCGACCCCGGCAGACAGTCAAGGCGCGGCGACACCCAGGAATCCCGCCCCCTAAGTTATGGAGTTAGCTATGGGAGACCAGAGAGCCCGAATTCCTTTTAAGTTATTTGAGCTCTTAGTTGACATTTTTTCCAAGCTGATATGATCCAATAGCAGATTCATGTAATGACTTACACTAATATTTTTCTTGTTTTTCCAGTTTAATAAAATTGTCTTTTTTGCTATACAAAGAGTTATGAAGATTATAGATGCTAAACTTCCCTCTGTGTCGATGGCACTCATGTCACCCAGCACACAAAGTGAAGGTGAGGCTGTGATTGAAACCTTAAGCCAGACTGATAAATCAGTCAAACATATCTGTTGCCAGAGAGCCTGGACAGGTGTACAGAACCACAGAGCATGCATGTAATTGTCAGGTAAATTACTATCACAATGCTCACAAATGTCTGAGTTTTTGAGACCCATCTTGAACATCCTCTGTCCAGTATAGTAAATTCTGTGAAGAGTTTTGAATTGTATTAGTTGTAGGTTTGGACTTTTGGTTAATTTAAAGGTATTTAGACAAATTTCTGACCAGAAGCTTGTGTCTGTACTTCTGCCTAAGTCTGCATCCCATTTTGTTGTTGGAATTAAGACTTCGTTATCTAAGTTGCATAAGAGTTTGTATATTTTGGAGAGAGTTTTATTCAATGAAAAATTAATCATAGAGGTAACTAGTTCTGGTAATTTTAAGTCATTGTCACTGGATTTAAATGTTTTAGTAATTACAGATTTAAGTTGCTGATATTCCAAGAATTTATTTATTCCATGGTTTTCTTGTAGTTCTTGGTGTGTTATGAATCTTCTGTCGATAATCAAGTGCTCGAGTAGTCTTATGCCCCCTGCTTGCCAAGCAGGGAAGTGCAACATTTTTTTATTTATCAGGATGTCTGGGTTGTTCCAGATGGGTGTCATTTTGCATGGTAGTAGTGAAGAGTTTGACATTTTAAGAAAATCCCACCAGGCTGTTAAAGTAGTACTTATATTACTACTCTGGTAGCAGTCATGTTTTTTTATTGTTGGGCTTATAAATGGTAGATCTGACAAGTTGATCTTTCCACAAAATGCCTGTTCCAGATCCATCCATGGGTTGGTTTCTGGATTGTTTTTTATCCATCTTAAGAGGTACTGCAGTCTGTTGGCAAGAAAGTAGTTATGGAAGTTAGGTAATTCTAAGCCTCCACAGCTTTTTCTAGATTTTAAAGTTTTTAGACTAATTCTTGCAGGTTTATTGTTCCATAAGAAGCTGGATATGGCAGAGTCTAATGTTTTGAACCATTTTAGTGGTGGTTGTGTGGGGATCATTGAGAACAGATAATTAACTTTGGGTAAAATGTTCATTTTTACTGTGGCTATCTTACCCATGAGTGACAGAGGCAGGTTGACCCAGCGGGTTAGATCATCCTGTATACTTTTCAGTAATGGGGTGTAGTTTAGTTGCACCAGTTCTGATAGTTTCGGGGAGAAATGAATACCTAGATATTTGATATTGCCTGATTTGACTGGTATTGAGATTGTTTGCTCAACATTACCATTCAGTGACAATAAAACTGATTTGTTCCAGTTAATTGAGTAGTCTGAGATAGAGGAAAATTCATTAATAATTGTTGTTGTTTCACTAATGGAACGTGAATTGTTTAGAAAAAGTAATATGTCATCAGCATAAAGACTAATTTTATGATTACTGTATTTTGTTGTAATTCCTTTAATGCTCTCACGCTGTCTTATTGTTGCAGCCAAAGGTTCAATAAATATAGCAAAAAGAGAGGGGGACAGTGGACAACCCTGTCTGGTCCCTCTACCAAGAAAAAACCTGTCAGAAGTCTGTTTGTTGGTTCTGACTGATGCATTTGGGTTGTGATATAATATTTTAATCCAATCAATGAAGGATTCCCCAAACCCAAACTTATGGAGGGCAGCAATGAGGTACTTCCAGTTTACTCTGTCAAATGCTTTTTCAGCATCCAATGAGAGTATGGTTGTTTCCTGGTTTTTAATAGTGGCAAAATCTATTATGTTAACAAGTCTGCGGACGTTATCACTTGAGTGTCTACCTTTGATGAATCCAGTTTGATCATGATGAATTATATGAGGAGTGATTTTTTCCATTCTCTGCGCGAGGGCTTTGCAAATAATTTTTACGTCTGCATTGATTAGAGAAATGGGGCGATAGCTTGAAGGAATTGTGGGATCTTTTTCTGGTTTGAGAAGGAGGATTATGTTAGCTGAATTCATGTGAGGTGGCAGTGATTGGCTTTCCTTGATAAAAGTAACCATTTTATAAAAAGTTTGTGCCAGCTGTTCCCAGAATTCTTTATAAAACTCAGCAGGAAAGCCATCAGGCCCTGGAGCTTTGTTGTTGGGCATCAGTAACAGAGCTTCATGAAGTTCAGCCAATGAGAACGGAGAGTCTAAGTTTGAGCTTTGATCCTCATTTAATCTGGGTAGAGTTACATTATTAAGAAATGAGTTAATACTTTGTTCTGATGGATTGACCTGTGATTTGTATAGGTTTTTATAAAAATCTTTAAACGTTTTATTGATTTTAACCGGTTCGTGAGTGACAGTTCCTGTGTGGTCCATAATAGAGGTAATTGTTGATTTTTCTTTATTAATTTTAAGCTGATTAGCTAAAAATTTACCCGATTTGTTTGAGTTATCAAGATTTTCGAGTCGAAGTTTTTGTATTTGGAATTGTGTTTGTTTATTGATGATGTCATTTAACTGAAGCTTTAAATTTTTCAGATCTCCCAGAATGTGTTCTTGTGCAGAAGCAGCATAAGCAGCCTCTAGATCTTTGATTTTATTTTCTATTTCTAATAAATCTGCTTTCTCTTTGTGTTTTTTATTTGTTGAATAAGAAATAATTTTTCCTCTCATCACTGCTTTTGCTGTTTCCCAAAGAACACATGGTGAAATATCCGGAGTATCATTAAATTCTAAGAAGGTTGCCCACTCTTTTTTAAAGAATTGAATAAACTCTTGATCTTTTAACAGCGAAGTGTTAAACCTCCAGGTTAAGCCTGAAGGTGTGGGTAGATCTCTAGAAATATTTACAGAAACTGGTGCATGATCACTAATGATAATTGGATGAATGTTGGAATCCTTGATATCTTTTAAAAGAGAATTACTGACTAATAAGTAGTCTAAGCGAGACTGTGAGTGGTGAACTGGAGAAAAGAAAGTGAACCCTTTAGTGTTTGGATGACATGAGCGCCAAGCGTCGCAGAGACCCAACTCATCCATGTATTGCTTCAAAATACTTGCAGAACACCATGTGCGCTGGTGTCCTGCTGTGCTGAGTCTGTCAAGTTCAGGATCAAGGACCAAGTTGAGGTCTCCTCCTATAATTATTGTGGAGTCAGCATGAACCGAAAGTGAGGTGAAGAATCTGTGAAAGGAGGAGGATTCATCAGCATTGGGACCATAGATACTGGCTATACAGAAATCTTTATTCTGAAATGATATGTTAATAATTACAAATCTGCCTTCTGGATCAACAATTGTGTTCTTATGAGTAAATGTAATATTTTTATGAATCAAAATAGCAACTCCTCTTTGTTTGGAGTTGTAACTAGCTGAGTAGATGAATGGGAATTGTGAGCAGCACAGGAGATGATCAGCTGATCTGGATAAGTGGGTCTCCTGCAGTAAAACTAGATCTGCTTTTAGATCATTCAGATGATTGAAAACTTTCAGCCTCTTTGGCCCAGAGCCAAGTCCACGCACATTCCAGCTAAAGATGTTCAGACTGGACATGACTACACTGACTGAGTGTTATGCTAAGTAATGCGCGTGCGTCTGTGAGTCCTGTGCGCGTGCCCGCTGACCAATGCGCAGAGGAGCGCTGTGTGCTTGTGCGCGTGAATGTTTCCTGGCTGTGTGAGTGGCTTGTTGTATGTGTCCTATATGAGCCTATGTGAGGTGTTTGTGGTGTGTCGGCGAGTGTGTGCGGGATCGCGTGTACGTGCGCGCTCATGTCTCGTGCATGAGTAAATGGGTACTTACCAGGGATGTGTTGCCTTTAGTTGATTTAAATATGAGGAGGAGGAGGGGGGAAGAGGGGGGGAATAAAAAGAGGAAAAGAGAAAAGAAAAACAAGAAAAAACAAACACAACAAAACAACATAAACATGAGAGGGGAGAGAAATAACTGATTTGACGAGATGGAGGTGTGGATGATTGATGGACTGATTTTCCAATAATTTAAATCAGTTTAGTCGGTTTCATCAGCGCATTATGGAGGTTCTAATCGCAGCATCTGAGGGTCTTCAGCGCAGCCACGGGGTGATCTCGGGGTCCCGAAAGAGCCGTCCATCAATGAAGAGTTTGTCCACTGAGACAACCGCTCGAGACCCGGCGGTGAGGTGCTTCCTCCTCAGCGGGAAAAGGATCTTCCTGCGCCGGAGGATCTCCGCCGGGAACTGGTCGTTGATGCTGAAGTGTGTTCCCTTCAGCTCCCGGCCGCGGCTCCTCACCAGCTCCTTCTGTTTGTAGTGCTCGAACTTAGCCACTATGGGTCTCGGACGCTGGTTATCAGACCTCCTTCCTCCGAGTCGGTGCACTCTATGGAAGGAGATCTTCTGGACCTCCTCCTTGGGGAGCTTCAGCTGCACCTCCATGAAGGACTTCACCGTGGCCTCCGGGTCTTCTCCCGCCTCCTCTGGAATCCCAGAGATGACCAGGTTGTCCCTCATGCTCCTCGCCTGAAGATCCAGGAGGGTTTCCTTGATGGAGCGGTTCTCCTCAGAGAGACGAGCGGTGTCGCTGCTCAGAGTCTGGACGGTCTCTCTGAGGGCCTGGTTCTCCTGCAGCTCCTGCACCTGCTGCTGGCTGAACTCCAGGGACTCTCGCAGGCCTTGGAACAATTTATGGAGGATCTCCAGCAGGTTCAGGCGGCAATCAAGGCTGGAGAGCTTTTTATCTATGGACTCCAGGATTTCACTGATGCCGCTGCCTGGAGAAGAAGCGGCCCCGGGAGAGTCTTCAGGACGGCCGCGTTTGGAGGAAGGAGTGGTGGTGTTTGTCTTCCCCATGACGAAGGTATTGTAACACTCGTCTATGAAGCTCTCCAGGCTGTCAAGAACTTAATAATCTTTTTAGAGGTTTAGTGAATATTGTTGTAATTATGACTTATATGGCGGAAAAAGAAAAGCAGACGGAAATGTTTGTTCAACCGCTTTTCGCGCCGCCAAGTTTACTCACCACACACGTCTCGTCGACTCTCGCGATACTCACAGCATCTCCCACCTTGGATACTGTTTTAGAGTTGTTTCATGAGTGGTTGCAGCACCAGCAGATTTTTGTTGGAGAAGACTGATAGACGAATGGAAGCACTGAAGTTTGAGTCTACCACGCTTTTGTGGGTGTGCATGTGTGATAGTGTGTTTCAATTTAAATGTGGGTGAGCTGTACTTCATTTCTTTTTTTTTTTTTTCATATTCGCAAATAGCGCCTTCTGGCTTCACTTCTTTTTCACAGAATGCAGAAAAAACACTCATAATACTGATGCACAAACGGTGCTCATGAGACGCAAATTCTGTCCAAAATGCTAAAACGTGCTTTTGACTGCTCCACTTGATGTGCTTTCTATTTCTAAGAAAGTTGTTTTTACCTTTGAACTTTTCTTTACTCATAAACTCTGACAGGCATCTGGATTCTTGCAAGTTTTGTGAGAACACCATCATGAGAGAATTCTTGTTTCCAGCTTCCCAGAAGTAATCATCTCATTCGCACATCAAAAAATAACAGTACCTATAGAATTTCGCATCCTTAGATATGGTTTTTATTTTTTTTAAGAAAATTATGTTTTTGGTGTTTTTTAACATGTTCTTGTAGCCTTTTTGCCTTGAATAAGAACATATGTAAAGAAAATTATTGAAATTAAATTGTGTTTCTGAGTATTTCTAGTTGTTGTGAATCAGAAGCAGATGAAAAAAATGCAGTTGGAAAAAACTTGTTGCAGTGGTGTAGGACCCAGAATGGCAGGCCAGAAGCTCCCAGTTCTGCTCCATTCTGCATCCACTTGCTGTTGGACTTGTCTTATTAAAACCCGTTTCTAGATTCAAGGGCCTACGTCAAGTTCTTTTTGCTCTTGGGTTACCTCGTTTGCCTGTCATCACACTTCCAGATAAAAAAATACATGTACATTTTTGTTTTGTTTGTCTGAGCTGCCATCTGGCTCAAAACTGTATGGCTGGAGAGCTAGAATATTTCTCGCCATTTTTGCTACACCTCTAATGTTGGGGTTGTGAGGGGCTGTAAGGGATGATGGATAGTGAAGGCAGGCTTACACCACACCAACGGTTCAGGAAAACAACTCAGAGGTGAATTTCTAATGAGCAAATGCAGGTCAGCAGAAATTATTTCCTTTTTTTTTTCTTCTTCATTTTGGCAAAAACAGCATAATCATCAGTAAAAGACCATTAGGGAGTGCTTTTACAATAGATCAAAAGATGATTGGAGTGAGACTTTAAAACATGTAACAATATAAAAAACAACATTTTACTGACACCTCTTGATGCAGTTTGTAAATAATTTCTGTTTAGGATATTAAAAAATATGTTAAAGCAGAGCTTTAACCTAATATATCAAAAGCAACTCAAATGTGTGGAATCTCCTTACTTCTAAAACATTTCACCCTTAACTGTCAAGAAATTCTTAATTTCTTGACACTTTTCCTGATTTATTTTTCTCGTTCCTGCAAAAATCCTTATGGATGTTGCGTCTGGCATCCTACAACTTTGCACAAACTTATTTAGCAGATGAAGTGCTTCTGTTTTTTGACAGATTATTTTTCATTCAGACAGAAACAGAGGAGTCCTTCATTCTCAAGTTAGGATGCAAGCACCCTGCAAAGACTCTGGTTCCCCACTGTAATCCCACCTCAAACAGAGAGAAAATATGATGCAAGGTGTCTGCAACACCATCAGGATTGTATTTTTCTGTCTTTACTGTAAAGCTACTCCCTTCAAAATTCCATCCAGGGGTGTAATCCTGCATCTTACAACATTTCTTCTATTCATCACACTTCATTTTTCATCCCTGTGTGAAAAAGGAAAGGTGAGGAAACTGGGGGAAAGACTTTGCTCTGTTTGAATGAGCAACAAAGAGAATGTTGCCAGCTACATATTCACAGCGAAGAGAAAAGAGAGTGAGTCTATATCTGTCAGTGCAAATATAGATATTTGTTCGGTACAAAAGAGCTGGTCTAAAAGACACTCATTGCACTATTTCTCAGTCAGAGTTGGTCTGGTCCTCTTTTTTTTTTTTTGTTCACTATATGAGAATTATGTGTGTCCGCAGGAAACATGCATAACTTTGTGTATTTTTTTTTTTGTGCCTTGAGCACAGTCCAGAGTCCAGATCCAAAACAAAATCAGTCTCATATGTGAATCTGGAAGAGGACAGGGTGCTGATAGAAGGGTCTGAACAGTATGTGTGTGTTTGGGTGATGTGTGTGTGTGTGTGATTCACTGCACTCCATGTGGAGGTCTTATGCTGGAGCCACGCTGCTGAGGATTAGGTCATTTTTATTCATCAGCCTTGTATCCACCAAAAATAATTACAAATCACAAACTTTATCCTAAAGAAGTTTATTTTAAGAACCCAAACTTTTCAGATCAATCTTCAAGAAAATGATCCTAATTTTTTTTTTTTTTGTCTTTAATGTTTGCGTCCGATGAAAATAATGCTTTTGATTTTTTTAACATATTCTTGTGGCATTTTTCTCATGGTGAAGGACATATATAAAGAAAATATAGATGACATTTTCATGAGTAAATGTTTGATGACACGTTTCTCATGCTGTATGTTCATTTTTTTAGATGAGCTCTTGAAGCTGGCTGGGAATTTGGAACAAATGCAGATGTGCACACAGCTCAGATGATGTGTTGATATGGAACCAGGCAGCAAGTCGCACATGGGGCCTCAGTCAGCCAGTCAGCCAGCAAGCAGAGACTGAGGGAGATCACCACAGGCTGCATGTGCAGCGGATGTTTTCCACAAGCTGAGCAACCAGCTTGGCTGCAGCTGTCCAAACCGCAAGCCTTGGGTGAAGATGAGGAGGAGGAGGGAAGACTGGGGATGGAGGAAGGAGGCTCAGCGTTGGGGGGGGGGTAAAATTGACAAAGGTCAGACGAACTGAGGCGGCCGGGAGTGTGGGAACTGTCCAGGAAGGCATGTGTAAAATGCTTGTAGACCGAGTATCATCTTACAGCCAGACTGCCTGAGGGAGTGGAGCGCAGCATGCCTGCATGTGGAAGTGTGTGTTTGTGTGCTCTGCATGCCTTTGTCAGTAGGTGTGCTTGCCTACAGTTTGGAGACTTCCACGATGAGAGAAGAGGGTACGCTTTTTTGAAATGAAAAGATAAGAAGTGAAGAGGGGAAACGTCCACTGAAGCATGGAGAGAGAAGGAAGTGACTGAAACCCCTATTGCACACACAGACACACACCTAGCTGTGAACATTCCTGCAGCTGAATAGGTTTTCATGAGCAACTCATGTCAACACTGCAGACGGTGATGCAGGTATGTGGCATATGTGTGCAACAGGATTTCTTGTCCTTGCTCTGACATGGCCCTAACAGTCCTGTAACAAGCAGATTACCCCGCTGCCCCACTCATTTTATTGTGGTTGGAAATAATGTGGCTTTAAACTTTGTGTATGTTCTCAATTGCTGTGGTGTGGTCCTTCAAAGCGGCAGCGTTCAGATTCCCTCACGTTTTTGGAGAGGAAACCCATTTCATAATTTACTGAGTTTGCTTGCAGCAATGGGAGCCCTGGTGGTTTTAACAAAACACAGACTTCCATTGTTGAACTTTCTTTGCACTTAGAACAAGGATGCAGAATTTCCATGCTCATCTACAAACACTCCGACTTTGGTGCTGCAGAGATCCCAGATCTCAATCAAATGTGGCGCCAGCAGATGATCCAACAAATGAGCTACCACACTCAGCCTTTTCTTGTTCTGGTGTTCCACCTGAAAAGAGGTTCTGAAATCCACACCTCAGCTGAACTGGCTGTTGTGCACAATCCCATCCTTTCTGTGTGTGTGTGCAGCCAATTCCCACCTCTGTCTTCTCCTCCCACTCCCATCTTTTACGGAAAAAGGTCTTTGAAGAAGCTTAATCCGCTTTATTTGCTTTCCCATGCTTGTGTCAGGTCTCAGTTTGAATTGACTGTGGAGAGTACACTCTCGTCTGCCGGCCTCTCCTTCCTTCCTCGATTTATCCGAATAGGATGCGGTCGATGGGTGTGCATAAAACACCCTGAATGGTGGGTAAATATGATCTCACGCGCTTTCTTTTTATCCACAAAGCAACACTTCTGGTGTTGCTGAAAAAGTTTTATGAAGCCTGACATCCATTCAGGCTTGTTGCTTTCAGGCATGTGAAATTCTCAGAGAGCAGCACGCTTTCAATAAGACCCAACTTATTATAGTAAATAACATTGACAGTCCTTGCATTGTTTTTGCAAGCTGTGTTGGTTTAGCCCTCTTAAATGGTTAATTCTTGAGGGTAGCTATGAATTGGATACTGCTGGGTGCAATGTAGCACCGAAACTATCCCCTCATCACTTTGTAGGATGTCCTTTTACCCAGGTGTTACAATCTATAGAAGTTATCCCACTCCCACAAGCACGTCCCGGCAGTGTTTGCCAAGCTCTTTGTGGCCCTCACAGAGCTGTTCATTTTCCGTTCCCATGGTCCCTGCAGCTCCAGCCTGTCTTGCTCCAGCCTGGCTGTGGCGCACCGCGTTTATGTCCTGTGTAATTGCAGACCTCAATCTGAGTAAGAGGCCAGTGTCTGTCAAAATAGCTGTGTGTTCCCTTTCAGAGAGGCCTAAATCACCTCAGCTCCTGTAGTCTGACCGCCTTTCCCACAACCCCCTGCCTGACCAGGCTGGGGGCTTCCACTACCTTCAGATTGGACAGAGGGTAAACAACATGAAACTTCTACAGAGAAACTTACTCGTACTCAACACCCACCACAGCTGTAGTTACAGTGCTCTCACAAATCAGAATGACAATGCACACGAGTGTTATGCAAGAAAGTGCACATTGTTCTTCCACCATGCCCCCCTCAATCAAGCAAGAGGCCCACACTTAGTCACACACCTTGTGCAGGCAGGCGTGACATGGAGGCCCTGCCTGGGAACTGTTGGCAGTCCTGGTGGAAAAAGAAAAAGCTTGGACCTTGTTAGCACCAGTGACGCGAGGCTGTCATATCTGGGGAGCATGCTTGGCTGCAAGGAGGCCGGGAGAGAAACAGTGAAAAATAACAAATTCTGAGGCCAAGAATGAAGCAGACACACTTCATTTAGCTCATTATGCCACTGTAAACCCTTTGTTTCATAACAAGTCAATGCGCTGATCTGAATCTAGAGGGATTTGTTTGTCTGACAGTACCAGCGCCTATCGACTGAGCCAGAGTTTGTCCAACCTTCCTGTATTGACCAGGGAGGCCAGACCACATAATTCATTTGACCTCCATTGCATCTCTCCCCTCCCACTAACTTTCTTTTCCCCTGTTCGAAATCAGAGGCAGATCAAGGGATGGGTGGGGTGATTGGTGGGATGGTGACAGGGGAGAATATAAAGAAAGGAAAATTCCTCAGTGCTTAAAATCCTTTTGCATCCACCCGGGATTCAGAGAATCCAACAAACATTCAGTGCACACAAATCCAGCCCATGTGAAACTGATGGAATGCAGAGGCTTTTATTTTGCACACACATTTAGATAATTACCGCAGCAGTCATGGGCGCTCAGAACAGAGCCCGTGACCCTGGGCGGTGCAGAGTGACAGCCTATGTGGCTGAGGCGGCCCTCTGTATTGTGATGCAGAAACTGGACCTGCCGACAAATTCATCACTGACTTCTCTGCAGAAGCTCTTCTATGGTGGGCATTATCCCCACTGACTGGTGCATTGAGTTGCAGCAGTGAGAGTTTGCTTTCCTTTGGGGAAAATAGCTCAATCCCTATTATCATTTTGATATGTCTTAGACAAAGTTTTATTCAGTTTTTTGTCAGAAATCATCCATTATGAAATATCCTTGATTTTCCTTTTAACAACAAAGTCTGAGTGGCACTGTTATTCTGTACAAAACATTGCCATTTTCAAAGCTGTGAATGTCTAATGCAGCTGTTCCTGTAAACATTTAACATTACCTAGTTTATTTTCCACTCAATGTTTTGTTCAAAAATCGTATTCTGCAATAAAAGCTCATCCTGGGACAAATGCAACAAATTAGCTGTCGCTAAAAGTATTGTAAGTTACTCATGGGACCAGTCCGGCTCCAGAGGACGATAGCTGGGGGGCTATTGCTCATTTTGGGGGAAGTTTTCACACTTTTTATATTTTAAATGTATTCATTTAAACTCTCACAAATCTTAAATGTAAATAAAAACATTAAAAAAGAAGAATTCACCAAACCTTACTGAGATCAAGTTAAATAGTGATGAACTGTCTGCACGGAAAATCATGTTTTTACTGAATATTCTCACCAGGATCTGTTTTGGTACCATGAGTTAGAGAAGCTGAATTTATTTCCCAAGAAATAATGCGCTGCATAATTTTCAAGACACACTTGCTTGGATTTATCAACTACAAGGTCATCTGGACCCAACAAGTGAATTTGAGTGCTGCTGCCATTCAAAGGTGGACACTGCAAAACAGCAGAGTGGAGAGACGAAGTTGATAGCTTGTCGCCACGACGCTTGGCTGCATTTGTCTCACTGATGCTGAAGTAGTTTCCATACTGCTTGGGCATTCTGTTCCTTTTTTAAGTCAAGTTCTAATGTTCTCTCTTAGCAATTTTAGGGTACAGCAATAATGAGTGGGAAACAAAAACGATGAAGTAGTGCCTGTCCTGGGGATCCTGATTCAGGTCAGCTGGCATGGGACTACTGTTTTACAGTTTGTCAATGTTTTCATATTTGTCCCTATTAAATTAATGGGAAAAAAAAACTTCACAGATAATACTGCCTAAAAATAGGCTTCATTGTTCCTAATATTAAAAAAAAAAACTAACTTAAATGAAATTCCAAGTGGGCTATTTGGAGCAGTGACGTGTTGTGGTAAGATTATTTATGAAAATTAAAAATGTAGCCACTTGAGAGGTTTCTATCAGATGAACTTAAAAATGTTGGTCTTTAAACCTTAAAACTATTGGTAAATTACTGAATGACAACCATTTTGTCCATCTGTCACATTGTTTTAAGTGATATGATGTACTGTACTTAGTTGAACCAGCCGACTTGTCTGTTTTACACTTCAGCTATTAAAGTAGTTGGAGGTATCTGTTACATCTCTGCTTGCTCATCAAGTAAATAAAGCAACTCTGCTTTTTTGTTATCAGCTGATCGTTTGCTTTCTTCCAAATAAAGCAGCTCATATTTGGGCAACAAATAAGATCTGATGTAGCACAGAAACATGAGGGTACTTAAGGTTTACATGGGATGAATGTTTTGTTGTGATGGTGAGAATTTCTACATAATATTTGTGTGATTTTGTGTTTTTAGTGGAAAGTTGTAACAAAACATAATGTTTCTGCTCGATTCTCCCTACATAACTTGGTCTCCTTTGGCACAAGGTACTTTGTCCTTCTCACCACTTAAAGATGTGAAGGTCCTGGAAGTTAAAACATCCATTTTTGGAGGTAAACTTCTGGTTTACTCACGGTGAACTCAGACAAAAATCCAGACAGCTGTTGTTCACAGGCTGTGCCATGGGTCTCCAGTGTCACTCTTTTATCCAGTGGGACTAACATCTACATTATATTGACAACAGCCACATGTTTTCATCTTCAAAGCCCACAGCAGCGGCGTGCCTGAAGTCTGGCAGCCATGCTCCGTGACTGTTTCCACCCTTCATCTGTGTGCGGCTCAGGTTGCAGTCTGACCAGTAAAGATCCCGTTTCACTTCAGGTGGTCCATCAAAGTTTTGGCTGCTGCACCTTTGGACTCTTTTAAAGGTCTTACTGGCTGCAGAGAGCCAGACATTCAATAAACTGCGTGCAAATGCTGGGACAGAATGCCGAGGTCCTCTCTGCAGCACATTGGAGTCTTTTGCCCAAAGGTGTCAGGAAGGGCATTTCGTTTTTGTTTCATGCAACTCTTCCTCTCTTAACCATTTCTTAGACTTGTTTTCTTCCCTGTTGTTTGTCACTGAAAGCAATTTTATTTGCTAAGCCAAAGTCTGGAGGATCTGCAGCTTGTGAAGATGCGGCTGAAGTGATGGTGGCAGGTTTAGCTCCTCCTCAGCGTCTTCTCTGTCAATTGCTGCTGCATTGCATTTGCAACTTAATTACAAATGCATTGACTCATACTTTCTAGGTGCTGCCAATAACATTTTGCTCTTAAAAAAAGTTTTGTCAAGTTTAATTCCTGCTTATGTGTGTTGACACACAGCATGAGGAATTACAAAAAACATTTGTACATGAAAAGCAGAATAATATGCAGTAATCAATAAACCATCTTTACATTTAACAATCAAGGACTTTCGATCTAAAAACTAATTTACGTTTGTATTATCTCTAAAAAGTGACTGGAAATGTGTTTATTTATATAAACGATTGTACAAAGAAATTCTACACATGATTCTAAGCACAGTTACTCTGTGATTCAAACTGTTTTCTGTTTGTTCTTTGTTCCTCCGCCTTCATTGTTATCCAGATTTGAATTTAACAAAAAAACGATAAAATTAAATTCTTTTTTTTTTTAAATTGATGTCATTTTTACCCTCCAGCCCTTTGATCCTCATGACCTTTAGCAGACACCTAAATTACAGCGTAACTACAACGCAAAACAGACAAAGTCCTGAGGGGTCTATGTAAAGTGTGATTGTGTTTTACGAGTTCTCCCCTCCTTCCAAGATTTAGTTCATTGTACAGAGAAGAGCAATAGTTGAGCCTCGCTGTTCATCAGGCCTGTGTTTTTACAGAGGACAGAAGGAAGCAGAAGCCAAATTAGAAAAAGAAGAAGAAGTTTATTTATATAGCATTTTTAACAAGCAAAACCACAAAGTTCCTTAAAAGGCATGATTAAAAGGCAATGCAAATAATAAATAAATAAATAAATAAAACATCATAGGTAAAATACAATAAAGGTTAAAAGAAACAAAACAGTCACAAGCAAAAGTTAGCTAAAAGTTTGTTTGAATAAAAATGTCTTACGAAGCTTTTTAAAAGAACCAACAGTTCCAGCAAATTAGATGCTAGCAACTTTTCCCCCCAAATCCTCTTTGTTTCAGCGTGATTTCAGCATCATCTTAACTTAATCTTATCACTTATCACATCTTAACACTAACATGTTGTAAATGAGAGTTCACAAGAACAAACTTCAATTTGGTTTTTTTCTTCTTCAATTTGATATACAGTATTGAGTTTTTAAAAGCAGCACTCAATCCCAGCAACTACTTCCAATACTCTCAATAATTTTTATTTGTTTATTTATTTGTTTATTTTTGCTTTTGTCAATGCTTTTTTCCCTGTTTTTTAAAATACTTTTGTTTGGAGCAGGTCTAAATGATGACTACTTGATAAGTCTTCTCCTCTCTCTTAAGTTTGCAGATTCAAAAGCAAAAACAAAAGCAAGTGCAGATGTTGCAGTTTTTACAGGTACGAGATGTTCTGTACAATTTCCATTTGTGTGGCTGGCAGCAGGAAATGCTACAGGGCTTCTTTTCTTTGCCCTATTACCTCTCCTCCTCTACATCTGTCTCTATTTTGGCCTGGTCTGTTGCTAAACAAGTTTAAAATCATCAGCAGGGTCTGCTTTGCCTCTCCTCTTTCATTAAAGCACTGGCACATCTGCAGCAAAGGTTGCAAAATGTGTCCCTTTTGTAGAGAGGTACTTGAAGGGTGGCTGGTGCATGATTGCTTGCCTTGAAATCAGCCACAAAGGGATTGAAAGCACAGCAGTAGCCCTTGGCTGGGGATGTTTATCGCTTGCTGCCACAGCCTTTACAGGAACATTGGCTTAAAAAAGCACTCCTGGAACCTGTCAAATTGTTGATGGAGATGAGAACACAATGAAGAACCTTAAAGGAGAGTGGCTCACTGAAAAAAAGAGATGGACAGCTGGTTGGTAGCTTGCAGAAGGTCCTGATTCTGGCAGGAGGAAGCATGACAATGCTATTTCTGAAATAAGATGGAGAGCCTACACTATAAAGAAATGGAGGCCTCTAGCATTGTTCACGTAGCAATTCTTTGACTTCTCTATGACGAATCCTGGTAACACAGACACTTGGCAGGGTAAAGTGGGGCACTTTATAAGGCTCCCGCACATGAGAAGCCAAAGGGAACCTTTAAAAATGAAGCAAGATGTAATGCAGCTTTTTTATGCTCATTCTGGCCCTGTGATAGCTGCAGTGGCATGGATTTGTATCCCAGCTACACTGAAAGGAGCGCTGAACTGGATGGAGCTTTAAAGTGAAGCAATAAAGCTCTGGAAAATTGGCCCTCAAAGGCACATTTCAGCTGGAAAGCATTTCTTTTAAACTGTCGCTCCTTGAAGGTTGACAATCCTATTATGGCACCAACTTATTGTAATTAAGAGGGAGAGGAGATGTATGGGCACAAACACTTTCATCACACCGTTTAGGATACAAAGAAGCTTGTTGGTTTCTCTGTTTTGGGAGCAAACAAAGTTCTGAGCAGCAAAATCACCTTATTTGCATTGACAAGTGAGGGATGTAAACAGCATTCCAGAAGCCAATTTTCTTTTCTCTCCCTGTCCCTCTATCCCTTCACTCGCGGGCACTACTTTAAGGAGACGTAATGGAAAATAGGTTTTAAGGCTTTTCTTCTCTTTCATTTCTGGGGGTCAGGGATGTAGAGGTTTGAAAAGAAGAATGCAGAGAAGGTAACGACCGCTCACCTCATCAACCCCTCTGCTGAAGCCTAGATACCTTTTAGGACTGAATTTGCGCCCAAAGCACAAAATAAAGGGCTGTGATCTGCAATTCCATATGCTTCTATTTATTAGCACCATAATAAAAGGATTGAGTTCCTTTCTTCCTCGATCTCTCCACAATAGGCGGCTTTTGAAGCAAGGACAGACGATAGTCCTCCAGAGGGCCATCAGCTGCCATCGCAGTAACTGAGAGATGTCCTAAAAATTTAGGACTGATGACAGTGAAACAAAGTCCCAAGTGATTGTGGGTAAGAAGTGGGTAGTGGTTGTGTTTTTTTTCTTTCAGTTGATGATTTGTAAAGGAGAAACAAAGCATGCCCTCTAGACTGTTTTAACATTTCCAACAGTAAAGACTGACAAAATGACTTCATGTACATCATACTTCTATTTACAAAATGGGTGAGGAGTTTTGTCTCTTTGTCCAAAGTGTAAAGAATAAGGCTGCTAAGGTCAAGGGTCGCAACCTTTGCAGACGGCAGATAATTTCTAGTCTGCATATCTTTGCATCTGATACTCTCCTTGGTCTCTTTGATCTCCGTCTCAGCTCTTTGTCTGTGTGGACCTGTCCTGAGTTACAAATGAAGGCGCTGAGAGGGTCAGAATATTAAGGGCCAGATTGCTGACACACAAATACTCACCAATAGTCCCCGAGCGCATCTCGACACCTCCAGCAGCTGTGCTTCAGGCAGTCTCCCTCTGAGAACCGTGTGCCAAAACCTGCAGCTGTCAGACAAACCACATCATAAATGAATGTGTTTGTGAGCAGAGGGGTTAAGATACATCTTTTTCATTCTAGTTGTTTATTTGTTTTCTATGTTTTGCTTGTCTCAGTGTTTGATGCTTGCTTCAGGGCTTCAAGTTTGAAGTCACAGTCACGCTGCCCTCAGCAACATGCATTCAAACACCCACTTCTGATGAAAAACCTATGTAAACGCGCATATCTGTGCATTACAGGCACCTGTGTTCATGCATAACTACACAAGTTTCTATGACCATTTTTTGGTCACTGAACACGCGTTATAATTTAAACAAGGTCAAACTTTGACCAATCAGGAACTCAGATTTAGTTATGACAAATGGATGCCATCTCTTTTGATTCACAGAAGACCCAACCATTTAAAAACTGTTAATGGAGAAGAAATTAATGATTGCGGTTTACTTTGGCCAAGTCTTTTTTTAGGGAAATCATTTCTTGGTTGTTTTTGTGTGTTTGATTTTTTTGGTGAGTTGGTTTCTCCGTCATCTCTTTTGTTCTTCATCTCATCCATTTCGATTTACTTTTCTTATTTTCTTAAGTTTTTCATGTTATGGCCCTTCAGTAATCTTATTGTCTGCTTCTTCCCATTTTTTGGTTTTAGAGCACCTGTCTATTGTCCTTTGGTCTTTTTTTTTTGGGTAAGACAAGAAAATGATGTGTGAATATATATTTATATTATTATAATTGGCAGGAAACAATCATAAAGTTGTCTCACATGGCTTTTATTTATTTGGTCATGAGATGAGCCACATCTATATTTGATCAGAAACTATTTTATCTAAACTGCTGAATAATGTTGTCTCTTTCAGGCCACTCTTACAAGTTTCACTTGTAAAATTAAAAAAAAATCTAACTTTTATTTCTGCCTATAATTTCTTTCAGTATAACTTTTTAAACCTACAATGTCTTAACTGAGCGGTTTAAGCTTCAGGTGTCACCACTTTCTAGCTGATATTTGCACTTGTGGATAATCTTGCACGTCCATTTCCTACAACAAGATTACATTATTGACTTGTAACCCCCATTTGTTGGTGGGTTGGACCCACATTCTGTGGAAGGTTGGACCCCAACAACAGAACGCAACAAGGAAAGCAGAAGTGTCCCATAATGATTGGTTTTAATAAGCTGTTAACTCTGCTCCACCCCAAACAGAGCAGTAGCGACTGCTGCTCGCCCTCCAAGACAACACAAACACACAGTCTCAAACCCTCCAAAAAGAATGCACGTGGCCTTCTGAAAAATCCAAAACAGTCCGAGCACATATACAGATGTCACATCATCATCAGCAGACAACACCTTCACTCTCACACTGGTGTCCACTTTCACATTTGCAAGCGCACCTCCGCACACATCCTCTGCCTCAGCACATACTCAGTTAATCACAATCTCACTCCTCGCCATGACAGCCTCCGAGGCTGTAAATCTTTCTCACGCTGACATGTTCTTGTGGATGGCACACACCCAGCTGAGCTGCTGAGCAGATCAGAGTCAAGTAACATTTGCAAATGATTCTCACAGTTTGTTTTTTCCTAACTGAGAGCCAGGTGCAGGAGTTACCACATTTCACTGGAGGTCAAATGTCAGACATCAGAATTAAAGTGTTTAGGCCTTTGGT
Organism: Adrianichthys oophorus; assembly: GCA_036245035.1. Lineage (NCBI taxonomy): Eukaryota > Metazoa > Chordata > Actinopteri > Beloniformes > Adrianichthyidae > Adrianichthys > Adrianichthys oophorus. The sequence continues at coordinate 15,433,929 of BSAI01000138.1, forward strand.
TTTGAAGTTATTCCCTGCCTTCCCTAAAGACATTCTTTCTCTCTCTTTTTTATTGGGGTTAAGTGAAATACTTACAAGTAGTCCTACCTTTGATGACCTTGAATAATCATGAAAACAAAAATCTATTCTATATCTATATCTAACGAGTCTCCTTTCCCGCTAACACACAGGCATACCCCTGCATTCATCTGATGCAAGAAACTAAGCATGAAGGAACAAAAAACATCTGTACTGCATTGTTTTTGTCTGACCTTAGGGTGTATGTTTGTTTGTGGTATCACACAAGCATTCCCACATTATAAATGCACAAATGAATGCAGCTTGAAGCCTGCTGAATGTCTTTAAAAGGAGGATGCCATTACGTGATTTTGGAGGCTTTGCTGGAGAATGAAGGGAAGGAAGAAAGAAAGCTGCCCAAGAGGTGCTTTAATGGTCTCTGACAGCGTTCACACTTTATGGCTGGCAGCTGGTCCAGGTGTTATCCTCTGCCTAAACGCAGACACACCTCCTGCCTTGTTGAGGTTGATCCTAACAGGAGGGTGCTTTGTGGTTTCCAACTGAACCGGGGTGTATTTTCAGCACGCTTTGCCGTCCTGGGAGGGTGGAAAGAGGAAAGGAGGAACAGCCATTCAGATTGTCATTTGTTGTGGCATATAAAGTACTCCCAGAAACAACTGGCCCATTTATGGTTTTTCTTCCCACCGCTGCTGTGTTTTACAGTTTTGCTACAAATTTGCGCTCTTGTTAAGGTGACCTTTTACAGCGCTGTCTTTTTATTTCTTTTTTGTCAGGCCTACCTCACCATATGTTCTTCATTTTTCTTAGTCACAGAAATCCGTTTGCAACAAGCAGCAATGATGGATTTCTGCTTATTTGTTTTCTTTTTAAGGCCCACTCTTATAAAAAGTGGTTTTAATGTACCTCTAGCATTTTTGTCATGATGGAGAACTCAGATGAAAACACCTTTCACATTGCTCCCAGTGCAAGTCTTGGTGCCTGTGTACAGCTGAGTACACAACACACGCCGACTTTGCTGCTGTGATGTCATCTATTGTCGTTGTATGCATCGCATTGCTGCTTTGACGTTGTCAATGTGCGACTTTGTAGTTCTGTACAGAACCATCGCAAACAAGCCCACAACACCATTGCTATTAGCCATTGTGTAAGGGATAAAGGCAGATGGGTGTTCATTATCATAACTTATGTCAAATTAGAGCAATGTGGAGCTGATGTTTGTTTTTGTGTTTTCCTAAGTGCTCGAGATTGAAAAAAAAAAAAGCCCCGTGTTGGTGTAAAAGTAAAAGTTGACCTCGTAAAGGTAGTTTTTTTAGTTGTAATTTGATCTTTTACTGTGCAACGATGTCATTAACCTAAATGAAAATAGATAAAAATAACGCTTTTCACAGCAATTATTAGGTTAGAAATCTTTGCAATTAAACTCAATTAATAATTAGATTAATTCATTCATTACAGGTCACAATTAATTAATTGTACAAAAAAATGTATTGCACGACAGCAAAGACCACTGGGAACACTTTCATCAAAAGATGATCGGAATGGGACTTTAAGTTAACAAGAGAAACCACTTCAAGAGAAGTGGCGACTATATCCAGTGTTGTACTACTGTTGTCGTACCACCAGTCTGTCGTACAGACTAACTTCACAGAAAAAATTAGTCTGTACTTTTTTCTGCAGTTCCTTATGCCAGTTATGTTAGGGTTGAGGGTCATTCTCAAGCAATGATCGTAACAGTCGTTGGCAGCTTCACCAGCAAGATGATGGAAAAGGGGCGACATGCTGGAAATAAGAAACACTAAGGGGTAAAGGATACAAGAGATTATCAGTTAAGAGTGTGTAACCTCTGCCCCCCTCACCACCACCCCCACCTCAACAGACATTCACCTCAGCTCAGCCATGTCTAATGCTACCAGACCTCTCCTGGTACAGTGTTCCAGAACAAAGGAGCACCTTGTGCTCTGGCCCTCGCTGCAGGTGTGATGATGAACAGTACTCATTATTCCACTGAGAGGCTGAAGATAGCTGCTTGCTTTTACCCTCCCATCCCCTGATTTCTCACAATGAAGAGAATCCCTTTTTAAAAAATTATTTTAAAGGTTTTTTTTCTCTATGTAAACTGAAGTATTTTTATGTTTCTAAATACAGATTTTTTTGCTCATTTCTTTTCTTCAGCTCCGCAGTTCTGCTACATTTTTCCCGCGCTCCTTTCTATGAATATAAAATGTATTTTGACATCATTTGACAGTGTGTGTGGTCATGCAAAATTAGGATAATTGGGGCAACATGCCTGTTTTGAAAGTCATCCAAGGGTGAAGTCTTTAAAGCAAACCTTTGCTCCTTTAGTCTGCACCAACATGCACACAACTTTGATCTCAGCATGAATGTGTCTATTTGTGTCACTTCTGAAACGTCCAGAGGAAGTCCAACTCGAGTTATATATTTGTTGCGGCGGTGAATTTTCAGGATGTGGGTTTTTCTGGAAGATTTAGCTCTCAGATGATACAGTGCCTCAAAGTCTGCCTTTGTTTGTCATTAGTCCATTTTCTTTTGAAGGGCTTCAAGTGCTATGAATTCCTGCTTTCAAATGTCAAGCTGTGTGATTATCCGAGTGACGCTAAAAGCAGTTACTGATCTGAAAGAAATATTATAAGCTGACCCAAAGCACATGTTAGTGAAAAGAACTATGGGACTGCTGGATCATCATACAGTGGCAGTTCAACTTACACACCCAAAAAGATATTGAAGTTAATGTGCTGTTGAATGTTTTGCCCCAACAACAGTCTGCAGCCTCACCGCAGGCATGCGTGTGTGCGTGTGTGTAATTGCGTGAGTGTCTGCATGCTGTGCACCAAAGGGGGGAGCGCGGTTTGGCGAATCCCTTGCAGACAAGCAGGAACATGACACATAGTTCCTCCAGCATATCCTCACAAACCACACAGAGGAAGCGTTAATGATAAGCACCTGGATTCCCACAAGCTCCCAGTTACTTCCAATTGGCAGTAACTGATAAATTGGGACGAGTGGGAGTGAGAAAGCACGGCCTCAGTGAATGAACCCTTTTCACATCAGGATGCAAAAGAGAGCTCAAAAAGAGAGATGAAGAGATCCTTTATGCTGGCAGTGTGTTCACATGACAGGAGACCACACGCTTGAGAAGGGATGAAATAGAAGAGCAGAGAACGGGACACTGTCTTTCCAAGACAACCTATGAGAATCCAACGCACTCCCACACGTCTGAGCTGGTGTGTGGCCTTCACACACTCAGAAAAACACGTGTCCATCTTTGTGCCCTCCTTTTATAACATGAATTCCTCACTTTCTCAATCCGAGCCACACTTCCTGCCGACTTTGATGCACAAGTTTTCTTCGTGTCCGACAATGATCTCTTCACCCTTCCGAAAGAACCAGCCCTGGGGGGAAAAAAGGCTCAGATCTACAGGCTTTGCTTTATCTTTTGCCCTCCAGCTCTCTGGTACGGCAAAATCGCTTCACCCGGACCACAGTGCGGTTCAACTGCAGCTGAAAAGAGACAAGAACCAAATCCCTCTACTAGACAACAAAACAACACTGTAGCCTTTTCAGTGTGACTGCCCACAAGGAAAGGTCCTTTTCTGTGCGTGGTGGACACGGCATCTTTCCAGCTAACCGCTTGCCACAGATGTTGACACTGTTCGTTGCGGGTTAAGATGCCCTCCAAAGGCCATTGTATCCCTTGTATCTTTCTCTGTTATTGAGTTTTTCCTCTCTTCTAGGAGGCAGCCGGAGGTAGAGGGGGAAAAGTGGTGAAAGACCTCCGGATGGCAGTCAGCGCTCCAGGGGGCCTTTTTGCTTACAGAGACCCAGGCAAAGGGCTTCATTATGGGTAGCAGCAGGCAGCCACTGAAGACTGGATGCTATAAGTATTGTGTTGCTGGATAGATCCGGGTCCCTCTCCAGAACAGGTTCAAAGGTTAGCCCCCCTGGTGGGCTGTTCCATACCTGCCCTGTTCCGACCCCTTCACACTGCCCCCCACGAGTCAAGACAGCCTCAGCTGCAAACAATGGAAACCAGTCATCACGCCATTAAGCAGATTTTTACGATAAGGAAAATTGTGGAGAGGAGGGATTAATTCAGCACACTCCACACTTCTCAATGAATACATAATTTCATTTATGAGCTTCTGAGAAAGTAAAACCAACACAGGCAGCCTCTTCTTTGCACTTGAGTGAGGATAAAACTACTGTTATGCACTCAAAAACCAGCCTTTTGATAGCATCTCAGCTGTCAGCGCCGTTGGGGGATGGTTTGTGTGCACATTCGACTCAGTTTGCATGCACAGGGAAGGAAAAACGTGATCATTCTGCTGAGCTAAACATCGCCCATGCTGTGTCAGGTTGAAATGGTATCACCTTCACTCATACCTGTTTGCTTTGTCAACCTTTTGAAGTCCTGCTTTTTTTAGTGCACGTTTCCTTGAAATGTGTCTTTATTGGCCAATTCAAGCGATAACTCATTCATTTTTAAAATGTTTAATCGAAACAAATTTCATTCTTTTTTCAGGATATTTGTGATCAAATTCTACCATATAACTTGAAGCATTTATGACAGAATTTGTAGTCAATACTGATTGATGATGCATGAGAGTGAAGGAGTTTTTCTGACCCCAGAATAACAGAACATTAACCTACTCCCCAGGCAAGACTGCACCACTCTTAAAACCTGACCTTGTGTCCCCCTACACCACCACAGGGGGTCTGCAGTCTCCACCAGAAAACTCACCAACAATGCGTTGCCCTCCACTCTTGTGTGCAGAGCTGCAGAGCCACATCCAGGGCAGCAGGGATGGAGTGTCCAGTTAGAGTATCAGCCGCAGGGAGCCTTCATGGTTTCCTTGCTCTTGTCTCCTGCTGCTAAAAATTGTTGTCGCCCTCTGGGTATCTTTTTGGAAGTGTCAGCTGTGGGGCCCCCTGATGGGAGAATGGTTAAAATAACTTGATTAGACTGCAGAATGGATTACAATTTGGCAGCACCCATGAAGGCTCTGACTTGTCTCTCTTAACCTCTCCTCAGGAGGCAGCAATTAGTGGTGGTAATTGGAAAATTAGCCATATTGTTGCATGTTTTCTCTGCTTCTTTTTACTTTCTTCAGGTTGCTCATACCCCAATGCCACCGACCCTCTGCAACTTTTCAAGTTTGCCACACAATCTCATGATAAATATGTCTTTCGCGGATTCATTTCAGACGCTTTAGAAATACAAAGAGGCTTGCAGATAACTTTATACACGCAGGAAGGTTGGTGACGGACACTTGTTGTTTCTCTCCATTGCTTTTCTTTATGTTGCTCCATGCCTGAAGCTTACAAGAGATAATTCAATTAGTGCAACCAAGAACTCCAAAAGCTGGAAAGTCTTTTTCATCACAGAGATTTGCATCATAAAACTTCACCGCGTTGCTGAAGGTTCTCTGACTTTTGTACTTTATAAATCTTGAGGTGGTAGACAAGGCCAGAACGTCCTCTTTGTGTTTTCATGTGCTTGTGTTTTCAATTCAAGCTCAGTCTGGTGGTTATTAAAAGTTTTACTTTTAATTCTTGGTCCCTGAATCATAATAAAAATCTGAAAGAATATATCTCTTAGCAAAACACTGAAAAAAAGCTTTGTCTGTCACACAGCAGAAACAAATGAAGGATAGAAGATGCCAAATTGGTGAATGGAAGCATCAACTGCTTTGACTCACTTGAGCTGCTCCTTACATAGAGTTCAATAAAAAAAAAACATACGATGTTTTTATGAAATTTCACAAGACTTTCAGCCAATGTCTTTTCTTATCATCATAATTAATATTTAGTGAAGGATATCAAAGATGTTTTTCCAAACTTTTGTCTATAAGACTCTTAAAGGGTGTCTTAGAAAACTATTTGTAATTTTTTACTCTCCTGACATCCTTTTGAAGTTTCTCATGTTCCATGTCTAAACAGATCTTCTGTAGTTTAGCGCTGAGAGCCTTAAAAAGCCATTCCAAAACCTTTAGAAACCTCAAGTCATCCTTCACTCAGGTTTGTAGAGTTTGTCGTCTCTGACCCCTGACCTTTCACGCATTGTGGATTTACTCTGACATATTCTTGATGTTACCATCTGTGCCCTCTCACCCACCCCCCAATCACTTGTTTATCCTGGACGAGTGTCCGGGCCCACTGGGCTGGAAAAGATGCTTACTGGGGATGGAGAAAGCTCAAGCAGAAGAGACACTGGAGACCACTTCCAGTTTCAAAAGTTTCATTTTATCCTTATTGTGTTTAACTTTCTTTAAATGGACTTGGACCTTTGACTTGTTTATTTTTTTTCTTGACAACACAAAAATCCTACGAGACAGGAAAAGGTAAAGGATACAGTTCCTGTCATTCAAACCCTCCTTGTTTGGACTGTGGGTTCTTTAGCGTGTGCACTAACTTACGTCACTCATCACACTTGTTTGGTGCTTAAACTGAAACAGGCCTCAAACGGAGCATGCGGCCTTGCCGTCAGCCCGCCGTTAAGTCACTGACACCCGATGAAGAGCATAAACTTGAGGAATGTCTTATGAAGGAATATTTGTGACCTCTGTGTGGTTTTAAATCCTGTCAGATGATCAATGTACAAATCAGCCTTCTTAACCAGATAAAGCGTGTCTCATATCCATGGCAGATGAAGCTGTGGTAGACATCATGTGATTGTCAGGACACCACAACTACAGAGATTCCTCAGGAAGAGTGTATCACTCTGATAGATCTTTCTTAACCCAAATGGTTTCAAAAGTCAGTATTTTTGACATGCATGCATCAAACAGTATAGTGCGCTGTAGAGTTGGTGATGTGTCCTCTGATAATCTATGGCGATACACCAACAAGGATGTGTTCCTCTAGAGAGGGAAGTACTACCATCTAGTGGGCAGTGGTTTTTTTTATTATTTATGCCATTAAAGTTTTGTAAAAGTTTCATTTTATCCTTTTTGTGTTTAACTTTCTTTAAATCTTATTTTTATGATCACCCTTGGTATTTTTATTATATCTTTTAATGTTTTATTTAAAGTACTTGGATTTGTCTTTGTACATGACATGTGCTATACAAATACATTTACCTTGCCTTGTTGTTTTTTTTTTTTGTTTTGAATTTGGTTTTCAGACATTTTTTTCCAAAGCAATTTGCACTAAAGTACAAATATGTTTAGAAACATACATCCAAACCAAAGTGTTCAAGTTGTAAAATATAAGCTCATATCAAACATCTCACCAGATAACATGTTGAGACAGAAAAACTTACCAAAACCAAATTTATAAAGTTCTGTGAAATTCAAATATTTAAAAAAGTGTTCATTTTTGGTCTCATAAAGTCCCTTTTTCCAACTCTGAATAAAAGTCTTCCTATGTCAGTTGCTCATATGTTCATGTGATTGGCTATTACCTTTAATTTTATTCAATATTATGCACGAAAAGGAGAATGGAGAAACATGATCTCCCCTTTGAATGTGAACAAACTCCCAGTTATATTTTTCTTTGCAGCTTTTCCCAGTCATTTATGAAATTAAGATGTCCTTTCAGCAACCTAATGTTTTTGGCCTTCTCCATTAAAGAGGCTTTCATCCTTTAAAGACGTTCGTGGTTCAGATCTTAAGTTCATCTCTCTCTAACAAGACCATGACATACTCTGACAGAGCTTGCTTTTCCTAGAATGTGAGCATTGTTTCTTGCAATTGCACTTTTCCCTCAAAGTTCCTTTCTCTTAACACAGTTTGCACATAAATCTCAACACTGGAAGAACAGACTGTTTCCAGATACTGAAGGGTTTCATGTGTGGAAGCTGTGGAGAACGAGAAGGTTATCAAGCAACAATGAGTGACAGAGAGAAAACTTGAGTGTGACCACAGAGGTTTCAGAATTGAGAGCGCCCTCTAGTGGACTAAAAACTACACTGAATGTTTTTTATTTTCACCTCATCTTACAGTCTATCTGATGGCAGGTGGGTGGGAGGATTTCACCTGTTTTAACATCTTATTTCACTGGAGACCTAGCTTGAGAGTTCCAGTAAATGAACCAGGATTTAGGCCCTCTAAAAGCTTTTGTGCTCATGCTAAATATCTTGAAGGATTTATTTTCACTAAACAAAGGATTCTGTGACAGACCAGTACTGTGTCTATTGTAAAATTCCAGAGCTTTCTTTGTGTCATGGATGCTTTCTTGCCACAGTTTGTATAATGTTCCTCTTTTCTGAAATAAACTGCCACAAGGGGCGTGAGCTAAAGCGGTTGGTGCTCATTGGTTAAATATAAAGAGTATTATGAGAACAGGCAGCACCTGTGTGAAAAATAAAACCTCTCATTCTATGTTCATCCTATTGTGTAGTGTATAACACAGAAGCCTTGTCCTTTTTATTCCCAGAACCACCCTTGTTCTTGCTTTCTTGCTCACCATGACAAAGAGTAAGGTTTTCTTTGGGGCTTCTTGGAGTACTCTGATTTTACTGATTCTTGAAAGTGTATTTTTTGGTAAGCAATTCACTCTTAAATTGATCAATTATTCTTAGTCTGATTAGAAGGGGAAATATCTTTTTTTGTTCACAAGATGTATAGCTAATACATGTTTTTTGTGTTCAATCCAATTTTTTGTCTTTGAATCAGATTTTGCCAAAACAGTTTACCTTTTTAACATAAAAATTAAAAAATGCATTAAAAAAAAAGGTCTGTGGTTTGTTGTTCAAGAAAAAGTTTTTCTCTATAATTAAAAAGTAATGCATGAAAGTGTGTTTTAAATAACTTTTTTGCTCTTTGGGCACAAACTCACTGCCTTTAATGTGATTATTTTCTATGAGACTCAACAGGGATTAGCCCAATTTACTGGAACAATAAGAAGTACAATCAATAATTTTTTCATTTTATACTTTTTAAAAGTTTTTAAATATATAATGACAGCCAAATTACACAGAATGGATGTAAAACTAACACGTAGAATTTCAAAAAAAATCATGTCTTTCAGTATCTGTGAATGTCATGATTGTGGATGTGTAGTTAACATTGTGTTAGTGCATTTCAAAGGGTTTACCCTCAAAACCATTTCAATAAGATATTTCTTTTTTTTTTAGGATCCTTTGATTTACACGTGTGGCTTTTGCCAGAAACGTACAAATTTGCAAACTTAATTGCATTTGTAGAAGTTTGAATGCACATTTGTAACAGTAAATGTCCAGTGAAGCTCCACCAGCTTCCATGTGAGGTGGCTAGCTTTTCAGCTGTGCTGGATCACAAACATCCAAGTGAGATCAAATGATGAACGAAAGTGCAGCTTCTAATGAATTTGACAGTTAGTTCATTAAGTGAAATGCCTTTTTTTAAGTATAAATAATTTTAAACAGTTTTGGGGATTAAATGAAGAGTTCAGGTGTGGACCAACATTGCTTATATAAGACATATCGCCTGTTGAAAATATATTTTTTTTCTATTTAGTGTATATTTGTTATTACAGCAAGCGGCTTTTAAATAATCTAGGAAGGAAGGTTGTTAATAAATTAATAATAAATCTTCTCACCCCTTTTAGAATTTGTAAAACCTTTTGGATTATTTTGTTGTTGTTATTTGTGATTGACCTCTCTGCAATTTGATTTTTCTTTTACGTTTTTTTTTTAATTTTGGGTGAAAAAATGATTCTATTTTATGTGAACATTTCTTTTTTGTCTTCGTGTTTGAAATATATAACAAAGGTTTATTGTTACATCATTGACAAGAGAAATTATAAAGCAATTTTGCTTCACAAGGTTTTGGAAGAAAGCTACAAATACTGAACTACTGCACTTCATTCCATTCAGTGTAGTTTGTCCCACATTTTAAATATTCTATAAAGGTTTTTAAGGTTTGCAATACCATGTGTTTCTAAACTATTTCCAGTAGACATAAAACTCAATTGGGCTTGGACAATGATTTAGTCCTCTAGCAGGTCACGAAACCTCTAAATGGAGATCCCAGAGAAAAGAAACATCAGGTTAGCAATGTTTAAACTACATTGTTATAATACTGTAGTATTATAGCATTAATGCAAATAAAGAGAATAAATCAAGTCTCCCAAGTTTTACTTTTTTAGAATCAACCATCATTTAATATTTCTGATTTTCTTTGTCATAGGAACACATACTTCCCTGCAGATTTCAAGTAACATGAATATGACTGAGCAAAATGCCAACAGAAGGAGCTCTGAGTCGACCTCTGTTGATCCTGTGGATTCTCCGAGGATTCTGACTGCCTCAGATCTTTCATCACTCAGAGATTTGTTGTCAGAAAAAAAAATCACAGGTATTGAAATGTGTTTAAAAAAAAAAAACAGGAACACCAGCATGCAAAATGATTTCACATTTTCTGCTTCTTTAAAGCTGCAAAATATTTAGAACGATTAAACTTTCCTCCATGCAGATCAAGCCTTAAGTCCAAGCAAAACCCAAAAGCCTCATTTGTTTTGATTTATGCTCTGAAATCTGACTAATTTCTTTGTAAGTTGCACCAAAATTATGCTTTTTGGCTCTGTCAGACAAACTTCAAAAAGATCTCCAATTAATTTCTTCAAGTACTCTTTTAACAAGGATTAATGAACTTTTACTCTGTTTGTTGCTTTTAGGTGTTTAATTAAGTCAAGCTTAAGAATGTGGGGTTTAATAAAATCTCAGAATATGTCACGAATGATTCACACTTACTGACTACTTTAAAAGATACACATCGCAATCTTTTGCCATTAGATTTGTTTTAGTGGATTCAAGGCTATGTCAGGAAGACCCAGTAATGAAAACAAACATGTCAAGCAGGATAACTTAGATAGCAGTTCGTCATGATTTCCAGACTTTTTGGAGCCCATGTGTCCTTTATCTGTCCCCTTTCTCTCTTTTAGGAAACTGCAAAGTCAGTCAAAGAACCCCTCAAAGAATGGGTGCATGTCTTAGCTTTAATTGTTTGCCCATTTCAATAACTTTTTTTTCAACAGAAGTGTACAGTTTTATTTTTAAGTTCTAACCAAAAGGGAAAGTAGTGACATTGTATTAATTATTGTATTTATGTTTAACTTAAACCTTTGTCCATTTGATAAACCTTTAAGATAATTTTTTGAGCAAAATCAGAAAGAATGTGTTATCTTGTCATTTTTTTTCTAGTTCGTTTGGGTCTCCGTGTTTCTCTTTATGGTCCAAAGGAGTTTCTCAGTCCTCAGCAGCTTGTTATGGTCATCAGCGAGGTCAGTCTGCCGACACTGGTTTAAACTTTAACACTGTAAAGCCCACTACTTTAAATAATTGACCAATAAATATCATATTTTTTTGGAATTAAAATGTTTTTAAACTCTTTGATGAAATCCACAAATCCTTTTTTTGCAATATCATTTTTTTATGAGATAAAGATATAGATAGTTTCAAATATGATACGTTGGGTGATTTAGTTCATTTTTTGCTCACGTAAATGTTAGATTAAGATACAAAAAAAATGACACGGGGATTAAAGCCCCTTATTTACCCACTGTCTCAAATTTAATTGACACATTTTTAACATCGTAGAACTGTAATATAGAGAATTCATTGTCAGCTTATTTTACATTCTTTCATTACAGCAAGTAGTAATTTAAAAGTGAATAACAATAGATATGTTTTTGTCATTATAAAGTATAAAAAATTAGCGAAATATTTCTTGCCAAAAGTATTTTTGAGATTTCACAGAAGCCAGCATTTTAAAATGACCAGGAAAAGTGCTTCTACTGCCCCTAGTGGAATGATGATGAACTACAGGACAGGAAACAAGGACCAAGTTATATCCAATTGATTTTTAAAGGGCCTATATAATGCTATTCATAAGCCTTTCAGAATGAATTATATCCATATATGTGATAATAAATTAACTTTGGCACAGTAAAGACTATGTTTAAATGAAATATGAGTTATTGCCTTTTTCTCCTGTGGGTGCCACCCTTCTCATGACATCAACCTAAAGCCGGCCTCGGTACCATGTATGTGTTTTTCCCATGAAAAAATTAAAATAATAGTGTTTTGTCGATCACCGCTAACTCTGGGGAGAAAGTGGGTGTGTGTGTTTGAGGGAGAGGGCAGTGCTGGCAGCGCTGACTCTTCCTGGAAGGGGCTGTTCCCCCCAAGTTCATGCGTATGAATGTTGGGGCCCAGTCATTCTCGGGGATTGGGTGGTGCTGGTGTTAAGAGGGCAGGGTTGGAGAGGAATGCTTAGAGAGGCGTGAATGAAGCAAAATACAGCTTGGGGGTGTTTTCCATAAGGAAATAGCATTATCGTACACTTAAAAGCTAAAAAAAATTATTATGCATGATATAGGCCATTTAAAGAAAGATTTGATTATGCAAATGAGGAAGGGGTCTAAAAAATGTGAGCATTAAATAAGAAATGATGTGTTTCCTTTAATAGGGTTGAAAACAATGTAGGATCACCACTACTAAAATCAACACCTATTATTACACACTCATTATCTTTGTGTGACTAAATCTCTGACTTAAGAATTGGTGCCATACTGTGTTCCCATGATGAAGAAACTTTATGTGCAGATTTTCTGCTGCAGTGAAAGTTTCACACTCAACTAATCAGTGCTCCCCGGGTCCAAAGATCGGTGGCTGAAATCAGTGTATTGATACTAGTTAGACTTTATCTTTCATTCTTCAGTAAACATTGATAAAAACTGACTGCTTCAGCTAAAGGCAATTCTTCTGAATGTCAGCACAGACGCTCCGTGGCATTTTAGACTCTTTCAGCATTTAATTACAGATCTGGCATGAGTGGATTAAAGGATTAGTCTGGAAAACTTACCCGACTTTTGATGAAGGGGTCTAAGGGTGGAGAAGCGTTTGATGTTTAAAGAAAGTAACTCAACATCGTTTTTGTCTTATTTTATCCTTTTAGAAACCTGGACTCTACAACACTGGGGAAACATCTGGAACCTTTTCCATGAAAATTATTGCAATTAAAAAAGTGACTCCCTGATGACGCAACATTTAGTTAATCCATAATCTGATTTATAAATCAGGAGATATAATTACTTTAATTGTGTGCTTATGATTTTAAGTTTTATTTCAAAGTGAATATGTTTTTTTATAAATAATCATGTCTACCTGCTCATTAAAGATTAACTTCATCCCTTTGGAACATCCAATTTTTACTACTAGCCCCGCCCCGTGAACCCATCGACCAATCAGCGAGCCTTTCCTTCAGCTACACGTCGACGCTTCCAACGGCTGGGAGGAAGAGTCGCGTTTAATGTTGGTCACGAAAAGCTTCCTCTGTGGTTTAAACAGATGCCGTGAAGGCGGTAGAAATGGCAGATTCGATGCCCGAAGAAGAGATCGAATTCAAAAGGATGGTGGCACAGATCGGTGGCGAAGAGAGGATTTATCTGGTCGGTGAAGCGCACCGCGGCGAAGCGACGGACGGAAATGACATCGGACTCTTTCAGGAGTTCATCCGTGACATGTTTAGCAAAAACGTCCCGGTGCTCAGCAAGAGGCAGCCGCAGCGCCAGAGACACGCACATGAGAAGGACTGCAAAGTGGAGAACGGTGAAGGCAGCGAAACGCCTTTAGGAGTGAAGTCCAAGGATGCGGGGTCAAACGCGCACGAGGAGGAGCGACCAACGAGCAAGGCAGCGAGAAGGGCAAACGTTTACAGCAAAAAGCGCGGAATAGACTCCCGCATCATCGTGTTTATCTTCACGCAGACTTTCATCAGCCAACGCCCGAATGAAGGCTGTTTGATAGAGATCCTAAAGGACGTTAAGGCGCGCGCAAAACGCGCGTCAACCCCCCGGGCCGGTCTGATTGGATTAGTCCGCACCACGCAGGAGAGCGCAGAGACGCACAGGTGCGCGCAGGTCCTGGAGATGCACCTGCGCACAGTTTTCCGCAAACATCCATCTGAGGCTGTGTGGGTCGACTGCTTCCTCCCGAAGACGGAGGCTAAAATTCTCACCATCAAGAAAAATATCTGCAAAGTTGTTTGCGCATCTCAGGCAGCAGGTGCAATAACGCTTAAAACACCTTGTCTAAAACCGATTGGCCACTTGTACAGCAAAATCTGCATTAACAGCTATAATAATAACAACAGATCTTTAGGCAGAGATGTGTGATAAGCTGTGATAAGGCGGATTTTTTTCGTTCCCACCCAAATACCTCTTAACAAAAGAGGTGTTCATTAATGACAAATGGGTGCTTAGACTGTGAAAGACAAAGCAAGCCTTTGAAATAAAAAAAAGTAGTCTGAAAATAAGTAGTAATTGTCAAATTTAACGAGCTATAACTAAATCTGGCAAAAACTGTTGACATATTACAAGATTCAGTTTCTGTCATTTGATATTTAAAAGATTAAAAACAAAATCAATTTGAAAGTTCATAATGATGTTAAAAGTCTTTTGTACCCAGCGTTTCCAAAAGATTTTAAACATTTCTTAAGTAATGCATTTTTAAGTTCATGGTAATTTCATAGGTGCCCTTGCTGCATTCCAGGCTTCCAGCTGTTCCAGTTTGTTGAGTGCTCATTCTTTTGCTTTTCAGATAATACCAGAGATAACAGAGACCAACCTCTGTGTCCATGTTGGTTCACAAGAAGGGAACCCGGCAGACAGAATAATAACAAATCTTCAAACTGTGAGCAAAAATGTAGAAATATCCTTGCAGTGTTCAACTTTGCAGACCTAGACATACGAATGTACTTTCTTATTTTATGTCTTTTTATTTATCTGAACACTTTATTTCAGCTTTTAAACTCTTGCTGTCATGGAGCAGGACATTTTGCATGGACAAAAGTGGATGTAGAAAATAAATATAGTCCTATTTAGGTTAGATGTCATTCAATAATGTGATACTGTATAAGAGGAGGAGAACAGATTTATGTTTTGTTTGATTTTTTTTAAATTGAAGATTAGACAACTCAGATTATCCTTTGCCAAACGCCAAAGTAAATTTCTAAATTGTCAGATGCTTTTTAAAATATATTTTGCATAACATGCAGTTTCTCCAAAATTCAGCTTCGTTTTATTTCCAGGTGAAACGGAAAACTCAGAAGAAGGAATTCCTCTGAAAACCATTGCTATTTCCGCTGAACCTGATGTGAATGGATAGTCGGCCGATATGGATGCCGGGAAACGTGACCGGCTGCAGGCCATCACTGTGATCAGTTGTGTTTTCACTGTGAAAAAAAAAACTTTTTAAGCGAACAAAGCCTTAAATTAGATTCTGAGGAGTAGGATGGTGAGCTGAAAGCTTCCAAGCATGTAGTTTAAGGGATTCTAAATGTTTACTACGATTACACAAAAGCACAATAGCTGAAATTTTCTGACCTTAAAATTGTCTGAAGTGCATTATTGTACACTGAAAAGGTTTGGTTCATGTCAAGATTTGGTTCCAGCACTGACAAAATGTTAGTTTAATATTTAAAGTAAAGTGCTAGAAGATTCTGCTTCCTAAAGTGTGCCAGTATTTAGTGTTACTACAGCAAGAGGAATCTAACCTGCTGAACAGGAGAATAAATTAAAGCTATTAGGGATTTTATTTTATTTTAAAATTACTTTTATTTTACATATTTTGTGCATTTGATAAGCCTTGTTGAGATTGCTGATATTTGTAATAAACATGTAATACAACTCTTGTCTGTTTTAAACTTTAAAAAAAAAACTATCTATAAATCGTGCAAATGAACATTTGAAGTTAGACCTCTTGAAGACAAGTCTTTACAATTCACTCGATTGCACTTTATTTTATTTTAGTCTAACGTTGAATCTATGTTTGCTAAGATCTTTTATTTTGTGTTGATGTTAAGAGAGAGTAACAAACATTAAAACCTCACATCCCTCAATGAGACTTTGAAGTCTGGATTCTACTAACGTTTGTGTGCATACAAATGTCTCAAATATGACAATGACAAATGAATTGAAATTTGATCATTTTACGAGACATGAATCTCAACATTTAGTACATGTAGATGTCAATTACGTTGCATTAGGTAACGTACATTGCAGAAGTATTTAATGCGGCTGCTTTATCGGGTAAAGCCCCCTTTTTAAATTAACCGTATAAAAGTATTACAAAGAACAATAATATTGTTTGATATCCTACTTTTTGAAAACAGAAAGAAGGGGGGAAATCAGCACATTTCTATGCTATTTTGACGCACGAGCACACACCGGTATGCACGGTATGCACACGCTTTGAAAGTTAGTTGAATTAGGATGATCTTTCAAATTGCCTGCATAGAATTCTTGCCATTTTTCTTTCCATTAAAATATATTTTGTATCCATTATATTTTGATTTTATTTCGTTTTGAAACTTCTAGAAAACATAAAAAGTACGTTAAAAATGTAACAGTACGAATAATTTTGTAAATGTTTCCACAATGCTATGCAGGCACACGAAGGTCAGCTACGATTGAGGTCCTTGAGAGAGTGACAAAAAGCCTAGGAACTGGTTTGGTTTTTCTAGCAGAGTACAAGTGTTTTCTACCATTAGTCTCAGATAAACGTACCCAATTCCAAATATAACAAACATACTTAAATTAAGCAACGATTAAAGAACCAGTCATGATAACATCGGCGGGTAAGTCGTGAAAGTCAATATTTTGATAGCCGCAACTTAAGCTAGCTGCGATTGAATTAGCTGAGTCACACAGCGGTAGCAACCTTAACCTGCCGTTTACCAGGGAAAACTAATATCTTACTCCGAGTGTTTTACATACCAAAATTGACTTGAACTACAAAAATATGTATTTACCGTCATTCAATAGTTGTTAGATGTTTTTAAAAATGTATACTGTGTCCTTGCATGACTAGCAGCTTAGTGACACTGCTTTTGACTACCTCGCTTCTATTTCAATATGAATCGATCGAATAATTTTATTTTTTTAAAAGCACAATGACGTTCTTTACAGAGTTCTCAGAAGTTATCATTCTATACATTTGTTTATAATTGTATGTGTTTTACACAATGATTCAACTTTCAAAACAGAATGAGACTTTACGCATTTACGCCTTACTTAACGTTGTTTTTGTAAAATTTAATAAAGTGTTGTTTGGGTTAAATGTTACAATTGTGTGATTGGTCATACACCCCCCAAGTAAGTTTAGAATTTCCAGTAGTTTTGTCGAAGTACAGATACAAGTTCTGAAATATAAATCGTTCCTTATTTTTTCTTTTTAAAGCTGGAATAATATCACTTCTTGACGAAGAGGACCCTCAACTCAAGGTATAGTATATTACCGGTATATATATATGTGTGTATGTGTATGGGAGTGCATCTTTAGTTTGTAGTGTGCAATGTATGCAAAAGTGGTTTGTATTACATGCAGATAATGATGCAAATGATGGTTAGAGGTCAGTGGGATGCAGTGAAGGAGGACAGGAGAATAATGGAATAATGCAGCTGGAAGATTTACTGTAGTTACTCCTGTAAGAAGAACTTGCCAGCTTAAATTAATCAGAATTTAACTTAATTTATATAGTACTTTTCCTACTATAGAACATCTCAAAGAGATGTAGATATAAATAAAAATTAGTAGTTAATATTAACAATAATTATAATAAAAATCACACGCACATTAGGACCCAGTTACAGATTTGAACATCGACAACGTATTGTTACATTAAATAGTTTTTAACCAAAAAATCAGGATGTTGCAGTTTTTTTACCCCAGTTTTTTTAAAGATATTACTAAAGAGTACAATGTGAAATATAAATCTGTTCAGTATTTCAAATTGTGTTAATGAGTGTGTAGGTAACACTTCTATATCATTTGCAGGAGTTTGCTCTGCAAAAGTTGGACACCATCGTGAATGACTTTTGGGCAGAGATTTCAGGATCTGTGGATAAAATGTAAGATCAAAGCTTATATCATTTCTGTATTTTTTATTTTTGTCATCCTGTACATCTGTTTAAATTATATTTCAAATAATTAAGACTCAGCTGAAAAAGAAATGGGCAAAAATCAAGAAGAGAAATTTGTAGATTTAAGTAAAAAAATTAAAGTCCACAAAGTCTCAGATCATGTATTAAATATAACATGGGTAATGATTTGTCAAAAATGCTTCTCAAGTACTCCTTTTCGGTCTTGCTTTATACCATGTCTTTTCTGTTTATAGCGAGGTTCTGTATGAAGATGAGACTTTTCGAAGCAGAGCATTTGCTGCCCTGGTGGCCTCAAAGGTTTTCTACCACCTTGGAGCCTTTGAAGAATCTTTAAATTATGCTCTTGGTGCTGGAGATCTCTTCAGTGTCACGGATGACTCAGAATATGTGGAAACTATCATTGGTAAGCATATGCGAAGTTATAACCTAAATTAGATCAACTAAAAAATAATGTTTAATAGAGGTTGGTGTACTGATTTAAATTTTATAGACACATTCAAGAATTGTGATCCATTCCTTGTATTCTGCAGCAAAATGTATTGATCATTACACAAAACTGCGAGTGGAGAATGCTGAGCTCCCAGAGGATGAGGAGAAGAAGAGCATTGACCCTCGCCTTGAGGGGATTGTCAACAAGATGTTCTTGCGTTGCCTAGATGATCACAAGTACAAGCAGGCAATTGGCATTGCCTTGGAAACTAGACGTCTTGACATATTTGAGAAAACCATTTTGGAATCGGTCAGCATCTTCTTTAAGGATCTTCATTAATGCTCTAAAGGAAAAGGAGTAGATTTTAAATAATTTTTACAGCTAAACATCCCTCCGTCTTCATTTATGATTTAAATTTTTTGAAAAAAATTGTCCTATTTCTCCAATAAATGTGCTAATTACTGTAAATATTTTTATGTAACTTAAAAAAAATATAGCATTTTTGGATAACTTAAAAAAAAGTTTTCTTGTGTTATTTAAATTGTCTCTAATTCTTTAAACACTTTTCCTCCCAAAATGCAGAATGATGTCAGTGGCCTCCTCGCTTACAGTCTGAAGGTTTGCATGTCTCTGATGCAAAATAAAAAGTTTCGCAATGAAGTGCTGAGGGTTTTGGTGAAACTCTACATGAACTTGGAGAAGCCTGATTTCATTAATGTCTGCCAGGTAACCACAACACTGTTCAAGTTTTTTGTTTGTATTCCTTTCTTTAAATTTAGAATGATTATTTAGGAAAAGTGTCCACAAAATCAGATCTTTATAGCAACTGTGTTTTGAAATGCAACATAACATGACAATAAAGGAAATAGCTGAAAAATCTAAAGTAAAAGTATGCTCCCAGGGGTTTGGGTTAAACCCCCCCCCCCCCCCACACACACACACACAATAAAAGGGGGTGAAAAAACAGTCTGTACCATACTTTTTCTTTTATTTCTTTGTATTTGATATTTTTTAAGGTTTACAACAAGTGAAAAGAATGTGCTAATATATCCAGTTCAGAAGTCCAGTAGATTATGTATGAGTGAAGCTCATCAAATGTGATAGGAATGGGAAGACTTGATTGTTCTATTGACACTTCTTTATCACATTTTGATTCATTATTTAAAGAATGAACATGGGTCTTGAGTTAATTAATGTTTACTGTGTTAACATAATCTGGTACATTCTCATGTCAAACTTTCAGAAAAAGGTCAAAGTTTCTTGCTTTTAATTGTTCAAAAGGTAATTTATGACAACAGATTTGACTTATGACAGTTTACTATCATACACCTAAAACAATTTGTCACTAATGCGTAAATAATCTTACGTTTTGTTGTAATTTTTTAATACTAAATTGGCATTATTGGATTCAAAATTCAGCCATTTTAAGCAAGTTTTTCATAAATTATGGTGAAAGCTTCATATTACCCTGACACTTTTCTCCTTTTCTATTAAAGTGCTTGATCTTCCTGGATGACCCTCAAGCAGTGAGTGACATCCTGGAGAAACTGGTTAAAGAGGACAACCTGCTGATGGCGTACCAGATCTGCTTTGATCTCTACGAGAGTGCCAGTCAGCAGTTCCTGTCATCTGTGATTCAGAACTTGCACACAGTTGGAACACCAATCCCTGCTGTTCCTGGCTCCACAAATACAGGCACTGTTCCAACAGCAGATAAAGACAGGTATCACTGGATAGATTCTTCTACATTCTTCAACATTTGAAAAAATGTTAGTTATATATAAATATTAACTATCAGGATACATTTTTAAGATGACATAAAAAATGACATTTAAATACTTTAAACTGCACTTTATCAAGTAGTGAAATAACATTAAAAAAACTCATAACTATAAAAAAAAAAAAACCTTTGTTAATTTGCTAACCATTGCTATTTGCTCTTCAGTATCATTTTACTGTGGTGACATAAAGGAGCTGTTTTTCTTGTTATAGTGAAGCAATGGAGACAGATGATAAGCCTGGCAGTTCTCCTGCAGGAAAGCCCTCAGAAACGGTATAGATTTAAAGAGAGCATTTTTTATACTGTATCTGTAATTCATTTATGTGATTAATATTTGTTGATTGTTATATTTTTATTGTTTGTCTGAATTATATGCAGAAAGATGAACCTAAAGACCAGAATGCCAAGATGATTACGATTCTAAGTGGGGAGATGGCTATTGAGCTGCACTTACAGTTCCTAATCCGAAACAACAACACAGATCTAATGATCCTAAAAAACACAAAGGTAGCTAAAGTTACTACAAATGGAAGACTATCAATTACCCAGGAGGCTTTGTAATTCTAAAGAGATTTGTTTTTTCCATTTTTTTGTTTCACCTAGGACGCAGTCCGGAATTCAGTGTGTCACACAGCCACGGTCATAGCCAACTCTTTTATGCACTCAGGGACTACAAGTGACCAGTTCCTCAGGTAAAAATGGAGACAGAAACATATTTACAAACTAAAAAAACAAGAGAAAATTAAATTATTTGTTTTTATGGGGCAGAGAAAATTTAGAATGGCTAGCCAGAGCCACCAACTGGGCAAAATTTACAGCTACAGCAAGTCTTGGTGTCATCCATAAGGTAAAGTTGTGTTTATTTCACTGCAAAACTATCCTGGAACTAGGCCATTTTATTCCATTGTTTTTTGTTGATTCTTTTGTTTTGTTCCAGGGTCATGAAAAAGAGGCTCTCCAGTTGATGGCCACATATCTGCCCAAAGACACATCACCTGGCTCTGCATACCAGGAAGGAGGAGGCCTTTACGCTCTGGGACTTATTCATGCCAATCATGGTGGAGACATAATCGATTACCTTCTCAGTCAACTCAAGAATGCAAGCAATGACGTGAGTTTTTCTTTTGTTTTTACTAAGCCTCCACATTGCACTCCTGAATTTAAATAAAATCAGGAAGTACCAAATGATACAGTTCCCCCAAAGACCACTGAAGGGTGTCTAGAAAGGAAAGATTTTTCCACGGCTCTCATGGTAAAAAGGCCAGAGTTACAAAATAAAGTTCTGTACTTTCTGGTTTAAAAGTAATGTCATAATATTGGTCAAGATCGAAGGTGGGTTGTCTGAGACTATTTGATGTTTAACTGTCTTTTTTGTTAAACACGCTTCAGTTTTTCCGCTGGTTGGTTTTCTGTCACAGATTGTTCGCCATGGTGGTGCCCTCGGTCTAGGTTTGGCTGCCCTTGGCACAGCCAGGCAGGATGTCTATGACCTGCTCAAGTCAAACCTTTACCAGGACGATGCTGTCACAGGTGCGCATTTAAACTTCAGACAATTCTTTCTATACTTTTTAAATGGGATCAAAAGAAGTATGTGTTATATTCTGTTTCTTTTTTGCATAATAATATTAAAACACAAAAATAACATTCTGTGATGTTTTATTCCAGGTGAAGCTGCAGGATTGGCTCTGGGTCTGGTGATGCTTGGATCAAAATCAGCCCAGGCAATCGAGGACATGGTGGGTTATGCTCAGGAGACCCAACATGAGAAGATCTTGCGTGGCCTTGCTGTGGGAATTGCCATGGTCATGTATGCACGGATGGAGGAGGCAGATGCCCTCATTGAAAGCCTCTGTAGAGATAAGGTATGACTGATAAGTAGTTAAATGACAAAATACAGACATGTTTTTTTTTTTTTATCTTAAATTCATAGTCACTGATATTGCAAGGTGCAGATTGTCATAAATGCAAAGTTTAGTATTTAGTTGGAAAAGTGCTTAAATATTTATGCAGATTAGAAAAAAACATCTTAATTTATCTCCACAGAGAAAAAAAAAACCTAATTGTATTTGAACTTCATTATGCTTGCAGTTGTAATGTGAAAATGCTTTATGTATTAAGTGCTCTTAGTATTCTTAAAAAAGCAAGTTGTGTTTATACCATGTCAAAGTTAATCTTGTTTCTCCTTTCTGTGTGCCAGGGTTTGTTCTTAAAGAGTGAGATGTGGGAAATGACTCAGCCTGTGTTGATCTTTGCTGTGAATCCAGACACACCATCTCAAAGCGCTGCTTTCTTTCACTGTATTTCATAGGATCCCATTCTGAGGCGATCTGGCATGTACACTGTTGGGATGGCTTACTGCGGGTCTGGGAACAACAAGGCCATCCGACGTCTGCTCCATGTCGCCGTAAGTGTTTCCATTTACCCTTCTGTATAGTATAATTTATTGGAGGATGAGGTGGGCATATTTGTCCTGCTGGCATTGAAATCAAGGCCAAGTCTCCGGGATGTGCTTTGCTATTCAATATATCTTGTTTTGGTGTTAAAAGAAAATTGCTCGGATTTATTATTTGAACAATTACATTTCTCTTAGAAAAAGGGGCTTTTTGAGGGCTGCACGGTGGAGCAGTGGTTAGCGCTCTTGCCTCACAGCAAGGAGGTTCCCAGTTCAAGTCCCAGCTGGGGGACTTGAAACAGTGTCACCAATGGGGGACCTTTCTGTGTGGAGTTTGCATGTTCTCCCCGTGCATGCGTAGGTTTTCTCCGGGGACTCTGGCTTCCTCCCACCGTTCAAAAACATCCTTCATAGGTTAATTGGTCACCCTAAATTGTCCCTAGGTGTGAATGTGAGTGTGCATGGGTGTGTGATTGTGGCCCCTAAGACAGACTGGCAACCAGTCCAGGGGTGTCCCCTGCCTTCGCCCATGAGTGGCCGGGTTAGGCTCTGGCAGCCCCGTGACCCTGACAGGGATAAAGCGGTTTAGAAAATAAATGAATGAATTAGAAAAACTTTTTTGTAGAGTCCTTCCCCACAGTTATATTAACATGTTTCAAAGATTTCTGTCTTTGAGCTTGACCAATTAATCTTTTGTTTGAGGCAAATGAAATATAAGTAAAGCAACTCTTATTAATTTGGTTTTCTGTATAATGTGTTTACCTGTTGCCCTGTAGGAGGCACTGCATTCCAGCTAAATTAGAAAGGGTGTTATTGAGGATGTTATTCCTTTAGCATTCAAAATATGCAGTGTCCTCAGTGCGAGGAGGTCATAATTTAATCTCTTATTTTTCTGCCTGCATTTTTAAAGGTAAGTGACGTGAACGATGACGTCAGAAGAGCTGCTGTTGAGTCCATTGGCTTCATTTTGTTCAGGTAGGAACAAGGCTTTTCTGGTCAAACCAGAAAAGCAAAAAAAAAATGCTGTTATACATCTTTACAGAAAAAAATAGAATAAAAACCATTTTGTCATGCTCAATATAAATTTGTACAAATAATAATCACGAACGTTGACATTGACATATTTACAATAGTAAATATTTTAGAAGATTTAATGTCACAATTCAGGATTTGCTCTGATTAGTTAACTTTTGCTACCAGTTTGATCATCAGACTTTTCTTGTATCTTGCACATATCAGCAGAGTATAAATGGTGTCTTTATAAAGAAAAAAAAAGATCACTGTAAATCCAATGATATCCAGAACCTTCAGGATTATTGTGTGTAGTATTGAAAATCTTTTCTTGAAGTTTTTCTCAGAATCTTTATAATCTATTTTCTTTTTCCCATCATTTATTTTGAAGTATTATCCCTTTTAATGGGACTTTACTCATCAGAGATCTGAGCTCTGCTTCATGAGCAGCTCAGCCATTACACCATACCAGGGTGTACATGTTTAAACCAAAAAAGGCTTTGATGGTCCGTGTGATCAATTGGCTGCTGGATAAACTCTATGTAAATCTTCTTTGTTTAGAAAGACTCGTGAACCAGAGCAATACAGGTTGTCTACACTTTCCAGTGCTCATTGGTTAAGGATAATGCTTTACATTTTCCGCTCATGCACAACAACATACAAGTTGGACATCTACCAAACTCTCTGCTCTTTAACTTTTTCTTATTCGTCACCATTGATCCCAATATATGGGACTCAATTGCTTTAAACCAAAATACAGTAATGATACGTCAAGTCAGTCTTCAGAGCTTGCATAGCCCTCCTCAGATGTTATGATTCTCTTTTATTTGATCAAATTTAAAGCTTAAACTTTGTGTAAATCCAAACAACTTGTAACCAATTAAAACAATAGATTTTAACACTTTTCTGGCTTTTTTACCCTCTTATTGGCATCAGGGGCACCATATAAATATCAGCCCGTATCACATTGATATTAGATTATCGTTATATTATATTTTATTTTTAGAAATTATCTAATTATTTATTTATTTTTATTTTAACGTAATAAAACAACAACATGCATGCTGAAGTTGTTCCCATTTAAAACCTGTTAGAATATGCCAAAGTTGCAGGGTGGTGCACACCAAAAAGTTTGTCCAAGGATCCAGCCGACAGAAGAAATATATAATTTCAATTGTGCAATAATTCCTTTTTCATTTTGCATAAAAGTTTTAGTAAAGAGGAGCATGTGGTCTGAGAGGGTTTACAGCATACAGGCAGGTAAAGTTGCAAATATCAGAAAAGCATATTTTATGTACAACAGTTTTTCCAGATAGTCATATCTGGTGGCTTGAGTTTTGTGGGGAAAAAAAGAAAAGCTCAAATGAAAGTTTTTCTTTGTTTGGTTTTAGAGAAACCTGTTGTCTTTAAGTCACTTCCATCTTTAAGCATCTGACATTTTGTCTTTTTGTGTGACCTGTGATGCCGGCGATTCACATTATTGCCTTTAGGATTGGCAGCACTATTATTTTATTTGAGGAGATAGTTTAGCTTTGGATATTAAATTTGCACCATTTATCTGATACACGTCAAGTTCTCCGATTTGTATCTCGTCTTTATACACAACTTATGTGTTCTTCCTGCTTAGAATTTTCATTTTCTGTCAGCAGTAATGTGTCTAACATTACACCGCTAGATGACTTTACAGGCATGTGGCGACATCTCAGTGGACTTTGGCAGCCCATTGCTCCAATGCCGTTCTTCATTCCCTGTTTCACCAACAGTTTCGAGTTCATGGAAGATTTGAATGAAATCCCTGTTAATTTCCAGTCTCCCTGTGTTGCTGCCAAATGTTGCCCTGGCCTGCTGCTTGTGCCATTTCTGTAATTGCAGGTGATGTAACGGGTAAATGCTTCCCTGAAGGTTTTGTTAAAAAGTGTGTAGACCAGCGGGTTTACACCTGAAGACACATAACCCACCCAAACAAAGATCTCCATCAGGCGAGAAACAATGCTCGCGTTACAACTACTGCACAAAGCTGATGTGATGTTTGTAATAAAAAATGGGCACCACATGACCACAAACAGTAGGAAGACGATGCCAAGCACCTTTGAAGCTCGCTGCTCATTGCTAAGAGTCTGCATTGACTTCTTCCCCATTGTGGACATTCTTCGAAACGACAGTTCATCCTCTGTAGGAGTGCTTTCGTTCAGATTGTCTTGCATCCTTGGAAGTTTGGTATCCAGCATGTCCATTGGTTCCATTTGAGGTGGTGTTGTATCTGCTTCCCTTTGTAAAACTGAGGAGACTATCTGGGAATTAAAGCGCTGAGTCACTTTCGACTTGAGCAGATAAACTTTTTTACGCAACACCTGCACAGTAAGCAGGTAGATGACCATCATGATCATAAGTGGGATAAAAAAAGCTGCTAAAGAACCAAATATGATAAACTCCCGAAAGGTGTCCGTCTTCAGAAGGCAGGTGTGGTTGCTGTTGAAAGTGACGCTGTTGGAAGGATGGTTGTTGGTAAGCCCCTTTATTGGAATGGGAATTGCAATACCTGAAAATTGACAAAAAACTGTGATCAGCAGGAAGCCATATTTTGTTTTTTGCTTTAGAAAACCAAAAACCTTTAATAAATTATTCAGAATTTAGTTGCGTAAATCTTAGTTAATGCTTACAGATGGATATAAGCCACACCAGTGCAATCTTGACCATTGCTTTGGCTCGGGATTTGTATTGGCTGTGTTGGATTGGCTTCTTAATGGCGATGTAACGATCCAGGGAGATGGCACATAGATGCATGATGGATGCTGTGGAAAAAAGCACGTCAAGGAAAAGCCAAATGGGGCAGAGGAACTCCGGAAGAGGCCATCCAGAGTCTGCACAGAAGAAGAGATGGAAATCAGTCAATTGTACTTTCTTATAGTTCAGTTTGTGAGTCTGTAAAGTTTTTTTATTTATACCTCTAAGAACTTGATCTTAAGTACAGCAGAATGGCAGGAGATTAGAGGTAGCAGTCGTGCAAGAGATTGGTGTTTGTTTATCTCCGTGAGGAATGACTTTACTGGAAACGAGGGTTCACTGACTGTTTATGGAACTAGAAGCACTTTATGTAGATTGTGGCTGAGACGATCCTCAACAGTAATGTTTATTTTGAGTCTCAGGCTTAAAACTGGCAAGAAACCTGGGTTTTGTCTCTCATCTATTAACATTGCTAAAAGATTGCGGCTGGAAATATTTCCTATACTACTACTCTGTTTTGCCCTTTTCTTAGGCTTTCAACACTTTTTTTTTCCCCCTTGCTCCAAAACTCTTTGGGTCACAGTTTTAATGTTTTTGTGAAGTTTATTCAACAACCAGTAGAGTTTGGTCTCAAGAAAAATTTTCTGGATCTATTTTCTGAAATATGACTTGCATCCAAACTTTAGCAAAAACATAATCTTACACTAATTTTTTTTTTTTTTTATCGATCTTAAAAAATCTTTTATTTTCTAGTGTTATTGCATTTAAACTTGTTCTACTTAATATTTTAGTGTTTTACCACAACATCTATGTATCGTTTAGTTTTAGAAGAAGCTCTTGAAGTTCTAAGGTTTAACATCAAAATACATTTTTGTGTTCTATTGTGTTTGTTCTTGGTAAATTGCAAACATTTTGTACCAAGAAGTGGGAAAAAAAATGTTAAAAAAAAATTTCTTATTGTTGGAGGTTGGATACTTGCACTTTACATAATCATATTCAAGAACATCATCTTTCAGAACCAGCTGGTATCTGAAAATGTTTCTCTAAATACAGAATTCATTGGGTTTACTGGTGTGGACAGATATTATCTTTTAATGTTCCTGCTAATGTGCAGCTAATCAACCTTACATTGCAAAAAACAGCCGGTGGCAAATGGAATAATCTTGTAAATAAGCAACAAACAGGTAAGTAGGACTCATGAATGGAAGTTATTTCCATTAGGTGTCATTAGTAAAATGGAGGTTATCGTGTTAGTTGTGTAACTTCTAACGGGCCATGTAAACACAGACTTTTGTGTATATTTTAAATTAATTCTCAGAGAACTTGGTCCAATTCGGAGATGAGTTTGGATTAGAACCTTACTAAAAACATCAGACACAATGCTTAATGTAGATCTGCTAAAAAAAAAAGTATTTTGGGGGATGGAAAAAATTGATGAGAATAAGCACATCCTGATGGTTCAGTTATCAAATTTCCTCAGCTTTTTCTTAATACTTGTTGGCTGCACAATCAAACAAAAAGCGAAAACAAATTGTCCCTCTCTAGTTGGTCAGGTAAGGTGTGGACTAAAAATGGCTCGACAGGAAATATTTTAACCAAAATTCAGAAGAAAATTAGAGAAATCACAAATATGTGTTTTTACCATATATACATGAACTTGTGACTCATTTTAAACAAATGTAACCTTTGGGTATTTCCTTGAGTTCTCTATGAGAGATTTTTTTCAGCAGTACTAAGGCAGAGGCGGTAAAGGCGCAGGTTCTTTTTAATGTTTGGCTAATGATCAGTTACTGCAAACAACACAAGGAAGGTTGTTGCAATGCAAGTTGTTTTTAGGTGTTTAACTGAGTCTTTTTGATTCAAGTGAATGTTATCTCACTATTTTGTTGCTGCATTGCTACTTAGCAAAAACTTAAAATCTTAATGAGAACAAAGCAGAAAAAAATTTTACTCAAGAATATTATTGTAAAACTCTAGTTTCTTACCATGGAGTACATAACGTGATAAAGGCTGTTGTTAAGTTCACATTTATCTGTTACTGTCAAAACTCAAAAACGACTGCAGGACTAGATGGATGCCGGGTCAATAAGGGACTGCATCCTGGATCCTAACCGGATTCTGCGGCACACTAAAAAGGTCTACTGGGTGTTACCAGACAAGCAGCGTGAGATTTTTTTCCCATTTGCAGATTGAGGGAGAAAAAGTAGGAAGCAAAAATGCATTAGCGTCGATCAAACCATGTGTTTGCGTTTGAGGTCTGTGCTGAGATGAAACTGATATGTTAAGTTCTCAAGATGTTAAAGTTTTATTATCTGACTTGACTGTTGAGCACTTTTCCTTTTAAATTCAGATGTCTTTTTTTTTTTTTTTTTTTTTTTTAAGAATACTTATGTTGGTAACAGGTCTCACATTGTTATACACAAGCGCTGTGTATTTGGCTAAGATCTGGTCATACTTTGTCTTTTTGTGTATGGTTTAGGGAGTGTCTGAAGTCCTTCAGTTAAAGGATGAGGGGCTGCTCCTGCTCCCGTCTGTGTTGTTGCTCATCAACTCTGTGCTGTTTCACCTCCTGATAATTTACTCTTGTGTGTGTTTACAGAGGTCCTTTTAGTTTAATCTCTGTTAACCTTTTAATAATGACATCTCTGTAGGTTTAATACAACAAACACAACAACAGATTTACTCTTTTTTTTTTTATAACCACTATCAGCTCATTAAGGGAAAGTCTATTTTAAAAAATGGTAGAATTGGTACAAATTTGCGAACAAACCAGTGTTTACCTTAATTTTATAATAACTTTTTATGGTAATTTTGCTTTAAGCAACTGATTTCACTGCTTAATTGTAAATCATAAGAACCCATGCGGCCATCAGTGTAACAGAAAAAACATATATAACAAATATGTTATGTGGGACTTATGTGGGCCACTTGATCTGTGGCATATCCCATATATTTTTTTTCTTAAAGGAAGAATGGGTCTGGGTTCTTATGCGTTAAACTCACTTATTGCAATGACAAAACTTTGCTACGGCTTTAGTATTTCATCCAGTTCTTGTAAAAACCATTAAAAAGTGAAGGAAGCATGACTACAAATGAGTTTTCAACACAATATCCTTCACCCTTGTGTGCCTGTAGAGACATCATTATGATCGGGCTCATTTTCCTCTAATTAAATGACTGGAGAATGATGGCTTTGCTGTCACAGAGAACTGCAGTTGAAATAAATCAACCGTTCCAAAGATAAAGCAAACTTTCATCCCTGTGTTTATACACAACACAATTACAAGAGCTAACAAAAGTCTTTTGTTTGTTTGTTTTTTTTGTCCGCGGTTATTAGAAGTTCCCAAGACGTGATCTCAGTGCAAGCTGTGCAGCTCAGCTGCTACTGCATTACCAGAGCAATTAAGGTCCACTACCTTGTTTCATTTCGTTAATGGTAATTAGTTTGGCTTTGATTATATCTATTACAACTCCACAGCTATTAGCATTTCTCTCTACTTTTGTTTTTGACAGAACATTTTATTTTACCTGTGCTTCATGAAATAAATTGTAAAGCTTAAAATGTTCTTTTTTTAGGAAAACATTTTTCTATTTCTTTTTGCTGGAATTACTCATGTAAAACCGTTAGTTGCCGTTTATCTTAATCATCGCAACTTATATTTGAAATAGTAGAAATAATAGCTGACATATATTTTACTGCATGTGTTTTAGTATTTCATTTGTCAGGGCTTTAAATACAAAGTCCCAGACTTTACTTACTGTAGAGAACTGTGACCAGGGCGATCGGCATCACTAAGATTCCCACCAGCAGATCAGCTACAGCCAGTGACATCAGAAAGTAGTTGGTGGCATTTTGCAGCTTCCTTTCAAGTGACACTGCTAGAATGACTAAGATGTTCCCTCCAATAGTGGGGATGATGACCATGATTATGAGCAGGGCGGCCCATTTCAGCTGAATCTCAGGCACTTCAGCCGCTCGTGAGCTGTTAGTGTTGAGTTGTGCCGCAACTGGCTGAGACATGTTACTATTGAAATTCCAGCGGGCCTGAGCGTGGGTCGGGGCTCTGATCGTTGTGGTGATGGACAGGCGGTCAGCATGGTCACAGGGTCCCACAGGCAAGGGTGCAGAGTGTAGTGGGATGGCTCAAGGTTTGAGCACAAGATGCATCGTCATTTGCACTGTCCACAAAACAGATTGATAGCTCACAATTGGTTGAAGATTCACCGTTTGAAAGGGTCAAAAGTAAAACGGTCCAATGCAGCACACTCCAATCCTAAATTAATGCCATCGAGAGTGGTACTTCCACAGCAAAAAGCCTACTTTCCATGCATCTGGAGCTTTTATCCATTCATTACGAAAAGGTCTGTTGAAGGAACAATGATAATTTCTTACCTGTTTGTTTTAACACCATTAAATGGGCTTAAAGTAAAAAAAAAAAGTGAAAAAAGCGTTATTAAAACAAATTCCTACCTTCTTTCCAAAAGTACGTTGATTCTCTAAATTGTCCTTGTTTTTTAGCTTTCTTCCTTGATGTTCACGGTCTGGAGGAGAATACGATATAGCTCAGTCCATTTCAGTCTTTGCACTTTTTGTAATTAATTTTTTTTATTCCACGTTCTCTATCTTTTTTCTCGTACCCTGATTCTCATGAGCGTCTTGCATTAGCTGCATTCAAATTTCTTTTGATGGCGCAGTCCATGTGCACTGGGCTCTGGTTCCTCGTGTCAGAACAAACTGGAGTCTTGCTTTGCATCATTTGCTGCAATCACAGGTTTAAAACTTTCAGATGTTGTGGCCCCTCCGCCTCGCTCTCATTCCTAATCACTGCTTCTCCTTCACAGCCCGCTCCACTTCACTCTCTTCTGTCTCATTCGCTGTCTCACTCTTTCCTCAACTCCCTCCCCTCTGTCCTGCCAGTGAGTCAGGCTCTATACAAAACAGATGAATGTCTTCTCGCTGGCCACATGCCAGCAGTTCAGGGAGGTAATTTCCTTCAACACAGCCACCCCACTGTTTACATTTGTCACTCTCTGTTCTCTCCCCCATTTGAAACAGACACTATGGGTGAGGTAGAAACGGTCCATGGGGAGAACCTTTTTAAGCAATTGTTGCTCTAGTTTTTTCTATTTATAAAAAAGTAAGGATCTGAGCTGGAAAAAATCCTTAAATTTAGATTGAACATATTTCAGATTTTTTAGACGGTCTAAAACAGGAATAGGCAACTCCAGGCCTCGAGGGCTGCATTCCTGCATGTTTTCCAATATACCATGCTCTGGCATGTTCTTTATTGGCTGGACACACCTGAACCAAGTAATCAGTCATGAGTGGAGCTTGGATATCTGGAAATCATGCAGACACTGTGGACCTTGAGGCCTGGAGTTGCCTATCCCTGGTCTGAAAGGTCTCCAAAAACGTATTTATCTTTGCTGGTCTACAGAAACGTGTAGTAAATGCAGGTTGTTGTTCTCCATGAATGTGTTGACATTCATTTACACAATTTTTATTTCTTGTTTTTTGTGTATCTGTTGATTTGATAACTGTCTCCGCCCAAAAAACAGCACCTTGTACTGTCAGCACTGCTGCTCACTCATCCAAGCAAAGATTTAGGATTTAACCCCAAATGTGTTTTTGTTTTTTCACTGCACTCAAGCTCAAAATTGTTATTAAACTGCATAACATAGACCACCAACATTATTGATGTCTTAAAAAAACCTGAGCTACATGTTTGTCTTAATGGCTAAATGGCTATAAAAAATATTGTAGCCATTCATCATAATTTTTTGTACATCTTGTTTTGTTTTGTGTATTGTTTACTTCAAACTCTGTATTTGTTACTTTGAATTGATTAATTTGGGTTTAGTGTTTTCAAAAGCAAAACTTTGACTTATTTGACCTATTATCTAAATGCAGAAGAAGAAAAACAGTTAAATCTACTTAATTGATCCCTTAATAAAAACATAGCTAACAGCATGACTAACAGGTGTGTTTTTATTTTCCAGTTCTGATTATTTTCTGTCTCTCTGCAGGACCCCGGAGCAGTGTCCCAGTGTGGTGTCTCTTCTGTCCGAGAGCTACAACCCTCATGTGCGCTGTGGAGCTGCCATGGCTCTGGGAATCTGCTGTGCAGGAACTGGCAACAAGGTGAGGCTTTTTTTCTTATGTTTTTTAACACTAATATTTTCACAATGTTGAATTTATCTCTTTGGTTGCTGAGCCCCAATTTGAGACAGTCAACATCAAGTTGAGTTATTAGCAGAAGCTTACAAATAAAATTACTTTTTTACCTCTTTCTTTTAGTTCAACAAATCTGTTTCTGTTTGACTCCCTGTAGGAAGTCTTTTAGTTGTAAAACATGTTTAGGGTAAATTTTTAAAAATAAATGTGTCTTTAACCCCGTTGTCTTTCAAGTAAACCTAAAAACTTGTTTCTGTCAGGCAAAATGACTTTCTTTCTATCCTCTGCAGATGCTTAAACATCATGATTTTTTTTCTTCAATTCATTTTCACTACTCAAAAAATCAGCGTAATTCAGTAACCTCTGGGGGTACAGAGACCTAAAACATAACAGTTCAGTGCAGATTGCCTCAGAAACTAAAAGTTGTTGTGTTTTGCATTCAAGCCCACTGAAGTCTAAATATTAGTGTGTTGGGGCAGAAATCAAGAGTGCTGTCAGCTCCAGTGTTCTCTCAGTCAGGTTGGCTGTTGAGCGTCACAAGTCCCAGCCACAGTTTTGGAATCATTGTAATGTGAACTCTTCAGTGCCAGCGTTTGTATTTCCAACCAGATAAGCTGCAGTGCTGTGGGGCTTGATCTTTTTTTTCAGAACAGCAGTCACTGTGACAGTAATGATGTGCAAAGAGATCTGCACCTCACTTTGTTTTACCTTCACTGATCTTCCTCACTCTGGTACTTTTGCCCTAATATTTGCTCCATAATGGCATTAAAAAAATCATCTCAGCCAAGTTCACTGAATGGAAGCAATTTTCCCAAACACATTTTTGTGGAAATGAAATGTTTGTTTCAAAAACCTGTCATCTGATACCTTTTTATAAATGTGCATTACAATGGAAATGATGTTGAGGTTAGACATTCTCTGCTTTGTTTCAAAGTGAGCTTTATTTACACAATCTTCTTGACAGTTGTCAGACATCTTGAATTAACACCAGGTTAAAGGTCTTTGCACATTCTGGAAGAAAGTTGAAGAAAAACCCCAGAGATGCTTTTGAAGCAGCATTTTCTTGTACTACAAACCTACTCTGCTTATTAGGTCTGACAGTAAATACCCTCATTTACCCCACCTCTCCTTTCATTGAGCCCATTGTAGACAGGACGTGGTTTTATCAACCCTTTTTTACACTTTAATTTATTATCTCAGGGTACTCCCACCTTACCAGTTCAGGTAAGCATAATGATAATTTTCCCACCATCATCATCATTCTTCTATCACAGTTGAAACTCCCCTCCTGCCATCTCTGCTTCAGTCAAAGCAACAGAGAAGAGCCAAGACATAAAAGAGCAGGAGGTGGTCCCCCTTCAATCTCTCCTCCTTTCACTGTAATCATGAGAAGATGGCGATTGTTAACTCGGTTGTCTGTGGCAACCAGATATGGATGACAGTAATGTCATTAATTTGTGAGCTCTGTTTGCCTCTGTTGATTATTCCTTTTCCTGTATTTAACCAGACAGAAGTGCTGCTTATGCAGTAATCTCTTAGTTTGAAAAGAAAAACAACCATTGTTTTTTTTGTCTTTCACATTCTGATACATCTACAAGACATGTACTGTGAAAGAGACCTGCATATTTTGCTTTTCCATCATTTTGAAATTTTACCAAATTAACATTCTTTGAAAAATGAATGTGACATATATATATATTTTTTTTTTATTAATAAATGAGTTTGTACAAAAAAAAACAGCATTGGACATTTACATTTCAGCTAATTCGTAGTTGAACTCAAAATATTGCGTTACTTTTACATTTTTTAGGTTAAACCAACCTTACAATACTCTGTACCTACAAAAGTTACAAGGAAAACAGAGCAGTATATTAATTTAAAAAGAAAAAGGAGCAACATGCTGTCATGC
Organism: Adrianichthys oophorus; assembly: GCA_036245035.1. Taxonomy (NCBI): domain Eukaryota; kingdom Metazoa; phylum Chordata; class Actinopteri; order Beloniformes; family Adrianichthyidae; genus Adrianichthys; species Adrianichthys oophorus. The sequence goes on from BSAI01000138.1 coordinate 15,468,251, forward strand.
TGCTCAACTCATTCTGTTTTTTTTTTTTTTAACAGCGTTTGGTCCAGGTCACCCTTGTAAAAGAGATCCTGATCTCAACGGAATCCACCTGGTTAAATTTGGGATGCCTGTAGTTGATTTTATTTATATATATATATATATATATATATATATATATATACACATACATACATACATACAGGTCTAGGGACAATTTAGAGTGACCAATTAACCTATGAACCATGTTTTTGGATGGTAGTTTTAAATAGTCAAACGTATTTTTTTTATTGGTGTCCAATTGCCCCTGAACTCACCGCTGCATGGAGTTCAGTGGTGACGAGTATGGAGTGTGTCAGATTTAAAAAGGGATGTGAGAGCAATTTGAGAAGTTAGGATTACCGTAGTTGGTCTTAGTCCCCTGTTTTTAAGTTTTTATGATATTCTGCACAACGTTGCTAGTTGTGATATGGCCAGGGAAGAGATGTTTTCTACAATTTCAGGGGAATTTCTGTGTTTACTACCTTTGACACGTCCATGCATGTGTAAACTCTCCAGAGAAAACTTTTCTCTCCGCATTAACCTTCTCAATGCAAAGAGTTTCAATTTCTGATTGGCTCTGCCTGTGTGTGGTTAACCAATCAGATATTGGAGTGGGCGGGACAATGCTGAAGACAGAGGCACGGCTACCTCCGAGCCAAAAACAACCAGTTCAGTATGGGCTGTGGGATTAAAAAAAACAAGACAGATACAGATAGGTGTCAAAATAGTCAATATCTGCACCAATGCTGATATTTATATCGATATCGGTTGACCCATATTGCACAGCACCAAAAGTAAATGTAATCTATAAAACCAAGCACCTTTTTTGTGCCTTTTTGTGCTTCTGCAGGCTCCCTTTCTAATGCCTTTTGAATGAATAATCCAGCATTCAATCTGGCGTTTTTTAAATTCATTTTAAGTTTCTGGACAAAAAGGAATAACATTTATATGAATTTTTAACTTCTGTATTTTATTTGTTTTTCTGTGCAGGAAGCAATCAATTTGTTGGAGCCTATGACCAACGATCCGGTGAATTATGTGAGACAAGGTGCCCTCATTGCCTCAGCACTCATCATGATCCAACAGACTGAAGTGACCTGTCCCAAGGTGAGTGCATTGTGTGGCCATCATTTTGGATCAAGGACTTCCTATAGAATCCATAAAACAATAGAGGAGTTTGATTTTAAATGCAATCCAGACTTTATATAGCAAAGCTTTGAGCTCAGAACGTTGTCATGTTCCCCGTCTGGTTCTGTGCTAAATACCAGCATGCTTCAGTGAATGTTTAATGATTCCTGATGCCTCTGAGGCGACAATGTGCTGATTAAGATTTGAGAAAGATCTCAAGAAGTTTCTAAAAGAGACTCAAATAAAGCATGTAAAGCGAGAGAGTTTGAGTTTTGATTGTGGAATATTTCCACTGGGACTAGTTCAGGCTTACCTGCATGCTTTCACTCCCACAGAACATCTAGTTTGACATGGACGGCTAGGAACAAAGAAAAAGGCCATCTTAATTACTACGGCAACTGCCTTTAAAGCTCAAGTTATGCAAGACTGTATACGTTTTTTTTTTTTTTAAATCTTCAATACCAACCGCTGTGGGAGGTGTTGGACATTTACCTTTCTCCTAATGAACCGAGGAGTGCTAATGAACTGCTTAGGCACTGCCTAGTGCCCCAACCAGTGCTGATCCCCCCCCACAGAATCATTGCCATGTTAGGGGTTCTGTGTTGCTTTAGTTTCTGACTTGCGTTTGTCAGCAGATCATATAGTACTTGTTTATTTTACGGTATATCTAAACATTTCATGTTTATTTATAGGTCAACCAGTTCAGGCAACTTTATGCAAAAGTGATCAACGACAAACATGATGATGTCATGGCCAAGTTTGGCGCCATCCTGGCCCAGGGAATTCTGGATGCAGGTCAGTCTCCAAACATAGCACTGGTGGGTTTACCCTGGGTGTCACAGAGCACTAGATTGAGCGAGTATGTGGTCCTGTACGACCCATGTGACCCCGCTCCTCAGCGGAGGACGAAAAGATTAGTATTTCTTCATTACACTGTAATTGAAGTGAACTCCTCTAAATGTTATGTGGGTTTGTGGTTTTTGTGTGTACATGTCTGCACCCTAATTGGATCGCCTCTACACTCATGCAAACACAGAAAGACCTCCTTAAGTTGACCACCCGTGCACTCAGTTTCTGGAACAGATCATGTTAAGGTGCATTAGCGCCTGGCGGTCCTGCCTCAGCTCCACTACGCTCTTCACAACATGGCCTGTTGGCCTCCTGGTGATTACTGTTTGTCTCTGTGTTTGTGGACTCAAGCAAGCACTGTATGTGAATATGTGTGAGGTCCGAGAGAGCGGCACACCCTCCCAGGCCGAACTAGGCTTTTCCACTTAATGCACACAAACTGTACATTCACACGTGTGGAGAAACACTTTAGTTTACTGCTCAGCGTTTACATGAGAAAACCATTTCTTAGTTCCTGCTTCTGGAGAACAGAACCTTTCATGACGTCCTCAGTCTTCATCTATGTTTTTCTTTTATCCTCTACTTTCAGTGTTGTGTGCCCTTTTGGTGATCCATTGGTTTTGTTGTTATTTATTTATAATTATTAATGCCTCTTAGCTTCTGGTTAAGAAAGCAAATGTTCATATCCCGTGTATCTTGGCCATTAACTCCTATTAGGTGGTCCTATCATGGTATGTAGATAAATTGTTCAGCTTATGAAAGATAAACAAAATCATCAAAATATTTATAGTTTTCAAATGTTTACTTTTTTTTTTGCATTTTATGCAATTAAAATCCATAACCAAGCTATTAGATTTATATAAATATCAAAGGTTTAGTTTGCACATTTGAATAAGTCCCTCAGAGATTTTTAAGCACGTGTTAATAACAAAGCAGCTCATTTAGAGGTGCTGAAACAAGTCTATACTTTGGTCACCATCACAGTTATTGTTTTTTCATCCAAAAACTTACCGAAAATGTGCATATTTTTTCTTGAAAGCTTTCTGCAAGATTTGGTCCTTTTTCTTCAGGATCTGCTTTTTCTGAATTCCCAGATTTGCTTCATTCCAAGGTGATCCTGTACAAACGCCTCTGTTTATCTGTTTTTAAACTCCACTGTTCTGTGATCATTTGTGTCCTCAGTGTTATTCAAGCAGGACGCCGCAAGTTTAACATTCTCAAACTACCTCTGCATTGAATGCTTAACTAGTCTGGTTCTTGCAGGGCGTTAGGAGTGTTGGAGGTGCACGGTAATTGTCTTTAATTTGACTGGCGGAAGCGATTAGAGCCCAGTTCCATGACCACCGCTGCTCATTACACAGGAAATATCCGTCTCTGCTCATTCTCTCTTTTCATCCTCATCTTTTTTTTCTTATTCACGTCTTTTCTTCTGTGGGTTTCTTTTAAATTCCGGTGTTTTCTGTTTGAGCACGCAAGCTGCTTGTTGTTATAGTCACGCTACACCTCAGAGGGATCGCAGCTATCCTGACAACTCCTTGGAATGAAAATTGGCCCACCACCACGCTTTGAGTTGGCAAAAACAGCATGAAAGGTGGGGGTAGTGGGTCAAGAGCACTCAACCTCTCTTAAGTATTTAAAAGGCTTTCTGTCAGTCGGCTGTTGCGCAGTGAGCCCAGCTCTTTAGTCACTAGGGCCGGCGGTTAATTTGAGGGACGTGGAGGCTTTAAGCTCTGATTCAGCTGTGGTGATAAGGCTCCCGTGATTGTCATTCCGCTCCTTAGATCAAAGTGGATCCAAATCAAGGAGACAGCAGATGATTTAGATGGGATTGTTTGGATTGAATTATTTTTAGTTGGAAGAGCCTCTCCCTTGCAGCTTTTCCTCGGCAGTGTTCCTTTTTTTTTCTTTGTTTCACCTTTGTAGAGATGCCTCATGAATCTGCTGTTTGTCTTGTCCTCAGTTCTGAAGAAAGCAGGGTGGAGACAGTTTTCTTTCTGCTGCAGCTTTGACCCCTGTTAATCAGCACAGACGCATGAATGACCTTTTTTTTTCCCCCTGAAACCATCATTTAACCACATTTGTTAAATGCCACTTCATGCAGACATGTATAGAAGTTTTCTTCATAAGTTAAAAAACAAAAATAGACTTTTGGTTTGTTGTCTTCTTAAATATTCATGCATAAATGCAGTCTGAATTGTTTTAAGTCTATTTATACCTCCAAACTCTGTTTATTAAAAAAAAAATAGACGACAAAATCATTTCAAGGTCTGAAATACTTAAAGGTGCAACTGAAATCTTACTGTCTGCAGAATTGATATATATCTAGTTCAGGGAAAATAAAACCGCATGTGAAAATCCAGATTACAATTATTTTACAAAAGCAGTTTAAATTTCTCCTGCGACTATGGTGTACTTTAGTTGATTCATGTCCTGATGAAGTTGTGTCTGACTCAGAACTACATGATAAATGAGAGCTGACATGGACATTCAAAGTGAGACAATGCTCTCCTGGGTGTGACGGCCTCCCCTTATTGTTGCTTTAAATCCCACCTTAAAAAACATCAGTATATCAATATGTGACAGACTGTCGGTGTACCTAGGGTGGTGAATGTCCTGTCCCCCCACACACACCCTCACCGTCGTTTCCTTGGAAGAGCTGAACTTTTTTTTTTTTTTTTTTTTTTAAAGAAAAAACATGTTAAACAAAAGTTGTTGGTTTCTTGGTGCTTCATTCAAGCTCCAAGCTTTTGATTCTCCTGCCTGTCTGTCCTCCAGGTGGAAGAAACGTGACCATCTCTCTGCAGTCCAGAACCGGGCACACTCACATGCCATCTGTGGTCGGCCTGCTGGTTTTCACCCAGTTCTGGTTCTGGTTCCCCCTCTCCCACTTCCTGTCGCTGTCCTTCACACCAACAGCTATAATCGGGCTCAACAAGGACCTGAAGGTACTAATTTCTGAAGTTGTTGTTTTTTCCACAGCAGACAGACTTTTTATGAAATAATAAAACAATACTGTCTGAGTAAAAGAAAAATAGCTACCCGATATTTTAGTAAAGAAAAGATATAGCATCCTGCTGTGGTATCTATCAACATTCCCAACTAATGAGAGCATTCTCGGTCCTCTCCAATGAAAATTGTGTTTTTTTTCACATGTTCTGTAGCATTTTTCTCATGCTGGAGGACATATGTAAAATAATTTAGGATTAAAACTGCATTTCTGAGTTTCTTCATTCCAATCAGAATGAATCAGAAGCAGATGAAAAACACCATTTGAAAAAGCTCTTTTTGTGACGCAGCATATGAAATGGGTGGGCAGAAGTCTTCCTGCTCCACTCCATCCTCATGCATCCACTGCAGACAAATAGTTCTACCTGTCTTCATTTTCCTCGTCTGCTCTGGCATCTGCCTCAAAGCTGTACAGCTGGATAGTTGCAATATTGCTCACCATTTCTGATGCACAGCTTGGGGTTGTGAGAGGCTGTAAGCTATCAGGAGAAAGCGTAAACAAAGGGATGATGGGTTATCAGCGGAGACTTACTTCTGCGCCTACAGTCTCAGAGGTGAATTTCTAATAAACTCCTGCAGCTCTGCAGAAACTATGTCCTAGAAAACCACACAGGTTTTTTGATTTTGCCAAAAAAAAAGGCAAAATCAAAATTAAAAGACCACTGGAAACGCTTTTATAATGGATCAAAAATACAATTGTATGATTAGTGAGACTTTAAACTAACATTAGCTTGGCTTTGATTTGAATGCAGTTGGTCTTAGTCTAAGAAATTAATCATCGTCTTAACTGAAGAAGGTTCAGTTGAAATTTTAGGATGTTATTTTTGCTTCTAATCTTCAGCGAATGGTTGTTCTCTGATAAATTATGCTGTTAAAGCAAAGAGTTATAATTTAAAGAATACACTAAACATAAAGCCATCGCTGCTGCAGCCATAGTTGGAGATCATCTTTTATGTTTGTCTACAAAGAACTGACATAGCGGCTCGTCACATCTCCGTGAGGAGGGACCTGTGGCTGTAAGAGGAAAAGATCAGAAAGTAGTTTTCTGTGGTTTCTGCTCAGATTACGAAAGCTTTTCATGATCACCAGTATTTCCAGATCACAGGGAGCTTCTAAACATCCATACAAAGTCATGTCCCACTTTCTGTTTAGATGCCAAAGGTACAGTACCGCTCCAACTGCAAGCCGTCCACCTTCGCCTACCCTCCAGCTCTAGAGGTTCCCAAGGAGAAAGAGAAGGAGAAGGTGAGAGCTACCATGTGTTTAGCCTCTTTCTGAAATAAAATCCTCATTAAATTGATTTGTGAATAATTTCAATCCGTTTTCTGGCTCGTCCTGTTTATTATTTTAGCATTTTTCTGCTTCATTTTCCCTGCTCTTGAAGAACAAACTACAAGTTGTTTATGTTGTGGTTGACTATCTTTTACATTCAGTTCATGTTAGCAGAAGGCCTAAATGTTGACAGTATTAACTCACATTGTGGAAACGTGTGTCTGCATGGCAGGTATCCACCGCCGTTCTCTCCATCACAGCTAAAGCCAAGAAGAAGGAGAAGAAGGAGAAGGAGGAGGAACGAATGGAGGTGGTGAGTGGAAAAAGCCCTAGACTTTCAAGTCTTATTGTTTTCACTTCTCTCATTTTTTATAATGAATTTGTTTTTGTTTGTTCTAATAAGCACAAACAGCTTGAAGTAAGCAGCTTTTTCTCCTGAAACCTAAAGATTTAATGGAAAAAATAACTGTTTAGTGGGTGGTCTTTTTAAATTAAAAGCTTCTTTGAGAATTTTATTCAGAGTTTACAAAAGATTTATTGTTGGATGTGAATGGAACTTGAACTGCCGCACACTCCATGACCCTCACAACACAGAAATGTACTCTTCTGAGAGGGCGACCAAAAGAGCAAAGCAGCTGCAGTGTGGAAACCTGAAGCTTACTTCACACAAACAGCTTTGATAGCTTAAGTGAGAATCTCTTGACTTTTAAGCACAGAAAGCCCTAAGTTGAAAGTTATTGGGCTATTTTCAAGATTCTGAGCCTTTGACCTGCTTTTGCTCCATGTGTTCCTTCATCACCGCACTCGCACAGACCCGGCATTTGCCGACAGACCCTATCAGTCCGTAACTGTTTTTCTGGGCTTCTCTGCCGGGTGGCGTCCCAGTTCAGGCGCTGAGAGACGACAGTCTGCTCACAACTTAGCTTTTTCCTTTTTATTAGATAGCAGATGGAAAAATCGTCAAAGTAAAAAAGTTTATCTTACTAATTTTGAATGATCTATAACCCAAGCAGTTACTCTCATTAGTCAGTGTTTTTGCTAGAAAGAACTCTTCAGATTAGTTTTAAAAAAAAGCTACTTTTGTGGTGGCCATAGTTTGGTTTATTTTGTCATAGTTTAGTGATTCTGATGCAGAAAAGTTCTGCTTTGTTCTTCACAGGAAGTCCAAGAAACTGAAAAAGAAAAGAAAGATGATGACAAGGAGAAAGAGAAGAAAAAAGAGGCAGAGCCCAACTTCCAGCTCATGGAGAACCCGGCCAGAGCCATGCCAGCTCAGCTCAAAGTCCTTGCCATGCCAGAGGGCTGTCGCTACCAGCCCTTCAAACCGGTACGATCCAGTGAGAGCAGGCCCGGACAGAATCCAGAGCTTTGATCCGGCCTGCAAGTCTTCACTTTCACTCAAATGAAGTTTAAAAGGGAACTAAATGAAAGATTCAAAGCTGAATAGAAGGAAGTTGGTCAGTTTCCTTGTAAAGGGTTCACATTGGTGGACATCTCTTCTTCTTCTGGTCCAGAACCGTCCCAGTGGGCCTGTAAATAGAGCTCTGCTGGTAATGTGTACAGTTCTGTGCAGGACGCCACGTCGTCCCCCATAAAGAGGAAGAAATGTTTGAATTTGGGTCCTGTTAGTGCTCGGCCTGACATTGTACGGCCAACCAAGTCGAGCACTAGAAAGCTGCTGCAGTTTGTCTAAAGTTATGTTTCCTTTTAAGGGTTTGTTTTTGATTTAAGGGCGAGTTTGGGACACTAATGTGGACGTCTGCTCAGTGTCGGGACACTTATCAATTTACTGAAATCCAGGCTATTAAAAAGATCAGTTTCTGCTTTGTAACAAGCATCACATTTCACTGAATGCACTGTCTTAATTTTTCCCATGATGCCTAATTGGTCATGTCCTTCATCAGCTGCACACTGGTGGGATCATCATCTTGAAGGATACCAGTGAAGAGGAAGAAGAGCTGGTGGAGCCAGTCTCAGCACACGGACCCAAAATAGAAGAGGAAGAGCAAGAGCCGGAGCCTCCTGAGCCGTTCGAGTACATCGATGAGTAGAAACACTCCTTCAGCAAAGGTCGGCTCACAGAAACTTCTACTTTTCTTAGATTTGTCTCAAATACAACGACAAAGCCAAATCACGCCTATTATTCAGATTATATATACTGACCTTTTTTGACTCTGTAAGAACTTGCACTACACAACTGAGCTGTGAAGTTCACGTCAATAAGTCATGAAGTCATGACAGGAAGTCTGGAAACACTTTGACTTCAATGAGTTCAGATTTAAAGTCCATCGTCAGAACAGCTTCTGCCGTCTGCAGCGTCCAAACAGACACCCTGAAGTCGGATTCAGCAGCGTTTCATCTGTCACACACCTCCTCAGTCTCAGAAAGGAGGAGACGCAGTGAACGCAGAGGCCCTTAATCTGACCATCAACACCTCATCTGTCTCATCACATGCAGCGCTGCATAGGTCCAACACAAACACCGGGAGCAGCTGGGGTCATGGGGGCGATGCTCCGAGCTGACGTGAGGGGAGGAGGCTCCTGCTTTAGGTGGGGGGGGGGATTGAGAGCAACTTCGAAAATATGCAGAAAAACATTTATTTGCTTCTGTCAGAGTTTTGTTAAAAGTGTTTTTGCTCAATAACAGAATTAAAAACCTGAAGGTAGAAAGTTCTGGAGTTGATTCCAACTTAGGTTTCTTTTTTTTTGTTTACTTTAGCAAAAGTAAACAAAAGCAAAGCAAAAGCGGGTCAGAGTGGGACTTTGTCTTTTTTAATTTTTTTTATTTTGTATTTGTGTTTCATACAGACATCTTTTTCCTCTTTAGGTATCAGAAGATGGAAGATCCAACACTTTGGTTTCCTGTGTATCAGCCTCCAAGCCCCGCCCCTTTCTGTTCTGGATTTTCCTCTGTCACTCTAGCTTTGTTTTATAATCTTCTGATGTATAATTCTCAGTCTGTTCAATAAAAAACTACATGTTATAGAGGTCTGAGTGTTTGTTTGCTTGAATGTTGATCCCGTTCATTTAGGTCCGTCTGCTTTATTTAAATGTGCTTCAGTATTCAAATGTTTTCTTGAAAGTATTTTATTTCTGGAGAAGTTTTTCTTCGTAAAACTTGAATTGTCTTTTTTTTCCTCCACGTTCTGCACAGGAACTAGGATTAGATTTTTAACTACCTGGAAATCCATCATACATAAAAATGTCAAGCTCTCCAGCTTGTAAATGGAATCTGAGCAGAAGATTTTATTTAGTTGGAATGTGGTTTTTGGTCTTCTACACGAGTTAAACGTCTCTGAGGACCAGTTCCCACACCTGACTGATGGGGAAAACCAGTTTCCTGTGGAAAAGTGGTTTTGTGGGAACTGCTGATAAAACAGTTCTCCTGCATCATGTTCTGGAAGGCCAGTCGGATTGTAAACCTGGTGGAGAGCGGCTGCTCCCATCACCAAATCATCCCTACAGGTTTCTTTTAACATGTAGCTGATCAATTCCTCCCATCACATTCCCGTCCAGTTCCTTTTTTTTTCTTGGAACAAAGTCCCATCACAGAACAGAAGAAATGGTTCCTCTGAGGTCCATCAGTTACCCGGAAACACCAAGGACCTCCTTTACATCCTAAAATAAAAGAATCCACAGATTTCTATTTTTCCGGGACAACATTCCTGAAGATTCTGCAGTGCTGTGTCTTCAGGCAAGTAGGAAACTTGTTGCACAGAGCCCTAAGTCCAGCCAAGTTGCTGTCTGCCTCATCCTTCACTTCCCGCACATCCCATTAAATCCCAGGTGGATTGAGCTGCAGATATGTGGAACATCTGCCTTTGCTCAAAGCACATGTCAGATTTTCCATTCTTCCTTTGTGATGGAGTGAGAGCCTCCTCGTTTGCTTTCTTCTCCACCTGCTGCCACGAATCCCTCAAACTGGAAGCTGGGTAGATGTTTTCCACAGAGAGGGCTGGGTCTCTTCCTGACTTCTCCACTCCAGCATGAATGTGTGGCCTCTTAAAAAATACGGTAAACTTCATTCATGCTTCTGACTTCACAAATTTATTAGGATTCCTGGAACCGTTTTCTAGTTTAATAAAAAAAAAATAAAATAAAACGAGATTTCTAACCTCCCCAAGAAGTTGACTTTTTGTTCTTGTGCCGCCCTACTGAGAACCAGAAATGTCCGTAGAAGGAAAAAGCAGTCATCTGGACGTGTGCAGGCGCTGTCGGGACAAAGGCGGGCTGAGCAGACGCATGCAGTCATCGTCTGCGGATGCTCTGCTGTGACTGCTGAAAGGACGAAGGATTGGCAGGTCTGCTAAAGTAAACAAAGACCCACCGCAGAGCTCCCAGGTCAGCTGGTGTGTGGCGTGCTGACCGGGTCAAGGCCCTGCAGATTTTCTGGCAGGACTGGCTGACCAGTGAGTGATGTGTCAGGGGTCCATGAGGGAGCGCTGGACGTTATCTGCAAACAAACCCAGGACGTTGTGGACTTTGGCTTCAGGAGATAATCAATTTTTCCTAATCTCTGATAGATTTTTTTTTTGTTGTTGTGATATCCATTTTTCCTCTTCAACTTTGTCTCATCCATCCTCTCTGTTTTTTTATTATTACTTTTTGTTTTTAATGCCGGGAGCCAATTTACTTCAGCTGAAATGGTAACTGCAGTTTTATGTGATCCTGTGGAGGTGAAGCGTGTCAGCTGCTCCCATTTCCTTTAAACAGATGTTTAAATAGATTTGGTTTTTTTTTTTTTGCCTTGATAAAAATAAAACTTTGCTTTCTGGAGCATGCAATTTTGTTTTTAAAGAAATCTTTGCCTCAGGAATATTTTAATTCAATTCTAATTCCATTTATTTAGATCACTTTAACAGAAATCTTATATTTATCTTTAAACTTTGTTGCCGCTTGACAGTTTCAAGTGCATCTGGATATGCAGTATCCATTTTCAAATTATACGACTTACTGTTGGAGCTCTACATGGTCAGGCCCACGTTACATGTCTGAACTTCCCAGATTCTACAAACCATTTGATGCTCTTAGATCCTCAACTCAGGTTTTATTGGTTTTCCTTCAAAAGCATTTTAATACTAAAGGGGACAATCATTCCAAGCGACTACTTCCAAACTCTGGAACGTTCTGCCTCTGTCTCTACCTTCCACTGACTTGGCTGAGGTTTTAAACATCTTAAGATCTTTTCCTTTACCTAAAGGTGGTTTTTATGTTGGTGAGATTTTATAATTGTGTTTTTTTTTTTTGTCTTTATTGGGGTTTTTCTTTTTTGCTTTTGTGATACTTATTTACTTTACGTACGTCTAAATACGTCAATAAACAGGATTAGTTCATTATTTCTGAATTTCTCACAAATGATAATACAGAATTAATTTGAATGCTGAGATAAATCTGATGTTTTGAATGAAAGAACTTGAAAATATGTGAAAACTACGGTGGCCCTGAAGTACAAAAATCACACCAGCAGTGTGATTTCGCTGAAAACGGTGAATTCTGTCCTGATTTAGAACAATGTAACTTGATGTTTTGTGTCTGTTAAATCAACACCCCTGAATTCCGCAATCAAGAAACAACAAAGTATTTCTTTAAATCTTTTTTCCTTCGGATTCACTGACATGGATGTCTGCTTGGGTTGTCGGTGGTTTGAATTCTGGATCAAGTCTGGATGGGATCTGTGGTGCCCTCGACCTAAATGCGTTCTAGTGGAGTAACTGTGTGGTCTCAAAGTGTTTCATGGCTAATCCTGGCAGATTTATTGGCCCAGGTGAAAGTGCACACTCTTGACACAAATTAAATTGAAATGTTTGAAGTGCAGACACTTTCCTTCCTTAAAGTTCTCCAGCTTTCATTCGCTGAATGTGACTGGCGTCTTTGCATCTTTGATACTGGTGTACTTTGGTTTCTATATAGAGGTTGGTTCATTAATTTGTCCTATATCCCCTTCCTCAAAACCAGGGACCTGGATTTGGTTGGGTTGAAGGACATCCTCGCCCACTTCATCATTCTTTCCAGCCCATGCAGGAGCCACCTGCCACTGATGTTGATGTTACGGTCAGGTCGTCCATTTAGGCTCTGATTGGTGAGTGCCAGATTTGGACAAAGGGCCTCTACATTCCACTTCTGCGGCCTTGACCAGCACACTCTTTGCAGAGGTTGTAGTCATAGTAGTCTTGGATGAGTTTGGTGATCTTCTCTGGGACACGATGAGGCATTAACGCTGTTGCAACTAGCTAATGTGGAATGAAGCCGTCGGCATTGGCGAGTCAAAGAACCGTCAGATCTCCTCGATTCTCTTGAATCAATTGGGTGACCACTCCTGTATGTTCTAAGCAGCCTGGCATACCTGGGACGCCACCTTTTAGAACTGTGGTGTAAACATAGGAAGGTAATCGGTCAACCTATTGGCAAGAATCTTGAAAACGATTTTTCCTTCCACACTGAGCAAAGGGACGGTTTGAAACTGCGTGATATCTCTTGCATTCTCTTCTTTAGAAATCCAAACACCCTCTGCGTGTCGCTACTGTCTGGCCACTTTGCCCCTCCGCCATACAGCCCGGATGACTTTGCAGAGCCTTTGCAGGACTTGCGGGGATTTCTTGTACACTTTAAATGGAAGTCCACTCGGGCCCGGGGCCTCAGCCAAAGTCGGCTCTGTGATGTCAAACTGAAAAGAGGGTTCTGGTGGTGCAGGTATACTTTACCTGGGGGGCAGGTTTTCTTCTCTCCTGCTGTCAACGTACGTGCCACTTGGGTGCTGACTGATCTGCTCTTCTGGGCATATTAAAATTCCACTTCGCTTGATCCCCAGCAGCAGCAAAAGCAAGCAAAACCTTCTCCTATGGCACTCAGCTCGCCGAAGAAAAATGTCGTAGAATGTCCCGGAGTTCTGTCAGTGGTGGTTTTTCTTCTTCGTTCGCTCGCTTCTACTGATGCTTCAAGGCCTTCAGCTCTTTTCTAAAGTGGACGATCCTAATCTTGCGTCGGTTTGGCCTGGCGATGTGCTGAACCTTTGTTTGCTTGGTCTCAAATCTCTCTGCACCGATGCTCAGAAACGTGAAAATGTTAGCTGCTAAACATGCCAGCATCCCCTGACCTTTTTGATCTCCAGACAGGTGAGGGAAATGACAGCCCCTACAGCTGGAGCATGTCAGCAGCAGCAGCAGCAACAGTAGGGCCGGACACGTGGCAGTGAGCTCTGTGTTCAATCAGAGAGCTAAACTTCACGCCTTCTTTGTTGTGAACTTAGATTTTCCAGCTGGCGAGCTGCTTAAAACCTGCAAACGGTTTTCTTCTTGGTGGAAGTAAAGTGTCGACTGTGTGGAAACTCAGAGACCAGGATCAAACCAACCAACAGTTGCCTTGAATTGAACTTAATTTACACAAAAATGCTATTAGATGTTGGTGCTGTGTGACCTGATTTATACAAAGTTACATTTGTTTCAAGTTAAAATTGTAAGAATTTTACCTCATGAAGCTGTTTACTAATATTGAGATGAAAATCAGTTTAAGGCTGAGTAACTTAAATTAAACGTTTTAAATATATTTATCAAACTCAAATGCTAGATTATCAGATTAAGGGATAGAAAAAAGCACCAGCGTTTAACAAAGAAGCAGTGTTTTTTCTGGGAGGAAATATGAAAAACAGATCCTGGTTCGGATCCCAGCTGGATCCTTTCTGTGTGAATCATGTGTGTGACACTCCAAAAACACTTAAGAGGTGAATTGCTGACTCCAAATTGTCCCTTAGGTGTGAACATGGGTGTGTTTCTGTTTTCATTTGAAATTTGCCTCAGAATTAGGGGCGGGACAACTGTTCACGCATTCTCCCGTCTCTCACATCCCTCACACTATCATTACCGGTGCAACAAAAATGACAAGAAATATTGGAGCTATCAAGAGACGTAGAGTTTTGAGCCAGATGCCAGCTCAGTCGAGGAAAACGAAGACGTTCTTGGATGTGTTTATCTGCAAGCGGATGCATCAGGATGAAGCGGAGCACCAACTTGTAGCATCTACGTCATACCTACAGGCTTTTTTCTTTTTTGTCTGCTACTGATTTACAATGATTTCAACAAAGAAATTCTCAGAAATGGAATTTTAACCTGAATTTTCTTTATACATGTTCTCCATCATGGGAAAAGTGCTACAAGAACATGTTAAAAACACCAAAAACCTGATTTTTTTTATCAGAATGAGTCCTTAAAATTTCTTTGGCTGCCATTTTTGTTCAGTCAGTTCACTTCTTGAGGTTAAACCACGATTGGGGACTTTGGTAGTGACCTCCTGGATAAATTGACCATGTATTCGAAGCAATGTCAGTGCTTCTGTCAGTGTTTCGCCATTTGTTGGATAAAACCTCTGGTTCTGTGGAGTCCAAAAGCTTTGACAATGGTTTTGTAACCCCTTTCAAACAGATACAAACTAGTGTGTTTTTGTAAATGACTCTTAAATCTAAACATATTTTGGGTAGATGGAGCCTATCCTTTGACATGCCTTAACTTTTCCGATATACCATCTCTTTTTAGCAAACCAAATTGAGTTAACAGTTTAAAGGCAGTGGACTGAAACGCTTTTGGCTTTTTAAACGTTTGATGGCATCTTTAAAAGTCTCCATGTTCACCATGATGAAAGGACGTGCCAACACAGAGGAGGGAAAAATAAATGAATAAAATCACTCTCTACAGAAGCAGTTTGATGCGGGTTTTGCATCTCTTCTGGAGACCTGCGCAGCTCTGGTTTGGCCACCAGCCTCTGGGTGGTGGAAGGTCTCAGAGAGTTCGGACGGCAGCAGGCAGGTGAAGGAAAATCCGACTGTAGCCGGAGTGTGGCATTCTAATAAAGTTTCACTGAGTGGAAAGAAACAAAAGAAAAGAAGAGGGAACACAGCCAGGTCTGTTCATTCACGGAAGGCAGAGACATAAACCAAACATGCATAGTTTCTGTACAGTGTGCAGGCTGGTGAAGGTCGTGCATGGTACAACACATCGTCTCACACCTCAGCATGAAGATCCATGAACGCCAGATTTAATACTGCGTTTATCCATGCCGCCCATCCATTCATCATCTGCATTTAGAGGATCAAGGCAGGTCTGTTTGGATTCTCTGCACACAGCTGCTCCAGAACATGCAAGCCGGGCCTCTCTGGTCGATGCGGGTGAAGATTTAAAGACCTGGAATGTTCTGTGGAAGGTGACACCCTTCACAATGTTAATCTGCTCTTTCATGCTGCTCCCAGATCTCAATAGCTGTAAATTTTCCCAATTTTGCTGTGGTTTTTTTTTTTTTTTTTTTAAGATTTCACAAAGAAACTTTCAAAATACTTTTTAGATTTTGTTGTTTAGACTGAAGTAAATACCACCTCATTCATGGAAAAACTAAAAAACAAGAAGCCTTACTTTATCCCTGTCTAACAATTTACCAAAAGATATTTTTTTCAAAAAGAAATTTTAAAATGTTTTATCTTCAAACTGCCTTTCATAATCTTGGAATTTTTTGCTCCTGAATGTAAAAAAATGGTCCATGTTCTCTCGAAATGTAACATTTAAAAACATGTAAAGTGATCCAATTTGCAGCAAACAATGATGAATTATGTAGCTGCAGAATGAATGAAACTTCTGCACATAAATCCAGAGAGAAGCTGTCATCCATGTCTGCACAGCACGAAGTGAAGGGATCACTCCGTTAAAAAGAAAGAAAAAAACACACTAAATGAAGGTTTTTTTGTGTTTGAAGGAAGCCAAATGACATCATTCTCCGACAGGCATTTACTGTTAGAGGAAACAAACCCTCACTCATCACTGGACAGGGGAACTTGTTAACACGAACCTGTACCGCAGTTTTGCCTTCACAGGGTCTGGCCGTCTCGACGTTTGTTCACATGGTGTTTTTATGGTGGGAAAAAGTCTCCAGCGGCGGCCCTTCGTTTCTCCACGGGTGATCAGACCACAGATTTCCTGGAACAGGCTCGGAGGTTGGCTCAGACAGGGAGCGGCCAGATGGGACGAGGTGCCGCGCATCGCATGACCTTTAATGACCTCTGAAACCAAATCCTATATGGAAAATGGCTGGCAGATGGGTTAAGTTTCCACAATTTTGTACCACAAAGCTGAAGTCTGGAAAGCAGTGAAGGAAAATTACACCTGACCAAAAAGAATAAGCAAACTGCATTTGGTTTAAAGTTTGCTTCTAAAGAAAAGGAAAATAAAAGTTTCCTAATGATGTCTACAACATAAAGTCACAAACTCTGTTGTGTTCACATTCTCTTTTTTAAAGACTAAATCAATCTTTTTTTGATTTATTTCTAGCTTTTCTGAAACTATCTGACTTGCAGGCAGGAATGCTTAAAGTGTCGAAACACTTTCTTTCTGGAAATGACACCCCAGATCAGCTTGTAGAAAGCGGATCTCCGTCCGTTCGTCAGGCACATCTGACCTGCGCATTTTCACTGGTTCCTTTCTTTATGTGCGTCTCCCTGCATTACCTTCATCCTTCATGGAAGAATTAAAAAAAAAAGCAACATCTCAGAGCAAAACCACAGCTGGAACAAAAAGATCTGGAGCTGTCACCCAGGAGCAGCGCTAACCTGCACTTTTTGTCCAGTAGTACAGGGGTGAGTTATGACAGCGTGAGGAGCACGAGTTTGCAGCAGACTAAACAAGCAGTTGGCTAACCATCTACACACACATACATGCATGCATGCATGCATGCACGCACATGCACGCCTGTAAGTCATCTGAAGAAGCTGGCACTGCTCATTTAAACAGCCACAGAAATAAACAAGCTTTACTTATTAAAAGTGCAGAGTTGGCATTTCATTAACGACCCATTGAAGGATCCATTATTTAAAGAGATGAAGGTGGTTTGAAGAGGCTGCTTATACCTAATCGTTTTTGCACAGTTAGTCTTAACTGGTATTAATAACATGGAAAGGCATAACAAATGTAAGATTGTCACTACTCACTGCAGAAAAAAAAAACACAGAAAGGCACAAAAGAGGTTGAAACCAAGAAATGTTAGGAAAAGAAACAGAAGCCACTAAATGGAATCCTTCAGGAGCACTGCTCCCCCTGCTGGACACAATGCTGACATTACAGCCACAAAAAATAAAGCTCATCATATACAGTGTGTGTATACATTTGTGTGAGCTACAGCTTAGGCATCTTACAAAGAGAAACGCTTCTTGTCCGTGTCAGCTGTTGAAACAAATTTGTCTATTCCCACTTCTTCAGCTACAACTTTCTAACAGATTTTGCTGCATGTGGTTTGATGGTCCAAATTTGAAGTCACACTACTGGTCAACATGTCATTTTTTACCCCTATGTGACCCCTACGAGGAGAGCTCATTATCCATAATATAATATCATTATATTTTATTACATTTTGTGGAATCCATTCTTCCTTCTACTGGTGAAATGTTTCCTGTGCCGCTGGCTCCAATACAAGCCCAAAGCATGATTGATCCACCCCCATGCTTAACAGTTGAACAGAGGTTCTTTTCATTAAACTCTGGACCCTTTCTTCTCCAAACGTACCTTTGCTCATTGCAGCCAAAAAGTTCCATTTGAACCTGGTCGGTCCACAGAACTTGTTTCCAAAATGTATCAGGCTTGCTTATATGTTCATTTGTGAACTTCAAACGTTGAATTTTGTGGTGAGGGCGTAGAAGAGGTTTTCTTCTGATGACTCTTCCATGAAGACCATATTTGTACAAGTATGTCTTGATAGTAGAACAATAGAACAGTAGAACACGACTCCAGAGTCTGCCAGGTCTTTCTGGAGGGACGGTGCAGTCAAACGTTAGTTTGGACTGCTTTTCTCACAATCACAAGACCTCCAAGAAAGATCCTCAGGTCTGAAAAAACTGGACAGCACCGGGCCTTGACATGAAACGTGCATACTGGCTTGAGAAACTCACTGCACTCCATGAACGTCTGGCAGCACAAATGAGCCAGCTGCTGATAGGACTCACCCTGAATGGCTAACGGAAGGGCGGGCAATCCTGATTCAGAAGAGCGCAGTCCCATCCAACTACCGGACAATAACCTGTCTCTTACAACATGGAAGCTCATGTCGGGCATCACTGCAACCAAAATACAAGACTGCAGGTCGCGACACACCAACCTGTGCATAGCCTGGATTGATTACAAGAAACACACCTGGATCACTGAATGCTTGGAGCTGTACAACATCAACAGGACTCTAAGAGCCTTCACATGACCTCAATGAAGCTGTGGAAAACCATCCTTGAAACCAATTACAAGCCACTCACACAAGTGTCCATCAAATGCTAACCACTGCTCCACTGTAGAAATTAGAAATCCTTTTTTTTTCCTAAAGCAAAACATTAAATAACTCACATCTTCTTACTGTGGACTTCAGAGATAATGTTGAAAGAAGCAAAGTTGGCTTTCCAAAGCAGCATCTGTAATAAATAGTTTGAGGTCAGCAGAAGTCCTGCTTTGACTATATCAATTCTATATTTTTCACAATATTTTTGTTCCGCCGCCCCACAAAAAGTAAATAATAAACCAGTAAGAGGCAAAATGCTTGTATTGAAATCTTTTACATAATACAGTTGTATTATACAGTACAAGTGTATTGGCATTGAGGCAAGCGATATAAAATGGAATGTTGCAGCGGAAGCGTGCAAAGAACAGCATATACAAAAGCTTTTTTTTACTGACTCAAGTACCACTAACTTCAGTTCTTTAAGAATTTTCTACAAAATGTACAAGAACTGGATTTCCTCCAAACATACACGTGAAGAATGTTAACTAGAGGACAAAATTTGCCTTTAACAGATGGAAATGTTTTACAGAACTCCCCCCTAAAGGGTTAAAACACACAAAACAACCTAAACGTTCAAATCACTTTGATTATGTGCAGGTTTTTACTGTCTAAAGATTCAGTTAGGTAAAAAGGTGCAAGGCAGAAACAAAGCACTATGGGTAATTAGCTGTTTAATGAGGTGTTGAATGCCGCAAACTTCCCTCCATGTGAAGGATAATGCTGCCTCCCAAACATAAACATTTAAAGCAGAAACATTTGATGCATGACCGCTGAATGATGAAGCTAAGCTTACAGAAGCTTCCTGTCGTCTTGACATCACAGAAGACTTTTTCAGCAAAAAAGACGCTTTCAGATTCTTTTGGATTCAATTTCTGATATCAGCTGATATCTTATTTTTTTTAAGTAAAGAGGTTTTAGTAAAAAATTCTTTGAGAAAACAAACTTCATATGAACAGAACTGAGCTAACAGGAGTTAAACTGTTATAGTAAAGTTTTTTAGACTCTAAAGTCTGTCTTTTCTTTCATAAGTCCAAGCTAGTGGATAAAGCGTCAGGTTTCTAAAGTTTACCTGCAGCAGCAGATGCGTTTCCTTCAGTCTCATCAACACTTTGAGGATTCACAAGCCAAACTAGGACGACTGTTAAGCTGTTTTACGGTAGCACCAAATGTTTGTGTACTTTTACACATGTGGGATAAGTCATCAACTGACTGACAGCTGCTTCGAGATAATACAAGTGCTCACCAAACCTCTAAGCTACCTAACAAGACTGTGCAGAAGTTTAACAGAGGAGAAAAGAAGTTCGGTTCTGTGGATCGCAGACGGCATAGAGGTGAGGGAAAAAGGTGGTCGGTCTTTCGGATCCACAGCTCGGACTGACAGGTAAAATCTGTTTTTTGGTAACAATCAGACATTCGCTGCTTGCATAAAACAAAGACAGGAAAGGTTGGTTGTTATTAAGCGCTGGAGGCTCTGAAGGCCAAGCCGAAACTTACTTTTAGGTACATTTGAGTTTACTTATCTCCATCGATGTGAATACTGAGCTCGTAAACGAAAAGATCAACCTCCATATGATGCGGCAGCACTTCAGAATACTGAATCTTGTAGTTTTAAAATGTTCTCATATCTCTGAATGGCTAATTTTTTCCATTTTTTGAACAGAAAGTAAGCATATTGCAAGCGGTATGCAAGGCCACATTTGTTTTAAAAAACAGACAGTTTTATCCCATGAATGAATAAAATTCACAAAAAAGATATTTTTTAAAACAGAACCACTTATTTTGTGTTCCTTTAGACCACATTTAAAAGAAAAGGATCATTTCCCTTAAACAACACAATCGTAAATGTGTAAAACTCAAGTGATTTAAACATTTCTCAAAAATAAAAAGCACAAAACATTTAAATCAGCAATTTAAAGCCACGGCACAGTTCAACTGTTTGCTTCCCTAACTACTGTACACATAAAAAGAAGATTTGACTTGCAGGAGACTTCTCAAAGCAAAACTTTAAAACAAAAAAAAGGCAGAAAGACATTACTCAAGTCTTTCATGCGTTTCCTTTGCAGCTTTGATTCACAACATTTCATGAAATTATCAGGAAAAGTGATAGAATTTTAAAACTGCTAAATTAAGTGATCATTTTAGGATATTTTTTGGCTCTTAAAGACTACAACTACTGTACCTTTAATTTATTAAAGACTGAACACACAAAGGTTTTTTTTTTTTTTTTTTCCATTCACATAAGTTTGACTTAAGTGCTTATAATTTTCAGCAAAAGCCACGACTGAGATTGGTTTGCAGAGATTTTTGATGCAGAGCCTTGGAATCAGTCTTTTGTGAATGAAGCAGGAGGTTCAGTAAACGTCTCTGCTTGTGTCTGTCTGTCAGGGTCTCTGCGTGTCGTACTGGTAGCGGTTTAGCTTGTCCGGGTCGTTGGAGGCCATCTGAGTGAAATCCTGGAAGATGTCCTGATAAGTTTCGTCTCCTGTAAGAAAACAGGGAGAAGGCATATGAGGAACTAAAAGAGCAGCAACATGCTGAATAAAGCATTTAACCTGACATCCGCTGGAAGTTTAGATCCTGGATATTTGAGATTCAATTCAGTTAAAATCTACAAATGTTTAATGATTTGACATCATTTAGGTTTGTAGCAAAGAAAAACAAAGATAATTCATATTGAAGTGACAACACATTATTTTCCATAGAACCACAACATTTTTGTTACAAAAAATTTTTTGTTAAGAAATTGGAGCTCATTTTGGCAGTTCAAGAACCTTAAATTCACTGATCAACGATCATATAAAATAGAAATAAAAATAAGAATAATTCCCACGATGCCACGTTTCAGTGGGAGAAGAGGTGAATTATGTTTTGCAGAATTAGCACCAGTGTCATCGCCAAAAGAAAGGATGAAAAAGGAAAAAGTTGTTCATACCTGTCAGAGAGTCGGTCTGGCTAGAACACACGAAGAGAAAAGAAAAGAGAAAGAAAAGAGGAAAAAAGGGCAAACACCAGAAAACCGAGCCAGAGAGCAGAGCTCCTTTAAGGAATAAGAATATAAAGAAAAGCACAGAAACACTGGTTTGGTTTTTCTTGTCAACAACTGTATTGTGTTTAAAGTGCAGAGTTTATGTACAAAAGTACAGTTGTCCTGGCCT
This sequence comes from Adrianichthys oophorus, assembly GCA_036245035.1. NCBI lineage: Eukaryota > Metazoa > Chordata > Actinopteri > Beloniformes > Adrianichthyidae > Adrianichthys > Adrianichthys oophorus. Next base: position 15,489,966 of record BSAI01000138.1, read on the forward strand.
CACCAACCCCAAAGCAAAAGAAAACCAACAAAGGAAAGGCACAAACCCTGGGGAGGAGAGCAACAAAAGCAAAGCAAAATACAAAACTCAAAGAGAACATTTTCAGAATGAGGAGAGGATGTGAGCCATGAGGAAGAGTTTCTGAGAAGAAAGAGCAAAGCAGAGCTTCTGGAAACAGCCTGTTTTAGGATGAACTTTTAAAGGAACACATAACCATAGAATCAAATCCAGTTGTCAATAAACTTACATAAGAAATGCCAATAAAAAAATGTGGAGTTCATTTGAGGTTAAAAAAGCTGCTGTCTCTCTTTTAAGGTGACTTCTTTTATTTTGAAGGTAACCACAGCTGGTCGTAACTTCTCCCTCATGTCCTTGACATCTGATCATTCCTCATCAGCTGAATGTATGAATCACACAGTTTACTCTTAACAAAACACAACCTTCTTGTTTAAAAAATACATTAAAATAAATATTAAGAACATTTTATTCTATTCTCCTCTTTTATATACTGTTATTTCTAAAAAAAACAAACAAACAAACGTTTTCTATGTTTTGAAAAAGCAGCATTCAGGCTAAAAACAGTCCAGCTTCTTGCAGCAGCAACAACACCCAAAATGTTACAATCTCTGACATTCCCTCAACTCACTTAAATGCAAAAAACCACTCATTAAGAAAATAAAAGCCTCATTTGTGAGTAACTGGTTTCCTAACATGTTCACAAATGCACTTCCTGCTCCAAATAAGACATTTTGTTCAGCAGGGGGTGCTCTTCCCCCTTTAACCACATGATCAAAGAGCTTTGGAACACTCTGAGGACTTTTTTTGGATGGGGCCTGCATTATGATGAGATGAAAAATGAAACGGGGGCACAAAAAATCTGCACTAATTTCACATTCTTTGTTTGTGAAAACTCTCCTGTAAAGCCCCTTTTTTGGGTTTCAATAAGTACAAGCTGGGAGTATCTATTACTGTGTTCTAAATGACTACATGTCCTTCAGGGTTATAGCACTAACTATAATTCATACATGATTGGTCTATATTTGAATACAGAGCCACTAACATTCTAGTTCATCATTGGATTAGCAGTAAAATGCTGTTCATCCTACAATTTGGGATTTTTCATAATAACAGACATCAAACAATCACTTTTAACTAACTAAACAATTAAAATATTTTTTCTTCAATAGGAAAAATGTGACACACAAAAATAAAAGCAGTCATGTGAACAGAGTCCTCCTCCCTGTGCAGACGCTCCTCTTCTGTCCCATTCAGAGTAGTAAACAAATGTATGTCATCATTTACAATACTTACAGTATCTGCATATGGTTCAGAAAATGTTATCCCTAGTAAAAGAAAAGTTTTCTGAAATATATCTATATATGTTCTTTGTGTTTAGGGATGTAAAGGAAAAGACGCACTGTGTTTATGCAGCATGTAAAAAAAACCTTTGAAAACAGTTAAAACCTCCAACAAGAGGACACGCTCACTGCAGAAAGTACAATATCTAGTGTGATGGACAGGAATGTAAATTAAAATTAAAATTAAAATAAATCTTGACAGATTTTACAAAAATACCATCAGAAAATTTGATTTGATAATCTTAGTTATTGTCAGACGATGAAAACGGTGTTTGCTTTGACATCTGAGTGTTAAAGAATACTGAATAACAGAATACAATAGAAGACAGTCAGCTAAATTTTAAAACAATTGCTATTGATGACTGACCTAAACAAACCCCCTAAAACAGAGGCAAAGTATGTAAAATCTAAAAACAAAACAAAACGACAAAAAAAAAATCTAATTCTTTTTGTTTGCTTTATAATACATTAGAAAAGAAAATGGTTCCATTTTGGAACAAAACTCTTCAGCATAGTTCAGAGTTCATGGCTTTCACCTCCTGACAATAGCTGGACTTGCACACTGGATGGAAATTTCCCATTAAATCACGTTTGTAGAAGTAAAAATTAAGCTTTTGTTATTTTGATTATTTTACAATAAAGTTGAGTTTTTCACCTCCGGAAAATGTTCTCACTACATCTCCTCTTACCAATCTAATATACTTTGTGTTTTTAATATGGGTACTATTCACTCTTAAAAGCAAACATTTCATGTTTGTAATTTCTTAGGAACTTTTACTTAAAAGACACTGAACTTTTTGTTTGCCTTATATTTTCTTTAAACAGAGTTTTAACTCAGAATGGGTTATATGAATCGACCCCAGCTCAGAAAACCTTCTTGAACAGTTCTACCCTGAACAGTTCTACTCATCTAACTGCAGGTTAATGAACTCCTCCATGCACTTCCTGTACTGCATTTCGGTGAGGCTGTTGGAGTTATATTGACCTGACTGGCTGTAGGGCCCTTCTGACTCTCGCATCTCCTCGTTCATCTTGGCCAATCGGAGCCTGAGGAGTTAAAAAAAGAAAAAGAAAAACAAGTTACAGGATGCCACCAAAAGCTAGCAATGCTACAATTCTCAGTTTAAAACCAAACCAAATGTTATATGATTTAACCGAATGGTGGGGAAAGAGAATTGTGCAGCCCTACTACACACTTGTGCATATATGTACGTTTGAAAGTGTCGAAAATGTTGTCCTAAATTTAATAAATTCAATATTGTTTACTTACGTTACACCAGGCTCAGTATAAGCCAATTGCAAGGTTTTTCTTCATTGTTGCATGTTTTATTTTATGAACCAAAAAAAAGGACTTTTCTCTGAATGTTTTTTTTATTGTTGTTTTGTAATGTTGCAAACCTGCTTCTGTTGACAACCGATTAAATTGTGATTGTGCAGAAAAACTTTTATATTTAAGTTAAGATAGTTAACTTGAACTGAACAAAGTCCTAGCTCAGAACACTGAAGTAAAAGAAAAAAAAATCAACCCACTGAACTGCTAAAGCTGAGGTTGTCCCTGTATAACAGCATGGGCTAAAATAACTTATATATTTTTTAAATTTCAGGGATTAAAGCATTAGAATGTGCAAAATATCTCTCTTTGAAAATAAATGCCAGTTTCAAACCTGCCAACAACATAAAAAAATATCAACACTCACAATGTGACGATATCTGCATTAGCAGCCTCCACTGCTACAGTCAGGGGGGTTTTCTCATCGATGTCTGCTGCGTTTTGATTTGCTCCTCTTTTCAAAAACAAACACACTTGCCTACAACAGAAAAAGGAAAATCCTTATTCCTGCAGGTTCCTTAACATTAAATTCAGATATATGTCTGTACCCTGTGTGTCCCAGAATGGTGGCATGGTGCAGAGGTCCACGGCCCTGAGCGTCCTGCTGGTTCACATTTGCTCCGTTTTGCAGCAGAAACTCACAAGTGACTAGCGAGCCCTGAAACCCCGATTTATATAACAAAATATAACAACATGTTATACTTCAGATTTAAAAAAAAAAAATGAAAGAAGAGATTTTACTTTTCCACGATGGATTAAAAAATAAGATTCAATCAGTCTATGTTGGAACAGAAGTGAGTTTCCTGTAGCATACTGACCCCTTGCACCGCCATGATGAGCGGCGTCCTTTTTTCCTCCTCCGTGTTGACCCAGTTCACCTCAGCTCCATGTGCCAGAGCTTCTGCCATGTCTCTAAGGCTGCGGGCACAGGAAGCCCAATAGAGCTGCAGGCCTGGACTATACTCTTTGGGTTCGTAGAAAACCATGTCCTTACAGGGCTTTTGAGGAGGAACAGCGGAAGGCATGGGAGGAGACTCGGCTGCTTCTGACAAAGGGAAAATGGATTCATTTGAGTTTTATTCATCTAATAATTTACTTTTGTTTGAAAACCATTTTGTTCCTCCATCCTCATAAAATTGAACTTCTAGTCTTAGTATTGTTGAGGATGTTTGCATGAGTTTCTCAAGAAATGGAGAATGTTTTGGTAACAACTCAAACAACAGATAGGCCCAGCCCAGGCTAACTCAGGCATGCCCAAAGTCCGGACCACGTTCAAACCAAATTCAACTAGCCCGCGGGTTTCTGTCATAAATTTAATAATATGCAGCCCCCAGCACGTTGTAAGAACTGTGTGTACACTTTCTTGATTGTGATTGACTAAATTACGTTTTAATAATAATATTAGATTGGATATATCTGCTTTTCCAGACGCTCAAAGCGCTTACAATGCAAATCCGTTATTCATTCACACCTCATGGTGATTATAAGCTACTGATGTCACCACAGCTGCCCTTGGGGCAGACTGACAGAGGCGTGGCCGCCAGTACGGCCCCTCTGACCATCGCCGGTAAATTAATACACATTCACACACTAGTGAAGCCGCACACTGAAGGCAAAGGAGGGTTAAGTGCCTTGCTGACACAACGACGGTTGGCTGGAGGGATTGGGGATCAAATCGCCAATCCTTCGACCATTGGCCGACCTGCTCAACCACCTGAGCTACTGCCGCCGTTATACGCCATTTTAACCTGTGGCAACAACCAGTAGCTACTTGATCTTTAGAGCCTGAAGGTCAAACAAGAGGAACACATTTATTTGTTTCTGTGATTTAAAAAAAAAAAAAAAAACTCGTTTGTCATTTTCTTGTTTACATTTTTTTAATTTAGAAGTTTACAATGAGCTTTCAATAGGGAATGATATATAACATTTCATGAACCCAGATTTAATGTTGAAAAAAGTTTTTTCTTTTTTTTTTTCCCAGACATTTACTTTATTTCTGTCTTCAAATCAGAAATTCACAGCCAATTTGGTAAAATGTCTTTAAAACAGTTTCTGTTCTATGTGAAGAAATGAAAAGTATCCCACTGCAAAAAAATAAGATAAAAAAATAATCAAAAAGTTTATTTTGCATTTAATGTTATTATAAGGGTTAAAGAATGTTGACTGATTAGTTGGCCCTCACATTTTTAGCAAATCTGGCCTTCTTTGCAAAAAAGTTTGGACACCACTGACTTAACTGATCAATTATTTAAATCAAATCCATCTTCACTTAGAACACAAATCCCCCTTTTAAAAAACGTAAATATATTTCCTGTTTTTATAAACAGTTTGTTATTTTGTAAACTAAAAACAGTAACTTTTTTTTATGAGTTTAGATCGATTACAATAAAATGTGGCAAATGAATCAATCCTTAATCATTTGGAAACAGAATCAACTTGTGAGTTAAAATAGAATTGATTAGGTTTTTGGATGGGAATAAACAGAAATCCAATCTTTATGTAAGTTGTGGGTCCAAGCTGTCTCACCTGCATCTGCCAGGCTGTTGTTGGAGGGCGTGTTGGCCAGCATCTCCCTGCTCCCATCAGCACTGTTCTGAATGCCACTGTCTGCACTCTTCACTGAAAAACAAACAGCATACATCACAACATGCAGAAGAACAACAGGAAGTGTGTCACTCAGAGAGTAAAAAAATAAAAGGAACACATCTGCTAGTTGTTCTGCAGGTCAACAGTTACCAATGCATCTTGTATCTTTAAAGATCCACTCTGATGAAAATCAAGTTTTTAACATGTTCTTGTGGCTTTTTTCTGATGATGGAGGGCATATATTAAGAAAATTAAGCTCCAAATTGAATTTCTGAGTATTTATTTTAATCAGGAGCAGACGTAAAAATAACATTTGGAAAAAAAAGCTTATTTGGGAAGTAGAAAATACGTTGGGCGGGCCACAAGCTCCCTGCTCCGCTCTGCAAAGGGGAGGGTAAGGGGGTGGGACTGCTCCGTGCCAACAGTCCCGCCCACAATTCAGAGGCAAATTTTTAATGAACTACTGCTGCTCTGCAGAAATTGTCTCCTAGAAAACACAGGTTTTTGATTTGGGCTAAAAATGGCAAAATCATAGTTAAAGACTAATGGGAATGTTTTTAAAATAGATCAAAAGATGATCGGAGTGGGACTTTAACCCGGTGTTTTTGTCTTAGTAAAAAGCCTTTTCATATGGCCTTTACATGTTTGATTTACCAGACCAAAGATGCTCCTAATATTTTTCCAACTTACGGTGAAATAAATTAACAAATATAGGAAACCAGGATGAAAGATCCCCTCCAGTGTTAGACTCAGGTCCTTAAGGTCTGAAGAATGATGACATGTGAGTGCAAGTACCAGACAAAGACCAAAACCACATGTGCCCTCCCCCAAAGAAAACAAAGAACATGACAGGCCCTGAAATACCCTCACAAACTGAGAGCATGCTCTTTCTGACACTCCGGATGGAGAAGCAAAAGGAGAGTGGACAAAAAAGTTTTAGTGTGCAGCTCCAAGATGTGAATGGAAATGAATGGGGCGGGGGACAGAAAGCAAGCTGACACTCAGCTTTCAGTACTTACTGCTTCTGAGTTTGGAGGAGGTGTCAAAGTAGGAGAAGAGCGAGTCAAGCTCGTCAGGACAGAAGAGAGAGTCGCGGCGGGCCTCCACCCCGCCGGTGGCAGCTACGCAGGGGATGACGGGAGTTCGGAATTTGGAAAGCGGAGGAGGGGGCAAAGCAAGTGGTGATGGGGGGGGACATTAGGGTTGGCATTATGAGCAAAAGTTAATTGTGGAGCACAAAACAGCCAGAATGAAAAGAGTGGAAAAAAGAGGTTGAAAAAGCAGCAAAGGAGGAAGGCAGGGTGAAAGCACAGGTAGATACTGACTCAGCTAACACTGGCACAAACAGACTACAGGAAGCACAGCGAAGCTGAGAGGGCTCAGACATATGCTGTTCACAAAGAACACACAGTATGCCAGTGTGTATGGAAAAAAAATCCATGATGCACCATCTATTTCCAGGACACTAACCTTCATTTGTAGGAACATTGACATTTCAGCTTTTGAGTTTCCTTTGATTATGTAGGTGCTACTTTTTTTCTAAGTTTCACATACGCAGACAGGAATAAAACATTTCTTTTCATGTGTACTGACCGGTCTGTCCTGAGACATTGAGAGCAGGACCAAGTTTTGGCGTGGGTGGAGGCGCTTTGGGTGGCAGATGTTCAGAGCTGCTGCTCAGCCTCTTCTCCTGTTTACTGAGAGAAACCACTTTGTTTCGAAGCTCCTGCTCTGACGCTCGACGCACATACCGCCGATCCACGTATTTGGCTTTGATATAAGCCTCCACCTCATGCCTATTAACAAACCATATTTTGCAAACTAACTACTCAAGCTCAACAGTTTGGGTGATAAATTCATGCGGATGTTGATTTTTTTTAGTCAGAACATATTTCTCCTCTTCACCGGGTCAGTACCTGGGATCTCCTGGCTGTGGTTTTCGGGCTCCCAGCTCTTCACGACGAGCTTCATAAATCTGGTTGATTGCTTTGTTTCCCAGTTCACACATCAACTATAAAATAAAACAGAAGAAAAAACTAAATCACTGAAACTGCATGTTAGGAATAAAAAGGTGACGTTACTGTTCAAACATACACAGAACTTTGTTAACTCCTTGACGCCTTAATTTATTTCCAGCAATGAAAAAATGTCACTTATGTTTTTTTTCTTTTAAGTAGATGCTAAATTAAGTTAAGTTTGGAGGAAAAGAGGGTTGATGGATATTTGCATCAAAAGGCTTCAAGGTTAACAAATGCAAGAACAGAAGGCACGAACAGTTGATTTTCTCTTTGTGATTGAGTTCAGTCACCTTAAGCAGCTCTGGTTCCCATGAGTCCAAAGTCAACGATCGAACTTTTGAGAAATGAACTCCTAGACTCCTGTTGTTAAAACATTTAAAAACAATCACAGAACAATAACATTAATAATTGAGTTCCAAAATGCTTAATAAAAGCGTAATGTTGAAAAAAATCATTAAATATTGAAAACAAAGAGCCAAATGCATCATACTTTAGCTTCTTCTTTTAGTTTCATTAAAATACTGGGGTTCTTTAAAGTCCAAGCCCAAGCTAACGTTAGCGTAGCAACAAAAACAGCGAGCAATTTCAGAGCTTTTGAGCCATACAGCTCTGAGCCAGATGGCAGCTCAGACGAGGAAAATGAAGAAGTTAATGGATCTATTTGTCTGCAAGTGGAAGATTTCAACATGTAGCGGAGCAGGAAGACTTTGGCTCACCCATGGAAGTTGCTGCATTAAAAAAATTTCATCTGCTAAAGAAATACTCAGAAACGCAGTTTTAATTTTAATTTTAAATTATTTTGTCCTTGGCTGTGACCTCGCCTTTGGTTCTTCCCACCCCTGTCTTTGGCCGTGACCTCGCCTTGGCTCTTCCCACCCCTGTCTTTGGCCGTGACCTAGCCTGGCTCTTCCAGCAACCCCAGCTGTTACCACAACTCCTACTGGATGAAGCCCATCTGATAGACTATTCAAACATGTCTTTGTTTATTTAATGCTTAGCTGTTACCTTTACTTGTAGCTGTTTATCTAGACGTGTTTGTTTATTGGACATATACTTGTTATTCAACCATGTAGTTATAGAATTAATTAAGCTTATTTTTCTTTAATAGTTTTAGCACATCACCTGTCCGTCCGGGGTTGAGGATCTCTCCTTCATGTGGGCAACCCTGAGGTTTCTTAGTCCCCCCCCCAAAAAAAAAAAGATAGGGGTTTTTTTTAATGAGTTTTTCCTCACCGCGAAGGAGGGTGTGATGTTTGTTCAGCTTAGTCTGTTTTATAACCAGCTATTGTTTACTTTTACATGTTAATAATCTTTTTTGCTTCTTGCAATATATTGATAATCAGTCCAATGAGACGGCTATGGCTGTGATATTGGGCTATATAAATAAAATTGAATTGAATTGAATATATTCTCCATCATGACAAAAATACTACAAACACGTTAAAAACACCAAGAACATGACTTTCATTGGGGTGGGTCTTTAGCATTATTTGGTGTCTAAAGTCTCTTACACAAAACTGAAAGATATTCTAAGCAACAAGCCATTTGTCAAAATTCTGTTCAGTACCAGCTTTTAGGGGTTTTGAATGAACGAATGATTTAATGATTTATTTTTCTGTTCAGTTTGCTACAATTAGTTTAAATAACCTCAGCAAGCTCAACTTTAGGAAGCTTTTTTAAATAACAAAATACTTAAAAGGTTAGAATAAAGCCAAAAATGATTTACTCCAAAACAGGAAATTTGTGGGAACTGATCTGGTTAATTATATCTTAATATTTGAATTATGGGCAGGTTAAAGTTTGTAAGCTTACACAACAGTGAGTTTACATATCTTAAATCCCTGAGGACCAATACTCTGTGCTGTTCTTTCACACCAAAGTACTGATGGAGATGTTTTTTCTTTTTTTTCCAGAAAACTAAGATAAACAAAGAACATTTTAATGATTTTTTTTGTTTTCACAGTGATTAAATGACCTCCAAATGAACTGCTAAAAGTGCTAAAACAAAGCTTTTCCTTTTTTTAACCAGATAACACCTAGCTCCCCTTGATGTTTTGTATATATCCTTAAACGGACAATTTTTTGTATTTTGTGATTTTCTTCATTTATTAGCTAAGCCATTTTAACTTGTAAAGCAGATCTGGGTTATTTTAGTTTAAGTTTTCATAAAAACAAAGTTTGAGGAAGTCATAACCTACCTGTGAATGCCAGAGCATTGTATGCACAGAGTGATGCCCAGGTTAATACTGGCCCAGCGGGGATCAGGTTGGCCACAGTCACAGCAGCAGGAATTTCCAGGGATGGCTAGAACTTTCTGCAGGGCGCTCTCACCCTTCAGTGACTTCTCTTTTGGCTCGCCTCCAGAGTCCAAACTTCCTGTTGACGTGGATGACTTCCTGTCGAGCTTCTGACACAAGGAAGATGGCAGGAAAATGTTTACTGTTACATTTTCAGTAAATCAATTCATGACCTGCAGAGATGAATTCTCCCCTTTTACTTTGCTAGATAAGCACATGACTCAGTGGTGAGTGTTCAGATTTTACCTCGCTGTCATCTCCCTTGTCGCGGAAAGCTGTGGCAATGCTGTTCTGAACAGCTCTGATCCAAGCCTGTCGCAGCTTTTCTGAGTCAGCCTGCATCATGCAGCTCCTGAGGAGAGAACACACACACCACACAGCTGCTGTCAGCTCATAGTGTCTGAGCAAATGGCAGAACTCCATCTTCCCATCCTCCTCCTCCAAAATGTGTCTTCATGATTACTGATGGAAATTCAAACTCACTTGGTGGGTGAAACTACTTCAAAACAGAAACGCCGCTCAATGTCCTCACAGTGCTTGACTGTACATAACCTCAGGTCTTCCACAACCACTGTTGGGTTGTCCTGTGGAACCAACACAAGGACAGAACATAATTACAAAGAAAATAATCAGAATATGCTCAAACAAAAGGCAAGCACTTTTGCAATCAATTATTCCTATTCCATTCACTCCAGAAATGACTAAAAATCCCAATCTAGATGTTGAAAAGTCATAATCACGCACATGAGGGCAATTTTGGTGACTAAATCATGGAAGTGTGCAAGTCTTTTGAATGTCCTTTTTTGCTTTAATAGAAAATCAAAGAGGGTAAAAGCTAAAATAAGAAAAGCTGCAGGAACCAGTTCACTTCACCAAAACTAATCAACAATCACAGAATAAAATATTCCATTTAGCATTTACATAAGTTTCTAATTCCCAATCAAAACTTTTGTTCATCTGTTCTAGGAGATATGGCAAAAAAATTGGTTTTAAACTACACAAAACAAACACTTGTGTACAACACAAGCCAACGAAAGCAACAAAACAAAACTGTGAGAAGTACGTTTAGAAAAATAAAAACTAAATATTTTCCAAGAGAAAACCTCACACAAACACATTCTTATGCACAGCTATGGTTTACATTTTTTAGCCTTTAAGTACAGACATAGCATCATGCTAAAAATACTCTGAGCTGGAAGTCAAACAGAAGCATTTTTCAGTGTGGTCAGCATGGAGGGAGTCACTTGACATACCTTAAATTTCTTCTGGTAAACTAGCTGATTGTTTTGGATGGAGAACCAACGTCTAAAAAAGATTACAAGTTTAGAAGAGAACACAGTCACAAGCGTTTAACTATTTTTTAAAAATAAAAATTCCGGCCTGATGTTTTTCTGTTGTGATGGGGAATTAAAAATTCCATTAGTTTCTACAGTCCAGACAAAGAGGACAATTAAGACAAATAGTAGGAGGATAAAAATAAGAATGGCTGTTGGTAAAAAAAAAAACATGAAATAACAAAGCAACTGAAATTAAACTTAGAGGAGTAAGTGCTATGCTTCTGGATTAAGAAAGGAGAAATGTAATGGGATTTTCTACGTCACAAATGGGATTTTTCTTGTTGTCACAAAGCTCTTGGCTTGCCCCCGTGTTCTGATGGTTACTTAATGTACACTTAAACTAATATTTCTTTCAAAATTGGCAGAATTAAATCTAATATTCTCAAGTGAGGCACCATACATTTACTCAAGTCATTAATTAAGACCAGTGAAAAATATCTAATGGTATTTAAGTCATCTCGAGCCAAACCACTCAACCATTGCTATGGTTGTCTCAGGCTGTTTTATGTTTATTAATTTAGACTTGTTACATTTTTTATGATGGACAAAAAAATGTATTCAATTATTTATGTTTTTCAAATGTTGAACATATTTTAAACTCTTACAAGCTACTAAATAAAACATCAACATTCAAACATCACCTTTAGATTTTAACTTGTTTGAGAATTATTTATTCATCTTTCCTTTATGAGCAGCACTAATATACTTATTTCTATAAAGCATAATCAGTTTTAAGAACTAACATATTAACTGTGCCATACCTGTTCCATGTCTTAAATGCATTACTGGCCCTCTTAAAGAGATAACCCTCCATGGCAATGCCATTTTCTGCATCCACGTTATACTCCAGGTTTGTGTCATCGTTTGAAAAGTCCTGAGAAACAAAGGAAATAAAGCAAGAACCCAAAAGTGGAAAGAAGACAGAAAAAGAAAACAAAAAAGGTTAAAACTACAAAAAACACAAAAATCTACGTATGACAAAATGTATTGACTTGAGTGAACAGTCAAGGGAGAAAACAGCTTACTTATTTCATCTGTTCAGGCTCACTTTTACTGCATGTAATATGTTGTTTACGTTTACCTAAATTTAGGCTTCAATAAATTGTTTTTTTTAATAAAAGGGGAAAAAAGCAAGATATAAACAAAATATTTTTTTTCTGTAACAATAACATCCCTTCTTTCTTTCAGTCAATGACTCAGCAGCTTTGCTCCAAACTCTAACATGGATTGTCTTGGGCCCATCAGCTTTCTTAGCTTCAGGTGACTATGTGACACACAGTATGTGTGTTCCTGTGGTGTCCTGTTACACCAGGCGTCAGCTTCTCCGCTTAAAGCTTACATAAAGATCTGTTACATCAACATTTGTTACTGTCAGACCCTGAATCGTGTTCCCTACAGCCTTAGAAACTTCCACTATAGTTTTCTGCCAACTCACTTTGAAAATGAAGAGGCAGTTGATATAGAAAAAAAGCTAAATTTTCAAGAATTGTTGTTGAAAGGTCATTTAACTTACTGAAAAAGTTTTTTGTTATTTGGTTACGATCATTTGTTGTAAAATAAATAACAAACAGCTTTTCTTGAACAATTTTAACATAAAAAAATCATAAAAAAGTGAAACCATCAAAACACGTCAGTGCTGATAAATTCTGAAAGCAAGTCAGAAATTTTCCCAAAAAACGAATGTTTTTTTTCTATTCAGCTACTAAAAAGCCAAAACAAAGATTTTTATTAAAGAGCAAAACTAAACTTTGGAGACAACTTAAATATCTACTGCACTAATACAAAACTATGAACCTCTTTATCCAGAGGAACTTCTGCAGATCAGAAGCTTCATTAGATGCTAAAACGCTTATCTTTCTTCACCAGAACAAACAACTGGAATCAGATAAAAAAGCTTAACCTTTCCTTATGGCAGTAGGAAGAGTTGTGGTAAACTTTTACACAAATCTCAGAAGAACACCCATTGGTAAGCTACATAGTTTGGCTGCACAATAAGAAACAAACCTGCTAATATCAAGTTTTTGAAAAGAAATAAGTGCACACATTAACAAAAACAATGGATTGTTCTAAGAGTAGTGACATGCAAAGTAAAAATTGGTGAAGGAAGGATGTTACACTAGAATGACAAGTTTTTTTCACGAGTGCATTTATTCATACATTCATGCAGAAAAAACATTTCAACATAGTAGTGCAAACCTGTAAGTGATACAAGAAAATTATTTGAATCTTCTAGTTTTCTTTAAATCATTCAAGACATTTCTGTCAAGGTTTAATCAAATATTTTACAATTTAAATTTGATTCTTGCAGTTAGATACTGGGTATAGTTTGAAAATAGAAAGATTAATCAATCAATCTTCAGTGAAATACCTAGTAACAATCAACTTAAGAATCAGATTTCCTTCAGAAAATGTTCTTGTCTTCTTTTTGATCAAAAATAAACACTTTGCTGACGGTTTTAAAGTAATATTTTATAGTTTCTAAAAAAAAAAGTTTTGGAATGGCAATTTAATAATAAAACGAATAAATATGTATTTCAGTCTTCATTTTAGTCGTATTAGATATGAACCAATGAGCTAAAATGTAAGAAGAGCAAAATCATTTCAACACCAATCACACAGCAAGCTAACTCTAGCATAGCAGACACTGTCAACACCAACAACGATGCATGAAAACATTGCATGCTGAATCAGCACACGTGTGCTGACTTTTACAATGAAGAAACGGGCAAAGATGAATATTACTGGACAAACATCCCACTGCAGTCGACAGGAAATGAAAGACTAAGGGATGAGGGGTTACAACACAGACATCAGATGGAAACCGATGCATTGACTACGTACGGAGCTCGACCTCCAGGCACAAAAGATGCGGTAGTCTGGCAAAAAGTCATACTCTGTCACTTCCTAAAACATCACACAAACCAAGAGATACAGAGAAGAGGGTCTGCATTTTTTTCACACTAAAAAGCCATCCTGGATTTGTCGACATAAAGACTTAGAAAGCTGAAGGCAAACCAAAGGATTCCTTCATGCTGACATAGGCAGTGATGGAAGCAAACAAAAGGATATTCTCAGTCTCACCGATGAACTCACCAGATACCAAACATAATGAAAGCGGCTGAATATCTTCATGGTTCACAGAGTATTTGCGATACAGCGTGTAAGGGTTACTTTTTTTTAAGTCTAGTAAATGATCAGAGCCTTGCAGCCTTCCTGTGCAGCATCCGAATGAGTAAAGTCTCTCTGAGCAGCATGCCTTGCCTCTTCAGCAGACTCTAACCTGACTGTCTATCACAACGTTCCTTACAGATTCAGCTGTTCCTCTTGTGAGGACTTTAAGCAAAAGTCATCTGTATTTGTGTGTCTGCAAGAGAGGCTGTGAGATGCTGGTGTCACTGCAGGACTAGAATAATTTAGAGCATTGTGCAGAGTGGCTTGCACATAAAACATTTATACAAACCACTTCAGCAGACATGCACTGAGCTTTTTCCTTTAACTTGCTCAAACAAGCTGAAAATCCATAGCATCCGACCATTTAGCAGAAACTGAAATAGTTTCTGTTTCCTTCAGGGAACTAAACTTGTTCTCTATTGTTCTATAGATCTTTAAAAACTGGAGTTTTTAAATCTTTATAGACCGTCGAACTGTTTGGTTTTTTTTTTTTTTTAAAGCAACAGTAACTCAAGTAACTCGGCGCCACAATTTCTGCTGAATCCGAAAAAAAGGAAGAGATACAGAATACTAAACACAACCTTGGAGCCCCATTAAACTTAAGGTTTCAATGACAAAAGGCAACAGCAACACACACAAACAACTGGAGTGGAAAAGCAACCTTTATAATACACACTATGAACACCAAAACTCATAGGATTTCAGTGTAGTCAGTCACCAGCGCAAACATTCTTACAGTTTCTACCTTTGTTTACATGGGCATCCTGAGTATTTTTTATGAATAGAAATAACTTGAGTTCAAAGATGTCTTTAATGTTTTGTTTTTTTAAATAGGCTTCAATGACCTAATATTTTGATTTGATATATAGCTGTGTGTTTTGAAGTTTTATTAAATATATGTATAGAAGCTTTTCAAAAAATTATTGAATTTGTTGTTTATTCCTGTTGTTGTCGTGGTTTTTTTTACTTTTTACTGATCCAAAAAATGATTCAAACATGACTCTGAAAACTGTGACACGATCCAAACCGTGAGCTTTGTGATCCGTTGCACCCCTAACTGTTATATATTTTAGTTTTTTCTACGTCTCGACTAGAAATCTAGTCTTGTTTTGAACATGCTGAATGAAATGTGATTTGATATTGATGATCTAGAAAAGAAAGGTATAATAAAACTAATCAAATAACAGTCTGAATTCTCTTTTTCAAAACTGTTTGGTCAATTAAAAAAAGAAAAAGTCTGAGGTTTGAATAAAAAAAACAGGAATTAAAATTGGGATTTAAACTAAATTAAGTGTAATTAAAGCTTAAATTATTGAAGTTAAACTATAAACAAATACAAGATTTAATACATTTGTCTAGAACTTTTTCTTGCAGCAATAAAATCCTTTGCTTTAAAGTCAGTAGAACAAAGGGACACTTAACTGGATACTTTTCCTGTAAGGAACACAGTATAAACATGCCATTTAGGCTAAAAAAATGTCTTAATAAAACACAACTTGTATTTTACTCAAACATAAAAACAAGACTAACAAAATGTAGCATGATTTTGTGCTTATTACCAATCTAAATTTGTCCCTCACTGGATTTATCTCACTAAAATCAATATAGACAACAGTTATGGAATTTGATTTTAGCCACTTTTGCAGCACATATCAAGTCATGCAGAAAACACACAAGAGTGACACTGAGGCAGAAATCAGAGAAAAAGAGCTTACCTGCAGAGCAGCCTGAGGGGAGTAGAAAAAGAGAAAAAAGGGAACAGTAATAAGAAAGAAGAAAGGGTCAAAAAAGGTGCCAGACAGAGTACATGTAAACAGCAAGCAGGTAAACTGAAGAAGGGTGTGGGGGGAGTAAGTGTTCAAGGACAAGTGGAAGTAGACCCACAAATCATGACAAAAGACAACAGAGTACAGAGGAGAAAAGGAAAAAAATTAAGAAAAACAGATACAACATCCAATAAAAAAATAATAATTATTACTTTTATTCCTATGTATTCTGTAGAAATATTCCAAAGTTTAGAAATGCAAAAAAATCCCATCATGAAAATATTCTGGCGGATGTCTGTACTTATTAATGCTGTGTGATGTGCACTCTAAATTAAGAGGAAGCTGAAAATCAACAACTCACATCATGCTGCTCCTTAGTTCTGAGAGTTTATGAAGATCAGGGAGATTTTCTGATCTAAAATGCGTTTTAATAAACTAAAACAGACTCTGAAACTTGATGTGGGAATTTGTTTTGGCACAGCTGCTGGAGGACATAGCCTCACACTGAAACCAAATCTTATTTATTTGGAAATGGGTTTGGCTTAGCTGTCAATAATGCATGTGGCTGAGAACATCCTCAGTGATCACCTTACACCTGAGGGTGGAGTTCTACCTCCATTTACTCAAATGACAAATATACAAATCAACCATTGTACATCACAAAACGGAATTGATAAAAACGCTTCATAAATTAATGTATATTCTGGATTAAACTGTAGATCAGATTAGGATGAATTACTTATTACTTTGACTCTTTCTGCATAAAATTTCAAGCAATCACAGTGACTAATGCTGTCATCATACATACTAATGAGGGAGTAATTGGAATGAAAGCTTTTGCTTAGCATCCTAAGGGAACCTAAAATGTTTTTGTTTTAACAGAAGTCTGTCAAAACATAAAAAGTAGTTTCTGGAAACAATAAGAATAAACTTTGATAATGTAATAAATCAGTCCAAATGAGGCATAGAAAGATGTTCTGTGCTTTTTTTATTTTCATGTACCGGTAGCTACTCGGAGATAAAGAAGTAATCATTAATATCATTCACACTTGTTTCAAAGGGGTTATTTCAGATCTCATGTGTGTTATGTCATAAATTGTATATTTATAAATGCATAGAGGCTTCTTTGGATGCATCTGAAGCCTCACATGTGAGACACTGTGAGTTTTAAAGCACCTTTTGTTGGATAGTGGAGTGCTTTTGCTCCATGTCCCTCTTCTCCTTGGCAGCATCAACCACCAGCTGGTCCAACTGCAAGAAACAGAACTGGTGAGTCAAGCTGATCAGACCAACTGTTTGTGAGCTTTTCAATTCACTTTAGACTCTCTGAGGCAAAATGCTGACAAAAAAAGACAAATAATTCCATAAAAACATGTAAAAACAGCTAACAAGTAAATGTAGAAGCAGCAATAAAACATTGTTTTATCTAAATGTCCCCCTTTGAGATTAAGCTTGAAAATGAAAGTGTGCTCTAAACTCATGTACTTCTCTTTCTAATGATGGCAGTAAAAAAAAAATCCCTCCAGCAGATTAATGTTTTCTTCTGGCCCAATTGAGACGGAGCGAACAGTCTTCTCGAAACAAAATGGGCCGTACTGGTGAAGCTTTATCATCTGTGAAATTGGATGTGAGATGATTGATTCTCCTCATACCCACAAGTAACAACTCCATGTAGAGGGGGAGACAAAGGCTCTTTTGAGGAAAGAAGTAAACAACAACAAAAGCCTTTAATAAAGGGCTAGATGCTGAAAACCAGCCAGTTTGCCTTCGAGCATCTAAATTCCTTACTGGGTCTTTTGGTAGCCTGTTGATGCAGGGTGACCTAGATCAGCAAGTCTCAGTTTTCAAAGTAAATTAACATCTGATTGGAAGTATTTTGTTAAATGTGATGACAAAGTTCAAAATACCTTTAATGAGCTCCACACCAAAGCATTAAAATTCCAGAAGTTAAAATAGTTGCTATCTTACAATGAAGGTTTCTTCCTTTTTAAAAATATAAAAATGAAAATCCACAAAACCACGAGTCCATCACATGCTCACACTTGACTGTAAATGTTTCATCACCACCCAAACAGCATTTCACTCACAGAACAGGGATCCCTGTTTTTCTTAACAGACAAGTTTTTAAACAAATATTTACATTTCTTTTTAAATCTCAGGAAAGTTCCTCTCAAAAAAAGCATAGACAGAAAGTACAAAAATATTCTGAACTGAATGAATGACTGCTTAAGAAAAATTCAACCAAAGTGAAGCAGCTAAATGAAACTAAGATTTGTTTATTTTTAGATGGTAAAAGTTTTGAACTGAAGCTTTTCCTGGTTTACTTCGCAACTCACTCATGGTCCTCTATGACAAATTTAGAGAAGAAAATAATTGAGAGGCCCTTTGTTTTGCTTGGAACGGAAATGGGTGGATGAGAGTAAAGCAGGCTGATATCATCAGATGGGAAATGTTTTTCCCCCTTCTCCTGCCAATATCTTGTTCTATGTAATCCAAAATGTAACTTGTTTTTTTTTTTTTTTTTATACATTTTCTAACAGCTTACATTTAATGAGCATCCATTCCCTCTCTCAGAGCAATTTCCTGATAATATCAGTTTAAATATTGGCCAACTTGTTTTGATCTGCATATTTTACCAGGGTAAAGTGATTTTTTTTCTGTGAAATTAAGTTTACTTACTTACATGTTTGTCTATAGCAGGTAAAAAAAATCCCCATTAGTTCACTTTTTACAATCATCTATGAAGACGAACAGCTTGATTCATTAAGAAGATGCAGAACATCTCTTGATAAAAGATATTGACAAAAATCAAATGCATTCAGCTCTAAGGATCTGATACAGTCAGAGTTTGAATTAAATTTTATCATCCACCCCAAGAGGAAGTGGACAAAGGGTTGCCAGTTAGAATTTTATGCTTTTCCCCCTTTTTATTACTAAAAAAAGGCAAAAAATCACCTCAACCTTGATTCAAGCTTTTAGGCTTCACTCATACAATCCTACTGTAATATTGAACTGTTGTTTACATATTAGCCAAGCAATTTAATATCAAGGCATGGGAGAAAGCAGTTTTAAAAAGTGTTTGATTTTCTTCTTACTAATCCTCTTAAGTGTCTAGAAGTGACTGTTTTGCTTGAGTATTTTTTCCTTTTTCAGTTAGGAAAACAGTCACACTTTTCATTGCACAGACCTCATGTCAGGGATCAAACAAAATAAAAACAAAGCATTCCACTGTGACTGACAACCCTAAATCAGTGTCTTATTGCTTACAGGCATCGAGTTATATATTACCAGACCTGTTGACAGCTCCTCCACACCTCCCTGCACAGCCTTCCCACCTTCTTCAGCTTCATGATGGAGACAGGAAAGGATGTAAAGCACAATCCTCTTGCTGCCGTTTCTCGCAGCTCGGCCTCTGATCTTCCCTTTTGCTCCGCTCCAAATTCAGCATGAAAGGTTTCTAATCCACAACAGTTATACTCCTCTTGTTCTTCAGCTTGAATTGGACCCTCTTCCTCCCTCCCTTTTAAAGTTTTGGTTTTGAAAATGTCCTTTTAAAAAGTTCTCACTTTTTTATCGTTACATCTCGTGCTTCCAGACTTTTGAATCTCACAACCTCAGGCTTACATTCCATGCTTTTCAATTCTGTCTCAGCTGAATTTTGCTTAAAGAAGATCACTTTCTGCCTTTTCTAACTTGAAAGAAGCAGCTTTTCTGCTGTCTTCTCGCTTTTCTTTGCTAAGTCACTCTTCACGTTGGTCCAATAAAGAGGATGGCTGCCTCAGCTTTTTCATCTGGCTTTGGCAAACCAAATAAAAATAATAACTTTTTCTGGTTCATCCATTCCTTAAAAAAACAGTCCGCTTTCCTTCATCAGCAATAAACACAAACTCCATGCTTGAAAGAGATCTCATCTATTCCACTTCTTTCGCTTAGAAAACCGATCATTTCCTTTTTCTCAAGTTCGATCACCTTTTCTCTGCTGTGTTTGCTCAGCTGACAGTCAAACCTTGTGAGTTTGACTGTGGGAAAAGACTTTCACAAAACAGCTTTCTTCCTCATTCTTGCCTCAAACAGCTCTGCTGTGATAATCATCTGTGAGTTATGCTGCTGTGCCTCAGAGGGAAGGCTGTGTTTATTAGAGAAGACACACGAACACACAGCTCCACTGATACTTTGGCTGACACACATGAGATGAGAAAGAGAAAAAAATCTACGGTAAGCTAAAAGTAGAGATCTGGATTGACTTAAAGTAAAAGTCTCTCAGCCACAAAGAGTTGACTACCAACAGTACTTTGTTCTAAAGATTAATCAGAAAAAAAGATTAGAAGTTAGATCAAAACAGTTTTGAAAAGTCTAAATCTAGTTTCAGCAACAACCAAGGTCAGCCATGACCACCATTCTTTAACAAAAAGTTAAAAACTCTCATAAAATTTAAGTTCTATCAGCTGTCACACACCTAGGTATGTGAAATTCCTTCTTTGAAATTGAGCCATCCCCTGGAGAAGTGGTGAGCTGCAGACACAGCTGAATCCGACCCCCTAATGCTGAGTGTCAAGGAGGGATGCATTGGATCCCGTTTTTAGAGTTTTTGCTGTGACTCGGTCAGGATTTGAACTTAAGACCATACAATTTCAGCGCGGACAGTCTACCACAAGGCCACTGAACTGGTCAATTCATAATTTTCAACTTTTTAACCAGACACAGCAACCTGCAAATAAAAACTAACATAAAAAGCTGCTTCTGCTGACAGCTTTAAAAACAGAAAACACCCCAAACACACCACATCACTCAAGACAAAGCTAACCGAAGTTAAGTTCTAAAAATATGTTCGTAATTTATCCCACGTGTTTAGTCCTTGAATGCAGCACATCAAGTTACCTAGCAACACTTTCCCAGAAGCCAGTGCAGTGCTAAGTTTTTACCTGTTTTAACAAATGCTGGTATTAGCTAAGCAAAACTGCCAAGCAAACTACCAACAATGTTATGTTGATCCATGCTGGAGAATATAATGCATTAGCCTACAATTTAATGCTAGTTTATTAACATTCAAAGGTTGTATTGTCTGTAAACATATTTATTTGTTGAGACTTTAATGTAATAATGTTTTTAAAAGACTGAGAAAAGTAAATGTAATTAGTCTACTTTAATATTGCTATTAAACCACTCGTCTTTTCAATTATGAGTTATGTTATGTTTCATAAACCACTAAGAAAATTTGGCCAAGGAGAATATTATGGTTTCAAAATCTGGCCCAATTCAAGTTCATCAAATTAACAATAAAATGCCATACATTTTTACGTAGATCAAGTTAAAAAATTCAGAAATAGCCTTGTTTGGGCGAATACAACAGTTCAAGAACAGTACAGAAATACTCTACCTGTCCTCCCAGTTGTTTCATAAGAGGCTGCAGTTCACTGAAGAGGTCGTAGCCTTGATGGAAGAAGGTCAGGTGGGCATACATGAAAGACAGCATCTTCAAGGAAAAGCAAAAAAAAAAAAAATTAAATGTTGTGAAAGGCAGACAGACTGATTATTAGCAATAATTGATTATAAAGAAACAAATTTACTGATTTCAGGATTTCTGATCTTCTCTTGGACTGCAGCACATTAATCTGGAACAAAAAAACAAAAATGAGTGTAAGGAATAAACTAGCTACAACAAAATTTAAAAAACACCAAAATGATTAGTTTACAAAAAATAATAAGTTCAGACAGCAAATGGGGCTAAATTGGAGAAAAAATTAGTCTGGCAGAGAGAAATGGCATTTTTAAAATAGAAGACAAATAGTGCCAAGTGTACAACTAAAGAAATAAATAACTGCATTTTAAAAACACCAGGGGGAGCTCAAAGTTTTACATTTAGCCCAAAGTTGAACCCACTTCCACCATTTATTTAAAATAGACTTAATGCACTCAAGCCTCCTGTGTTTGCATGTGAGGTAGACTCTAGTCGAGCAACTAACTTGACCCACAAAGAGAACATTTTTTTTGTAGGTGAAAGTTACCGCATAGGAACATGATTTTTATTATGAAGGATGTCACTTGCCAGCTCCATCTGGCCAACAGTAACCAATAACTGGCCTAGTAAAGGCAAAGACTGGGTGTGGTGATGCATTTAGCAACAAGGAAGCGTGGCAGAGTGTTATCTGATGCTTATGAAATGACCTGAACCCAAAGGTTTGGTTGTGGTCACAATACTTTACTACATCAGAGAGCACAAGTTAAAATCCTTTTTGTGGCTGGCAATAATTTCATGGCTGAAAGCTGTGAGGCAGCTCTAACAGTACTTGAACATATGCAGAGTTGGTAACTCCCATCATGAAAGGGAAGTTTATTCTTTTTTTTTTTTCTTACTGTTTCCCCACTAAACCACAATAGTTGATGTATTGCAATTTTTACAAGCTCTCTTCTCCTCTTTAATTATAGGCATTTAGCCGTTTTGACTGGAGTTGGACCCAAAATAATGTCAGTTTAGTTAGTACAGTGCAATGAAAACAGCCACAAGGAAAGTTATGAGCAATTAGCTGGTGACTGGTTGTAAAGTGGTGGTAAGTTTGCCTAACACATTTTTTTTTTCTTTACTAAATATAAAATTATAGTTAAACAAGTATCACAGATGTTATAGTTTTATAACTTGTAGGAAGATGCTGGTGGTTGACAACAAAATTATAAAATATCATGAATTAAAATACTTCTCGTGGAAGTTTTGCAGACTAAAACGGCTGACTTACTGGCATGTCTGGTAAAATTTACCACAATTTCTGCTTTTTTTTGGTTTCCATCTAAAGGTCTCGATGTAAAGGTTTTGTTGATCAGCTACTTTTACCATCTGGGATATTTCACATCTCCATTCAATGACACCATGCTTTTGTTATATCAAATGTTGTTAAAAATAAATTATAAATATAACTTTTAGAACGATTTTTGTTTTGTAATCCTAAATTGATTAAAATAAAGAACTATGCTACATTCTTAATATTTTGATGCTGGTTAACAACTTCGTCTCTATGCTTTGCTCTTTGCTGTCAATATGCATTTCCTAAAATGTAATTACAGAAAAATCCCTCCTGCACTTCAGACAAAGCTCCAAACCAAAACAATAAAAATGATCCTAAATGTTTGGTGCTAGCTCAGCTGAAGCAGTTATCTGCAACCTTTTAAGTGCTGACTGACCACACTACATGTAAAACGTTAAAGGAGGTGTGTTATATTTATACATTTCAAACCAAAACCTAATTTAATGAGTGATTCTGATGAAGAGGTTGTTATGCTTGTGTTAAAAAGATGCTTTTGGATTTCCCGTCACCGCCTGATTATGGGAAGGAACTGCACCAAGAAGTTTTAACTGTAGGCTCCTTTACAGGGCTCCAACAAAAGGGGATAAGAGCTGTTCTATCACAAATCAGCAAGTATTCAAGGGAGCTGCCACGGTTCAGCAGATGTCTAAGCCCAGCTGATTATTTCTATGACACGAGTGGCTTTCACCACATGGGATGATTCCACAAAACACTAAAAAATAAAATAAAATGAAGGCACAGAAAGAGTAATTTCTTAGACAAATGAATAATTTTAAGGCTAGTGAATGTAATTGTAAACACCTAAAATACGTAATAAACACATAAGATTTTAAAAAATATACGTTGGTCGCACTTTTGGGAGAAAAGTGTGACACTTCTGAACAACTCTGCCATTTGAATTCACATCAAATGCAATTTGCGGGTCAAAGGAAAGCCCACCGCCTCTCTTTTGACACACGTCAAATTTGCTGCTCGAAGCTTGTCCAAAAATGTGCAAATAAAATTGACGCTCTCACTGCGTGTGTAGAAGCTACCGTCAAAAGTTCTTAGCCTAATCGCAACATAGAAGCTTTGTCTGTATATTTAATTTTCAGTGCTAAGGAGAAAGTGATGATGATGACGTTCAGAGATCAAGTTTATTGTGAAGAGTTCTACAAAAGAATCGTAATAATCACGTCTCCATATCTGGGTTCATGGAGACATTCAGAGAGTCTCCCAGTACAGTGAGGTTCACCATCTACCACAAGAGCTGCATTTGAATGATGGCTGCTTTCAGTTGTATTTCTATTTCTCTGTGACCCAGTATAACGACTTGCTGTCCCGCATTAGTTAAAGGAGGGAAAAAAAAGGAATATATATAGAGGACCCATTTACTACTGTCTTGTAATTAGCACTGAATTAGTATTGTAATAGTATTGTTTACTATTACAGAAGAAGAGAGCATAACTTTATGCCTTTAAACATTAGGCATTTTGGGCACAAACACCAATTATACTAACTGATATAAAAGCCCCTCTAGAGCTGTTACACATATATACATATATATATATATATATATAAATAAATGTGCTATCAAATATTTTATATAAAGTAAAACTGTTTTTGTTTTGGTCTGTTTTGACAAATGCTATTTTTTCCAGCTGTACTTAAGGGCAGAACTATTTTTTTTACACATAGTCAATTTTAATGTAAAGGAATGGTAGAAATATGAGAAAATAACATGTTCTAAAAGCAAATGCAGCTTTGCTGTATCAGGAGTTTTAAAGTGATGCTGTGCATTTCCTTTCACATCAAGGTTGCATGTGATAGTCAACAATAACTACAGTTTTTTTTATGTTTCTCTGCACATCAGCAATTGTTAGTTTTCCTTTTTTTCCCAAAAGAAGTAGATTTGTCTCATGATGCTGTCATGCATCCCCACCCAGATTAAGCCAAAGCGTGCGGTACCTGTAACACATAGTCGAGGACGATGTGTCGGAAGCACTTGCGTGTGGCAGTGAGGATGTTGGTAGCCTCCTCCACTTCATGCTGTTTATTGCGAGGAGCTTGGGCATTTTTGATTAGGGCCGTCTCCTTTTCCTCACTCACTTTATCAAACTGTTTTTTGGCTTCTTTGAACTTTCTCAAGTCACTGAAAAGAAGAGGAGGAAAAAGTTAAAACTATCAACATCAAATATAAGGAAACTTAATCTAGTTTGTAACAGAAAAAAGAGTAGACTGTCAATACTACCAAATCTAAAACATTAAAAACAAAATGCTTTCTCTGATTTGGGAAAGCTTTTAGCAGGTGATGAAAATGGATGTAGAACAGTGAGAATCACAAGCGAAGAGCTTTGACATCCATTTTTGGGGTACAGTGAGGGCAGCACAATTTGAAACTGAAGTTGTGGTACAGACCAAACACAACATCTGTGAGAAAGCTGAATATTTTTTCACCAAGCAGGCAGTCTTACTGTCATGTAAATATGCCTGCTGACTGCTCAGATAGCTTTGTTTCTGATTAAACACAAAGGCCAGACTGAACCAAAAAAGTTATCAGTTTGAGGTGAAGAGTAACTTCATCTAGACAACTGGATGTGTTTTTATCCCCCATTTTCTATTAAATTATTATAGCTAATCAAACACCAAGCATTTTTTTTTCATTTGTACACAATAAAACACTTTCAAGACTACGAAACTACCAGACTAAGCACATTGCTCACATTCATTTTGAATGGAGAAAGTACACCAACCAGATTTATGTATATATATTTTTTTATATATATATATTTTCTTCCTGTGTAAGAAAAATGTCAACAGTAAAAAGTTCTAAACGATGCTAAATATTGATTACATTTTAAAAGCTATTTATATTTTTTCTCAATGTCAGCGTAAAAGTAAGTTGTTATGGATGTAAAGTTATCTTGAAAATGAAGTTAAAAAAGCAGGCTTAGGCTAAATAAAAAACAAAAAACAAAGCTAACTCCAATTTGATTTGACAGTCCTGGAAATCTCTTTGACAGCTTCCATGTACATACATCTTGATGGTGAGACAAATAAAGATGAATACAAAGCATCAGATATTTTGGAAAAGCCCCCCAGGTTTGTTGTCAAAGCCTCTTTTATTATAAAACAGCGAACATCCAATATTAGGCAGATGGTGATAATAAAAGTCCAAAAACAAAAGAGCAGCAGGTGTAACTATTTACCGTACAAACAATATTATCCTCTAAGCAAATAATAAGCAATAAGCATAATTTTAATAAAAATGTCTCCAAGCCTTGGCTATGGCGTGAGCATACAGTTTCAGAATAGAACTGAAAGTTTGTAGATCAGAATTTGTTTTACGAGTATTTAATCAACAACTTGATACTCACTCTTTGACAAATGTTTGCAGCTGGGTTTTTATGGATCTCTGGGCCTGATCAAACAGTATCTGGAAGAAAAAGAGCTTGACTTTATTAAAACTAGATAGAAAATTCTGGCATAAACAGGATGACTCAGTCTGAAAAGCAGGAAAAAGCTGATAAATACCTTCCTTTTCCAGGCCACTTTAGCATTCAACATTTCTATCTAAGGAGGCTTTGTTAACAACAGCGAGTGCAATTAAGCTGTTAAATTTACACAAACAAGCTGACTTAGTAAACTCCCCTCATAAAGGCACAAGACATGACGTGGTATGCAGTTTTCTGCTTTTGACTCATACTCTCATTAACCTACATTTCCTTAAAAATGAGCTTTCACCAAAACACAACACAAGTTTTTTTAACCAAGACTTCCAATTGATCTTTTGCTCTGAGAAAAGACAACATGAACTGCGTGGCAGGGAAAAACCAATATGCATCAGAAGATTGCTGAATGGCAAAAAGCTATCAGACAGTCAGCTGATGTGGTCAGAGTCTCCTGCGATGAGTAAGAGTCGCAGGCCTGCGCTATGGCTCCTGGAGACTTTCTGGAGACTGGAAGGTTAAGAGGAGGACGTGGTGAGGAAAGACTAAGTCACTGTGGTCTATATCCCACATTTCTTTTATTTGTGTAGAAGACGTGATAAACATTTTTTTTTTATTTAGGAAGTCATAGAAGAAGTCGTCACAGAAATAATGTTCTACAAAATGTTCTAAAAAAGCATACGCTAATCTATTTTTATGGAAGATATTTTAAGAACAATAATCATATCAATTTCAGTAGTTTTGTAAAGCTTTTTTTTTTTTTTTTAATGTAAAAAACAAATTCCTAAAAAAAATTATAATTTGATGTAGTCACATGTTCTCGTGGGAATAAAAAGGCCAATAGAGTAGTATGCTATCAGAATACTTTCAGTATTCTACATTTTATTAATAGTCTTATACGATAAACTATAAACTAATGTATGCAAAACTAAATTTACAAAAGTCATGCATGACAGGGATGTTTCTTTGCACCTTGGTAATCATGGAATTGAAATACTGGAATTATATTAACTATATCACTTGTTCTTTTTTATTTTAAACATGTACTATTTTTTTTAACCTAGCAGAAGTCCAAATAATCTGAACAGTTTTCATAGAATTGGTGCTTAATTACAGTTATTTGCAACAGTCATTTTTGTCAGAAGGAATTATACTTTTTAATTATGTGTTAAGTTCAACAGAAACAAACTTTTGGCCTTTTTTCATCAATGCCTTTGTTTTAAAAACAGATTCAGAATTACTTTTTTGATAGCTTACAAAATGATATAGCACAGGGGTGACAAACTCCAATCCTCGAGGACCAGAGTCCCAACATGTTTTCCAACCAACCTGCCATCGAAGCTCCTTATTGGCTAAACACACATGATCCAGGTAATCAGCAGCAAATTCAGCAAGATTTCTGGAAAACCAGCAGGAGGCCGGACCCTGAGGACTTGAGTCTTATCAGTCAGTTTTTAAATGCTTATCTGCCTTTCAATCACAAAATCCTAGAATGCTTTAAATACTAGTTTTCATTTTTTTTTTTGTATTTAATTTGCTTTTGATAATAAACTGGCAGATGTTTTAAAATAAATCAAACCTCTCGATAGATATTTATAATTTGTACCAATAACCGGAAATAACTTTATATCTGACTGCAATTCTGTCTTAAATGTAAAATGAATAAATATAAACTAGGAGCTTTTATTTTGTTCATTTTTACATTTTTTCTTTAAAGATAAGGCAAACTAAGAAAAGCTCTGAATACATATTTTTATTTACTGCTAAATCGTAATGCTAAACAGAAAACAGAAAACTATATTCTTTTATAAATGTATTTGCTTGAAAACTCAAATGTTTTTTTGTTTCAGTCTGTCATATGAATTATTGTAAAAAGAAAGAAACTCTGAATATAACCATGATTCTTTAGAGATGCACCTATAACATAAATTCTAAAGGTATGCGCAACAGGACACAGGAATTTGACTTTTGACAACATGAAAAAAAATTAGATATTGTTTTTTACCTAGAAAAAAATCCAGCAGCCATTTTTCCCTATACTGATTCAACTTTCCATAACTACTCATTCTTAGAGAAACAGGATACCAGGAAAGGCACATTTTTACTGAGGCTTTACTTCAGAGTGAAGTGAGATTACAGACGCTTTCCTCACTTTAAAACATTAAGTGTGTCTCTTAAAGAAGGCTCAATCTTTTTTTCTAAGAATTTGGGCTGCAGATATGATTTCCTCTACTACTCTTTCCACAAATAAATCTTAACAGAAGCTGTAACAAAACATAAACCAATCCTCTGTTAATATCCTGCTGTCAAATAGAATAAATTAGTGACAAGGCATTTGCTTTCATGTCACAGTGACGACATACCGTATGATAATTGATCATCTCCTGCAGACTCTCAGCAAACTTTGTGAGACTAGACTGTGGACAAAAAGAGAAGACAGTAATTCAGGTACATTGAGGACATGCCCAGGGCAACTCCATCTATGAAGAACAAATAAAATAAAAACACACACAAGCAAGTAAAAGATTTAATTCATATTTTTTATACTACAGAATACCTGCAGGTTACACTCAAAAAAAATCTTGGCTGCTTTTAAATTCTGCCTATGGTTGTTTATCGGTAGTTGCTCCAAGTTAAATAAGATTATTCTTGTTACCTCAATGACCTCATCTTTGGTGGACTGGTGGGCAAGCTCCCGGATCCCATTAACAAACTGTTTGTTGGCAGCGGTGTAGGCTTTGCCAGCATCAATCATCCCGATACACAATTTCACCAACTAGTCAACAAAACAGAAAAAAACCACAGGCGAACATTTAGAGAGGGACAATCCAGAATAAATAAAAATAAACAAGACAGGTAATTTGTTTTCTACATTTTCTCTAACTGTAACAGCTGTGATTCACAGATAAAAGCAGACTAAGAATAAAACCTGGACAAACAGATTAAAGGATTTACACTTGAAAACAAGATCCCAAGAGCCTGCCTAATCTCTTGGATAATTGACAGCAGACACTTTTCCCACTTGTGACACATTGGGAGCAAAGATAATTCCAGGTTACGTAATCTCGCCATAAAATCTGGCTGCTTCTAATTTATCTACTCCCACATGTGAGATGACAGTTTGAAAGTGCATACGATGCAAAAGCCACTAAACATAGTTTAAAATGAAAGGTAATTTATAAAAATAAATTAAATTTGAAGTCTGAGTAGAGCAAATTCAGAAATTGTAATTAATCAGTTAAAGATTTATTTTTAAAAAATGCTTCACATACAAATATGTTGCAAGCTGCTTCACAGATTTAGAAAAATGTAAGCTTGCTGATGCTTGCCACTGAAGCCACAAACACTCAGACGGAAAAAAACTGGTTAAACAGACCTTTTTATTTTGACAAAAACTTTTTTTTGAAGCTTCTTAAGATCACCACATTTCCAAAAGTAAAGACAAAAAAGGATAATAATAACATAATGTGCACATTTTAGAGAAGTAAAATGACTTTTCTCATATGTTTTATGAAAGTGTCAGGTACTTTCATAGGAATGAAAAAGCTTCTGTCACATAGTCAAAGACATTTGTGAAAATAAGTCAATCATTTTTGAGCAACTGAAAACGCTTTTAGTAAAGTGCAAAATGACAAATTTAAAACATTTTATTATTTGACTTTAAAGTATGCATGATATAGGAGATCTAATTTTCATGGTTCATACGGATATAGACAAAAAGTTGTCTTCATGTAGTTTATACATTTCTTGGGAAGACAGACAACATAAAATGTTGCTCTTGTTTAAAATTAAAATAAAAATTTTAAAAAGCTATTACATTTGTTAGATTTAGTGCCAGGATACAAGGTTTAGTCTGTATTAAGACACATAGGAGGAACTGTTACATTAACAAAGAATATTTAAAGATCCACTTAAATAAAAATAGTGTTTTTGGTATTTTGAACATGTTCTTGTAGCATTTTTCTTAACGATGGAGAACACATATTAAGAAATGTAAGCTTAAAATTACGTGTCTGAGTTATTCTTTATTCAAATTGTGGTGAATGAGGAGCAGACAAAAAAAAGTACTATTGGAAAAAGCTTGTGTGATGTAAAAGTTACAGTTGGTGGGCCACAAGATCCCTGCTGTAGACAACTAGATCCTTGTTTTCCTCGTACGCTAGTAAGAGAGCGGGTAAACAGATGGATGACGATGAGTAGGGGCAGGCTACTTTTAACTAATGATCTCGCCCACAACTTAGAGGTGGATTTCTAATGTACTGCCACTCTGCAGAAACTACAGAGGGGATCGAAAGTTTGGGCACCCCAGGTAAAATGTTGTGTGTATCAGACATCCCAGAAATGTCAAAGAACTGGAAGACTTTTGTAAAGAAGAATGGATAAAGATACCTCAAACAAGAATAAAGAGACTCTTGGCTGGCTACAAAAAGTGTTTACAAACTGTGATACTTGCCAAGGGGGGCAGTATAAGGTACTGACTGCAGGGTGCACAAACTTTTGCACATGCCATTATTTTGTTTTCTGTTATTTTGAAAGGGTGAATGATGAAAACGAAGCCTATTGTTTTTTTATTTGCCATGTTAAAAGAATGTCTCATCTATAAACTGATGCCTTTAGGAGATTTTTGAATCTTTCCTTGGGTTCTTTATGCACAATAACTGTATGTCTGTATGTCATAGAAAACAATGGATTTTTTTTTTTTGGCAAAAAAAACTGCATAATCGTACTCAAAAGACCACTGGACAAGATTTTACAATAGATTAAAAGATGATGGGAGTGGGACTTTTATCAGCACTTTTTCAGTAAATCTCTTTTACGTTTTACTGTTAGACTTTTGCATGCCGATTAGAAAAAAGTAAGCTCGGTAAAAAAAAATAAAAAAAAAAATTGGAAAAATGTTGAACTTCAGCCTCTTAAACTCGACTCCACCCAAGGCATGGGTAACATTAGCACTATCACAGCCATACTTATGCAGGCAAACACACCCACTTTCTGCTGATCCTTCCTCTAAACAGTAAAAGGGGAAGTGAGGCTGCAGCTGAGTAACAGGGGTGGGGGGTAAAGGAGGGTGGGAGCCTCAGACAAAGTCCAGGAACAAAGAAAAGAGCTTTTTCAATCTCAAGGTTCACTCTCAGATTGTGAGCATAATTGAATTCTCCAGGGGCTGCTGTCAAAGCATTGTACAAACGCTGATGGACTCTCCTTTGTTTGAATAGATTATTCATAAATTTGAAAGAGTTTTGAACAGTTAAAGTGTACATGTATACGTGAGCAAAAACATTAAAAGACGTAGATTTCATGAGCAAAATTCAACTGAAAAGAAGTGGGGGCTTCAACAAAATCCATAGAAAAATCCCCCAAAATAACAAAAAAAACTTTTAAAAAAAAAGTTTATGAGAGTTAAATTCACAATGCACAACAGGACCAAATTACAAACAGTTTTCTGCTTCATAATATCAACATGTTTGTTGATATTTTTTCCAACTGTCGTCCAGTTTTCCTAACATGGAGTAACCAGAACTTTTAGTGAATCCAAAGATAAAGAAATGTTTAATTGAGTGCTAAATAGACTGACTGATAAAGACCCACTCAGATGAAAATTGTGTTTTTGATGTTTTTAACGTAGTTTTGGGGCATTTTTCTCATGATGGAGGACATATATTAATGAAGTTAGGTTTAAAATTGCATCTATGATTATTTCTTTATTCAAATTGTTGTGAATCAGGAGCAGGCAAAACATTTTGTTGGAAAAGGCTTGTAGAGGTGACGTACAAGCTACAACCCGTAGGGCACAAGCTCCCTGATTCACTCCATTCTGATGCACTTGGAGACAAATAGATCCATGTATGTCTTTGTTTTCCACTGGAGAGAGTGTAAACAGATGATGGGAAGTTGGGGCGGGCTTACCCGGTCGGTGCCAACGATCCTGCCAACAACTCAGGTAAATCTCTGATTTACTACTGCCGCTCTCCTGAAACAGTGTCCTATAAAACGACAAAGTTTTCTGGATTTTGGCTAAAAAATACATAATCATAATTAAAACACCACTGGGAACGCTTTTTACAACCAAAAGAGTATCAAAGTAGGACTTTAAAGTGTAGTGAGCTTCAGTTTATGTTCAATGGGGAAACATGGCAAGGAACACTAAAAGAAAATTCTTTAAACTGATCTCCTGAAACCGCAAAATAAACTACGTAAAGTTCTCTGCTGGCGATACACTAAACAGGCCTGTGTGTGATTTATAAATTCTCTAGAGCAAGATAATGATAAAAAGTTTGATTTTCTTTAAGAGCTGTTTGTTATAAAAAAAAAAAAAAGATTTAGACTAAAGCACATATTATCTTATGCTGCAAAACAGTGTTTTGGATTAGATTAACAGCAGTAATAAGTAATGAAAAGAATGAAGGCTCACCAAAGTCGACTTTATGTATAAGCAGAAAAAAAATATTTTTACGTTTTAATTTTCAAAGGGTGTTTTATTTTTTTTATTTTGATTTTTTTCCAAAGTAAAAAACTAAATTATTCATGAAAAAAAATGCTATGTTCTCTAAATATTTCACTGTTTTATTCATGAAAAAAATATATAGTTCATATACAAATCATAGTCGTAACATAATGCAATGTCCAGCTGGACGGAGACAGAGCTGAGATGTTTTTTTTCTACTGCAGACATTTTAAACATGCTGGTCGCTACTCTAATACAGGACCCTGTTTTATTGTAACTTTGTTCCTCCTTCTGGGTTCTGCTCAAAAAGAAACGGGCCGGAATGGTTGAAGACTGCAGAATCCTGATCGAACAGAACTGATACAAAGTCCAAAGTCTGTTTCTTTCTGTCTGCCTTCTAGCACCATCAATGTGAGGCAGCGACACTTGATTTGATACAATCTAGACCAATAAGCATAAAGCCTCTTGTCTGTTTTTGGCTGTTTAGTGTGGCACATTGATTACGCTAAACTGAAACTTATGATGGAAAATCAAAGACAGGGAAGAAGCGAAATGAGAGACAACATATCTGAAAACCTTTGTGTTGCAAACGCAAACATTTCTTTTGAAAGCAAAAAAAAGTTTTTGAAAGCAAGAATTTAATATTTTCATTTATAAATTGTGAAGTTTTGTTCTTCAAACTTTACACTTTGTTTCAAAATTTGGAAATTTTGATCTCAAAACTGTGACTTTTGTTTACAATGTGAAGGCACAAAAATCACTTAATATATTTTTGCCTAAAAACCCAAGGCAAACATGCACCTTTCAACTTAAATAATGGTTTCTTAGCTGCCACTACACAGAGCAAAACCAATGAAGTACTAAACAATGTTTTTCTTGGGTGGTACTCACTTTGTCCAGTTTGGATTCCAACTCGCACACATCCCCCTCCACTTCCTCGATGGTGGCTCTGTGAAAAGTGAAAACACAAAGGTTTGAAGTCTGAAAACTCCACTTCCTGCACATATTATAGCCTCACAGAGATCAGACGCATGCATGAAGTAACTCATAAACCATTAAAGGCACCCAAACACAAAACTGTCATTGTGGGTCAAGCCTAATGGTTGGAATCAATTCTGGCACTTGGCCTCCTAAAATGTGATGAGACAGATTGGTTCTCCACTGGATTAACAGCCTCTGAACTTCAGAACTCAAAAATAGGAAGAAAAGTGTCAGTACAGAAAACCTATGGATGAACTCAAAATACGAAATTTGAGTAAGAGGCTTTGAAACTTAAAACACTGTTAAATAACTTTGTTAAAAAAACAACTTAAAGCACTTAACCTATTAAGAATCTAGCTAATGTTTGAACTAACCATCTGCACACACTCGCAGGGACCCAGTTAAGCAGAATAAACTACTTTAGTAATATAACCCAAAATGTTATGTCCAAGCATGTGGACGCCAGGTCTTAAGAGGCTAAATAACTCAAATAAGTTTCTGAACATTTTTTGGAGAAAGTAAAAGTTATGGAGTGCCATGTTTCTATAAACAACAAACAATGAAATGGACGGAGACCACTCCAAATGCTTCATCTGCTTGGGTTTCCCTGCAAGCCCATCTGTTAGAATCTCCAGCTTGTGTTTATGAAAACTGTTTAGAGAAACCAAACAGTCTTGGTAAAAGCTTTTTCAAGAAAGATCTAGTTTACATCAGCAGTCAAATATTACAATACTTTACAGAATTTTATACAGAAAAATGTTGCTGTTACAGTTTTTTTATTCTTATGTATACATAATACTTTCATGGCATCTGTAATATTAAAATATTAGATCGAAGTGAAATTAAAAAAAACCTTTACTCTGTCGGGTCAACGCAGAAGGTCAGTTATTTAGCATTTGTCTTTAACATGGGGTTACAGGTGATTTAAGAGGTAATCCTTGAACATTAAAGTCACAGATTTAGCTGCTGTGGTTAGTTTCAACTTTATGGTAAAGTAACAATATTTTTCTCTGCCAAGCAATGCCATAACTGCAAATTCCTTAATTTCTGAAATTTCTTAGGCACCAAGCTAATATTAAAGGACCTATACCATGAAAATGTGTTAAGAAAAATGGAGCTGGAGAATGAACTTTAAGACAACACAAAGGTAGAGAACTCACAAAATTTGCCATCGCTGTCCTCCTAGATTGCTTGTGATGGATGTGTAATACATATTCTAAAGATAGCCACATAGATACTGAATCTTATAAAGATAATTAAAGATTAAGCCCTGGTTACTCCAAAAAGATGCCATTTCTTTGTCTCATATTACTGGGAAAAAATGCATTCCATTCTCCTAACAAAGCTGTGCTTCAGCTCTATTTTTAATCTTACTTTTCAACAGTACATTTTTCTCTTTATATTGTGTTCCTTTTTTGTCTCATTTTAATGACTTGTGTTTTATACAAAGCCCTTTGCTCTGTCTTTCTTTTCAAAGAACTATGCAAATGTTTGCCTTACACAGATAAACACACAGCAGCTGCATCACGAAGCAGGAACCAGCCAAAACACAATAAAAGGTGGTGTCTCTGTGTCTGTGCTGGTCTCTTTTTTTATATTAATACGGTCTGATCACTTTAGTCTGCGTTATTGATTTTAACCAAAAATAAAGTTAGAATTCTGAAAGCAATATTTTATTCAAACTTGGAAACGATTAAATCAAACATATAATAAAAGCGTGGAAACTAATAGATAACCAATAAAAATTGACTTAACATTGGATTACAGGAGATAAAGAAGTTTTGTTCCTTTTAAAAAGGATAATATTTAAGGGTTATTTTTCTTTTGAAGACCTAGCCCTTCAATAAGCATACAAAAAAAAGAATTATCTGTCCTCGTATTTCTCCTTATTGTTCAAAATACCTAGTTCCTAAATAAATAGAGAACTGAGGAAGTTATTTTTTGAATAAAATCCTTCGTGTTTTCAAAAAAGCAGTACAATTCAACAATGGTGGGAAAAGACAGTCAGACAATGACTGTTAAGCAGTTACAAAATTGGCAAAAGAAATTTGACTTGTGAAAAAAAGTAAGTAAAAAAGAATCATCATCTAACCATGAGCTTCTAAACTATGGTCAACATTACTTATTTGGAAATCTAGAAAGTTGCTTCTGTGTCTTGTAAAACTGCAATAAAAAAAACGCTTTCTATTGAAGAAGACTATGGAAAAAGAGGAATGAAAAAATCCACCTCAGA
Source organism: Adrianichthys oophorus (assembly GCA_036245035.1). Lineage (NCBI taxonomy): Eukaryota > Metazoa > Chordata > Actinopteri > Beloniformes > Adrianichthyidae > Adrianichthys > Adrianichthys oophorus. The sequence continues at coordinate 15,525,713 of BSAI01000138.1, forward strand.
ACCCACACCATGTAGAAAGTGGCCAATTCAGCACCACTTGAGGAAATGTTTGGGTCCAGACTGTTTTTGATGGAAGAAAAACACCCGTGACAGTACAGGCCACTGAGATGTCAACAGGAAGAAATTATTAATGGATTAGCAGAATAATTGCATTTTTAGAATGTCTTCAATGTCACATCAATTCCAATTGTAACTACACAAACATAACTAGTATTCTGAGAGGAGTAAAATAGCAGCAGTGAAATAAAAGGCTCTTAAAAAAAAAAAAGAGGACAGGGAGTTATTCAGCTTCCATTTGTCAAAAGAAAATGCATCTCCTGTGGAGCTGTGGAGCTTTGGGGTTGTTGGCGGGCGGGCAGCCAGCAGCCGCTGAGCATTTTGCATGCAGTGCTGAAATGGTTAAACAGGTTTTTTGGGTTTTAAACAGGAGTCTTGATGGGCCTGGGACACACTTCTCAGAACTTCAAACCCATTTGGAAACATAACACAAAAAAGTATTTTCTGTTTCAAGGTTGTTTTTTATGTCTGAGATTTAAAATATTAAAGAATTAAACACAAAAATAAATAAAATAAAATGCACTTTATCAGTGAATCATTTTTCTTTTTAATATGTTTCTTGCAGTTTTGGCAGAAAAATACTGCTTTCAGATAGTTTTTAGTGAATGAAATTCAAACTTTTATATAAATAAAAAGCTAAAATTGCCTTTTGGTTAAATCAACAACTAAGCAACAACTGTTATTCATAACCAAAACAAGGTTTAAATTTTAAATAAATCGATATTTAATATAATCTTGTCAAATTGTAAAATTTAATTCAGAACTCTGGATTTGAAATCATATTAATTCAGTACTTTGGTAGCCAGTATATGTTTCGACTTTATTTGTTAATTTTACCATAAATAAATGTAGCAGAACAACTATTCAGTCAAACTGTTGAGCATGTTTACACAATGTATTTAGAGAAAAATCAGTGCTGTTAAACAAACCTTTTCTTTTTAAGTTTGTTCTTCGCTTGCACTTTTATATTAGATGGCATAAGTTATTGGTTGAAATAAACTATACATCATGACGACAACTTTCCAACCATCTAAACACCAAAATTTTATAAACACCAAAAAGTTTATAGCAAGAAAAAACTCAAAAATCCAACAACAATGATGTTTATCTTTTAAATCACATACAAACAATAGAAATAACTGAGCTTTTTGGTTTTTTTCTTTACATTTTTAATAAAATACCTAAACTTTGTTAGAAATACAGCTATGATTTCAGAAAGCTGATCTATCTTGAAATCTTGAAGTTTTGCTAGGTTGCTTTGGTCATTTAGTTCTTTCTTCTACATTCATCTGTATTTCTTAAAAGGCTATACATAGTGTTCACTTTTGTAGTTTTTAAGTATACCACGTCTCTGCCAAAAAAGCTGACCAAAGGGCATAAAAGTGGTTTATTTGACTGAACTGAAATAACAGTGGTGGAAGAAGAAGAGAGAGAACAATTCAAAGTTGCTACTGTGGATGGAAATGTGAAGGATGGAGTGACGTAGATCCTGCAATTGTTACAATACAGACAACTACTGGCATGGAAGGGGGTCTTGTGAGATAAAAGCCACCACAAAAAAAAAAGAACTAAAAAATATCAACAAGATGAGGTCATTTTTTTCAAAAATAAATGCTTACAAACTTTGGGAAATTCTAAGCACAGTTGTAATGACTGAACATGAAGTCAGTGTTGGGTTAGGTGTGTATCCTTTGGTTTTTCTCAGTCATTTCCATAGAACAGGAAGGAAACACTAAAAAGGTGGAAACTACAGATATTTCAGACCTGAAAACACTGAAGAATAACTAACAAGCTAACATGGGATTACCCAACAGAGAGCCTCTTTTTTTAAAGGTCTTAAATGTAATTTTAAAAAGATACAATTTCCACAATAAACATAATTTTTTATATTGTTAGTCACTTACACCTCTATAAATAAAAACAACAAAAATTAAAGTTGATTTTTTTAACAACACAAAATTGAGCAAATAGCTCAGCTAAATATTATTTCATCATTAAAAGAAAAAACTAAATAAAAGAATATAAAATAACAGTTCAGCTGAATCTAACTGAAACAGAATAAAACAAGCCTATTTATTATATACTCTGAGGATCAGTGTTCAGAGATCTGTAGATATCGGTTGGTCATCTGCTTGCTCGGCAGCCTCTGTCAATGACTCCGAGGAAATTGCAACAGAAACGAAATGCTGACTTCATAGGATGGCAGCTTGCCAATCAGAAAAGTCAATGTGAAACTCTTTTACTCAGTCAAATGAAGATAAAGGTTAAATCTAGTTGATTCATGAAACATTTGGTGTAAATTTTAACACTCTTTCAGTCTTATTTTTGATGGCATCAGCTGTTAACCTGCACTCTAGATATCCTTCTGAGGTATTTTTAAACATGAAATGAATCAAAACTAATAAAATATGTTGGTATGGTCTTCTGACTTACATTCATGTGACTGAAAAAGTTTTTAAACTGTCACTGAAAGAGCCAAGAAAGTGTTATAAAATTTAATCCAAAGTTTATTCCTAAAAGAAACTAACAACTAAAAATATCAAACTAACACCTTTTTCCTATAAACTGTAATTACTTAAGTGTGAAGAAGACATAGTGCTTTTGAGAAGGTCTGGCAGTAGTCTGTAGTGCTTAGTGTGTTAGCTGAAGATGGTTTTGTAAATAAAATAAAGATGAGAGGTGAAAATATAAACAATAAAGTACATAAAACACACAGGCCTGCCAAATTACTACTTTAAAAAACATCCCTCTAAGTCAACATTTTGGGGCTCCATATTCTTTGGTATCAAGTTGAAGGCAAACACCAAAATGGAAACAGATGTTAAGCAAGCAAGAGCTGCTGTGTGCTGGTGTGTATTCCATGTTTTCTCTATTTTGCACACTCCTCTTCTTCAGCCAAATTTATAAGGAGGGAGTTGAAAGAATGAGAGTAAAAAAGTAGTGTTAGGAGAGGAAAAAGTTTTACAAAAGCAGCTGAATAGCACAGTTTGAAACAGGAAATTGCAACAGATGGATTCCCAAAAGAGCAGGGGTTACTGAAAATATAGACAAAGATGGGGCCATATGCATAGCTAAACTTCATGAGAAGTTGCTGCAATCCCATTAATAAAATTAAAAACAGATTTGAATAGTCTATGGAATGTTGAATTATGATCCAACATGAGAATGTGACAATAAAATAAACCTTAAGCACATCTATGATTATATGAAGGAATAGTGACTAAACCTAAAAATATTCTTCCTTATAGCAATATGTTTTAACACTGGAGAAATACTAGCATTCATACTTGTGCCTTGTACAAAACGGCCATAATGCAAGCATAATTTGATTTCATTTAATTTTTTCAACTAAAAATATTTTTTTCTGAATTTTAATTATGATTAAGAATTTTGAGGTCTTATCTCATAACATTAAAAATACTACAGAAGCAAATTTGTTGAATCTACTTGAAAAAAATGCAAATACTACAAATACGAGTATGTCTGAATAATAAGGCTTCACGTGACGAGATATGTTGTACAGCAACAAATGTAAAATTTTGAGGACCCATTCCGATCATCTTTTGAGCTCTTTTATATGCATTCCTAGCGGTCTTTTAATTATGATTGTCCCATTTTCAGCCAATTTTCTTTTTTAAACTGTCATTTCTAGGACATAGTTTCTGCCGAGTTACATCTGCACAGTTTATATATGCTTGATTTGAATTGAGTTCTTTTTAACTTTCTTTAAATTTTATTTTAATGATAACATCTTTACTATTTAGTTTGATTGTTTCTGTTAATGTTTTATGTAAAGAACTTTGAACTGTCTTTGTACATGAAATGTGCTACACAAATGAACTTGCCTTGCCAGAGCAACAGTAGCTCACTATAAGTTTGCATCCGAGTTGTGGGCATAACTGTTGGCACGAAGCAATCCCACCCTCCCTTTCCGTCTCCATTAGTGAGAGTTATGTGTTTACACGCTCTCCTACTAGCTTACAGCCCCTCATACCCCCAATGTAGCATTACCAGTGCAACAAAAATGGAGATCAACATTGGAGCTATCCAGCCGCAGAGCCAGATGCCAGCTAGGACAAGGAAAGCAAACACGTACTTTATCTATTGTCTAAGTGGATGCATCAGAATGAAGCGGAGCAGAGAGCTTGTGGCTTGCCCAGCGTATTTTCTACATAACAAATACGCTTTTTCAAACACGATTTATTTTCGTCTGCTCCTGATTCGCAAGAGTTTGAATAAAGAAATGCTCAGAAATATAGTTTTAAGCTTAATTTTTTAATATATCCTCCATCATCACAAAAATTTCACAAGAACATATTATTAGTTGTGGGTGTTTAACACAGTTTGTTACCTCCTACATCATTTTAACACATTACAGCATATATACTTTTAAATATAACAAACTGATTATAGCTTTGAGATGATTTAGGGGTTCTGAGGGGCTGCTTTGGAACACTTGTGATTATATTTCATTTAAATAAATAATGTGTTAAATCCCTTAACACTTTAAGTGGCCTTTGGCAAATCAAAACAAATGATTTGTATGAAACACTAAGTGCTGCAACGCTGCATACTTTACATTAGGTATAACTGATTCAATGTTATCAATTGTTATGCATGAATGTACGTTTTTTTTTTGTGCAATTTAAGCCACTGATCAGATAAAATGTAGAATTATGAAACATGTCAGCTAGACATAATGAATCTTTGATTTCTCCATTCAAACAGATTTAAAGTAAATCGGGAGTGAAACAGAAAATACATGAAAATACGTTTTCTAACCATTTTAATCCAAACCTACAGTTTATATTTGGGGTTTCCTTATTTATGTGTGCATTTTCTTCAGTTACTCTGGTTTTCTCTTATAGACCTATACAATGCACATCAGATTAAAAAGAAAAAAATTGCATCTGTCACTGTGGGCGTGCAGGTATGCAGGTGTTACAAATAAGTGAACAAAAAAATAAAAGTTGACATTAACTCAAATACTTTTAAATGTGAACGTGAAACATGAAAATGTGTCAGGGTGTACCTCTGCATTGTAGAACATTTTTAACACAACTTCAACATGAATTTAAAGCAGTGGCATAAGCTAATTGTCATTTTAGAACTGAGTTCATAATAAAAAGTTGAATTTGTAAAATGTTAGTCAATTCAATAGTAAACAAAGTCAATTTATTTCAGTCTAGAGGCACTATTATTTACAAGTCTCAAGCAAAAATTCTGAATACACTAACATAACACAAAGAATAACTTTATATGACCTGAAATTCTGTTTTTGTACACATTTCATTTAATAAACTATGCAGGCTTTAAAAATATATTTTAAAAATGTTTTTGGTGCTTTTAACATGTTCTTGTAGCATTATTTTTCCTGATGGAGAACACACAAAAGAAAATTAAGATCAAAATTGCCATTTTTTGGCCACAAAGTTGGACATTGCTTGAGAGATCTTGAATTAATTTACCTTCAGACAGCCATCATCTCACAACTCATGCATTTTTTTAAAGAAGAAATAATTGCTTCAAATTGTATATATTATAGATGGACTATAGAGTTTAAAGAGGTTGAAGGTTATAAAGTAAAGCAAAAAAAATCCTTGTTAAAAAGATCCTGTGAGATCATTTTCTTTCTTGATCTTAAGATCAAGTTTAGCCTCTGCTAAACTTGTTTCGAGTCTTTTTTAAAAAAGCTGCATTGCTGATACAGTCATGTTTCAAACTGTGCCACAATGACTCCTCCTGTTATCCACAATTGACCAAACATACAGTCACACATTATAGTAACAGAAGAAAAAAACAGCTTCAAAAGCAAAGGAGCAGTTTGTCACAACACCTTGCATAACGATCATCTGGAACAGGTCAGGAGAACCTTAGAAACTCTGGCATGCACCACAACTGACTGGGAAGTTGTCCTTTCTTCAACCCACTGAATATGATCCTGAAGGAAATGCCTTCATAAAAAGAGGACTCCATATTTCTACGACTTTGGAACATCTGTTCCTCGTTTGTTTGGAAAGGATGTTGCAGCAGCGTGTGGGGGCAAGGAGAAGGGAAAAAAGGGAGATGCTTTTTCAAAACACCAGGGAATACAAAGGGACTGATGGGAGAGGAGCACAAACATCTCACTTTACACCTCTTAAAGGCTTGCAGAAGTGAAAGAAAGAAGCTGTTATGGTTGTTGAAATGGCCAGAAAGGCTGAGCTGTCATGAACTCATCACATGAACTGCAACCACTGAATAACGGCTGCAATTTTCATTTAGATCACACAAGTCCTAAAAATTTTATTGAAAACATATTTTTGAAGATAAACCCATGATGGCGGTTTTTAATTAGTGCTTAAGAAAAATGTGAAAGACCCACTCTGTGGAAAATTGTGTTTTTGGTGTTTTTAACATGTTTTTATGGCATTTTTCTCATGATGAAGAATATATATTAAGAAAATCAAACTTAAATGTGCGTTTCTGAATATTTCTTTATTCAAAACGCTGTGAATCAAGAACAGGGAAAAAGATGTTTGAAAAAGTTTGTAGCTGTGACATAGGTCCTACAATCGGCGGGCCACAAGCTCCCTGCTCCAGTCTATTCTGATGTACCCACTTGCAGACAAATACATCCATGTGCGTCTTCTTTTCCTCATCTGAGCTGGCATCTGGATAAAACTGTACAGGTGGATGTTTTCGTCTTTTCCCTTCAGGGGTTGCCACAGCGAATCAGCCTTCTCCGTCTAACCCTGTCTTCTACATCCTCTACCTTTATGTCGTTGTTCACCAGATCCATAAACCTCTTCTTTGGTTTTCTCAAGACCTCTTGCCCGGCAGCTCTGGAATCAGCCACTGTCACTAGGTCTCACAACACGGCTGGTCTCACAACAGTTTTGTACACAGTTCCTTTAATTTGAGCTGAAACTCTTCTATCACACATCACACCTGACACTTTTCGCCACCACCCATTCCAACCTGTCTGCACTTGGTTCTTCGCTTCTTTTCCAAACTCTCTATTAATCTGGACTGTTGACCCTAGATAATTAAAATCTTCCACTTTCTTTATGTCTTTTCCTTGTAACCTCACTCTTCCACTTGGGTCCCTCTCATTCACACATGTACTCTCTCTTGCTGTGGCTAACCTTCATTCCTCTCCTTTCCAGGGAAAACCTCCACCTCTCTATCTTCTCCTCCACCTGTTCCCTGCTCTCAGAAATCACAATATTGTCTGCAAACATCATAGTCCATGGTCATTCCTGTATAACCTCAACCAGCCTGTCCATCACCACTGCAAACAGGAAGGGGCTCAGAGCTGATCCCTGATGTAATCCCACCTTGAACTCCTCTGTCACCCCTACAGCACACCTCACCTCTGTCTTACAGCCTTCATACATGTCCTGCACTGCTCTAACATAGTTCTCTGTTATTCCAGACTTCCTAATACAATACCACTGTTCTTCTCAGGGGACCTTTTCATAAGCTTTCTCCAGATTTACAAAGACAGTATAGCTCCCTCTAACATTCTCCATACTTCTCCATTAACATCATCAAAGCAAAAATTGCATCCTCGCTATTTTTGTTGCACCAATGTTAGGTTGGGGTTGTAAGGGGTTTTAAGCTAGCGGAAGAGCGCGTAAAAACATGGATGATGGGAAACGACGGCGGGGTTACTCCACCACAACAGTTCCACCCACTCCTCTCCTCGAAGATGAATTTGTATGAACTACTGGCGCTCTGCAGAAACTATGGGTGTGTTCAGACTGCAAAAGTCTGTTGGTCCGGACCAAGTCTGCTTAATTTGGTCCCGATCAAGCCCTGAACCTTGCGCTTGGTCTGTATTCAGATTGCCGTCAACCGGACTTTTCTGTTTTGAACCAAAGCTTTTAAACAAAACTACACGAATAAAGATCTCTTTAGTCACTGGCCATGAATTACAAGGTTGGAGAAAAGCAGCAAGAGAAAGAATAATGAAAGTCTTAAGCTTTCCAGTCCATGTCAGGATAGTTCACCAATTCATACTTTATATTTCGCTGACCAATTCTGAACGTCTACATCAACATCAGGTGCAACACTTTTTACTTGCTACTTTGGTATAGTATATGTATGCAAGGCGGTTACTGAGGAGACGTTGGCTATGAATATAAGATGATGGGTGTTTATAACATATAGTTTTTCGGGAAAACAGTGTAAGAAGCATTGTGTATCACCTTAAAAGTTGTTTTAATGACCCGTTTTTTGGCTAAAAATTGAATAATTATAGTTAAAAGGCTACAAGTGCGAACACTTTTTCAAATAAATCAAAAGATGATTAAAGTGGGACTTTAAGGAAATATAAAAAACGTTTCTATGTTGCCAAGAAGACTTGTAGTGGTCACATATAAGCCTTTAATGCAAATATCAATCATTCTAAACATTTAAAGACATTCACTTACTGTTAAGGCAACGATGTGCATTTACTAATAATATAATTTTTGAGTTGAATTTTTGAGGTTTTTGTTCTTAAGTTTTATGTCAACGTATGCAACACTGAAATACTAAATATTCTTAAGAACTTAAGACTCTTGGGTTGAGGGTTGATTATTAGACAAGTTAAAGTCCTTTAGCAACAAAAAATGTACAAAAAAGTAATTTCTGCCTAACATTTATTTACTTATATATATATATATTGTTTTAGTAGCTATATAATTTAAAATGTTTCATTAAAAATGTGGGGAAATAAAGGTAAATAGTATATAGCAGGCATTAACATTGTCGGAGTAGCAAAAATTACTGAGTAATGAATCAATCTGAGATTTTAATCTGCAACCTTATGGTAAAACAGAAATCAGAATGTGTGAGATGAATGAGCTATCCAACAAAAAGGACAAAAGCATCATATGCTGTCAAGCAAGAGAATGGCTGCTGTAATTTCCAGCATTCATATTTAATGTATTTTACATTTTTAAAAAGCCAGCAATGAGACCTTTTCCGGTCAGCAAACTCCTGGTGAGTTTGTGTTTGGCTTCCACCAGCTGGCTCCCTGGCTAGATCCTGCTTCTTAAGAGACCAAAATAGAAAAGTTGCAGACAACAAACAGCCTGCTACGTTGCTTTTAGGCATTCAAGGAGCCACTGGGACACTTTCCCCCAGGAATAGACGCATAGTAAAGCCCACAAGAGGAGGGAAAGTCCAGTTGGAAACACTCACCTGAACCGCGGAGAGTCTTTGAGACATTCCTCAAAATCCACAGTTATCTTCATGTTTGCCGCAGTGGCAGAAGCTTCAGAGCTGCGCTCTCCTTGATTAAACACAAATCCAGGCTCAGTCTTTCTGGCTAATTAGCCCGTATGCTAACACCCGTTCCCCCGTCCGACCAGCTGGCTTCACTCCGTTACGGAAAGCCAGCTAGCGTCAGAGGCCAGCACCGACCACTAAACAAGCTCGGGGTACATAAACCACGCTTGTCTCAACGTCTGAGAGCAGCCGCAACGAAACTGCCTCACACGCATATATGGAAACAGAAAGTGTCGTCCACTTGCTCGGTCATTGCAGCCAGCGGGAGAAGAGCTTTTCTCCACACAAAGATCGTCTATTGTACGAGGAAGAAAATGCTCACGAGCCCACAAGCACGTGCCAGATTGGATTGGTTCACTCTGAAGAGTTATAGAAATAAAGACCAGCAAAAATTTTAAAACGTGTAAAGAAATCACGTTGCCTCTCAGTTCTACAATAATCTAATTTATTCCGTGTACAAATGTGAATGTCCAAGAATAATTTGACTTCATAATTTAATTTATTCAAAATTTAGTTTGCTGGCTTAGTTAATTTAAAAAATAAGAATATACAAAATATAAGAAAAGTACAGTTTTCTGACGCAAGTGGCGTTTAAAAATATTCTAAAATCAAACATTTAAATTAAATAAAGTAACTTTTTTTTTAATTGAATTTGCATGTATGGCTTGTTTACTTGGTAAAGTGGAGTCCATGCGATATCTGTATCTTAAAAGTCAAAACCATGATATAGTATAGTTAAATCTGTTTTGCTTAAGAATTGAACTAGACAAACATCTGTCTTTGCGTAGACGATCTTCGTGCCACTTGAAAGGAGCGTCTTGATCCTTTGGAATTGCCCAGCATTCTGAATGTATTTTGCATTCAGAACACTGTCGTGCTGGTTCAATTTCCACTGTAATAGCGCCCTAAGAGGATTGGTTTGGGCCCCAAACAAAACAGCAAAATTAATTCTTCTCTAGTACTGAAGCGTTTCCGTACAACTGACCGAGATACCAGGTGACAGGTTTATTCTTAGCAGTGAACAACACACAAAAGTAAACATACAGGATAATCTCTAAGAACAAGATCCACGGCGTCATCCGCGAATTACTCAGGAAAACCTCAGGCAAGCTAAAAAGTGTTGTGACACAGCGCCATCTGGTGGTTGAAAGGTGTAAATAGCTGGGACACTTAAAAACAAAGAAGCAAAAAAAAAAAAAGTTTATGAAGGTTGTTGATTATCGCAGAGTACTCTTAATTTTAATGTTTTATGTTACAAGCACCTAAAAAAATATTTACAATTGGAATGGTAAGACTTTACTTGAACATTCTAATGTGTTCAATGCTTTTGTTGGGTGAGTAGTGGATTACTTTGACTGTTTTTTTTTTTAAATTATTTGATATTTGGGCTTTTTTGTTTTATTATATGTGATGCATGTTTCGCAGTACTGCTCTATATTGAATAAAAGATCTTACAGATCTGATGGGACAAAAATCTTTACAATTAAAATGCATAATAAAATGATTTTTACAAATGAAATTGACAACTAAACCTTACTGGCAAAATCCAATAAATCTAATTTAGTAATGAAAAATCACTAGTTGTTACACTGTAAGTGGTTTTTATTAACATTTTCATATTTTGTTTATGACTGTGAACAGTTGAAAGTTTAGATTTTTTTTTCTTTGCTTCTGCATTATTTGAGAATGAAATTATTTAAAGTCAAACACAGTGTCAACAGCAGTTGTATGTATACATTTTTTAAGTTATTAATTTGATTTTGATTTATTGACGCACAAAAAAGAACACTTGCATAAGATTTATCAAAGGAGAAAATAAAATGTAATTAAATGTAATGTGACAAATACTCGTCTGGGTTTTTACATGGTCACACACAAACTGAGTTTTACTGAAACAGTAAAACATAAAAAAAATGACACTAAGCAGAAGATGATTTATAAAACAAAACTCAACAATTTAATTGTAAAGATCAAGTTTAGCTTAATAAGAACTTCCCTTTCTATTTTTGTTACCCTATGGGGTTTAGCTCTGTTGATCAGTCTTTATTTTAGATCTAACTGCACAAACATTTTATTTCTTTTTCAATTACTCTGCCTACATTTTTTATTCCTCCCCAAAATAAAAATAAAAAATCTGACCACAGTACATTCTAAGAACATCTTTTTAATGACAGTCGGCAAAAATCAATACAAACATTTGGATGATTAAGAACATGCAAACTGGAAATACAAAAGAGAGAAAGAAAAAAAAATGGCTTGGACATCCACACTGTTTTGACATTTTGAGATGCTGAGCATTGCCACAGGGCTGTCTAACAGTCTATCATGCTTAGAAAACAAACCAAAAAGGACAAAAGTGATGTAAAAACCAACAGACGAGGCAAAATATTACTCTGAATGATAGACTTCCTTACTTTACGCGAATGTAAGTAAATACATTAGAGGCACATTTGACAGGTAACCACCTACAGGGTGATAACATCAGTCCTGGTTTTAACTAGTATCATAATTAAGAAGAAAAACTACCTCAGGACAAATGCAGTCACCGTTTCTGACAATATATACATACGTTTATATGGACAGAAAAGGTGAAGAAAAGGAAAAATATTTGCGGGTTTGACATTTCCTTTAATCCAAAGCAATTTCAATAGGATGGTGAAAACAGTTCAAGTTTCCTTTACCTCATTAGGACAAAAAATGCATATTAGTCAAAGTCAAACTGTTGGTTGTCATTGATCTTTCTATAATATAAACCTCAATGATTCTGAACACAAAGAGAAATGAAAGAGATGAACAGGGAAAACACACAAGCTTTTTTCATTCTTGTCATTCAGTACATTTATAGACTCTCTTTAACACTGGTAGGATTCCCAAACAGTGCAAAAACAATTAAATTAAGATAAAGAAATCCTTGACTCGCTTCTAGCTCTAGTGGTCTCTGCTAACCCCCACTGTAAAGTAAAACAGTAGCATCAATTCATGCCTTCTTCCATGACGTTTTCAAGCAGCATCCTTCATCCAAATGAAGTCAGGTGAGACAAACTACATCCACCTCCAAAACACTGTTTGGATGAACTCAAATGGGATGAAAAGACTAAGACCCATCACAAAACGTGCTGGTTTCTTGTTGGTCAAATTTTTGATCAGTAGCACATGAAAAACCCCAGCAGCAATACTTCCGTACAATGTCTCCTATGATATTTGAAACTAAAATAACAGGAAACACAAAATGCTTTGTCACTTATATTCTTTCACAGAGTTTCTGAGTAGTATGAAAATAAATTTGTTTTAAAGAAATAAAGTTGGCTGAGGGGGATTTGCCTACCCAAAATGAAATAGTTATTTTTAAAAGATGGTGCGACACTACAGGAAGTGCTTCAACCGTTTTCTGTGATTTGATCTGTCAAAAGATAACATGAAATAAATTCCTCACTGGACATTAATATTTGATGTAATTAAAAACAGAGATCTCCAAATATATTTTAAGACTTTCTTATTTTTATTGGGAACCACTGCAGGGCAGCAATCAAGTCAAGCAGATTAAAATAGTTTTATTTATAAGGCAGCATTTTATTTAGGGTATTATACAGTTAGAAATTTGGGGCTAAATATGTTGTTGCCTAATTATTTTACCATGCCAATATAAGATAATGATAGGATTGTTAACAGCATAAAAATATTTGGAATGGGAAAAAAAAGTTTCTAACAGCTTTTGCTGATAATCATGCACCAGAAGGGTGGGCCTTAGAGCAAAAAGTTACACAATATTCAAGGGAAAAGAAAAAAAAAAAATCAGAGATGCAGCCAAGAACAACACTGCTGTCATGCCTCAGTTATGTCGTGGGGTTTCCTCTGGCCTTTTCCAGGGGTGACGTGCTGATTCAGCCAGACAAGAGTAATAATTATCCCATAAAATCTTTGTTGTTTTTTTATTTTATTTTGAAGGCATTGATCCTCCTTGTGGAATCAGGATCACATGTTCTTCAGTGCAACATCAGTCCAGAAGAGGTGAGAGAAAGAGGACAAGCAATCTCTGTGATGTTTCTGAAGGTTATATTGAAAAACAGAATAGAAGAGACACGATAGCTGACAGATACGTTACTTGGCTATTGAAAGATGTCATGTGAGTAAAGAAGAGCTGTTTGCTGTATGGCTCAGCACTGGAAACAGTGACTGTGTCTAACTGGGTCTTGAGTTGGACCTGAAGGTGGAAAATCTGTCTTCATTTACGAGTCCAAGGAGTCTGCTGAGGAGCAGAGAAACACAAGATAGATTAGATGCATTTAGAAGTCTATTTGCTGTTTGATCCAGCAAACAGAACAGGTGAAAGGATAAGCTGTGAGTCAGTGTGGCCACTAAACCATCAATCAACTGAAAATGAAGACAAACTAGAGAAAGAGCTTAGGATTCTGCAACGAATAACTTAAAAGTATTTCATTCCAAGTTCTTGTGACATAAAATGTAAAGCATGAAGGCAAAAAGGCACAACAATGTTGGAGTATTGCTAAAAACGGCATAGTCATAAAAAAAACATCACTGGAAACAATTTTACAATAGAAAAAACTATAGTTAGAGTGGGACTTTAAGTTTTGAAACTATAAAACAAAAATATAACTTGCCCAATTTAACTTGTTTCGCTTAATTACAATGACCTTTCCATTAGTTTTTAGTAGAATACTTCAAAATCCCCTTAAAATGTCAAAACAGAAACCTAGTTAGAGAAAACATTGTTGTATTTGCATTGTTTGAAAATCACAAAAGGCCTTGACCTCGCAAAGACATGCTTGCTTTACTATTTTTTTTACATAAAAAAGTCATTTTTCATAAGGCAAACAAGATTCAACAAAACACTCAAAAAGAAGTTGATTTTTAGTGACTATAACATGGTCTGTCACTCCATTAATGAGGAAATCATCCTTTTTTACTTACCTAAAATGCAGATTTTAGACAAAACTTTCCTTTTTTTTAGATCTTGATGCTGCATTCAACCACACACAGAGTTGCACTGAAACATGCTGCTGTGAAGAACGTCCACTGAAAAGGGTCAAAATAAGTCACGCACAATCCCCGTCGTACTCACCATCCTGTGGGGGGTCAACACTGATCTCTTCTGTGTCCTCTGTGTCATCCCTCATCTCTTCATCTTCATCTTCGTCATCTTCTAGCTCACTGGCGATGAGTTGGCGAGCCAGCTTTATGTTCAGGCCCTCATTGTAGTGCATCTTCCTCATCATTTGAAAATGCTTCTTTTTGGCTAAAAAAGGGAAACAAATACAATTAGCTGAATAAAAATGTCAAAACGGTGCACCTCTAAAAAAAAAAACTTCTTTTGAATCAGTGTATAGCACCCCAATGTTAAACTTTTGAGACTAAGCAGAGACTTTCAGATGCTTGCTTCATATTATGTTTTTTTTTCTTTTTGTGTTATCTTAAAGTCTCATCCATCTGTGCTTTGTTAACTGAAGCGAAACATGCACTGTCAAATTAAAAAATCTCTGAAAAAAATAGTGCAACACAAAAGCAAAGATCGGAGCTCTTCTATAAGGATCATTCATGAGATCAAAGGAGAAGAATTCTGACCAGCTTCACAAAGCTCAAAGTAACATTTGTTCATCCACAAACAGAAGGACTCAAAAGTGAGAGGTATACGACCTGCTTGACTTTCCCTGTTTTAGTAAGCATCTCGCCACTCCTATCCTGTACCAAGCAGTGTCGTCGTCATGGAAACACTGATTATATTTAATTACAGCATGCAGGCTCTTTAAAGGTTCACACAAATAAAATCCACAGGCGAGTTTTTATTTGTCACAGTGTTAAACAGTTAATCTGCTGGATTCAGGTTTATCCAGCTCTACTGTTGTTTGAAAACTGGTACGGGCAATTTCAAGTCATGATGTTTGCTTTCAGAATTCCCACAGTTGATTTACACTTGAAATGTGCACTTTTAAATAAAAAAATAATAATTGCAACAGAAAATATAAATATAAAAAATATAAATTAAATATATTAAAAAAGCTTTGTCTAGTATGCATTTAACGTAGTATAAAAAAAACAATTTCTGTTCATGCACATACTGGATTCTCAAAATGTTCACGTTCAACTGAAGGCATGGTGCAAAAATCAAAAGAATTGCATGCTGCTGTTTCAAAAACGGTTACCTAATTCTTCAGGAGTTAGGTGCTCTTCCTCCTCTTCACTGCTCTCCTCCTCTTCTTTCAAAAAGCGAGGTTCTAGGCTGTCACTTGATGCCAGCCTGTGGAAACAAAGACAAGATAAATATGTAAGGAACCTTAAATTATTTTAACACCTTTTTAGCCATGCAGAGGTAAGAGATGATTTATAAATCCTGTTCAAGTCAATAGTAGGATTAAAAAAAGGCTCACTAAAGAGATACACATGTAAGGAGCACAGATGGAGAGGTATTAAGTAAGGAGGAGAAAAAACTGGCAGAATAACATCAGTTCATGTGTGAGTGAGTGTGTCTACTACATGAGAGGAAATCAACATCCACTATTTCCGTCTATTGCACTCAATGAAAGGGTGTTGTGCAAAATGAATAAATATTTGCCGCTCAATGGAAGTGATTGAGCATGTGAACTACTTTAGGGAAGCTCCAATTTACTGTCCAACCAGCTGGCAGGAAGGAAAATTAATATTTGCCTGCAGTTTCAGAATGCGTCAGAGTGACAAGGAACAATGCATAGAATGAAGGAGACCGAAGAGAAACTGTAATTTTAATGAAATAACACAGTTTTTGGAGGGAAAAGTACAGCCAAGAATTAAAATTTAAGATAGAGCAGTTGATGGAAAGAGACAAAAGGAGAAAGGAGGGAAAACAACAGCTGTTGTGCAGTAGTCCGGAGGGTTTATGACAAAACATTTAAAGGCCCTCACTAGCACAGAAGCAAATAAAGGAAACTAACTGACATCGCAAGCCTGAAGCTAAATCCAGCTCTCTCTGCAGCACACATTCATACGCTCGCACTGATGCAGTCCCAACATCAGCACACTTATGTAAACACAATAGTCAAGAGCTGAACGCTCCTCCAGCTCCCATCATGTATGCTCAACGCGGCAGAAGAACCAGTTTACTGAAGCAAGAAAAATGTATATTCTCCTTTATATACAATCGCAGTGATTCATTATCAATTCGCCTCAGAGTTGTGGGCTGGAGATTTGGTACAGAGTAAGCCTGCCCCCACTTCTCGTCATCCATCTGTTTTCACTCTCCTGCTAGTTTCCAGCCCCTCTCAAGCCCAACCTAACATTACCAGTGCAACAAAAACGGCAAGCAATATTGGAACTATCCAGCCTTACAGTTCTGCTCAGACAAGGAAAATTAAAACGTATGGATCTAGTTGTCGGTAAGTGGATGCATCAGAATGGAGCTGACCAGGGATCTTGTAATCTGCCAATAGTTGTTTCTATGTCACATCTACAAGGTTTATCAAAAAACTTTTTTGCATCTGCTCCTGATTCACAACGATTTGAATTAAGAAATACCAAAAAAATGAATTTTAAGCTTAATTTTCTTGACATATGTCCTCCTGCCTCAGAAAAATGCCACCGAACATGTTAAAAACACCCAAAACACAATTTTCTTCAGATTGGCTCTTTAAGCCAGTTTGGAGTCTCCAAACAGTCTGATTTGGAGATGAATTGAAGGCACATTTTTTAAATGCAAGACTGATGGGAAATGCTTATAAAATGTTTGTTTATGGACCACAGGTTTGTGCCGCTAAACCAGAGATTCTTTATTTAACTTCAAACACAGATTATGCAGAAATGTTTTCACGCAGAAAATGCCAATGGGATCTCAGGTATGTGTAAATAACTTAAACAGACATTTAAAAGTTATAATTACCACCATCATATCATACAAGCTTAAACAAAAGCTTTTTAGATTTTAAAAACGTAAATATAATACAAATATATATATAACATCAAAGCAACTGTGCTTTTTTTGTGTTTACTTTGATGCGAGGTCATCTGCTGCAAGTCCACTTTGGCCGTCAGAGTCGCTCAGCGCCCCTTCATCCTCGTCCTCCCCAACCATCCTGAAATAGAAGCATCCATGACATGTTGACAGCAGGAATAAAGGAGGAAGAGAACAGCATCCGAGGGTCAAATGAGGACAGAAAGGAGAACCATCCAAGTCATCGTTGGACGTCTACCTGAGTTAGGATTGCTGTGTGGGCACAAACCCTCAACCTTGCAGACATTTTCAAGTGGACAAACTAAATCATTACTGTACTCTCTTTCAAATCCCACTTCAATCATTGTTCAATTTATTTTAAAATCGTTCCTGGTGGTCTTTTAATAATGATTATGCTGTTTTTAGGCTAAATTTAAAAGTCGTTTTTGAGACATATTTTCTGCAGAGTGGCAGTAGTTCATTTTAAATTCGCCTCTGGGTTGCGGGCGGGACTGTTGGCGTAAAATAACCCCCCCTGTTCCTGACATCCTCCCTTTTACACTTTCTGCTGCTACCTTACAGCCACTCACAACCGCAACATAACATTACTAGTGCAACAAAATGGCGAGCAATATTGGAGCTATCCAGCTGGACATTTTTGTGCTAGATGCCAGCTCAGACAAGGAAATTAAAGACGTTCATGGATCTGTCTGCAAGTGGATGCATCAGAATGGAGCGGAGCAGGGAGATAGTTGCCTTCAGATTGTAGTCTTTACGTAACAACTACAAGCCTTTTTAAACTGTTTTTTTGTCTTCTCTTGATTCACTACAGTTTGAATAAAGAAATGATCAGAAACGCAATTTTAATCTTAATTTTTTTCTACATGTCCTCCATCATCAGAAAAATGCTACAAGAACGTACTAAAAGGTTTTCATTGTATTAAGTCTTAATTGTAGCTAAAGTTGTGACTTTTTGTCAGATCAATTTGATCAAGTCTGTGAAAAAGGCTTTTATTTTGACAAAGAATTTTTCAAACCGGATAAAACAGCATCTTATAGGTTTGCAATATGGAGCTCCTTTTCTATGTAGCAATGTCTGGTAGTGCGTTTTTTTTTTTTTTATTCCTTGTTTGAGCTCCCTATACACCCCCTTCTGCTCTGTCCTTATTAACATGATCTTCAGATTTGTTTACAGTCGCTTCCTTACTGTTGCAAATTTAACAACAGCAAAAGTGTGTTGCTTTTCCAGGATTGAATTCAAAAACAATAAAATAAGGCAAAATGTTGAGAGAATCATTGTACTATTTCATTAAAGTGCTTAAGTTTGTCAGAGTTATGTACTTAGATAGATCCCAGCTTTTAATCTTAAATGTCAATTTAGTATAAACGTGAAATTCATGAAAAATGAATTAGACAATAAAATAATAATGAAAAGTATTCCTATGACAGCTGTTCTGATTTACTTTGTAAGCATATAAAATGTAATTATTGGTCACCTGTTGTATGGTGTGCTGGGCTCATCTATCTTCATGAGGCCATAGTCTTTGTCAGCTGGATGGTATGTTGCCAGGATGTTCATCTCATCCCATTTCTGGGATTTCTTCCTGTAAAGACATAAAAACAGAAGGAAGTTTGATGGAGCAAAAACTGAAAGTGAACCAGTGAGCAAAAGCCTCTAATCTCCAAAGATTCCTCCAGGGAGGAGATCGACTAAGATACAATCTGGGACTAAATGTGGCCCAGTTCTCACTCGGGCTGCCATACTTTTATTACTAACAAATTTCAAGATGAAACATAATATCTGATGTTAAGGTAATGATGGGAGGAGACATTATTTCACTCAGTTTTTTGGGAGTTTTTTCTATATGTTGATTAAGAAAAAAGTCTAAAGATATAAATCCTCAATGGCTGTTTGAAAAGCAAAAAAGCCAACTTTACATAAACATCATCATCCCTGACCCCGTTTATAGAAAAGGTCAGGTGTCATGGGAGACAGGAAGGCAGTGGGAGGCTGAACAGAGATGCCAAATTTACCACCTGCTGCTGAAAACCTGCAGGGCTTTTTTCACAACAGATTCTGACAGTCACGATGACAAAAAAGCAGTTTAAGATTTCCTAAAACAAGCAGGACAAGTGAACATGGACACATTTTCACAACAGCAACTATTTCAAGATTTACAGCTTTACTCCACAGAGAAGATGTGGTTTGCATTAAAATGGACAGAAACTGTATTTTTTTTTAATTCTAGAAAGGAAAGAAAAAACACAATCCAGAAAGTATTAAAGCTTGATTTAATTATCATTTGTGTTCAAATTTCATAAAAGGAATGACTAAAAACTTAAACTTAAAAACAGAAACATCAGGATGAGTTAAAGATTAGTAAAAATTACAACTTTCCAGTAAAACTTGTCTGTGTTTTTACCCAGAGGTATCCAAATATCTTTTCTTAGTCAACATCTGGCTGAGTATCAGTGCATTACATGGGTGTTAATCCGTAGTTAGTGTTCACACATGCTGGGTTTTATTATTTTAGAGTTACATAAGCCCAACAAGAAACGTGCACGTTCTGTAGCTATTTATATCCAGTATAACCTTCCATTCACACAGAGCAGTTTTTCACAAAAACATTTACAAGCTGCTTCTTCTCCAATGTAAAAAAAAGTAGGAAAATGAGGAATAAAGGCAGAAAGACAGCGTACTACTAGCATATACTAAATATAGAGCTTCTACTCTTCCGTAACGATTACCACCCATCCAGAGTGGTTAACAGCTGGAAACAAAACGCTTGAGGAAAACTCATTAAACAGAGTGCACCACCACTTTTGAGCTGGGCCGCACTATCAGGTGCCAAAGTGAGAAGACAGCAGGGACAAGTCCAGCCCAGTAAATCCAAAGCATCCAACAATGAGGCAGTTCATGCAGGCAGCAAAGACGTTTTATGCATTTACCATCTATCAGAAATGCTAACAAAAAAATGTAGTTTCTTAAATTTAAAAATATGAACTTCTTCTTCAGACTGTGCAATGGTGGATGTTTGTTTAAAACAGTTATGTGGTCATGTGATGTTTTCTTTTAGACTTTTTTTTTCCTTTACCATTTTTAAACACTTTTATTGTTTTTATTACTGTTTTTTTTAAGGACAGATGCACTTTTATCTTGCAGTAGTCTAATTTTAATAATCTGCTTAAGTGATTAAGTGTTGCACTTCTTATGTATTTTTATTTATTTTTGTTGATTTCAATGTATGACTGCTGCACAGACTACTTTTTTGAATTTCATTGTTCTAGTGACAATGACAATAAAAACCCATTTTACTGATTTTTCCAGTTGGATTTTGATATTAGATGTAATGTACATATTTGTTTTCTTTGGATTGACACAAAGTGAGTGGGAACTTTAATAATAAGAACAGAAATCCTCACAAATTCTTAAAATAAATAAATAAAAATAAACAAATCACCAAAATACTAGCTTCAAGCTACGATGGATTCTCTGTAAAAGCTATATTAACTCTCCCATTCTGATCATACATTTTAAATACCCACATTTGCTTTTTATCCTCATCTATTCTTAACATGTTTTGCACGATTTTTGAACTCTTCATGTTCACTCAACATGTGAAAAAATTCCACCCTCATGGTTAATCCTTAGAAAGCAGAGAGCCATTACAAAGGTTAGCGATGTATCCAGCTGTGCTCAGAACTAAAACAATCTCTAAAATCCACATTGTCTGTCCAAATAAAAAAAATACACAGCAAATACAAAAGGTAGTAACCCAGCAGTAACCCAGACACAAGATGCAAATCTTCTCTGCATTTTATTGGACATTAATTGGTTAAAACATTTAAATATTTAATTTATTAATTAAATATATATTAGTTAAATCAAATATGAATTCATGATTTATGTGAAACAATAAGAAAGCATAGGGGAAAGATGTTTTTACTTTTCTGTCTTTCAAACCTCATTTTTGAAAATAGGAAGATTTCAGGTTAGGTATTTCTATAAAAAAATTGCTCAAAATAGTTTATGTGTAAATAAACATAAAATGACAAAGTGGCCTAAAACGCCTTACTGTCAAGCACATGAAAAGCCATCACCTGTCAATTTGCCCACATGAGAGCAAGGATGCTGCCTGCAGAGAGCTTGAGTTTCATGGAAGCTTTTTTGAATTATTCATGAGCACATGGGAACCGCACACTCTTATTCAATTAATGGTGATTTGAGTGATTGAAAGTTAACAATAAGCAGTGCTCCTTAGTGGCCCGATTGCTTAGCACTGACCTACAGAGCAAAAGAGAACTAACGATTCCCGTAAAGTTAAAAAAGCAGGCTCCAGTAAAATGCAAACTTCTTTTTCTAACATAGAAAACATGCATTAAATGCTTAAATTGTATTTTTCTTATTTATTCTCTTTTATAATTTTGCAAATAATTAATTTCAAAGGAGGATAAAAACCTTTGAATGAATATAAGCTGAACTCAGACAACAAAGTTTGAGGTTCTGGCTGGAAATATAAGTATTAGTCAGTTTGTTGCATCAAAAATCCTCTGGAGACAGAAAAAAAAAGCTATCTATGTAAAACAATTTTCGTAATACAAATGAAGCAGACAAACCAAGGTCTGTGTGATCACACACAAGTTTAAGCAAAAGAATTATAACTAGACATTCTGTGTTGAATTTGTTTCAGCGCATCCTGAAATGGCATAATCTTGTAAGATACACTTTTCTTGCACAATTTGTTTATTATTTTGTGTATTTTTAAGTAGCTATTACATTTATAGATAAATACTGTTAATTTGCACTTAGATTCCTTAACCATCTGCAAAACGTGTGTATTAAAAATAGCTTTGAGAAGCAATAATAATAAAAAAAAAAAACAGGTTTGAGAAATGTCAAAAAATTAACGCATTGGCTTTATCTGGTGCATATTTATACAATTCCCAAACCCCATACACACGTTTAGCTCATCTTGCTTTTAGAGCTCAAAGCAAAGGCAGGCTATATTGAGGTCAATCCTATCCACTTGGAGAATTTTGCATTTGGCTGCACACTGGATCTTTTCAAGACCCATTTTTTTTCCTTTGTGACCTTGTCACTCTGTTTCAGTTACTTCACAAAAACCCTGAATTCACCCCTTTGAGGGAAAAAAAAAACAAAAATGAATAAGAAGATCTTTATCTGTGTGTGGCCTAATTTCTCTCAGATGACTTTTGCTGATACGCCAGGACAGTATAAACAGGAACAGAGTGGAAAACAAAAACAGCAAAAAATTAGGTTCTCAAAAGGCTGGTTCCAGGTACAAAAAGTCTAAACTGTATTTTTTTTCTTTTTATTGAATTAGCAAAAACACAGGTTAGAGTAAATTAAGGATTGATTCAAGATTTTGACACATTTAGCAGGTGTCTTATTTATGTTCAAGAATAAACAATAAAATCTTCACATACAAAATAAGAACCTAACTAATATATTTAAGCAATTGATTTTAAATGTGTCCAGAAGCTTTGATTTACAATATTGCTAACCATTGAAACAGACTGGGAGATTAGATCAGGTTTGACCAAAACTGGCATACTGGCAAACATGTTGTTTGAAAGTGTGGTGGGATGTGAAATTATTTGGGTTCACTTATTCATGCAGTTATTTACAGCTTCCAGTTTAGCTCTCAGGTGACAAACATGGCTAAAAACACCCAGCCGTCGCTTGTTTTTGTTTTAAATAGCAACAAGTGTGAAGTGAGATCATGCTAATGCAAAGAAATTGTTTATTTTGATTTATGCCACTTTCAACTGTTAGCTGGAATTGTTCCATGTTGTGAATGCTTTTACTAAGTAAAAAGGCTCAAGAGACACCCAGCTTGCTTCAAATGTCACACCAACAGTCTGACTTGTTGACAACAGTACAGCTAAGTTCAATGGAAAAGGATAGAAAATGTCATTCTTTCAGAAAGTCACAAAGCATCAACAGGATATTGTTTTTGTTGTTATTCATTTTTAAGTGTATTTTGTGTTATTATTTTTCTGTTGAGATAGAGCTTTGGTAACAGGGTAATTTCCCCTTTGTAAGATTAATAAAGTTTTATTCTACTGACAATTTGAGCAAAAGAACTGGCCAATAAAAGTGTCACAAACAGCAAGACAGTCAAACTACCAATAAATGCTCTTTTCATCAAAATCTTAATTAAAAATAAAGTTTAATGCAGCTGATTTAGAGACAAACATTTCCAACCATTCCTAAATGGTAAATTTCCTCATTTTATACATAAAATTTCCCCCAATATTCTCAAGATAGCTGAGTCTTTTCATTGTATATCCCAGGTAACGACAAAATAAATCATATCTGCTTACATATAAGGACGCTGATTTTTTTTTTTTTTTTTAAAAGCACAGAAGTTTTGTTTATGACAATTTTTTATCAGCAGTTTTAATTTTGTAATTAAGTTGTGAGGTAATCTGTCTTACTGCAGTTAGCAAAATAAGACTTCATGCACCCTTTTTTCCCAAATAAAATTTCAGCCAAGAGTTTCAAAATAAATGCATTTTCAAAGTAACGACAGAGTACGTTCTTCATTAGCAGACCAATCCTCTTTAAAAATGACCATGTTGTGATTTAAGACTGATAAAAGTGAATTTTGACAAACATCTCATTCAATAACAATAGTAAAACAAACACAAAAATCACGATATGTAATTAAACTCTGTTAGCGTTAGCTGTTGAGCAGCGACGGCAGTTGGTGTCTATTAAAACCCTCATGTAGTTTTGGAAAACACGCTTTATTTTTAAAATATGCATATCTGGCATACTGACAAAGACTAATGTGATGCCTACAAGTAAGAGCGATAAAGTTTTCATATAAAGACTTAACTCTGCTAGCTGGTTCCACCACCAAAGTTCAGTTTAGCCGATCAGTTATGAGCTAACATTTGTTAGCTTCGGTTAGCTTCCTTCCACAGGACAACACCCTCACCATGGCTGAGCAGAAAACTTACTGATGGTCATCTTCCGAGAGTCCCGGTGCGTCCTCGGTGCTCTCTCCCGGTATGTCCTCGGACAGCGATTTAACGTTGATGCCGGCGATCTTGTTTTTCAGGATGCCTTTTATCGGACGGGGTGCTGCCATTCCCGCATACGGTAGATGTCAGGTGTGCTGGCTTCTATCGTTCCGCAACTGTTTAATTTCGCGATTTATGCAATAAATTCCACAGGAACCGTTTGGAAGCTGAACACACACTCTCTCATAACTAAACGGTCCTCTATAAAACCAGAAGAAGGCTAAGAATGATGCGTATCCAACAAGCACGAGCGATTCTGCATGTCTGCTCACTGAGTGGAAGGAGTCTCCCCCCCCCCTTCAACCTTTATTGAAAACGTTTTACATAACAACAGTTCTGGGTCAGTTTTTTCCCCCTGCACCAAACAAGGTTTATTACAATTTCAAAACCAGTTTATTAATATTCTTGAAATATATGTGAGTGTGCAAACATCACAACAAAAATATACAAAATATAGAAACCTGATTATTGGTTTAATAAAACATATTAGGTTCGTTTTCAATAATTTTACAGTATTTTAGCAGTATTTGGGGGGGGGGGGGTAATGTTAGATAAAATTAGTATAAAAAACTCTCAGTAAAACACAAGAAATAATACGTTTAAAAAATTAACTGTTTAAGTATTATGTTCACAAAACAACAAAATCTCTGTGGGGAGGAGTAAATATCACTGATTATGAAATCTTTTTTTTTTTTTGTCTCAAAGGAAATTTTTGCAAATACATTTGCCCATTTTCTCTATGACAATATGCCGTTTATTTTCTCTATGATAAGATGCCGTTTTGACCCTAGTGATGATTGACTATCTATTGATTAACACACAAAAAAGTAGTTTTTACAGAATAAAATTAGGATATCTTTTCCAAAAGATAATTCCAACTGGATACTTTTTTAATGTAGGAAATTTTACTAAATATTATTTCAAAGTTGTTTAGTTGTTTTTTTACTCTTTATAAAATTCATATGTCATGTTGCTTTTAGTTTTGAAGAACAAGCCATTATTGGGAATTATCAGATCATTTCAGGGGATTTGAGATGACAGAAATATATATATTTTTTGTATTTTAGTGCTTCCCTCTTGTGGTCAGTTTGGATATGACAGGGGTAAACCCTGAGACACTAAGCATTGAAAAAACCTTCAGTTTTGGTGCATACTTGTACAATTTTTGATATACATATAGGGTTGCTTCCACCAATAAAATGTATGTATACAAGTTTGTCTAGTTTCTGACAAATAATAGTAAATGTAATAGCAGCGTGATCTAAACCACCAAACAAAATAACATTTGTCAAGTAAAACCACACTTCTGCTTAAATAAAATAAATAAATAAATAATAGGGAAAATTACAATTTCCCAGAGAGTCATAAACTCCTTATATTTTTCTCTAGGTTTATTTTCACATGAGAACATCTTGACCCATGTTTGAGAGTCTAACAAAAAATTCACTCACTATGAGGTAAATTAAATTCTGTATTAAGTAATGAATATGAATGCAGAGGGACTCTAATTGTAGCTGCCCTGAGGTGAAAGCAATTCGAATGGAGTGTTTCCAAGGTGTTTTATCAGACTGTAATTGGACTTTACTTTGTCTTTAAGCTCAGAAGAGAAAGCAAAAACTCTAACATGCCTATAAGCCAAATAATACATTTTTTTTCATGATTTTATTTAAAAAAAACATGTTTAATCATTATGACCTCTTGTGTTTTTAAAATCTTCTTATAATGTGATTTGAGGAGCTAGTAAGTCTCTAAGAGAATGCTCAAAAATTGTGAAGACTTGGAAGCCAAAACAAAAAAAAAAAGAAATGTGAAATTTGGTTTATATTTAAGTTATTCAATGCAAGAATGACATAAATGATTATTAGTCCATGTATGGTTTTTAGTCCAAACAGCAAAGTCTTTTAAACATCCAAATCTAAGAAGCTGTGAGTCACAAAAAAAAACCTAAAACTGTTTGAGATCTACAACACAGGTAAAGAGACTTTTTGTCTACATTTCTGTGCAGTATGACACAAGCAAAATAAAATCTGAAGACACAAAGTAATGATTTGTCAGCTGTAAAATAAAAACTGGACTTTGATTCGGGCTTGTGTGAGCTGCTGACAAACATTTTTTCCATCTTCTTTTTACAGCAGTAATACAAGTCTCTTTGTGTGTCCATGTGTGTGTCACTCGTGATTGCAAAGATCAAAACATTCTGGAAACACAAAGTTGTGTTACGTTGCTGTACAAAACTGATTTTTGACCATTGTGCAAGTTATCTCCGGACTGTAATCTTTTATTATTTGTCTTGCGGGTTAAATTACTTAATTTGATCTACCATGTGGTCAGACACAGCTACTGGTTCCGTGAAAAAAAGGGCAAAAAAAAGAAAAGAAAGTGTTAGGATCCATGTAACCTAACGGAAAATTAATTCAGTCATTTAGGTTGTAATGAATTAAAACAATAACAGATCAAGAGAATAAAATTTATTTTGTTCATCATCTGTTAATGCCTTAGGGCAGGGTATTTTTTAAATAAATATAAATGATTTTTTGGGGGGTTGGCGCATAAATAAAACAGAAACAGAAAAAAGCGTTTTACTTTTTAAAATATGGAATAGTTTATAACTCGACAAAGGTTCACATGACTTCATTTTAAAATAAGAGACACCCTGTGTCACATACCATCATCTAATTCCAACTGTTTATTTTTTTTCACTGCTTGTTGAGCATCTTAGTCAGAAATTTGTAAATCTAACTAACTCAAATGAAATCAGAGCTAATTAAATGACCCTTATTGTATTTTTTTTAATCATAAGGCGCACATAAAACCCTGGAATTTTGTTCAAAAATAGAAAATCCGCTTTATAATCTGGTGAGCCTTAATCCTTGTTGTGCTTCCTGACCATACATTTTTTCTCTGTAGTAAACAGGACTCAAAAACATTTTTAAGTGTTCATTTTCACTTGTGATACACACTGTTCTTCACTTGTTTGAGTTGAATACAGTTTAAGTTTGTTTATGTGGGTAAAAAAAAAAGGATATGAATCTATTTTTTGGGATCTCACTGCTTTAAAAGATTTTGGGTGGTTTGTAATTTCAAATATGAGCTTTGCAGGATGGACTATTTCATTTAACAATCAAGTCCATGTTTAATAGCGATATTACAAAATCTATATGGAAACAAGGCCACACAATTACCACTCTTACAATTGTAAGAATTGAGTTAATATATTAGCACTTTTCACCTGCTTAAACTTTTTTTATTAAAGGTTTACTATTCTAAAACTACAAGGGACTATCAATGCTTGTTTAAAAGTCTGCAGTTATAAACCAATTAAATATTTTTAGAGCTTAAATGAGTACATAGAAAATGTACAATGTCTCACTTATGGCAACACACTTTCACAAAATGACCAGCTATCACCAGCACCTAATGCATATATAACATTAGAAAAGGCATTATATTCTATAGTGCATATGTTATTGAAAAAACAATCACGGTAAGTTAAAAAAATAATAATAAAGTGCACACGTTTTTTTTCTGTAGAGGGTGCTAGTGATTTTATAGTAAAATCAAGAGGTCGTTTTTTTATATAGTTTTAATAGGGGTGGTGCTGGTATTAATATATTTATAATGGGATTCTGTTCTTTTTTAAAGTTGTATTTTATTTTTTTTATTGTTTCATAAAAAAAACGTTTTCAATGTTAGGGTGAAAAGAAAATAAAGCTGCTCAGGACGATTCACGTGACTTTCGAAGGCAAAAATTCTGTCACGTGGATCTGTTTATATCCGCTGTCACTTCCGGAAAACAATGATTGACACAAGTTTTACTCAATAGTTGAAGTCTTTATTTTTTTTGGCGTTCCCTTGAAGTTGTGTTGCCAGGTTGTTTGTTTTCCCCAAATTGTGCTTTTTTGTGTGTGTTCTAGGGATGCTTAGCTCTATGGAAAAACAAAACAAAACAAAAAATAAAACATTAGCCGTTTTAAAAATAAAATTTGAAAAAAAAAAAAAAATTTAAGAAAATAAATTAATAGTGCGCAAAATAAGTCCTACAACAAGTATGAATCGATAAATGAGTTCTCTTTAATGCAACGCTGTTTCACTGATATCCACTGACATCCACTGACCACTGTGGCAGAAACCACGTGATCAGTAAACAGGGGTGTATGGATTCATTTTAACATCATTTGTGGTTGTCGACAGGATTCATAATTGATATTGGTTCATTTTGAACGATCTGATTCGATCTGATTCAGTGACCTAAAATCGATCCTGGACATCTTTGGCCAAAACGTCAACCAGTGTGACTCAGAGAGAAATACCTGGGTACTAAATCAATCAATCAATATATTTTTTGTAAAGCACTTATAAAAGCACATGAAATCAAAGTGCTGAGCATAAAATCAAATATAAATACATTAACTAAACATTATAACACAATAAAGAAACAATAACAATATAATAAATGAAACAGCAAAAACTATAAAATTAACAATCTGGCCCATTAGATCTACTCACTGGAGTTAAAAGCTTGAAAGAGGAGAGCATTCCAGT
The DNA here is from genome assembly GCA_036245035.1 of Adrianichthys oophorus. NCBI lineage: Eukaryota > Metazoa > Chordata > Actinopteri > Beloniformes > Adrianichthyidae > Adrianichthys > Adrianichthys oophorus. The sequence continues at coordinate 15,554,538 of BSAI01000138.1, forward strand.
GTTTGGGAGCTGCAGCTGAAAAGGCTCTATCTCCCCTGTTACTGAACAGTGCAGGTGAAGTTTTCCAGATTCCTCAAGTGTAAATTAAGTATGTGTACAAACAAGCAAGTAAATAAGAAATAATGGAAAAGGCTTGCACCAACAGACTCAAAAACACTTTATTCCACAGAGCAGTCAATCCAATAATCAAAACATGACCCTCAAACACCCTCTGGAACTGTAAGCGCAACAAATCGTGCAATATTTTCAGCCCAGGAAGTACTACAATGCTTATGTGCAATACATGTACCTTTTTTAATTACCATATTATTGTTTTTGACTTGAATAATTGTTCACCAGTGACAATAAAGGGATTTCTGACTTCAAATCCATTCACATTTGAGTTTCATCATATTTAGCCCACTTTTGTTTTTCCACATCAAAATAATACAAACAAAACATTATTAGAACATGAAACCACACTCTATAGTCACATATCTTTGCAAAATTCAAACTGTTTCCACACAGAGGGGTGTAATGATACCTTGATAAATTTTTGCTGCTATCACATGTGTTGTCCACTGTGACGGCGCTTTGGTTGTTTTTACATTAGAGGAAACTAAACCTACTGTGCCTCAATCCAAACGGTAGCTTCTATTATCGATATAATTGTTTTTATTTCATTTTGAAGCAGTTTTATAATGGTATGTCTCGATTTTAACAACAATTTTCTTCAGACAGATCAGTCTGGTTGAATCAAAGGAATATTAATCGATTAATTGTCACACCCTTATCAATTTATGTAGAATTTCTGAATAAATGCAGGATAAAAAGAAAGAAAAAAGTCTGATACACTATGGTAATTTTTTAAATCTACAATGACTTGTAAATGTGCTTATTTGTCTATTTTTTTTTAGGTTTTTAATGTTTGTTTTTGCACGTGTGGTGCAGCTGGAAGGAAGTGGATGAATTTCTTTATTTTTAGTATTGTTGTATTAATTAGTCATACTATTTTATTTTAAATTTAAATTCATAAAGATGTTGCGATTTGTGCTGTTTTATTTTTATTTTTTTAAATATAGAGTTAGGGTGATTTCAGTTTTAAGTTCGTGTGGTAATGCTGGAAATTCTACGCCAAATCTGGCAACCCCGGAAAGCAGACAGACTCTAGCGGGCCGTTTGCCCTAGGCTTTACCGTTTTTCACCGTCCTCCTTTATCCATCGCCCACACGTAATGACCAGTATCCAAATTCGACGCGTTTGTGCACGTCCCCCCACACCACACGATCTACGGGAGAGCAATGTGGCTGACAGCCGCTAAATTCTCGAAAAAAGACAAACCTACGCGCAGGAATAAAGGTAAACACCGAGGAACCGACTTGGTACCTGTGCTAACTCCATGCTAGCTTCCGGAAAAGGACGTTTTGTTGTGGTCTGCAGGTTTTTAGGATGCCCTCACGCATTTATTTGAACTCAATTGTTTTTTCCACATCGAAACATTTTAAAAAATAGTATGATGTTAGTGCTCAGTTTATTCTTGTACACATGCATTAATTAATAGCTTTCATTTTGTGTAGTGTTTGGATGGTTCAGGTTTATGCTTAATTTTTAAATGTTTCTTATTTATAATCAGTGTTTTCCTGTTTCTGTTCGCTCACATTTTGATTTATTAGCTGTAGTATCGTCTTACAGTTTTTCTTCTTCTTTTTTTTGGTCCGATGAGGTTATCTTTCCTGTTGAGAAATGTGATTTTGACAGAACTATCTTCCTCAGCTTTAAAATCATGTTTGGTTCCTCTGTCATAAATGCATTTCCTCATTATTTTAGAGTGTAATTACATTTAGGGGGGAAAAAGTCGAATCTTTATTTAAACAATGAAAAACACGTCTTGAATTTTGTCCAAACATTGCCTCTAAAATATATTTGGTATTTTCTATCAAAAGAGAGGATGGAAAGAATCACACGACACAAACCAACAATTTTTTAATAATCTGTGAAAAACAAAACACTTTCACTGCTTTACCAGAACAGAAATTGTGTCAGACTATTGCAATTCTATTGAGGCTAAATAAATGTATTTAGAATTAGGGGTGTAACGAATAACAAATGAATTGATATAATTTTCTACGATCCTATCGGGTCGATCTATCTGAGGCAAGCTGTTAATCTAACTGACCTATACGACGTTAAAATCGTTTAAAAATGAAACAAATAAACTTATATTGAAATTGAATATACCATTTGGATTGAGTCGTGGTAGACTGATTTTAAGTATCATCACAGCGGACAACACACATGCGATGGCAGCAATAAATGATCATTACAGTTCAATGTGTGGAAACAATTAGACATGTGACCATAATACAGTGTGGCGTCATGTTTAAATATTGTTTAGTGTATCTCTGGTTGAATTTTTGGCTAAAAATGTCCTGGATCGATTTTAGGTCAGTGAATTGGATCGTTCAAAATAAATCAATATCCTCTATGAATCGTATCGTCAACCAGAAAATTATGATGCGAATCAAAACGGATTGTTACACCCCTACTAATTTATAAAGATTTTATGTTAAGTTGTGGTCATGTCTCGCTAAATTAATTTTGTTTATTTCCTCATCAGCTGTTTTGGACAAAGGTGTTTCTAGGTGGAGAATTGGGGTCTGTGTCAGTAAAGCAGAAGCGCTGGAGCAACAGTTGCTCATCATTCAGAACACATCAAACTAATTGGTGTTCTGTCAGAGGCTTTACTTTTATGAGCAGAACATTCAACATTATGAACAGACTTCACAGTTTGGGATGTCCCAGGATTGCAAGGTCAGACCATTCGGTGCTCAAAGAAACTGGACCCAATCCAAATGCTGTATCTTTTATTTAAGATATTCAAGCATTTAAGTCTGTGACAAAACATTAATCATAAGAAAGAACTTCTTACTAAAAATAACTATGTTATCCAGTAAATGGAGTGGCGATGAGCTGTAGTATTAATTTTAAAACTTGTGAAAATTTCATATTGGCAGAACAGAAAGAATTGTAGGCCTTACCAACATCAAAAACACCACTTTATTTTGCAATTGTTGGTGAAGAATATTTTATATGAATTCTGAAGTTTATTTTCAATAGCTGCCAAACCATGTGACCCAACGCGATAAAATGTATGCTGAATTACGGGCACCACTTTCCCACATCAGACACAGCACTTTATTTTGGAAGCATAGATGAGGATTATTTTATATGAATTTTTATATTAAAATCCTAAAGACTCGTATATGAATTCTGATGTTTGTATATGAAGTCTGACAGCAACCTTGTTGCACGCGTGCTATATCATCTGAACATAAATGTTATCCATCAGCCGTCAAGCATGCTGCTGCATGTTTTGATACTTTGAGCCTGATTTCCATTCAGACCTTTCTGTCATTAGAATTACTAGTCCTACCTCGTCTTGCATGTGCAGACAAACTTTTGATTTTACCATAGTAAACCTTCTTCATTTCAGCTGCAGACAGACTCCATTTAATCTACTTTAAAATTCCTTATTTTTCTAATCATGAGTCTACTCTTTGTTGCCTAAAGAAATAACCTGGATATTTTTGTGTGCACTTTTCTAGGTGTGATGTCAGCAGTTGGTGTATAGAAGCTATACACTGAGGTGGTTTGTGTGTGTTAATGAGTAAGTGGCGTAGCAGCAGAGTGTTGTGGATGCCAAGATGCTGCTGTCCTTGGGAATGTTGATGCTTTCAGCCACACAGATTTACACCATCTTCACAGTTCAGCTCTTTGCCTTCCTCAACCTGCTGCCAGTGGAGGCAGACATAGCTGCTGTGAGTACCGACATGGTGGCACTTAAGTGTTTCTTTATAATGTGTCTTTAAACCATTGCTGATGGGGAGACGACCCGACTCCTATGTTGCTTTGTTTGCACTGAGATAGAAACAAAAAGTCCTGTGTGTCCCAGTTATCACTGCACCTCAGCTTATTGTGTTGTTCTTTCCATCTTTCAGTACTCGTTTGACAACAAAACAGAGAACTTTGATGACATGCCTGCTCGGTTTGGCTTCCGGCTCCCCAGTGATGGATTAAAGGTGGGTCTTATGGGGGTCAAGGGTTGCTTTTATTTGCTGGGTTTCACTGTTTCAGAGCAAACTTTACTACTGAATTGATTTAAAATGTAATCACACTCGTAGTAAAAGTAGTAAACAAGTAAAAACACTGGAGACACTATTGTTATAGTACACAAAGTTTGTGTCCAAATTCACTCACTATTATTTCTTAGTGCACTATATTGAGTGTTCGCTATTTTTCGGGGCGTCCAAATATTCAATTCCAGAATCCTGTGCCCTAGAAATAACCTAGTGTGTGTCGATGCTTGTCTCTACCCGATCTGTATCGGCTACTTGATTGGTCTCCACATGCGCAAAGATGATGTCACTTCCTCTTTGTAGCCAATACTGTGACAGTGAAGCAATATGAATTAAGTTTGCTTTTCTAATTCGTACATTTTTTTTGCATTTCTTGTTCCAAAATTGTAAAACCTGTGAATTATATATATATATAAAAAGATTAGTTTTGTGAAGCATTTCCCAACAGTTTTCCCTCCTTTAAAATTCTTTAAGCTTTAAATACATCAGCTACCTCCGTGATCACACAAATGTGTTTTTCTCAACAATAGAGATCTTCTCCCGGCTGAATTATAACGCCATAAAATGAAAATAAAAAATCTGCTAAATGCAACACTGTATGTTGTTGTGATTAGAGACAATAAAAATCTCAAAGATGCATGCTATCATGAAAACCACATGGCTGGGAGTCATTCTCTCTGTTTGATTGATTTTATTTTTTATAGTTTTGCAACTTGGAAAAAAGGGAACTGAGGGCATTTTACTCTGGGAACCCCTTTTGTATCCCAATTAATGCTTAATAAAGGGTTGTAAGTGGGAATGTCTTCGTACACTGCAGAGGAAACTGCAGTACAGATTGGGTGCACCAAGCAGTACAGTCTGACTTTGCACATGCGCTGTTTAGGATCAAAGATTCCTCATCCGAAACTTTTCTTTTTTTGTCAGCATTTTTTTTATATCATTGTAAACATTTGAAGAGGTTATTTTTGTTATTAACATCAGAAGAAATACTGTTAAGTGCAAAAAAAATGCTTTTACGGAAATAGATACATTTTGTGCATTTTGTGACCGATCAGGTAGCTGTTACAGATCGGGTTGCCACAATGCTCTCTAGATTAGCAAATATAGACCACAGTGCATTTCGTTTTTAATAATGATTCCTCTTTTAAAAAAAATTATCTAATTTTTAAAAATAAATTATCTACGTTTTCATCCTCAGAGCACAGTGGATTAAAAATAATTTTCATAAAACGTTCATATTTTTTAGGTTTCTACTTCAGCAAATGGGTGACCTCATACTAGGCATTTTAAAAAAAGTAGTGAGTTAAATTAGTAGTGAGTAAAGTAATGAGTTAATTGCATTAAAATCCGTAGCTTCTTGAACCTGCTCTCGAACGTCACGTTTTTTGTGTTGAAGATAATGTTGTTGTTTTGAAGTCTCTGTTTTGCACCTTGCACTCGGCTGATCTGCACATCTCGCCAACAGAGGGGATGATTCATGTCTGCCATCTAAGCTGGGTATTGTAGTGCTTCCCACAGTCAGTTGTTGTTATTCTTCAAACAGAGTTGCGCTGACAGCAAAATGACTGACGCCTTGTTGTTTTGTGTTGATGTGAAGTCCAGTCTTGCGTGTTCGGTCAGTCAGAGTTTGCGGCACTTTCAGTGCTTCTAATATTACCATAGCAGTTTCCCCTACTGTTGTCACATGACCTGTGACATTATGGTACGTTTTTAGGGAAGTGAAACAGACAGAACGCAAAGCATTTTAGGCCGTAAGGATGTTGATTAAAGACCTACTTTGATGAAAATTTAATTTTTTTGATGTTTTTAACATGTTATTGTGCCAATTTTCTGATGAATCAATAAGCAATCAATTTTGTTACTTGAAAAAAATCTGCATTTGACATGATCAGAACTGGACTCTGATTTAAGTGTCTTTTTTTAATCAATGCATTTCATTATGTCTGTAATGAGTTTGATAAATCTGTGAATTTGACGTGAATTTCGAATGAACTACTGCCGCTCTTCAGAAACAATGTCCTAGAAAACAGCGCAGGGTTTTTGATTTAGGCTAAAAAAGGCATAATCAGAAATTAAAGACCAACTGGGAACACTGAAAATAAATCAAAATATGGTCGTAGTGGATCTTTAAGTGTTAAAAGTAAAAGTTTTCCCATAATTCTTTTTTTTGCAATATGTAGCTTTAATAGTCTAGAATTTTTACTTTAGAAGATTAAGACACCTTGTTCTTGTTTCACGGACGTTATTTTAAGTGTTTGGTCTCTTTCTTTTTTTTTTTTTTTTTTTAAAGGTTTTTTTTTTAAAGGTGCAGTGTGGTTCAGTCTCAACATTCAAAGTTTTACTCTGAGAGATATGACTCAGAAAAGCTGAATATCACTGAATTAGAACAAGCGCTAAGGTTGATTGACATTCCTTTCTTTTTTTTCTTTTGTTTTTTTTTTAATCATTTTGGAAATTACAGTGAAACTCTCATGCGATCAGACAAACAGCAGGGATTGTGCCATATAATCATGCCTTTCTGAGTGTTATGTAGAGCATTATGTAAGATTTCTGCCTTGTGAAAACTGAGAATAGGCTTAGTCACAGTCATCCGCTCTGTCTGTAGTTCACATCTGTGTTATTGGTTTATTTTTGGTCCCTCTGCTGACCAGCAGGGGCGGAAAGACTGAGCGCCGCATCCTGCTGGAAGTCACAGTGACTCCCGCTGTCCCCCCCCCCTTAAAGTGGTGTATATATTTGCAGAATTGGCTGTTGCAGAAAGCAGCTGTTCATTGTTAAAAATCCCACCCATTGATTTTTGAACCCTGCACTAATCTAATGCTTAAAATGTGAGCATCTGAGCACACACTTGTTGGTCATATTTAACGTTCAAATGAAGCTTTACTATAAAATGAGGTTGACAGACTTTTGAAGTGTTTAATTTATTTAGGGACATCCCGATCAGATCACATAGACTCAGGATCAGATATTTATTTTATAAATATTTTGATCAAATCTATGATGATCAAATTTATTATTATGAAAGATAAATTCTGTATTTGAAGTCTGCATATCATGAACAGATCATAACATTTCATTACCGTAAATCGAAGCAGAAAACGGCACTAGTTTGAGCAGGAAGTGCACAAAAAAATAGTTCAGTAAAGTTAGCTAGATGTTCACAGATTCAGACTTCCAGCCTCAATAACTCTTAATAAACATTTAAAAATGACAGCATGTGCCTCTATTGGTTTGTTTTAAATGCAAACATCAATCTACAAAGTCATAAAAAAAAGATTTTCTTAACATTTTTCTTAATGGGAATTAAACAGAGATACAGTAGTGACACGGCTGCCAAGGGATCGTCTGCAACAGGAGCCTCTAACTCAATTTTCTCTTGGGCCACTGAAGGCAGAGTCAGGCTGAGGCTGGGCTGCAACCTCAGCACACAGGTCTTGGAGAGCAATCGCCAATTTTAATCAGAAATTTAAAAAAAATCTTATTTTATAACACAAAATAAAATGAACAAGGACCCTTGTGTCAACTAGTTGTCTAAAACTTCCTCGGGTGCATCCCTTCTTTGGTAGTAAATTTGTATGGAACATGTTCTGTACTATTAACTGTAGTATATTATTAACAGTACAAAATTACTAATAAAACTCTTAATTAATCAACAAATATATAAACAAATTAAAAATCAATAAGTAAATAAATTATTTTTAATAATCAGTTTTCTGTTTATTTAGTCTTCTACACAGTGGGGATTGAAAGTTTGGGCACCCCAGGTAAAATGTTATATCATTGTGCATAAAGAACCCAAGGAAAGATTGAAAAATCTCCTAAAGGCATCAGTTTACAGATGAGACATTCTTTTAATATGTCAAAAAATTAGGCTTTATTTCCATAATATACCCTTTCAAAATAACAGAAAACAAAATAATGGCGTGTGTAAAAGTTTGGGCGCCTTGCAGAATTTATAGTATGCACCGCCCCATTTGAAAAAGCTGAGATCTGACAGCGTAATGATTATTCACAATCATCATTTGCAAAGACCAGGTGATTTCAATCTGAAAAATTTTAAATAATCTGAGTCATCTGACCTTGCTCCAACAATCAGCATCATGGGTTCTTCCAAGCAGTTGACCAGAACAATGAAACTGAAAATAATTGATACTCACAAAGCAGAAGAAGGCTAGAAGAAGATAGCAAAGCATTTGCAGATGTCAATATCCTCTGTTCAGAATGTCATTAAAATGGCAGCCAACAGGAACAGTGGAAGTTAAAGTAAGATCTGGAAAACCAAGATTTTCTATAAATAAAATTATTATTATTGTTTTCCTACAAAATAAAAAGGTTATTAATATGGATCAACACACCTGGAATAAATATTCCAAAATTTAAAAAGCTATAATTTAAACTCAGAAAGTTTGACTTCCTTTCTTAGCTTCTTAACACTTGTCGAGAAAAATGAGTTGAGAAAAGTCTTTCACGTTTGTTCAAATATTTTAATGTATTGTTTTGAAGCTGCAGCCTATAAGTAGAGAAGCATCACAAGACAGCACATGCTGGTTTGTTTTCTGAAGATTTCACAAAGGCTTTCCCCCAAGGGGACTGCAGATAGAACCCCCTTTGTATCTAGTTAAACAACTCATGATGTTTTTACCAAGCACTCCAAACTACAGTGTCATATTCTTGGCTATAGTTTCTTCAGAATTCATCAGAAACTCGCCACTGAGTTGAAGGCAGGACTGTTGTCGCAGAAGTAGGCCTCCACTGATATCCCATCATCCCTTTGTTTACACTTTCTCCCGGTAGCTTACAACTCCTCAGAACCCCAAGCTACCATTAATGTTGCAAATTGGCAATATCTGAGCTATCCAGCCATGCAGATTTGAGCCAGAGTAAAGGAAAACGAGGAAAACAAAGACATTAATGGATCTATTTGTCTGCAAGTGGATTCATTAGAATGGAGAGAAGCAGGAGACTTTGGCCTGCTTATGTCAGTTTCTACGTCACAACTGAGGGCTTTTTCAAACTGCTTTTTCATCTGCTCTGATTCATCACAACTTTATCTAAATAAATGCTCAAAAATGCTGTTTTAATAATAAATCATTTTAAATACATCCTCCATCATGAGAAAAATGCTACAAGATCATGTTAAAAACACCAAAAACATGATTTTCATTGGAGTGGGTCTTTAATATATCTGATGTATTTATGTATTTTTCTTTTTTAGCCATTTTTCTTTGTTTTTATTAATAAAATTGATTTAAATAACTGCTTATAGCATGTATTTGAAGAAAATTTAAAATGAGAGATTTTGTTGTCAGATCCGTGTGAAGCACAAACCTTCAAATATCCTGGTTGTAAAGACAAATTTCCATCTATTTGTACATCTGTACAAATAGAGGACAAGTGCCCATGATTACTCACACTTCCCCTTTTTGGTTCTGAAGCTGCTGACAGATGCCAGGTTTGTTTCGCTTCCATTTTTCTAGCAGATAAGTCTGTTAGCAGTCTGAGAACACTCCCGCATTGTCTAGCATTTCTTTTGAACCTCAACTTTGTGGTTTTATTGAACATAATAGTCGATTTTGGACTATTTCTGTCTGTTAGAAGACATAAGACATACACTGAATTCTGTCGGATATAACAGGAAGTTTTATTTTTAAAAATGCACTGCTTGTATTAAAGATTGTTCTGAAGTTTAGTTGAGCTTAAACTGGTCGTATATTACACTATGTTTGGGGTATATTTTTTTGTTCTGTACAGTCAGTTCAGCTGTCAGCTGTTGCAGCTGAACAAATGTAGAGATATTTTTGTGATGACCCAGCCGCAGCCAGACAGCTTAAAAACCGAGTTTTGTTTTAAACATCTCATAAAGGAATCAATTGTTCCTTATGCGATCTTATTTAAATCACATCTGTGGTGCTAATATTGGCATGTAACATTTTTAAAAGGAAAATGTATTTAATGTATCAACATTTTATGATCAAATTCTAGCTTTTTCATGTGGCATTTTGTCTTTATTTACTCTTTTAGTCATCCACATGTTCAAAATCTACAGTTTTATGCAAAGTTTTTTTGTGTTGCTATTTGAAAAATAAAATAGATAAAGAGGAGAGATTGATATTGAAATTCATAAGTCATTTGGCTCAGAAATAACTGTTTTAGTAGCATTGAAGAATTCAACTTTACTTCAGTATACAGACGATGGCATCGGTTAAATCTATCTAAAGGTTACATTTTGCAGTAAAAGTGATCTTAAATGTTAATGTAAAATGACTTTTTTCTGTAGCTTCTCTTGTAGATTTGGTACTGGGAGGTTCTTTTTAATCTGCTTGGGGACTAAATTGGACCTGAACTAGTTATTATTCATCTTTTTTGTGAGATTAAGTGTAATCCCTGCACAGCTATTTCTGAGAAATCCTTTTCCATTTTTGTTAAATGTGGTAACAGCTGGAAACCGAAGTGTTTATCATTTGCTGTAGCTGCTTCATGTCCAGCAAGTTAAAAAGTATGTGGAAAAAGAGATTAATGGAACAATATTAGCTATTTTTTTCTGCTCGTAGCTCTAAAATTTTATCCCCAACCTCCTTCCATCTTAATATTAAAAAATGTTTTAAGTTTTGCACTTTTGATCTGAATCCTAATATTGAGTCCACACTTAACAAACATTTGGAAAAGTTGATATTTGTCAAAATAAAAAAGCACATACATTAGTTTTGTCTTAAAATTACATTAAGCTGAGAGCCATTTTGTTCAACATAAACATTTGAAGGGATCGAGTTGTTTTCTTCAGATGTCCTAAAAATATTCCCTTAATACATATTTTCTTCACAGTTTCACATTTGCTTAGCTAAAATAAATATAATTGTGTCTTTATTTTGATGACAGTGTTCTAAGAGAGACATTTTGTTGTTATTAAAAATGGGGTCACACACACTCAAATTACACAAAGAATGAGAAACATTAGTATCTGTCACAATACTGTGAATATCAGTGGTTGAAGACAGTATTTAAGATTGGTGCTTACTGTGAATGCTTAACACAGAAAAAGAAATGAGTCTGTTTCCTGGACATCTCATTTTCCTCTTGCTACTTCCTGTCTGAAATCCGAATTCAGGCAACATTTTCCTATGGAAGTGCATTAAAAAAAACTTACACTTCAACCAACAGGGGGCGCACTTGTTTATGCTTTTGGTGCCTAGAGGAAGAATATGAGGCCCACACTGATGTCATGTCACAGCAAAGGGGACGGTAACACCCAGACTTGGATTTCAAACATTAACTATTTGTGATAGCAATCTCTGGACTTTGCTCATTCATCTCTTAATCTCTGCGTCTTGTTCCGATTTAAAGTTCTTAAAAGAACTTCTTCATAATGTTTTTCAAGTTTGTGTTTTTTCTAATCTGACGTGTCAAACTGGTTGTTTTTGTGAGAGACTGAAGGAGATGTATTAATGAAGGTGGTAGCTGACTTTTGGAGCAGGTCACACTTCCTGTTGTCCACACACACCCTCCCACACACACACACGCGCATGCAATGGTGTTAGTTACACATTCATTCGTCCAACAAACACTTTAAAGCACCAGGTCATGTCCTTATGTCTCATTTTCCATCAGACTTCTCTGAGCTTTTTTTCCCCTGACTTCTATTTTTGCCTTTTTCTCTCAGTTTTTCATCTCCATTTCAGTTTTTGTCTGCACTAACTGCATTTTCTGCTTTTGTTCTTTACACATTCATCACCCTGTCATCCCATCATTTCCAAAATATCACTTCATCTTTTTCAGGCAATCCACGAATTGGAGATTTAAAAACTTAGCATAAAAATGTGAAACTGTGTTGCTGCTATTTTTTTGCTTCACTGATAAAATTCTCCTCACAGATAAAATATTTTACAGAGAAAGCAGAATACTGCGGATTTACATGAATTTGTAGTTAACCAGTTTATGAAAATTGAAAATTGTAACTGTAAGTTAGTTGTAATAATCAGTACATATTAATAGTGTGCTCTGTTTTTTTTTTTTAGCAAAAAAGTATTATTAAATTGCTCAATATGATTCTTACAGCTTTTCTTTCATAATTATCCACCAGAATTTAATTGTTACTAGATTTAGGAGTTATTATAAGCTTTGTATAGTATGTTTTTATATAAAATGATCTGGATAGATGCTTTAACTATGAGCGTTTGTCCTTCACAGGGCTTTCTGATTGGTGCACGACCAGAAAATGCTTGTGAGCCCATCGAACCTCCTCCCAGCAACAACTTGACGGGTGCCTTCATTGTCCTCATCAAGCGGTTTGACTGCAATTTTGATGTTAAGGTACCAAATCAAAACCGTATTTTGTTTTTAAGATATGTAAACTAATGTATACAAACTTAACTTTGTATAGTAAAGTTTGTGCAATGATTTATAGTTGATCTGTTTCTTTATCGAGTGGTTGTGGATTACAAGTCTGTTACAAATGCTGTTATTTTAAAGAATGTGCAGAAAAAAACGTACGCATTGGTGTCAGCAGAGGGGGTTTCAGCCTTAGTTGTTCTGGAAATCTTGGATCAGCTTAGTGAGTCAGGAAAACAGGAAGTGGCCATTTCCCTAAACACTATTTCCTGCATGATTATCCAGTCTATAGTGCTGATCTTGTGCCTCTTTTCCTCATTGTTTTGCAGTATTCTTTTATTATATTTCTTTTATTAGAGGTCTTAAAATGGTTTAGGATGGCTAGGATGGCCAAGTGACTAATGCCTGGAGGATCATAGAGGGTGGTGAAGCCAGAGGTTCTCTGTGTTGGAGCTTATCTCATGTGTCAACAGAAAGAACATCAAAGTGTTTGATCTTAAGCCAAATGCTTGATGTGGTTATGGGTCTACACAAGTCTTTGGCAGAGGTACTTTTGTGGAAATTCTGGGATTTCTCCAGTTTGAATGATTTAGTCCATCAGAAATTGTAAAATTCAAATTGCAAGAATGAACATATTTTTAGAGAGCTGTTAAAACTTGGTGGTAAATAGTTGTAGACAGTATGATGACTTTTATTGAGAGTAAGAAACTACAGGATGTACTGATAGAATAAACAAACAGACAGGACTGCTCAACCCCTGGTTTTAATTCTAATATGTTTTATTTTTGTTGTTGTTTTTTAATGTGGGTAGTAAATGAAACTCCAGCAGCTGGAAGTGTTTTGCAAGGTAAAACTAAGCTAAAATAGTAGTAACTGCATGGTGTTTCCAGATACCTTAGTCCAGCCTGGATAGTGCAGTGTGAAAGCAAACCGAATGAACAGTCTGATAGAAATTCTCACCAATCCCTTTTGCTTATATAAAATTAGAAAAAAATGTTAACGTCAGAAACTGTAGTCCTGTTGTATCGATGAAGGTCCTGTTGTATTTCAGGAATTCGGAGGAACAGTATTGGGTGTTGATCTTCAGGTGAGCCTTTCTGGTGACGGCTGCTAAATAGTTGTCAGTCAGAATTCAGAAAGATATGCAGGAGCTTCTCTCATGTGCAGTTTACCATGTAACAGCCAACTCTTGGTTCAGTAAGAAACTCAAGCCGGTGTGTGAACAGTTAAAGCATTTACACAGCGAATAAGTCATAGTAATTGCAATAAAACATGTGCCGAACATGGAGAACAAGAGTGACAGAAAGAAGACTTTCAAACAGGGATGAATAATGGTGGGAGACAGCCTTTCAAAAGCAAATTTTGATTTCTGTCTGTTAATATTGTTCATTTTTCCTCTTGATTCTCAAGCCCCACCTATTTACTCTCACACTTCATGTTTTTCTGTAGTTTTTATTTTCTGTGTTGCTCTTTCTTTTTCTGTCAGACTTACCCCCCTTCCCCCTCTTTTTGTTTTTCTTTTTTCCGCTCTGACATTCTGGGGCAGCCATATAGCCTTATAAGGACTAGCTGCATCACACACAAGACATATTGACTGACCCGGCAATGGTGTCTTTCCTGGGCTGGAGTGTAACCAGACTCCACATAGTTGTGCGTTGATCTCACACAGAAAACACATTCAGGCTGTGTCAGATCTAGTTATGATAAAGGCCTGGTTTTGATTAAAAAAAAACACTTAAAATGTTTTCAAAACTGGAAAAATACAAATTACGTAACATAAATAACCTCTAGAGTTATTTTATCTTTTTTTTACATTAGTCAAATAAAATTGCCAATGCCCTACTTGTTTTCTGTTTAGCATTACCTTACTACTACCAATTGACAGTCCAGATGTGTTCTGCTACTGAAAACGTAGGAATGATTGTTTAATAAGCAGTGCAATGACTCTCAAACCTCGAGGTTTGACACCCCAAACTATTGTTTTATTATTAAATATTTCATCACAATCAGAATATTTGATTTATCTCAGGGGAAAATTGCATTTTTAGCAGAGCTCCAATCACCAAATTTCTACAAGATCAGTTTAAGAAAAGAAAAAAGTGTAGAGCACATTTGCAGTGCTCAAATTAACAGTGTGTAAAATTAGACTTCTTAACCAAAGTGTTAACAATTAAAAAGTGTCAATTTATTCAATAATAACAACAGTTACAATTAAAAGTCAAATTGTGAGGAGGAACTAGTAGGTTTTTGTTGGTTATGTCTGTCTTTATTTTATGGATATATAGAAGAGCTGTTAAAAGTCATAGTTTTAGCTAAAATTGTGTAAATAATGTTTCTGAGGAAAAGTTAGGTCAGTTACTCTTTGACAAAGCTGTCTGACCTATAAACATAAATGTTCTAGGTTTATGACATCTGCCCTGTAGGTTTGAATGTAGTACAGTAGATAGTTGGTTCTCAGGTATTTTTTTTTCTTATGGTTTGGTTTTTATGTTTTTATTCCTCCCACATGACACTTGTAAAGACGAAGCAGAAGTTTAGGTTTACATAGTAAACTATGCTTTGAATTGTAAATGAACAGCTCTTAAACCTTACACTAGGAGGAAGAAACAACCAACCAGACAGCAATATTTGAGCTCTCTAGAATCAATAAGATCAATTTGTAGACTGGAGTTAAGATTGGAAAATAAATACAGATTGTTTTATTGGACTTCAAATCTATTTCTATAAATTAAAGAATGTCTCTTGTTGTTTGCAGAGATCCTATTTGAGTCTCCAACAAGCCTTCTCTGACGCACACCTGAACTTAGCTTTCCTTATAGCCTTGTAAAATATTTTATTGTCTGGGCTTGGATTGGTCTTGGCTTGACATGGGGCTTCACATGCTTCTGTTTTCTAGAATTCAATAATGACTGTTCGTTCATTTCCAATATAGCTGTAGTGTATCAGTATGTTTCTAAATTAGATGGTGGAATGATGGATATGTATGAAATGTATGTATGTGTATCAGATTTCCTTGTTATATCACTGCAGTTTCGTATTTGACCAAAAGAGAATAAAAATCTTGCATGCAAAGTGGTACGTTAGTTAGGCTTTGATTGGTGAAAGTGTTATTAGTGTTGGAAATGTGTTAAATGTGATCTATGTGGAAAAGAGCACAGCAAGGAGCTTTTAGCCTGCTAATTGTAGTTTGTACGTAACAACTAAAAGCTTTTTCAAACAGCTTTTTATTCTGCTCCTGATTCACCATGATTTGAAGAAAGAAATACTCAGAAACGCAATTTTAATTTTAAATAATTTTATATATATCCTCATCATGATTAAAGATCAAAGAAAAATCGGTTTTGTTTTTGCACCAAAAAAGTACCGTCTGCCATTTACCACTGTTGGGGAAGGCTCTGCCCATTCTGCTAACCTTTAAAATCGGTTTGTGGAATAGCCACATCGTGGCTATCTCACATCTTTTGCTTCTGTGTCAGTCACCCTCCCTCCTTCTGTCCTCCTTTCCCGGGCTCTGCTCCCTCCACAAGCTTCAGGGAAACAAAGAAATAATAGATTCCATCTTGACTCAGAAGAGGAGCCTCTGTGTGTTTTTGTGTGTGTGGAGGCATGTGTCTGAGAGTTGCCACCCCTAACATGCCTGCTTTGTGGTTCCATCGCCCTCCATCTTTTGCTGTTGCTCAGGAGCTCTTCTGAAGCCATCCACAGATGTCCCAGCTAGCCTTTAATATCCATCGAGCAACATTGTACAGTTGTTTCTTTAGCATGTATACAAAAGAAAACAACTGTGGTAGTTGGAGGTTGCATGAACGTGTGAGTTGTGAGATCTAAAAAGAATGAGCTGGAATGTTAAGAAAGAGATGAGAGAAGAACAGAGGATCAAGTAAAGGGATATGTTAACACACATCATTCTTACTGTGTGAGTGTGTGTGTCGGGGGGGGGGGGGGACATTCCTGCAAAGCTTTTCTTTTTTTTTTTTACTTCTAAAGAATGTGGGTTTGGGCTTCCTGTACACTGGCATTCTTTGAGGTTATGGGGGAGTGTCTTATTGGTGACCTTTCTGACATTTTTTTAAGGGGGCAGGGAATTTTAGACCTCTTTAAACCTGTTTGGACCCCTTCATGCTTCACGTTCACCGCTGTTGCAAGACTCTCTAGGAGACTTAAATTTGCGACTTGGAAAATGTCATGTGGATATAACAAAGAAGATTTTGATGTCATGTCATTAAAAAAGACATTGATGGTTGCTGACTCTTGTCCTAAAAACAAACACTTTTTTTCTGAAAAAATGCTAAATTGATTTCTAGATAGATTGATTAATAACTTTTTGGTTAGCAAACAAACCTAATTTTCCTATAAAAAATGTAGACGTTTCTGTTTAGGCATTTTAAATCATATCATAATTATTAAACCTAACAATTTCTAGATTTCCTTGATTTAGTTAGCTATTCTTAACACTAGTCAGGCCTAGGAATATACTAGGCCTTCTCAGGAGTACACAGATTTCTTGAAGTAATCTAGTATTTGGAAGTTGTGCTTTTGTTGTTTGAATGTCTACTAATGGCAAAGAGCTACCTGGGTCAGGCTGGTGTGTTTTCATTATGGACAATAGGTTTTAGAATGTAAATTATTTCACAAATCAAACAAATTATTTGTTATCATAAGCAAAATTCACCATTTTGTGTTGACCTATAGTCTCCTTATGGATAAGTTCCCTATCAGGAGAATACCATGTTATTTTAAAATTACTTTAATTTCTACTAACACTTTTATCTAGTCTTGTAATAGTCATAATTAAATAATGATTTGGAATGGAGTTTGTGGTCAGATGTTTGAATTTATAGATGACCAAGCAGCATCAGTGCTTCAGTTGTCCTCAACCTTCTCTTCAGTCATTTGCAATCCTTCATTCTTGTTGTCTGAGGTTTAATCTGCATTTATCTTCTGCCAATAGCTAATTTCTGAGCTGAAGGTTGTAGATCTTTTGTTTTCATGTTTGTGACTCATATTCATAATCTAAATGTATTAATATAAATATAATATAATATAATTGATAAATATAAATTATAAAATGTATGAATATAAATTCTAGTGGAAATATTTCCACTATTTTATAGAATAAAATGCACACCATAAATCTGAATGCAAGAGCATTATTTGAATATATACTTTTCTTGCTGTTGTTTGGAGTAATGCATAAACAGAGATTTAAGTTATTTAAAAAAAAAAAAAAAAGCACTTTGTACTTTGGTCATATAATTAGAAATTGAGATTATACAATAGTAAATATACTGAAAATACTTTAAAATTTACAGTAATGAGAATGCTTAACAAATATGTGGTGGTTCTTGGGCTGTAAATTACAGATTTGTTGAAAGCTTTAAACTAAACTGGGTCTTTAACCAAACGTTAACTGGTTAAAATAAAAAGTTTGTAAAGGTCTGGTGAAAGACTGAATTCTGTGCAGTTCACTGGAGAGACAGATGGCTTCTCAGATCAGCAGGGCATAGTCAAAGGGTGGGCCATTTTTTTCCATTTGGTGCAAAATTGTTTAACCTGCCTAACTAGAAAACTGGGTCTGGTATGATTTTGCTTTTACCAGCCATGAGCAGATTTGGTGTTTTTAAAAGTGTTAGTTTTGAAGGCTTTAATTACCCTTCCAAACTCACTTTGCCATCTACTGAAACTGAAGTTGCTTAGTGGTGCAGCACAAACTTCAGTCTTCACTCAAATAATGACCTGGCTTTCTTGCACACACTCACTCAGTCTTATGACAACGTATGACTTATGGCTGACTGAGTGTGTGACTCTCCGGAGTTGTTTATTGTGAGAGATCTAGACCACTAGCTGGATCTGACAGAGCTGTTTGGATTTCCCAGCCGGCATGATGTCTTTTGCAATTTGTTGCGGCAACAAACCGCTCCGACTGCTCCTTTTGACCTGCAGGAAGAACAGAAGCTGCGGCTCAGTAAGATACCACAGCTGCAAATATGCACCTTCAAAAACTTCTTCTGACAGCCCACGGTGAAAAGAAGTCTCAATCCAGTGTGTTGCAAAAGTCTTTATTGCCCCTGTAGCAAGTCTCTCTGGCTGCACCTGTGTTTTGTTATCAGGTCATGTGGCCGCACCTTGAATTTTTCCGTTTTTTTGAGGTCTTTATCTAATCAAAATGTCTGAACCTTGAAACCAAACTCTGTACAGCGCAGCATTCCATTGAAACTCCAAGGAGAGAAGGAAGAAGAAAGTGGCGGAAAGAAGGAAAGGGAGGGAACAGAGCAAGCAGAGGGCACAAGGAGTGCAAAGGAGGGAGGGGGGGCAGAGAAAAGACAAAAATAACATGGCAGTGAGTTACAGAGAGAAGAGCTCAAGTCTTCTTCATGTAAATGAGGAGCCTTTTTTTATTAGTTAACACAACGCTCTGAAAATGTATTTTTGTATGTGCAGTCTTGTCGTGCCAAGTCATGCACTGACCTGGGTTGTTGTTCAAACACCACACTGGATAATAAACCACTGGTGGGTTATATTATCCAGATGGTCTTTGGCCTACCAAAGACAGTCAAGTCAGTTCATAACATTTAAACTAATCCCTGTGTTTACTAAGTAACATTTGTTTCTTTTGATTAGATCAATAAAAATCTGTCAATATATTTTTTCATGACTGTTTTTCCTTCTAGCTTTATATATATATTTTTTTTACATTTTCAAAGTTATAGCTCTGAGCTCAGGTGATTTCTCTTCATTGTCCGGTTACCAGTTATGGTGGCCGTTTTGGTTCAGTTGCTCCACTCTGAGCACGCAACCTATTCATTCATTCATTCATTTTCCAATCCGCTTTATCCCTTTCGGGGTCACGGGGTTGCCGGAGCCTAACCCGGCTACTCATGGGCGAAGGCAGGGTACACCCCTGGACTGGTCGCCAGTCTGTCGCAGGGGCCACAATCACACACCCATGCACACTCACATGCACACCTAGGGACAATTTCGAGTAACCAATTAACCTATGAAGCATGTTTTTGGATGGTGGGAGGAAGCCGGAGTACCCGGAGAAAACCCACGCATGCACGGGGAGAACATGCAAACTCCACACAGAAAGGTCCACCAGCCAGGGCTTGAACCGGGAACCTTCTTGCTGTGAGGCAGGAGCGCTAACCACTGCGCCACCGTGCAGCCGCAACCTATTCAGACTGAGAAAAACTCAGAGCGAACCGGAGCGAACGGATCACTTCTTATACTGGAGCCGGTAATTAAAAGAGTTTTGCATTACAACATTGGGAGATCCTGGTCGGGCTATGTTCTCCACACCTTCAGGGACCCCCACTTCTCTAGGTCGTCACACCTCTAGGTAGGGGTGGCTGACCCCAGCCGTGCTCTCTTGTGGATCTCCGCGGCCGCCTGGAGCTTTGGTGCAGGTCTCCCTTGGGGGGCACTGGCTCGTACCCGGGGTTGGGGTGGGGGTATGTTCAGAACTCCTGGGTGGTGGTGGGCAGCTTGTCTGGGGTGGTGGTGGTCTCGGGGGTGGGGCCCCGCCCTGGGCCCCCTGGCGCAGTGGCAGGGATGCTCTTCTGGCTGGGCTAGGGCTTCCACTTTGTGCTTCCATACCTCACTGCCCTCGGGTTTTGGGGGCCCATGTGGCAGTCCTGCAGGCCCTGGTCTGGTTGCTTGGCCAGGCTGCCGGGCGGGTGTATTTCCTCCGTTGGCCCCAAAGTACCGGTGCATAAATAGCATAAATGACAAGTTTGTGAAGACTCTTGGAGCCAGCAGGTAAGTTTGTAACAACTGAGTGTGCCGACAGGCCCCACTAATTTTAGACTAACACTCAGACATGATTGTAATAATAATAAGCTTCCAGCATTTTGTTGCCTGTTGTTTTACGACTCTACCCTCCCTCCCCTGTAGTCATCCTCTAACTTCTATAACCCACCCTTTTTCCCTTTTCTTTTCAAGCACGAAATTTGGCGTGAATGTACCGAAGGATCCCCACTTTTAGATAAGCACGTTGGCCACAAAAAAAAAAATCAAAACATTTTAAAATGTGTATAGTTTATATCTATAATATACATATAATAGCATTCTGCAGGTACCCCAGAGTTTAAAGACTGCATTTTGTGTGTGAACAACCCACATTAGACATTAAATTAATATTCATTTTTGATGCCAATTTCAAACTTTAGAATATGGCACTATTTAATATTGATGTTTTTTTATATTGTGAAGACAAAGAATGACTATAAAGGAGAGTAATAAAGTGGTAAAGAGGGAGGGAGGAGAAGTCTACCTGTTTTAGCTGCAGTGCTGCATTGGGGAACTGTGCAGTCTTGGCAGAAGATTCTCACACAGGACAGAAGATGTTACAATTATTGACTTTCACGAAACCTTGATGCAGCCACATTTAGTAATGCTATCTGCAGTCTTTTTTCACAGCACTTAGAATTTACTTTAGCAGGCATATACAATGTATCTTACACTTTTGTGTCTCAACATTTCTAGTGTTAGAATTTAGTTATGATAGACCCTTTGGAGAGGAACGATGCACAGATATAGATCAAAGTAATGGTCAATTATGTTTGTGTCCTCCTGTTTGTGCTCAGACATCCCAAACACACAGGTAAGGCTTGAGCATTGCGCAAACCCACACATGCACTCAGAGGGATTGAAGGTGCAGTGACCTTTGAAATACCTTTTTCCATTTCACTGTTGAGCAGAGACATTTTTATCCCCCTCATCTTCGCCCACATCACCACGCAGTCGCTCACATTAATCGGCCCCAGCTCGATACAAAGGTATAGTTCACTGCTCCCAAGCTCCAGGCAGCTCCCTGGGCCCTGAAAGACCCGTAAACTTTTAGGGGCTCCAGAGGGCTGGATGCAGGGGTGGTCTGGACAAACAAGAACATTTGCTGGGAAAGAATCGATTAAATGCTTTGACAGTTTTGTTTATTTAGCACTTTCTGACGAGAGCTGTCTTATATTTTATGGCACGCTGCCATTTGCTTGTGAAGTTGGTAACATCAGACTTAAAGCACTTAAATTTAGAAGTTGGAAAACCTCACTAAAAACCCTGTTTTTACTGTGACTCCTAATAGCATCATTGTCAATTTAATGCAAACAAGCTTAAGTACACCAACAGATTTTTTTTCTTTTTTGATATAAAAATGTTTGAGGACAATCCAAATTGGTAATCCAACTTCAAAGATTGTCAATTTTGAACTCATAAAACTAGTCTAAAATAAATGAAACTTAACTGAAGTCCAATTGTACAACCAATAAGTATAAATTATAATTTGTAAAATCTAAAATGAAAAAGTTTGCATCATTTGAAAATGAAAAGAAAATGGAAATGGATGTTTTATAAATATTATCTTGACCTTTAAATTTTAAAAACGCATCATGTGTTGCAAAAACATTGATCTTACTTTAGGTTTTTGTTTTGGTCACACAAATTGATTTTGAAATTTGAAAAGTTTCCCACACAGAAAATAATAAATCTTTATTGTCTTGTTTGTTAACTTAAGTAACAAGTTTGTTTTTTTCCCTCAAACGGTTGAAAAAATTTGACAAAATCCACATCAGTTACTAAGAAAAATACTAATGAAACTAGAAGCAAAAACTTTTTTAAAGGTAAAGCTGCTGTTAATGATTTATTGTGTCACACCAATTAAAGTTTAAAAATAATCCCTCATGTTTTTGTGAATTGAAAAGAAAAAAAGTGCACAAATATCTCTGTATGTAAAGAATATATTTATATCCTGCTTCTCATTTTTACTGCTTTAGAGTTTGGTCAGAGAGCCTTAAGCTGCTCATTTGCGATAATAGACCTCATAGCTTATTATTCTTCCACTTTGTTTGTTGTTTGTTTTTGTTTTTTTGATCCAAGCCTAATGATTTGAGTCAAGAATACAAATGATATTGAGTCTGGAGCGAACTCGTGCAGTCACATAGAGACGGATATAGTTCTGTTGAAAGAAAAATACTTTGCTCAGATTTAGTCTGTGTATCCAAGCCTGCAGGAGAGTTACTGACTGGATTCTGCTCCACACAATTAAAGTAAATGAAATGATGCTGAGGAACAGCAGGATTCCAGTGGTAACAGTATTATAGTGGGTTACTTAAAGCTTGACATGTACCTGAAGGGCAGTCCTTGTGGTCTGTACTTGTTAGTTATTGTGATTCATTTTAAAATGACGCATAATTTGCGTGAAAGGTGGGATTGTTTTTGTGGTTCTTGTCTTTTACATGATTGACTTCTTTATTCCTTAAGGTTCTGGCCTCCTCTTCTGCATTCTTTCTTCTCCTTCATCTCAGGAATGTATTAAATGTTCTTATCTCTACCCATGCAAACACAAGAGGAGCCATCAGTTGTGCCTGAATTCCTCTGCAGGTCTCCACACACTGGCATCCCCACGGTCTGCAACCTAAATCCATGCCATAGTTTCATTAATGAAAACTTCAGAAAATACTTTTTACTATAGCAGGTTTTTGCCTCGTCTTGTACCATTTTTACCCACTAACTGGGTTTTAGGGAGTTGCCGGTCAGAATAAGCAGCATATAAAAACTGGACATGGTGCTTGTTGCACCTTAAATCTGTGGCTTAATCAATGACAAAGAAATGACTCACAATTCGAAGCCGCCTCTGTAAAGCCAGAGACTGTGGTGCATCAGTTCATTTAGCGTCATATTTTTTCAGTGCCAAGCATCAATGATAAATGAGAAACACAAAGCTCATCTCCCACTTGGATGATTTTCATTCCTGGTCAGACTTGTGAGCATTGTGCATTTGTCTTCAGGATTGGATATGTGATCATTGGGCAAACGCTTTTATTTTTTGTGAAAAAAAATAACTTTAAAAAACAAAACAACTTACAGCTTGTTATACTTGTTACCCAACTGTACATTTTGTACCCTCTTGCTATGAAAATTGGCAGAAATATTAAATCTATAAATTATTGACAGATCTTCGTCAAGGATATTTTTGCCAAATCTGTCCACTTTTCATACAAATTCCTCCTTTAGTTGTCCATCTTTCCTTCTTAAGAACCCTTACAGATGCACGCCCAGACACAGTGTATTGTCTGTGTCCCTTTTCCAGACAGCCTGCCTCTAGACGCACACACACAGAAACCATTGATACTTCCACACAATACCCTCTCACATGGGATCGCAATGCAGTGGCTGCCATACACGCTGCTTTACGTACGCCTGTTTATAAAATCACAATGACAAGGAACAGACCAAAGACAGAACCGTCCGCTGTTAGCTCTGACATGCATTCACAGTGTTCACCCTCAGCTCTAAATGGATTTCCTTGCATCACGGCAGAGTACAATGGCTGCACAATGGAGCCTTGCAAAGCTGCTCGGCTGACACTCACAAACCGATTTTACAGGTTAGCAGAATGGGCAGAGCCTTCCCCAACAGTAGTAAACGGCGGACAGCACTTTTTTGGTGCTAAAACAAAACCAATTTTTGTTTGATCTTTAATCAACACTCATTGCCCCCATTGCTCTCACTTTGACCGCCTT
Organism: Adrianichthys oophorus; assembly: GCA_036245035.1. Classification (NCBI taxonomy): domain Eukaryota; kingdom Metazoa; phylum Chordata; class Actinopteri; order Beloniformes; family Adrianichthyidae; genus Adrianichthys; species Adrianichthys oophorus. Next base: position 15,578,494 of record BSAI01000138.1, read on the forward strand.
GTATGCTGTTGATTGCCACAGAAAGCTGATTCCTTCACTAATCATTTACTTGCGGATTTCCTCAGGGGCCGGGTTGAAAGGACCTGCAATTAAATAGAAAAAAACACACACACACACACCTGCATTGTCTTGGCTTATAATCAGTGCGTTCAGGTTGTGTTTTATGACTAAGGTGACAAACAACAACAATGCCTGCAGTACCGAATAGGAGGAACTAAAGGATTATTTTTCCAGGAAATTCTAAAAACCTGAATTAATATTTTGTTAAAAAAATGATCAGATGCGTTGTAATTTTAATTCTCCTTATTGTGCAATATTTCCTGGTAGATTCATTCTGCGCAAAGACAAAACTTTTATTTTATTGAGTTCTGATTTTATTGGACGTTTAAGGACCACACTTCTGTATGTGGCTTACATGAGGTACATGAGATCCAAGCTATTTTGTGAAGAGAATTGTATGTTAATGCAGAAATTTAATGAGTGGTATTGGGTCATGTCTGCAACACTGGCAGAAAACAGAAGAGCAAGGTCAAAGTTCTACATTTCCAATTCTTTTATCCAGTTACTCAAGCAAAAATAATCACAGATGAAGGCCTTGATTAATGGGCTGACAAGGAGACTACGGTTTACAGTAAAAGCAATCTGGAGGACCTTTATGGAATAATGGAGAACCTTGTAAAACATCAACAATCAAGGCTTCAATCAATTGCGTACAGTTTTATTCCTCTAAAATAAAAGTTTCCAATCTCGCTGTGATAATGAGATTACCGTATGTGGAGAAAAGCAGACAGTTTCCATAGTGCGTCTCTCCCTGTAAAAAAAAAAAAAACACGATGATGTAATGATGTATCAATTTTTGGAGAGACTTTTGTTTTTAAAAAAAGGTTCAAATAGGCACAAAAACCTATAAGCAGAAAAATAAAACGAAAACTTTCCATGGGATTTTCAGCTGCAGCACATTCCAGCCAGAAAAGGAATTTGACAACCACCGAAAGCACAACAGTGACTGTAATAAAACTGTGAAGGTGTTTGAACTTAAGCCAGAGTCTGCACATGAACTCAGTAACACATTCCAGGATAAAAACGGAAAACTGCTCTGTATTGAAGCTCCAGCCTGTTGAAGCTTCCCCACTTCTGCCAAACAAAATGCAAGAAGGCATCCATAACTTGGCCATCACCCTGGTGGAATCATTCACATCTAGATCTGTAGATTCAAGCAATATAAGACAACAGCCTTAATTTCTCATATCACTGTGGATGAAAAGTGATTTAATATTTACGCTTCTAGACATTTATGCTGTTGAAAACCCTTTACTGGCGGAAGTTCATTACGACAAAACAAAGCAGGTGTGTTCCTCTTTGCCGCCCACAATCTTCTCTCAATCAATATTAAATGCTTTATATACAGTATACGAAGTACCAAAAGCCAAGTGGAAAAAAATGAGCTGCTGGATGACTGCCATTGTTGTTGTTGGCCTTACCCCGTACGCGCCATGACGGTCCAACTTTTGAGTGGAAACAAGCTTTTAGTATTCCATAGATGGTTTATGTTTCCATATTTTGATTTTAGCACAGTAAAAACGGAAGAAAAAAAAAAACATCAACGAAAGCGTTCCCAACAGGAGGTACTCGCTGGCGCCCAAGAAGCCAAAATCTCATATACTTTTGAGAAATAAACACCTGTGACTCAGTATATTTGTTAGAATAACCCTTCTTGCTCTACAACCTGTTTTTAACATGTTCTTGCTAATCCTACTTTTTTTCTTTATTGCACGTTATTCAAGTTATATATTGGCTAATCAGATCCCTCAATGAAAGTATGTGGTCTCATGTGGAACGTTCGAAACATTTAATTGACAGATTCTCACGAGCACGCTTTAAAGTGTTAGGGGGTGTGGCCTTCCAACAAGCTTACTACTGATTGGTGAGAGACGTTGCCATAAAATTGTTGACTTGGACCAGTCACTTCTTACCGACAATTTGTAGTTCCAACATGACGACGTTCATTTAGCAAAAAATGGCTGCTGAAGCTGAAAGTAAGTCATTTACTACAGGGGACATCACATTTACTCAGTCCAGTTCCTATATACAGTCAATAGTCAGCGCTGTTACTCCAGTTTATCATTAAGCACTTAAACAGCTTAAACCAGTTTTTCCTTTTACAATCATAGGAAAGATTTCTGATTTACTTTTATTTATTTATTTATTGTGAGCATTCAATGATTCAGCACAGGATTCCACTGTCACATCCTTCTTCCTCCAGCACATCTGTTAGCGATCGGCCCCAACAATGGCTCTACCGGATCTGGCTGCACTAAAAGTGTCAGAGCGGCAGAAACAGCCTCACAGGTGGAAGGCTGGCATTACAACAGAGCTGATGGAGTCATTTCCCTGCTTGATAATGCTCCTGTGAACAGTACTTTAAAGAGAGAGGAGCACATCCCTATTGTATTAAGACCAAATCATGTCGCAGACGTTTCATTAACACTTCAGCCGTCCCTGAAGATGAAAATCTGGAGCTTTCACACGGACGGTTGAATAAGGAGTTCACTTGGACACCTGTTTAACATAAGATTCTGCTGAGAAGAATGCTAATATGACTTGATTACATAATTGCGTGCTCGTGAGAATCTGTCAATTAAATGTTTCGAACGTTCCACATGAGACCACATACTTTCATTGAGGGATCTGATTAGCCAATATATAACTTGATTACATAATTTGTAGTAATTATTGTTGATCTTTTATTTAATGTCTTCATAAAATCTCTTCTTAGGTCCTCAATGCTCAGAAAGCTGGATACAAGGCAGCCATTGTTCACAATGTAGACTCTGATGACCTCATCAGCATGGGATCCAATGATTGTAAGTCATCCTTCATCACTATATTTGCACAAACTCATAGTAAACATTTGGTATCCTGTCTCTGTCTGTTTGTAGAGAACAGTTTGCAGTTTTATATTTGGAGCCCCATGATGTTCTGTAGGAAGTCTCAACAGACTTCTGCACTCAGAAAATCCAAAACTAAAGTTTGTGTAAGAATGTTGCCGTTATCTTTTAATTGCAGTGGTAGTTCTCACATGCTACATGCAGGAATGAAACATAAAAAAATATATACAATAACAACACAACAATATACAAAAAACTTGGTGTCATATAATTCCAGCTGACCACAAACCACAATTATTCATTTCTCCTTCATGATCATTTTTCAATTGATGGTACTTCCGTGTTTTGAGAAGAGTGCTACGCATACATCACTACCAAATCCAAGTCCCATTTAGCTCTCGATACGCGTAAAATGGCTGTGCATTTTGTATGTAGAGCCCCTGAACTGATTTAAAAACGTGTGCAGCGGCCCATTAACGTGCAAATGTTGAACGCAGAAGCCGGAAACGCGCGTATACACGCGTTTATACAGACTTTTCATTGGAAGTGGTAACTTGAGCGTGTTTCTGAGCCCGGTGTAAATATAGCATAAAGCTTCTGTTTATTTCACATTTCTTCATGATCATAAAATCTTTGACTCAGGTTTTATTAGCTGAACATTTTAGTAAAAAATAAATATTTAAAGTTGGACTGAGCAAATATTATCAATTTATAGAATTTTCCTGAAAGTCAAAAGAATGTGGACAACTTAAATAATATTTTCTTTTTTTTTTTCTTTTCAGTGGATGTTGTGAAGCAGATAGTTATTCCTTCTGTGTTTGTAAGTTCAGAAGCTGCCAACACTCTGAAAGGAGACTACATGTATGATAAAGGGTAAGTCTAAACTGTGATGATTAGAACTTAAGTGCTATGCACATTTGTATCTGTTTTTCTCAGCACAGAACTGCCTTCACAAAGAAGCCTATTTGTGAGGAGGCATGCCTTAACTAATGACATAAATTTGCTCCAGCAACTCTTCTCATTCCACCCTCTGGGCTTTGTCATACATTCCCTGTCCTCTTAACTTTTGGGAGGTAAAGACAAAGTCTGCTCGAGGTGGATTATTGCGTGCTCCTCTAGTTGAGCAGGTCAAGGTGGTAGTAAGAACAGAACTGTGTTTGCACAACAGTGGGAGTGATCTAAAGTTGTTGGGTGAGATAAAGCACTTACCCAGGATCTTCTCTGTCAACAAAGAGGATACTTCTGCTTGTGGTTCAGCTTTTCAAAGATGATTTGGTAGATTTTTAGGACCTGCAAACGTGCAAGAAGAACCAAAGAGGAGCTCAATCACAACCAAGTGGTTGTAGAAGCACTGCAGCTCATCTTTCATAGTTACAGCAAACACCATGTGACCCAGTTTAGATCACCTGAGCTGCGTAGCACAACAATCAGTTAACAATCAGTCCTTTGTACAGTGTAAAGTTGGTTTATAATTCTGCAGAATTGTAACACAGACACGCTCACTGCATGTTTTTCTGCTTGTATGTCCTTTACCATTCTAGTATTCTGAGGTTTTTTTTTTTACTTGTCCTGTCCAACAGCTGAGCAAACAGATATGAGCTGAGAGCCTCTCGTATTAGACAGATCTTACTGTTACAATTGGGGGTTATAAATCATCAGACACACAAGGTGTATATTCGTTTAAGCCCCTTTTGTAATTTAAACTAAACTTTATTAATATTAATTTTGTTTGTGTTCTTTTTGTTGGACTGAGCAGAAAAAAAAAGGGGGGAAAGAGAGAGAGAGAGTTGTGGGGGGGGGTCGCAAGAGAAAAGGGAAAAAGGGTGGCTTATAGAAGTTAGAGGATGACTACAGGGAAGGGAGGGTAGAGTTGTAAAACTTCAGGCAACAAAATGCTGGAACCCTATACCCATCACAATCGTGTGAGTGTTAGTCTAAAATGGGCGGGGCCTGTCGGCACACTCAGTTGTTACAAACATACCTGCTGGTTCTAAGAGTCTTCACAAACTTGTTATTTGTGACAAGTTTGTCAGTTATGACAAGTTTGTCATAAATGACAAATGCATTTATATTTGCACTTGCACTTGTTATTTATGCACTGGTACAAAAGGTATGCAAAGGTGAGCCGACGCCTGTGCTTAGGTGCATGTTTCAGTTAAGCTGAAGTGGATGATGGAATGTAAAAAAAAAAAAAGGGAGGGAGAACTCCCAGCTATCCCCACACCAAGACCCCCGCCAAGGCAGCAGGGCCCGCCCCCGTACTGTGGGCCCAATGGAGGAGATCCACCCTGGAAGAAAGGATATGAGCAGATTTAGCTTCATTGGTACAGTGTTAGTACTCATGAAAGTATTTTTAGTGTCAAATAAGGATCTTTACATATGTAAAAGTACTCCTCAGATATTCTGTTTCTGTGTTGCTCAGTGTCAGTCACTAAATAATCAAAGACATTAATGTTTCCCTGTACTATGTCTGTTTAGAGGACATGTGGTCCTTATCCCAGACTTCAGCCTGCCTCTGGAGTATTATCTGCTACCCTTTCTCCTCATTGTGGCAATCTGCCTCATTCTCATTGCAGTTTTCATGGTGGGTATATTTATTCCAGCTGTTGCTTGTAGATGGAGTCTAAAAACTTCAATTCTGTTGAAGTTATCCCATTTTAATGTATTTTTGTTTTCTTTTTTTTCCTGCTGAAATTAGATTACCAAAGCTGTTCAGGATTGTCGCAAGGCTTGGAAGAGCCGTTTGCGCAAAGACCAGCTAAAAAAGCTTCCCATCCACAAATACCAGAAAGGTAGGAAATGACTTCACTTTTTTCTTTTTTATTCACATAAAATCTACAACTCCATGTGTGGAAAAAATATATATATTTTTCCATTTAAACCTTCATAGCTGGTAGTTAGTGTTTCTCTCCTGCTCCAATCGCTTTTCCTCACATGATCCACCAAAGCAGAAATCACATCAGCCCATTATAACTCATTACGCTTCACCAGAACAATGTATCTTGGAAGTAATCGGATTAATATGGACTTGATTGCACAAAACCCACTGTGGTGGATCAACTCTGGTCTCTGTGGAGACTAGACACATGACTGGTGCTTCAGGAGGGACTGTCTTCATGCTCAAGACTGTCAAAACTTGGACCAATTTTGTTTCTGAATGGGATGATTGTTGTAGAAGCAATCCGAGTTTCAGAAGTTGACCAAAAACCTCTGGAGAATTTTCTTTTGATTCTAGTTTCTGCTCTGACTCTCTGCTTGATCAGAGCTGGATTTTCTTTTCTTTAGGGAACAATGTTACTCCTGCAGCTGCTTTTTGCAGCCCGGGGATCCCTGACTGCAGTCAGCTGTGCAGGAGGGGAGATACCAGGAAGCTTCATAGAGAGCATGTGGTGCATATTAACCAGACTTCAGAGCTGAAATCTGAATGAGCTCTTTCGCTCAGAGATTTAGACGTACAGCAGCTAGGAGGTATGTGCATCGCTCAGTCAGTCACGTCTGCCACATCGGTGGTTTCATCTGCTGTCTTTGTTGCAGCTGGGAGCACTTTGAATCAAGGCTGTTGCTGCGATGAGTTCTACCTAAACAGTTGAAAGTTTTCTTCTGGAAAATTAAACATTGACTAAAACTAGCACTTCTTAAGAAGGGTATTTTGTTCCTGCAAATGCTTGGCAGCCAATTGCATTACTTTCCATTCTGCCCTCATCACAGTGCAGCTTTAAGCTTTAAGTTTCTGTCCAGTTCTAATGACGTCTACTGTTGCATGGGGGGGTTATAAGGAGTGGGAGGCTTATAAGAGGACAGCCCCACTCATCATGTCTGATCTAGGCCAGACGGCTGGAGGCGAGGCTGCCACTGCAAGCATGCAGCACTCACATTTGTGTCATGAATCCAGCTGTCTGCACCCAACTCTCTGGATTTTGGTTTATTAGGCCAGTGACTGACAACAGCTGAAAACATGAAAGAAGAAATCACTTCAAAGCTCTGCAGCATCATAGCACACACTTGAATTTGTGAATTACTGGCCGTCTTTGTTCATAAAAAAAAAACAAAAAAAACGCCAGACTCATCCGGAAGTCCTTTTTTACTGCAGGTGAGTGACTTGTTGTCAGTTGCTGCATTTTCTTCATGAAAACCCTTTAACTGAAAGTTCAACATTCCCAGTGCTTTGTTTCATCGGGAGTTGCATCAATGCATTAGCGTTTAGGTTTGCCTGATGTCTCTTTGCTGCAGATCTGCTGGCTCCTATGGCTTTCTTGACCGTGATGCCATAATGTAAATCCTCAACTACAATTTAATCCCAATAATAAAAATAGAGAGATTGAATAATAGAAGGATTATTGAAGAATTGAACATATACTGTATTTTTTTTAAAATATAAATCATGTTTTTTTGCATAGTTTGGCCAGGGGTGCGACATACTCAGGAGCGTCTTATGTGTGATTTTTTTTTCAAGCATAAATAGGCTCATATATATTTTATTTTCCCACTAGCAAGCAGTTGCCCTTTAGCGGTTGTTTCCCGCTAACAACCGCTAGAAAGCACTGTAGGTATGTGTATCAGTATTTGGTGCTGACATTAACGGACACGAAGAAGTGCCGTCCAAACATGGAGGAGAATCTGATCGTTCTCCTCCTGAACTTTGTGAAATTTTTCTTATTTGCATTGAGACATTATTATTCTTGTTTTTTTATTTTTCCTTAATCTGGCTTATGTGGGATCGCAAGTCATCAAACTGGGTTACATAGATACAAAAGTACCGCTTAAAGCGCCGTCATTCAGACGCTGATTCTTGCAGTAGAAGGTAAAGATCACAGTACAAAAAAAAAAAAAAAAGAGAGACTGAATAATCTCATGAACATGAACATGCTTACTGATGCTTTTGTAGAGCTCTTAAAAATAAATAAACCTGATCTCTCAACATCATTTGTATCTTTTGTGCATTCTAAATGAGATATACAGACAATGTTTTCATGTAGCGGTGAGGCAAAAAAACTGATGGTAGCTTCATTCACACGCAGCAGGGGTGTCTAGTTTATGAACATATTTTCAAATAAGAGTTGATCATTGAATATGACACATGTTGAAAAAGAGGCAGCGGACGCTAATTTGTCACGAGTCTCATTCGGTGTGAATGCAGCATTGCACTTTTCTCCCAAAGATGAAACTTATGCTCAGGAAAACATGGTAATGTTTTCCTGCTAATGCTTCAAAGAGTTGCCTCATTTGCTATCACTGTTAAAAATGATCAACAACTTTGTTTTTGGTTTTTTTTCTGCTACTGGTAAAACACTGGTCTGCTGAGCATTTCAGTCTAGCATCATGTGATGTTTACTGCAATCATGAAGTTGTTTCAGGAAGATGTTTGTTGGCCTGTCAGCCGATTCCTCTGCTGCTGTGCTGGCAGGATGCCTTTCTGCTGATGACTGCATCCACCCACTTTCTCATTTTTTTTTTTTTTTATTTCCTCTTCACACATTTTCCTGCTGCATTTGTTCACCAAGCTTCAGATTTACTACAAAAGAAAGTTAAATGTTTGGTCTCTTCTCTGTAGAATAAACTTGTTTGGTAATGGAGTCCACAGGCTTTCAAGCCGGGAAGACAAACACACCATCTGTCTGTAAGAACACTGCACAATGCTTTTATGAAAACCATAGTACCCGTGTAATTAGTGCACAATGCCAGTCTGAGCGTCAGCCTGCAACATAAGATCTGTGTAAAGGATTATGCAACAACAGCTGCTGTTAGCTTGACTTTGGCTCTGGTTGTGGCACAGAGCTCCTCGTCATCCTCACCTGTGTGACTTTTGACCCTTCAGACCAGGAAATGTACAAAGTCCAGGGAAAAACCAAAGTCAGGAGAACAAACAATCTGAGGAAACAAGATCCTTTAGTCTCTGACCCCCACACTTAATTAAATTCAGTTTCCTGAGTGTGATGACTCATTCAATCCTTTACTAAAGCTTTACAAAGACAAGATGGAGAGCTGAGCACACGCACTTGGAACAGCTACTTTGTGTGTGGCCTGAGTGTGTGAAGTGTGCAGATGTCAGCACAGAGAAGCGGCTTGTGCTTCTATCCTGGCCTGTTGTGGCACAAACAGTGAAAAACTGTTACATCCTTTGTTTTTTTGCCTTTTGACTCACTTCCTCCGTCAAACTTTTCTTGCTGACGTTGGCTCGGCTGCGTTTTCTCATCGCTCATTTGAAGTTCAGTAGGACATGCTGGCTCCTCTGAGAGCCGAGAAGGCTGGCAGGCTGGACGATTAATGAAAGTCTGACTGTGCCACTGGCCCCAAAATGTAAATGGAAGGGATGCCCAGCATTGGAAATGTTGCCAGTCATGAATTCAGTTTCTGGTTCACCTACATTTTTTTCTCTACTCTACTCAAAAATGAATGTAAAAATATTCATAAAGGCTGTGATCTTAATGGTAGCGATCGGCCCAAATATCTGTTCTGGCTGTACCAGCCTGTACATAACTTACTGTCCATGTACCAGATTCCTTTAAATTACCTTTCCAGAAAGGGGTTTCATAACATGCAGGAAGGAAAGCCTGCCTTATCATCGCCTCATAACTCAGAAATCCACCAGATACTTTCCGTCTCCTCATCTTAGAATAGCTCAGTTGTTGCCACAGTGCAGCATTTCCTGAGTGGATTCTGGATCCATGGATGCATGCTTTTCCCACTGTGCACCTCTGTTGGTGAGCTCTGGCTATGGAGAAGGGTTCGGTTAAATGACGTGAGAAGGTACAAACAGTGCTGAAACTGGATGCAGGAAGAAAGAACAGAGCTTGATTTCCTGGAGATCCAGCTGCTGCCGCTTGGAAAGAAGGGGGTTGTAGGGACCGTAGATGTGACTCCCCCTTCCTTATATGGTCACATGCAGCCTTGGCACAAACACAGAAAGTCCATACTATTTAAGCTCTGAGCGGGCCTACTCGCTCTTCGGGAACCAGTAGGAAGAAAATGCAAAGGAGACAGAAAAATCCAGTGGAATTTTGTAAGGGCTAAGTTACTACATTCCAATGAAAGGAGAATTTGCACCTTTCCAGGAAGTGGGAATTTTGGCAGCTGGAACACTGCTGCCTCCAGTGCGATGATTGTTTTGTTGCGCTTGGGTTCAGGGACATATTTTGACAAAGAATTGAAGGAAATTCAACTTGTCAAGCAGATGGAGTCTAAACGTATCTGCACTTCATGGAGCAAACTCACTGTGATCATCACACAAGCATAAAACAATCCAATCAACACAAACATCGACAGTAAATGTTCCAGATCTTTCAGCCTGGGGGGGGGGTTGTTTCAAGATGGCGCCACTTCTAAAAATCCAAATGCCTTTCAAGCTGGAAATTTTATGTTTGTGGAATATTCCCTACCCAAATCATTCCCCTGAAATCAGCCTGTAAGATTTCACTGCTCAGTAATTCAGTAACCAAAGCATGCAGGTTAAAAGGTTACAGAAGAATGTATTTTCTTGTTTTTGATGTAGGGGACAGCTATGATGTCTGTGCCATCTGCCTGGATGAATATGAAGAGGGAGACAAACTCAGAGTCTTGCCTTGTTCACACGGTAAGATTGTGAGAGTATAATTTTGTTATGTTTAAAACTTGTTTTAATATGTTTAAACATGTTAAGAGTTTAATGTTTTTTGTAGCTTATCACAGCAAGTGTGTGGACCCCTGGCTGACCAAAACTAAAAAGACGTGTCCGGTGTGCAAGCAGAAGGTGGTCCCTTCACAGGGCGACTCCGATTCAGAGGAGGAGAGCAGCCCCGAGGACAACGAGGAGGTGTCGGAGAGCACGCCACTGCTGCGCTCGCTGGCCTCAACCAGCGCTCACTCCTTCGGGACCATGTCGAGTGCATCACGCTCAGAGCAGGACTCCTCCGAGTACGAGGATGACGAACTGGACAGCAGCGAAAGCGAGGAGGTTACCTTAGAGACTGTGGTGGTACAGATGCAGCAGCCGTGCTGTGAAACCCACGATCAGGATCTGCCTCGAGCTTGACTGACATGCTTGAAGTTACTGAGTCCCGTCAACCTGAAGACTTTTGCTGGAGCCATTCATCCTGCCTGTCATCACTTACAATACAGCAGTATTGTAATTACATCATCTTTCGGATTTCAAATAACCTTTTTTTTTTCGTGATTACTACTTTGTGTGGTCTTCATGTTCAGGCTGCTGAGGCAACACAAAGCCACAGGCAGCACTGGCTTTGAATCAGACTAAAGCAGCATCTAGAGCCACAGCAATATTATGCCAATTTCTGAAATATTTCAAGGAGTTTTGTGCTCCTGCATTTTGTGCCATTGTTCATCTGTTACATCTATTCACATGTAAAACCCAAAAAACAAATGATTGCTTTTTTTTTTCCCCCTCTAAAGGTTCACACATTTACAACTTTATCACGTTGCATGTGGGTAAATTAAATTGTAACAATTACTGGTCAGGTAACTTCCAATACTCAAATTTGGTGCAGTGAATTTCTGGAAAATGTTTCATTTTTATTAAAAAGCCTGATTTGGGCTGATCATTTGTCTGTCCTGTTCATAAATGCTATGCTTATAAGCTTGCTTCAATAAAACAATGATTTGCCCACAAACGGATCCAAGCCTTACTTTGACAAAACATTTTAATCCAACAGAGGTTAAGATGTTTCTAAATATTTAGCAACTTTCCAGGTTTTTCGTGGTTTGAATTTTAATTCCACCTCCTTTGTTTTCTGTACATTTAATTCTAACACTTACCAGTGAACACTGACACCAGTTGTTCCTGAGTTTAATTGCTATATAATTAGACTAGATCCTATAAAAAGTGAAACTTTGCCAACAAGAACCAAGTGTCTCAAATGTGTTTTTCTTTTTGATCAGCCATGAACCCCAAATCATTGAACAATTTAAAAAAAGCTATACTTGAGAGTAGGTGCCAATAAGCTATTTTTTCAACCCAGCCCTTCAAATAATACAGACATGTAAAACCTATGTCAAATAAAAACCAGGCTACTTTTTGACTTCTTTTTTCCCAACTTCTTGTTGGAATAAATTTATTTGATCTGTCTGTAAACAAGGTGATAAATCAATGTATGGCATTAGTTAGATGCACATTAAACCAGATGCATTAAAGACTGTATCCCAGATGTAAGAAAACAAAGAATTAACAGAAGAGAAACAGGATTTTTTTTTCTTTTAAACAAGTACATATGTCCCACAGGCCTAAACAGTGGAGCAGAAGCTAGAGGAACAAAATAAAAGTACAGATGAATCAACTTTATAGAGGAGTGGGTTAAAGTAATCCCACAACAGATCTTTACATTATGGCACAGGATACACAAGTTCTGCAGTAATGCTTCAACAACCGCGAGTGTCCATTTCAACTAATCCAGCAAGTGTGGGGTCTACTTTTAGGTTAGTTTTCAGCTGGACATTACAGTTACCAGTACTGAGCATGAGCAGACCATGTGACAAAAAGCTCTGCTGACTATAAAGTAGAAGGCAATTTATTCCACAGTTATGTAGTTGTCAACACAGCGCGAGTTTGTACAAATGCAATCATTTTTCTAAACTATAAAGTCAATGATTTTTCAACTTCCCCCACCCTTACCTACCCTAGGTTGATCCTTATAACCATTCAATTCTTTTTTTTTACCACATCCTTCAGCAGGAAATAGTTCTGATTTGGAGCATTGTATAAACACACAACTGTGACTACACTTGGTCCTATAAAGAAAGAAATGGTTTTTATTTTGTGGACAAAACAGTTGTGTGCAGGGATTATCAAAAATGGCAGCTTCAAAAGAAAAAAAAAAGTGGCAAATAATAGTTTTAGGTGCCTGAGCTATAGTTCCTGTGGAATGTCCATGGGTTTGAGTACAGATTATTTCAAGAGTGGTTAAGGGTGCCAGCATGTCCATGATGCCTAATGAAGCCACTTCAGAGTTAATCAAAGCTAACTCCCCCTTAGAAAGCTTTAAAAAAAAAAAAAAACAAACAAAAAAAAAAACCAATGGCTCTGAAAAACATGATGCATGCTGGGTAGTGTTTGAAGGGTTACAGTGAGGTTTGTAGTGGATGAAAAGCAATTTTGCTTGGGATGCCAGTGGTCTAAGATATGTAGTCTTCCCTCTTGGATGACAGTAAGGAAGACCTGTTACTGTGTAAGTACTCTAAAGGCATTGGCTGCTCAGGTAGGGAGTGTCAGATGATTAAGTAAAAGCTACCATGAAAATACAGAAGATGTACTTAAAATTGACTATACAGCTTGTGTTCTGCAATTGTCTTTTTGCTGGTCTTAGTATGGTACAAGCACAGATTTTTATGACATCCTTTCTTTTTTTTAAAGAAACATGCTAATTTCCGCTACGGATCAACTTGAGTGTCCAAAAGTTTTCTTTCAAAAAGCAAAAGCACAAGTGTTTTGAGGCAAAAACAAGATTTAAGGGAACATGATAACACAATCAGGAATATCTGAAGGGATGAAGAGGAGGAAAGGGTGGACAGAAAAAAAAATAAACTAGAACTGGAAGTAGTGTGAATCAAACAGGGTGGCAAGGATGACTGACACATTGGGTACAGACTGCTTTAGAATCCAGCCTTCCTCAGGTAATCAGCCATTTCAAATGCTTTCTTGTTGAGGTGTCCTCCATGGACCCCTTCTTTGCCCTCTACCATGACCAAGACTGTAAGACAAAAGAGAAGGGACATTAAGAAGGGGTGCAGAGATCAAATGTGAAAAGGGAAGAGCACAACAAGAAGCAGGAAACACAAAAAGAAATGGCGAGACAAAGGACAATTAAAATGGTAGACTGCTGCCTTGGATCAAAGGATGTAAGCCTTCATTTTCTTATTCCTGCTGCTGGTGACACAAGACATGTCCCACTACTATTTACACAGCTTAAGTTTTTCAACCTGGGAACCTGGGAGTGGTGCTGACCCTCATCCCAGCCGCTTCACACTTGGCTGCAAACCGTTCCAATGCATACTGGAGGTCCTGGCTTGATGAAGCCAACAGGACAACATCATCTGCAAAGAGCAGAGAGGAAATCCTGTGGTTCCCAAACCAGACCCCCTCCGGACCCTGGCTGCACCTAGAAATTCTGTCCATAAAAACTATGAAAAGAACCGGTGACAAAGGGCAGCCCTGCCGGAGTCCAACATGCACTGGGAACAGGTCTGACTTACTGCCAGCTATGCGGACCAAGCTCCTGCTCTGGTCATACAGAGACCGGAGAGCCCTGAGTAAGGCCCCCCGGACCCCATACTCCCAAAGTACCCTCCACAGGACACCACGGGGCACACGGTCGAACGCCTTCTCCAAATCCACAAAACACATGTGGACAGGATGAGCGAACTCCCATGAACCCTCTAGCACCCTAGACAGGGTGTAGAGCTGATCCACAGTTCCACGACCAGGACGGAAACCGCATTGTTGTTCTTCGATCTGAGGTTCGACTATTGGCCGGACTCTCCTCTCCAGTACCCTGGCATAGACTTTCCCAGGGAGGCTGAGGAGTGTGATTCCCCGGTAGTTGGAACACACCCTCCGGTCCCCCTTCTTGAAAAGGGGAACCACCACCCCTGTCTGCCAGTCCAGTGGTACTGTTCCTGACTGCCACGCGATGCTGCAGAGACGTGTTAACCAAGACACTCCCACAGCATCCAGAGACTTGAGGTACTCAGGGCGGACCTCATCCACTCCCGGTGCCTTGCCACCGAGGAGCTTGTTAACTACCTCTGTGACTTCAGCTTGGGTAATGGACAGCCCCACCCCAAGGCTCTCAGCCTCTGCTTCCTCAAGAGAAGGCGTGTCAGCAGGATTGAGGAGATCCTCAAAGTATTCCTTCCACCGCCCGACAATGTCCCCAGTCGAAGTCAGCAGCTCCCCACCTGCACTGAAAATGGTGCCTGCAGAAAGCTGCTTCTTCGGTTTGCCAGAACCTCTTCGAGGCCAACCGATAGTCCTTCTCCATGGCCTCACCGAACTCCTCCCAGGACCGAGTTTTTGCCTCTACTACAGCCTGAGCAGCAGCTCGCTTAGACTGCCGATACCTGTCAGCTGCCTCTGGAGTCCCACAAGTCAGCCAGACCTAATAGGACTCCTTCTTCAGCTTGACGGTATCCCTTACTTCCGGTGTCCACCAACGGGTTCGGGGGTTGCCGCCACGACAGGCACCAGAGACCTTGCGACCACAGCTCCGAACAGCAGCAGAGACAATGGAGGTGGAGAACATGGTCCATTCAGACTCAATGTTACCAGCCTCCCTTGGTACCTGTTTGAAGTTCTCCCGGATGTGGGAGTTAAAGACTTCCCTGACGGAGGGCTCAGCCAGAAGTTCCCAGCAGACCCTCACACTACGTTTGGGTCTGCCAAGTCTTTCCAGCCTCCTTCCCCGCCATCGAATCCAACTCACCACCAGGTAGTGATCAGTGGACAGCTCTGCCCCTCTCTTTACCCGAGTGTCCAAGACACACGGCCGAAGGTCTCCTGAAACGACTACAAAGTCGATCATTGATCTCCTGCCGAGGGTGTCCTGATGCCACGTGTATTGATGGACACCCTTGTGCTCAAACATGGTGTTTGTTATGGACAAACTATGACTAGCACAGAAGTCCAACAACAAAACACCGCTCGGGTTCAGATCAGGGAAGCCGTTCCTACCAATCACCCCCCTCCAGGTGCTACTGTCGTTGCCCACGTGGGCATTGAAGTCACCCAGGAGGACAATGGAGTCCCCCGTTGGGGCACTTTCCAGTACCCCTCCGAGAGACACCAAGAAAGCTGGGTACTCTGAACTGATGTTCGGCCCATAAGCCGAAACCACAGTCAGAGACCTGTCCCCCACCCGAAGGCGGAGGGACACAACTCTGTCATCCACCGGGGTGAACTCCAACACTTGGCGGCTAAGCTGGGGGCTCACAAGTAAGCCCACCGCCTCTCACCATGTGCAACTCCAGAATGGTAGAGAGTCCAACCCCTCTCGAGAGACTGAGTTTCAGAGCCCAGACTGTGCGTAGAGGTGAGCCCAACTATATCTAGCCGGTACCTCTCAACCTCTCGCACAAGCTCAGGCTCCTTCCCTCCCAAAGAGGTGACGTTCCATGTCCCAAAAGCCAAGTTCCATGACCGGGGTTTAGGCCGCCGAGGCACTCGCCCGCCACCCAGACCACATCGCACCGGCCCCTTCTGAGCTCTCCTGCAGGTGGTGGGCCCACTGGGGAGTGATCCCACGTTGATCGTTCGGGTTTTACCCGACCGGGGCCCGTGGGAGGAGCCCCGGCCACCAGGCGCTCGCCTGCGAGCCCCAACCCCAGGCCTGGCTCCAGGGTGAGGCCCCGGTAACGGCCAATCTGGGCGACGCAACTGAATCTTTGATGTTTATTCTCATAAAGGGGTTTGTGAACCGCTCTTTGTCTGGCTCGTCACCCAGGACCTGTCTGCCATGGGAGACCCTACCAGGAGCCGAAGCCCCAGACAGCATAGCTCCTGGGATCACTCGAGCACTCAAACCCCTCCACCACGTTAAGGTGGCGGTTCAGTGAGTGTTTGGGGAAATTGTTTCATAATTTAGATGTTACCATTAATGTTTTCCTAAAGGAGAAAAGTTATTAGATTGCACAAAAAAATAAATGGTAAACCAATTTCTTTATTAAAAAGTTAAGACATTTCGAGTTTATAAACATGAAAGAGTTGAGATTGTACGTTGATTTAAAATTCCATGCACTACCATCTTATTTAATATATTTCCACCACAAGCAGACATTTTCAGCTTCGGAAATAGATTATTTTCAAAAAGCTCTTTGACCACAACGCTGATTCAGAAAGCTTCATTTTCAGTTTTAAGCCATTTGACAGGGGGAAATGGTTAAATATGATTTAATCAAAATAGAGTTACATTTTTACTGAAGTTGATTTTTTTAAAAAGCAAATAAAATAAATCTCCCAGCTATGCACTTTCCCCATCAGACTGATGCTGTTAAAAATAACCTGGGCTTTAATTATGACAGATCAGTGGTATGTTGAGGAAAGGCACCTTTGACAGCTTTACCACATACATGCACTCTAAAGACTACAACATTAAAAAGCAAATTAATAATAGCACTAAATGGAAACAAAAAAAACTAGCATGTACTTTGTGTTGCAGATAATATAAGAACATTTGAGCAACAGATGTTTCTCACCTGTTTGTGCTTTGCTTACAGATATATTGTATGTGTGCTCCCCTTGAATAGTCTTTGTCCTGATGTCCATTGTCCAGTCACCTTCATCATAGAGGCTGTCTCTGAGTACTGAGCACTTTTTACCACCTACGGTCAGCCCATTTGTGAAAAATGCTTTCCGATCCTTTCCTACTATCGTGTCAATTTCAAGAGGCTAGAGAGAGCAGAAGAGAGAGGGGTACAAAACGTTAGCTTATTTCAACGTACAGTACATGGTTGAGAGGGTTCATAAATGGCAGATTCTTATTGAATTGTATAAAGTCCAACATCATTGTTGAAATGCGGTTCACTCAGAGTACATTCAACTTCTGTGAAACAAGGTGATGAGCTTCCATTTGTGATATAAAAAAAAAAAAACGATGAAGACTAAGAACGATCTGGTTATTGTGCAAATCACAACCATAACTTAAAATAAAACCTAGACAAATCCCACTTTGACGTAAAAAGAGAAAAATGTTCAATTTAGTGAATTGGGCGGTCTAAACAACATCTAGTTTTTTTTAATGTAACGTAACGTTTATATAAGTAATTTCTCTGGAGCGCTCGAGGCAAAGGCGGTGCCCCTTCGCTACGGAGGTGCACAGTCATCCCACACATTAAGCATTCAGGAAAAAGGGGAGAATTCCAGAAACATTAGCATGACAGCTAGCTTTATGTTAGCCGTGACATGTAACTCCATACCTGCAGTTTCTTCGCCCACGTAAAATCACAGACGTTAGTTTATTAGTCAACTTCCTTAAAGTTTATTTAAAAGCTAACCTATGACCTAATTATAAGGCAACCGTTTCGGGAAAGCGCCGTTCTAAGACATTTCACGTGCGGTCAAAAACGTATAAAATGGTCACTGGATCGTGTTAAACTGGAAAACCAAGAACGCGTCACAGATTGAAGGACATACGTTTGTTTCCTTTACCGAATTAAAACGCTTTCAAGTACGAGTGGACAATCCCATAGTCCCAGCCTTCGGTAAAAGCACGAGTTTCTCGAATTGAAAGCTTGCACTGGCCTTAAGTTGAGAATCTTCCAATTAAACTGTGGTAAATACAATAAAACTGGAGTTTTTACTCATACAGTGTTTCATTCCGACACATTTTGTGATTTCGGCGAAAAATCAGACAAAATGGAGGTTTCTACAAAGTCCACACTTTTGATTAACGGGTAACGACAACACCTTTACACCGCCGAGAAGACTTGAGGACTTTCTTTTTCCTTAAGAAAACATTCGACAACATGACTGTGCTGGGGCGAGGACAGCAACACGCGCACAGATTAGGCTTCACGGAAGAAGCAAGCGAATAAGAAACCGGTAGAGTGCCCGCCATCTTGGAGCAAAATGGAAGGTAGCGTGATTCCAGAAGGCGAATAAGAAAAATGACCAACGGAAAGCAAGCTAGTCAAGCGCGCATGCGAAAACCGTTACCTTCGCGCGTTAGCATTAGCTTGAAGCGGCTTGCCAAAAGGAATGGTCGGCCTGCTTTAAGCTAAAATCAGAGACTATGAGGTTTTACTTAGACGTTGTAAATAAATACGCACATCATCATAGAGCGTTTGACCCTGGGTAAGACTCCACCGCGAAATATGCATTCAAATTTCCCATGGTCTCTAACCGGTATCACAAGCAAGATGTCACCTGCTAACCTAGTTGAGCTAGTCACTTAAACTTTTACATTACCCCTGGTTATCTTCTATTTGTGAATATGTTTAGTCATTAACGAAAGCAGCCAGAAAGAGTCTTTGCTTAAGCAAACGAAGAACAAGTGCAACAAAATGCAAGTTTGCGTAACGATCGACTAACTAAATGTATGCGAGACCACCGGCTACCATGTGAACTGCAGTTACGGAAGGCCTGGCTGTGCAGAAAAGCATGCAGGCATGGTGAACAGACAGTTTCCCTGAATACAGTTTGATTTCGTTAACAGAAAAGCATACTGACCGTAATGTTCTTAAACTTGCCATCATTGTACGACGCCCAGACGTATTTTGCGTCCTTATACCCAACAATGGCCGCGTCCTGGCAGTTTGAATCCTGCATCAGGCTGTCCACGTAGTTTTGCCAGGACATGTTTGTGAAATTGCTACTACAAAATGAAAATGGGTACTAGAAGAATTGGAATCGCCCCTTGAAAGACGAAAAGAAAGCGGAGAGTGACCTTCTGGCTGTTAATGGGCCTCCAGCAATCAAATCCCTCCCCAACTCTTACACATCCCAGCTTTCTTCTGGTCTAGGAAGCGAAAAGGAACCGCTGATATCAGACAGGCGCTTGGGTGTAGCCCTCTCTAAATCACTCCGCCTAGGTCATAATTCGCCTTCCTCCGTGACTGCACCATGGACTGAACGGCGGAGGAATACAACGGTTAAACAAGTTTGACAACCTTTTCTACATTGTTACCGAGTTTTTCCATCCTCAAAATTCGCGATTTGAAAGCCCGGAAAAAAGAAAATATGTTTTTTACAGATCTGCAGTATGTTTTATTGTGCTGTAGTGTGGATATGTCAAGTACAGTAATAAAAAAAAACATGATTTTAAAGTAAACTTTTTGTATTGTTCCTTTTAATCATTTACCCAGTGAAATAATCACTAGCTGTGTTATAACATTCTACAGCTGAGCAGACAATCACCACATAAAAAGCAAAAAATAACTTTATTTGAAAGGAGACTGATAAATATGATCTAGTATTAGAATATTTTATGGATTCCTTGTAGTTTGCATTACACGTGCTTTGAATATGAGCCCAGAAGGCTAAAAATGAGTACTTTTAACTAAAGAGCAATTGTGTATTTTACACAAATGATGTAAATGTTGTTAGTTTTTACTTGTAGTTTGAACTATATGTCCATATACAGGGATCTTTTTTTTTATATTCCAAAATGTATTTTAAACAACAGAAAGTTCTGAGGACTACTTAAAAAGTTAGAAAGATTCAACCCTAATATCCTTTTGAAGCCCTTGCTCACTATGTATCTACTGAAGTGGAAAGTAAAGTGAATCTGGGCTTGTTTTGTGAAATTTTATTTCAAATAATCATTCATTCAAAATGTTTTTTTCTTTTAAAAAGTGAAAAAAATCTGCTCTGTCCTTGTCTGGTGGATTTTTTTGTGTCTCTAAAAGTCATGTCCAGAAATGATTTCTCTTGTTTGTATGTTTTGAGTGTTTTTCAGCAGGTCCCAATTGTTTTTTTAATGTTGACTATTTTATTCAGCAGGTTCATCATAATAGTTAAAATTGTTGATTCTATTCTAAAATCAAATTCAACAGGGAATGAATCAAATTGATTGATGCCATTTGCTGTAACTTTCAACTTGACACAGTCTGGTGGAGGGAAAACCAGCTAACCTCACAGAGAGATGTATTCTGCATTAAGTGTATTGGTCCAAGGTGGTGTGCATGTTCTGGGCGGGACAAAAGTAAAGAAGAACGCAATGATTTACGAGTATACACTGACACAAAACCTGAATTTCCAAATCACTGCAGTGCCAGAGTTACTTGAGGCCTTCAGGCAGATGAGCGCCTTCCTGTTCATCTATAGAAATTTCCATGACATTCCTTCTCTCTCTGCCTGCAAAGGAATGAGCTCAGAAAAAGTTATTCATCCACCATGATAACGATATGAGGCTTTCAAATGAACACCTATGCCCTACTCCGGCCTTGGATGACTGTGGTTTCTGGTGTGTTTTGCACTCGTGAGACAAAATGCAGCAATTTGTTTTGGCAGAAATGAGGCTGTGATTAAATGATGCACACACAGTAATGAGAAAACTTTTTGTACTGTTTTTGCCACACGTTCCTCGTCTATTAAGGCAAGCTTTAAACTCCAAAGACTGAGAATTTATACAAACCAGGATTCAAAGGAAGCAAGATTTTTATTTATGACACTGGTGACTCCAAGAGCTACTTGATTTGTTGCCTTGTGACCCAATAATACACCCTTTCGTGAAAATACTTTTACTGGATGTTTTATCACACTAATTAATGTAACAAACAAGACAACTAAGCAGAAAAAATGTATCGTTTTCTTGAAGGCATAGGGCTGCACGGTGGTGCAGTGGTTAGCACTCTCGCCTCACAGCAAGAAGGCCTCAGTTAAAGTCTTGGGACCTTACTGTCTGGGGTTTGCATGTTCTCCTTGTGTATGTGTGGATTTTCTCTGGGGGCTCCAGCTTCCTCCCATAGTCCAAAACATGCTTCATAGGTTAATTTGTGGGTCTAAATTGTCACTAGGTGTGATAATGTGAGTGTGTATGATTGTAGCCCTGGAAAAGTGGGTCTTTGATGGAAGTTAGTAGAGTTTTGCAATTTATTTGGTAAACTCACCAACTTGTGATTTCTAAAGCCATCAGAACAATTGAATGTCCTTAAAAGTTTTCACAAGTTGGAATTTTTAGCTGCAATTGTTGCCATCTTTGTTTAGAATTAACGATGTACTTGTGTTCACAACATACTTTGAATCTTTTCTAAATTACTATCTTAGCTACAATTTAAATATGGTATGATTTGTACATGTACATTGTAATTCCCATTGTTTGGAACTCAATTCAGTTTAGTTTTTATATAGTAACAGCAGTGCTGTACATAAAACGTTTAAGGAAGCATCAATTTTAACAACATTACCTTTTATTAAAACGCCCCAATTTTGGACTCAAAATGATAGATTCTGAGCCAGAAACAGTTATGGATAATTTTTTTAAGCCACAGCTGGGCAAAACAGTTTTTCTATGTGACTATTTCATTGTTTTGCACAACAGATGTAAGAAAAGACGAGGAGACTTGTTTTAAAGTGACAACAATAAAGGTTCAACAACTAAAATATCTTTTGGTTTATCCAAAATGAGTCATGTAAAAATGTAATTTCATTTTACTACGTTGCTCATTATTTAAATGGTCACTCAAATTGCGTGGTTTTATTTCCTGAATTTGGTTTTATTTTATATTGTAGTGACTGCTGCTGCAAGAATTTGATGTTTTCTTTAATGGACATGCACAAGCAATTATTTTCTACATTTCACTTTTTTAAACTATCTTGATATTTTCCATTCATGGACAAAGAACAGCAATATCTGTCAAGGACAGAAGTGTTTTCATGGAGAAATGTGATAGGTATCCTTTCAAGAGCTCCTATGATAGGCGTTTGTTCAATAGTGTTAATGAAGAGCAGAGAAAGTGGCGTTGTACTTCCTAACATGTGCTTTGTCCTCAGCACCTTGCAGATGTGACAGCAGCTTTCATGCCTGCGGTGACTTCTGTCCTCTGGATGGGGGATCAGCCTTGGAGCTCAAAAGAAGTAGATCTCTAAGTGTGTTAGACACAGCTGGAGACGCAGTGAGGAAGTCAGTCTAGAGTCTCCACCCATTCTTGGAATGGACTTCTGTCACTATAAAGAAAGACATCACAGACACTCAAGCAAATGAACTCTGGAAAACACACACACACTCACACATTTTCTTGCATTAACAAACTTGTTCAGTGTGCCTATGCAAATGCACATGACACATGATAGCCGCACACACGCAACAGCTTTTTACATAAACCCTCCAGGGCTCCGTGGGTAGAGAGTTGGTCGGGATTTGAATAGCGATGATGCGGCCATAAGCCTTCACATGCAGTGCATGACACAAGAAAAAGAAACGAAGCTCTCTTTGAGAAATGTGTTGTCTCATTTGGTTACTCTGACGTTTGTCATTTGGTTGCTCGGCACTAAATCAGAGTAAGAATATTTTTAGTTCAAAAAACCAAATAAATGAATCTTCCGTGTTTTACTTATTATTTATTGTGGAAGACTTTTTTCCTTCTCTTTTGATCTTCTGTGGTTGCACATTTGACGTTCCCTCCATCAGAAGAATGATCTAAGTATGTAAATCAACCATTTTTTGCTTTTTGTTGAATAGCCTTTACATGTAACGAAAGTCTGTTGAATATTTAGAGTGAAAAAACAAACAAAAATAAAAATATCTGGAATTTTACTGCAACGCAACACAGAAGAGCTTGCTTTAAGCAAAATACATTTCCTGACATTTACTTGTTCTGCGGGATGTATTCAGGGGTTGACTGGATATAAAGCTTCTCTGTTCTGCACAAATGAACACTACTGATTCATTGTGAACAAGTCTTCCTCTGGTTGGATATTTTTATGGTCAGACCTCAAGTTATGTCCCTTTAAAAGTCCTAACATTGCACTTTTTTTGACATTTTTCAACTAAATTTGATCCTAAAGTGAAAGAAGATTCTTATGGAAGATCACAACTTCATTGCTCATACAACTTTTTTAGGGCTAACTTGAGGTTTGACTCAGCTTTTTCCACATTCCAAAGAATAATTTCACAAAAAAGAAAATCACTACAGCTTACAAATAAAATGCATAACTTTGGCACGTGGAATGTCTTACGGTTTTCTGTGGAGTCTTAAAGGTCACTATTCTCAATTCCTCTTACAGGAAAAGGAAAACCAAAAACAAGAGATGGAGTTTCTCTTCTGGAAAGTATCACTGTCGATTCAGTAGGGGGTGGTGTTCTCCTTGTTTTAATTCAGTCAGTTTAACCAAACATTTTTCAATTTAAATAAAAGAGAAACTCCTAAATCATAGGTATGACGCATTGTCTCCAGTCCACAAAAAATGGGTTTGTGGACTCAGAAACATGAACAATTATGTTTCTGAGTCCACAAAAAATGGGTTTGTGGACTCAGAAACATGAACAATTATGTTATTGAAATTAAATTATTAAAGGTTGCCTATTGAGAATATTTGATTTTGCTTTCTTTGTGTGACACTGATTAATTCATTCTGTATTTACTCTTGCAATGATAACTGTCACATTAGCAGTCACAAAGAGCTGAAACTTCAGGGAGAGTAGACAAGGTTTTAACAAAAGCACAGAATAATCAATTAAATCTTCAAAAGGCAATGATGCACAAAAGACAGAAACAGTACACGTGCATACGTGTAGAATGTTCTGCAGAAACATTGCTAACCGGACACTTGAGAATCCACATTCCCAGCACTAAGAGCTGGTATTCATCAAGAAACGAATGACAGAAAACTGCTCAACCAAAGGATTGATGCAGAGACTCTTTGTTAGGCAGCACAATACAAACGTACACCCACAATTGCCATTGAAAACTCTTCTGTGCATAGAAAAGAAGGCAAGGCACCTCCAGGTCTGTTGTAGAAACTCACACATTGAGCAATTCAAAATGTCTCATAAACATAAAATAGACACCTGTGCTTTTGGTTGATCTTGTCCAAAAGTGACACCAACTTAGTCAGGCTTGAAGCGCATGGGATTGACAGTGATCCAATAAAAACACAGTTTCGTGCATCTTTTTGGGCATTTAGGGCAAACTTGTACAAATTAAAGTCATGGCTTTAAAAAAAACTATCTTGCAGCAAATTATGTCTGCCCTAATAATAATGTAAAATAAAAAATGTCACAACTTTTCCACAATAAAGCTTAAATGTGTTTGCATGAATATTGCTTAAAAATTGCTTGATCTTTTTAATTCATGCTTTGCAAAGTAATCGCATTTAAATTTAGGGCTTTGTTGTTAAAATTCTTCAGATTTATCTTAGAAATTTGCTTGGAAATCTTGCAGCCCTAAAAAGACAAAAAAAATGTTATAAAAATAAAGGGTACAGCAGCGTTGTGGTTAGTAATGTCGCCTTATAGTAAAAAGGTCGTGGTTCAAATCCCAGCTGGGCTCTATCCATGTGGATTTCACATGTTGTCCCTGTGCCTGCATGGGTTTTCTTCACACACTCTGACTACTGTCCACCGTCCAAAACCATGTATCATAGGTTGAAAGTGGACTCAGAATTGTCTCTTGTGAAAGATCGTGTGGTTATCTGTCTGTGTGCGGACTGGCAAACTGTTTAGGGTGTGCCCTGAGTTTGCCTTGCAGCAGTTGTGTTGGGGCTCCAGCATTTCCGTGACCTTATACTGGATAAAACGGAAAGGAAATAGACAATGGATGTTTCTTTTTTTTTCGGCAAACGAAAATGTTATTCAAATAAAAGTTGGACTGAAGTATTCTTTCTTTTCTGAATATGACAGTTGCAGCTACATCACATGCATCAGCACAATCATACAGAGAAGTCATTGTTTAAAAAGGCAGATGCTTAGCTACCGTCTGGCACTTACTACCACTGTGATGTGCCAATGGATAGCACACAGCCGTGTTATAAAGTGTAAATGCAGTTCAATTAGGGGTGTAAAGATTAATTGACTTAATTGATTAATCGATTTATTTTTCTGCAATCCAACCAGATCCTTTTGTCTGAGGTAAGTTGCTAATTGGAAAATATTTGGATTGAGACATGGTAGGTTTGTTTTACTTTAACGTAAAAACAACCAGGTGCCATCATAGTGAACAACACACGTGATGTCAGCAAAAAAGTATCAACCATCATTACAGTGTGGAAACACTGAGTTTTGCAAAGACGTTAACAAGTTTGATTGCTGATCATGAAAAGAATGCAATATAAAATCTGATCACTCAAACTGTGTTAACCCATTTCAAATTGAACTGAAATAATATTCTGGATAATAGGAATAAAACTGTATTCTAAGGGGAAAAAATGTCTTTTTTTTTGCATTTCAAGCACAAATGCATGACTCAACAGGTTTTGACAGACTTCTGAGTTACAGGACTTAAGCCATGTTGCTTTTGCCGTCTGTTTCCTCAGCAATGACCTCTACTCGCACAGAGTGAGTCAACATTTTAACACCTGGTTAGAAGCTTACTTCCACTCCCAGTAACCCAGTTGCATGCTTACAAGTCTCAGATGAATCACTCACAGTGAAACCTGCTTAGCAACTTCAAAACCCACACCCACTTTCAAACACAGACACACATCGTAGCTGTAGAGGCTTTCTTTAAAAAGTAAAAGAAAAAAAAAAGGTTGTCATTTGCAAGATTATTGGATGGGGATATCAAATTACATAATACACCAATTTGTGATCTAATAAAGGTGCAGTTAAATCTAATAAGAGCGCAGACTGACAAGCATAATTGTAAAATGACAAAAGCATAAGAGTGGGGTATAGCTTATACATTCAAATGGTGGTCGGACGTCAGCACACGAGAAATTTGAGCTGCCACACCTCGATTGGGTTGTCATGACTTATTTACAGTCATCAGTTGAAAAAGTCAAGTCTGGGAGATAAGATTTAATGGGAAAACTGCACACAAGACAAAATGAAGGCAAAGGTCGAGCAAGTTTAGAAGTGACAATGCACTGATCGCGCTGATCCAGCTTTAGAGAAAAGTCTTAAGTTGCAAAGTTTCAGACAAGAATGAATGTTCAAAAAAGCTTAATAGTATTTCAAAACAGTCATATGTACTAATACAAACAAATTTCCTGGTTGTCATAAGAAAAGCTGAGTTTGGAGAATTAAAAAGCACTGTTAGTCCTAAATAATTACACCTCAGGAGGGCCAAGTTTTTAAGGCATATGAGTCACATGTAATACTCAGGTATTAAAGCATGCAGTTCTCAAGAACTTTACAGAAAAAAGGTCTAATTTTGGGCTGCACGGTGGCGCAGTGGTTAGCGCTCCTGCCTCACAGCAAGAAGGTTCCCGGTTCAAGTCCTGGCTGGGGGTCCTTTCTGTGTGGAGTTTGCATGTTCTCCCCGTGCATGCGTGGGTTTTCTCCGGGTACTCCGGCTTCCTCCCACCGTCCAAAAACATGCTTCATAGGTTAATTGGTTACTCTAAATTGTCCCTAGGTGTGAATGTGAGTGTGTATGGGTGTGTGATTGTGGCCCCTACGACAGACTGGCGACCAGTCCAGGGGTGTCCCCTGCCTTCGCCCATGAGTAGCCGGGTTAGGCTCCGGCAACCCCGTGACCCCGAAAGGGATAAAGCGGATTGGAAAATGAATGAATGAGGTCCAATTTTCCTAAAGGTCAGTCAACACACTGCTTGCATCTCGTTTTTCTTGCGTTAAAATTGTTTTTATTGCTAGTTTTTTAAAGCATAAAATCCATTAATCTTCATTCCAACTGATTTTTCTTCTGCTCTGTGTGAACAAATCAACAACAGGCTGTTTTTCTATTGCCAAGGGATGACACCTTGTGGCTCAAAACCTTAAGTGCAGTGGTGCAGCAAAGCAAAAAAAAAAAAAAAGGTAAAAACATAAAAAAAGCTCCACAGCCTGGAAGTTAGGAAAAGGAAACAAAACACACACACAATAAAAAACTAGACAAACAGGTTGGGGCACCTCTGCCTAAACACAACTGTTGTATGGAAAACAGATGACACACATGTTGGCATCGCCTCAGCATTTACCCACAAGTTTTCTTCTGAAGAATGAATTCCTCCTTAAAACATTTCCAGCTGTTCGATTGCCTTGAAGCTTTTTCTGTTAGATGTCACTCAGTGTTAATGGAAAAAAAAGTTATTAAGAAAGATGTCATTTTCCACTGCTGGTCTGTTTTTGTGTCATTTCAAACTCCAAGTGTGCAATAAAAAAACAAGCTTTTAACGAAGTGTGTTTACTCAATATGAAGAGGATTGGAAATGAGCTGCTTTGTGCAAATCATAAACCAGGAAGAAAAATGCATTAAAAGGATTTCTTTATTCTTGGGTCTTGTCTTTAAATTTAATGACACTGATTAAAAGCCAGACTTTTGTTGATAATTTCACTGCATAGTAACATGAACACAGTTAACCCTTTGATGTCTGAATTCATTTCTAGCTGTGAATAATAAACTACTTATGGTTTTGATTTCCAGTTTGCTAAATTAAGATAATTTTGGAGCAAAAGTGGTTTGATCCAAATATTATATATAGGGATTAATGCTACCTTGCAGAAAAAATAATTCATAACTGTGCCATCATCTTTCTTTCTTTCTTCCATAAATTAAATAAATAAACAAAATTAAAGATACTTGCTGTGATCTTTTTAGTTTCAGAAACTAGACCAACAACATAAAGGAGATTTTTCTGAATAGATAAAATAAGTAAAGTAAAAGAGTAAAACATGTGGAACAATCTTGTAACAAAGACTGACTGTTTGTGACAAATAAAGAAAAGTTAACAAAAATATTTTCTTCCTATTTTCTGTGTCAGTGACAGAACATATGAACAATGCAATGCGGTAACAACACCCTTTGAACAAACATGGCAGCCTGCTAAGAAGCTTTTATTGATTTTATTTCTGATTGACAGGTTTCAAAAAATGGCTCGAATATGACAAAACAAAACAACAAAAATTCTCCAATCAAACAACAGACACACCAAATATTATGTAACCCTCTTCATGAAAGTTTTATGTAATACCAGAGAAAATAATCAAGTCGAGACAGTAACTTGAAATTAATAAACCTACTCAAAGTCATATTAAAAGTGAAACATCAAACTTGATTCCAGCTGTCTGAACAGAGACACCAAGCACCCAAGTGCTGTGGCTTGTTTGGTTGGCTCAGAGCTGTTTGCTGGTTAAATTATGATTTACCCATCGTAAAAGGTTAGATTTATGTGAAGTTAACATGGGAAATCAAAGAGAAGATAAACGGTTGTTACATCTTTGCCAAAAAAGGAGAAGGAAAAAAACTGATGAAAAATCAGACAAGAGTGTTTGCTCTTTGCCAAAATTAGAGAATATTCTTATCTTCTCCTCAATCCCACAAACCATCCCTAGTTTTACTTGAGTTTCAGTTCTTTATTGAAGCTTCGTGAGGTACAAGTGACACATGGCTTCATCGAAATTTGCTTTGAGGTGAGTGGAGTCACTTTGAAAAGGGTTTTAATAGAAGGGCAGCTTGACAATCATTCGAACGGGGCAGCAGAATGTTGTCCGACCGGCGGGCCTCCTTCCCGCTCTCCAACTAAACTGTACTGTGTGCACACTCTGACCCACCTCTCACCCCACTCACTAAGCCTCCCGATGGCCCTGTCGGCCTCTGAGACTCCATAATCCCCTTCAAACTCAGCAATTAAGAAATTAAGTGGCTCAGGATTTGAAATACAATGGGAAGATTAAAAAGTGGAAACACACCTGCTTAAACAAACAGTAGGGGGATGTTATGGCCTGTCAGGTTAAAGGTCACTGCATGTTTTTACTTATATATGGCAGCTGGGTGGAGAGTGTTAAAAAGATAACACAGTGGTGGAATAATGCATTTCTAGCAATTATGTTATGGGTTTATTTGTGGCACAGTGTGAGTGGCAGAGAGTAGGTTTTTATACTTTGTCTAGTTTAAGAATGAGAGCAGCAAATTACACAAATTTTTTTTCTGTTGAGTGTCTTCAACTTATTATTTCTTTAAACTTTTTTTCTGCAGCAGAACCTCGGATAACATCTCCTTTTAGATATATGGTTTTGAACTTTTCAAAGATCAACATACATTTTTTGCTCCAGGTGAGCAAATTGTGATAGTGAATGTATTGCATAAGACGTTTCATGTGTGGATGAGTATGCATGTATGACACTCTCCTCCTTTCACTGACAGGCGCTGTTTCTACAGCTGCAGGCGAACAGAGTTATGACACCAAAACTTAAGAACTTAACTCTTAGGAAGTAAACTGGAACAGTGTTTTGCAGGTTTGAGAAAGAATTATTGTAGGGAAGCTTCTTCTTTCTTAGTGTGTGTGGACTAGGGATGCAACAGTTCACTTTTCTTACGATTTGGTTAAAACCTCAATTTTTGGGTGACTGTTTTGTTTCATTCCATGCAGAATTTGTGTAAGAAAGAATTCAGAAAAATCTTTTTTTAAAATATACTAATGTACAGGTAACAAAACAAAACCTTTGGCTTATAAATTGCCTCATAAGTCTGGCATCATGTAATAAAATTAAAAGAATGTTTCGTAAATTTAGCACAACGTGTGTTTGACAGTTTCAACTTAAACAAATGCAAATCTATGCATTATGGATGCAATGATTAACTTTTTCCACGATTGAGCTCTGTGAAACCACTTCTTTCTTGAATAGTCTTTTGATACAGAGCCAAATCTTAGGATTCATTTGACCCCGTTTTTATCAGAATCTAAATTTCAAATGATAAATATTTTGATGTTTAAACACGGTTTGATCGTATCAGATGGTCTCCACCCTCAGCTGCCCCACAGTTTCATTTGAATATAGCCCACCTGCTACACCATTCAAACATGTAGTTGTAGAGTTAGATAAGCTAATTCTTCTTTAACAGTTCTAGCACATCGTCTGTCCGCCTGGGAGAGGATCGCTCCTTCATGTGGACATCCCTGAACACAAGTGATCATAAACACATGGACATGCTCGGATGTCCTCAAATCAAAATGCACATTGATAATATTCTCTGTCATTTGGAATTTACGTTTTAGCTAATCTGGTATATGTGTCAAAATAGCTGGAGGCAAACCTAGCGTATATGAAAATTTACCAAGAAATAAGAAAAGACACCCGACTATCAAAAAAGATTTCTCGTTCATCAACAAAAACACTTGTTTGTACCTGCTCTGCTTAGGAAACACAACTTACATCACAGGATCTTTGCGTCTGCAGAATGCCAGAAATCCAAGGAGGAAATAGGCATGGGGGATTTTCAATTTGATCTTGTTCAGAAATGTTTCCAGTTCTTAGGAAAAAAAACCACAAGCCGGTTCCATTGTTTGTGCACACAATAACAAAAAACAAAAAAACAAAAACAGATATATCTTTATTTTTTTCTGACAAAAATCTTTAATAAATAATAATTCAGTTTGAATATTGTTTTCACTTTATACATTACATTTTGACATAATAAAAGATGTTTGAAAAATCTGTCCAGGCATAATATTTGCCCAGTTGAAGGAAAGCTGTACCAGTTTTTTGTACATCAGGAATGATCCTGGTATTTGGCTAAAAACTTAGTTTGCTTTTCAGGGTATAACTTTGAAATTGACTAAAAATGAAATGTTTAACTTTTAAAAAGATATGAATGTTTGCAGAAGGGAAGGGCAGTTCTTACACAACTCAAACAATCTAAAAATAAACCATGTTTTTTTTTTTTTAAAAGAAGCACAAATAAAACCCAGTCCTAATGTTGAAATAAGAACTGTTTTACCTGAGTGATGTTTTTTTTATTTTGACATTGATGAAATAGTACATATTAAAACCTTTACCATTTGAGTTAACCCAGTTTTAAGGAAATTGTCGAAATTATAATAATTTCCAATTTAAGTTCAGGAAACAGCTAGGAAAGGCAAGCAAAATCTTTACTTGAAATATTAATTTCTGCACCATCAACCATTAAATAAGGAAGTTCTTTCTTGTAAGTGCAGAATAGTATCACAGTATCACACAGCGGAATGACTAAGGGTAAAGAGTCACAAGAATTACTAGAGAAACAGGGAGCAACAAGGAATAAGGAAGGTTTTTTTATTGGAAAAAGGGGAAAACAGACAAAATCAGGTTTTCAACAAGCTGCACTCATTATATGAATGAGAATTAAATGTTTTTGTGTTTTTACTCTTACAACATCATTTTGGTTCCATATTTAAATTAAACAGAAAGTCATAAAAAGAATGATGCTTTGATTATTAAAAAGTAATTAATTTTCTTAAATAATGTATTTTTACAGTACAATCCTGTCTTTTTAATCAGAAATATTCATAAAACTAATATATGTTTTTTAAATTGTTACTATGTCTTCCAAAAACAAAGATGTTGAAATGTTCTATTGCAAAGAAAAGCTCTGGCTGTTTTTTGCTGCAAAACATGGTTGTACAGGATTGCATTTCATTCTCCTCTTGCTAAAGCAGTATTAGAGCAGTTCTCCTGTACTTGTTTTCATTATATGGTGCATTTTCGAACAATGAAAAGGTGACTCAAGCACACATCTGCATGCTGTGAATTGCTACATGATCTTAAACTCCACCAGGTCAGACATAGAGGGACCTCCTGAACCCTCGTGGACTTGTGCGGATGATGAAAATTATGTAACAACATTTTTGTATGTGTAACCGGGGCACAAATCTCGAGTAATTTAAAGCCTTTTGACAAGGTAGGTGATGCAATCTCCCTTTCAGAAATATTAGGAAATTTCTTTAGATTCTTATCATTTTCCCTCTTAACATCACAGTGTATTTCCCTGTTATACTAGACCTGTATTTGCATGTAGAGAGATTTAGAAACAACAAACATTGCACAATTTGGTATTTCAGAAATTCTGAAATTTAGTGCAAAGCTTACGTGTCTTTTGGTCAGATTATTCACAATACTTTTAAACTGTTTGTCTCAAAAAGCTTTGAGGGACGCTCTTTGTGTTCACCTTATTTTTGATCTCTGGAACTTTATTTTCTCCCACTCCAATGAAAATTGTGCTTTTGGTGTTTTTAACATTTTCTTGTAGCATTTTTCTTATGATGGAAGACATGTATAAAATAATTTAAGATTGAAAACGCATTTTCGAGTATTTCTTTGTTCAAATCAGGATGGATCAGGAGCAGATAAAACTCACCCTTTGAAAAAGCTCACAGTTATGATGGAGCAACTGCAATGGGCAGGCCAAAGTCTCCCTGCTCTGCACCAATTCTGGTGCATCCTCTTGAGGACAAATAGATACAGAACATTAACATCTTCATTTTCCTTGTCTGAACTGCCATCCCGCTCAAAAGTGCATGGCTGGATAGCTCTGATATTGCTCGCCAATTTTGTTGCACCGCTAATGGTAGCTTGAGCTTGTGAGGAGCTGTAAGGTGGTGGGAGAGAGTGTAAACGTAGGGATGATGGGAAAGGAATGCAAGCTTACCCTGTGCCAACAGTTCCCCCCACAACTCAGAGGCAAATTTCTGGGGATAGTTTTACAATTGATAAAATACACACCTGGATCACTGAATACTTGGAGCTGTACAACATCAATAAACACAGACAGGACTCTAGGAGTCTTCACAGGGAACTCAATGAAGTTGTGGAAATAATAAGGAATAACGGGAATAATAAGATGACCAAAGGAAGAGATACAGACCACAGATGTCAAGACACGAAAACCCCTCACCTTACATGGTGGATTCCATCCCAAATTCAGCACCCTGAGACTGTATGCTAGCTGCAAGAAAGGAGGCTGAGGACTAGTGAGGGTGGAAGCCACTATCCAGGATGAAACATCCAAGATGCATGAATACATCAAGCTCAAGGCCCCAACTGACTGTGTGCTTAGTGACTGTCTCATACAATGGACATCAGCGGATGTGGTGCTGGAGGACAGATCCTCATGGGAGGACAAGCCCCTGTGTGGATGTACCACTGGACCATAACTGAAGTGACTGATATCAAGAAGTCCTACCAGTGGCTAGAAAGGCTGGCCTACAGGACAGCACAGAAGCACTCATCCTGGCAGCTCAGGAACAAGCCCTGAGCACAAGAGCAATAGAGGCTCAAATCTACCACACCAGACAAGACCCAAGGTGTAGGCTGTGCAAAGAGGCGCCTGAAACAAACCAGCACATAACTACAGGGTGTAAGATACTGGTCGGGAAAGCATACATGGAGCGTCACTACCAAGTTGCTGGAATAGTATACATGTTCATGTGTATAGAATATGGACTGGAAACCCCTAAGTCAAAATGGGAAACACATCTGAAAGTGGTAGAGAATGAAAGAGCAAAGATCCTGTGGGATTTCCAGATTCAGATTGACAGGATGGGAATGGTGAAGCAACCAGACATTGTAGTGGTGGACAAAGAACAGAGGACAGCTGTTGTGGTGGATGTAGTAGTGCCAAGCAATGGTAACACCAAGAAGAAGGAACATGAGAAACTGGAGAAATACCAGGGGCTCAGAGAGGAACTAGAGAAAGCTTGGAAGGTGAAGGTGACAGTGGTGCCCGTGGTAATTGGAGAACTCGGGGTGTAACCCCCCCAAACTCCAGGAGTGACTACGGCAGATCCCTGGAATGACCTCAGACATCTCCAGGAAAGCGCAGTGCTAGGAACAGCTAAGATACGGCACCAGACCCTTAAGCTCCCAAGCTCCCAGGCCTCTGGTAGAGGACCCGAGCTTGGGGTGATGCACCCGCAGAGGCTGAGAGGGACGCATATATATTCCGTGACAGGATTATATAATGGTGATGGCAACTAAACCACCATGCTTTAAAATGCATCTGAAAAGTCCTTCAAAGTAAAATAAATGAAACATATCAATGCTATAAATCATTGTTTGGTTTGTGTGCTTAAAGATTACACATTTAGCAGATGTAGGTGAAAGATGACTTTGACTCACCTTTAAAACAAATCTCGGTAACATTAGATTTATTTGCTCTTTACTTTTTTAGCAGCCAGGCACAAGAAAGCAAAAGGTCCAGTTTGAACCGGCAAATCCTGTTCCTGTGAAAAAGCAGCACAGTAAGCCGAAAACCACCCACAGGGTTTAGAGTCTGTTTCAGGCCGTCCAAGTTCAACTGAACCAACCCCTTGTACCATTTTTTAAGTAGAAGTCCTTTTATAGGTTCCAATGAATGTTTGGCTAGTCTGTTTGCTAAAAGAGTTCTCTCAAACCCCAAAAGGCTGTGCTAAAAGGTTGTGGTGCTGACAGTGACCACTGTACAAACCCTCAGGCCCCAAAATACAGGCGAGACAACGCATGTGTTGTTGTGGAGTTGGTACACTGAAAGTAGGCCCAGCATGTCGGGCTGTGACGCGCGGCAGTACAGCGTGTTAGTCTTCGCCCTCAGACCAGAGCAAATAAACACAACCAGCTACACAAACACTTTGGCTGGGGCCAGGAAAGCGTGCTACTAAAGGGGGGCATCTAAGTATAAAGGGCTTTTGGGGCTAACATTGCAACACAGTCATTGTGGAGAACTCTATAAAATTGGCAGAAGAAAAACTGAAGCTGTTTTAAAGTCCACTGCTGTGTGAAATATGTTCCATTTATACACAAATACAATGGCACGCTTTGTGTCCTCAAAACACCAGATATGAAGCTCCTTCTTATTTTATTCCTGTCAAGACTGAGAAGTTTAGTCATTTCAATCTGTCATCACTATCCTGTTTAGCAAGCAGGCTCATGCTCCGTTCCCATCTCCTTAGCCTTATCAGAAGAGGGCATGAGATTGTTTTAGTCACACAGACCTTGTGAGTCCACATCCGGAAATTATGTAACTGTGTAATTCAATGATCATGGAGTTATGGCACTGGAACAATACGGTGATGTTATTTTCTGTGTCACAGTCAATGTACTTTGGAAACTTAATTACAAAGATTTTTAGGCTTAAAATTTTTTCTTATATGTTTAAAGATGAGACTAGAAAACAAGTCACAAAGAGTGGGACTTGTGGAGTTTTTGAACTGAAGAAAACGTAATTGCCAATCAAAAGTTACCATCTCTGAGTTATAAAAAATGGTAAATATTAGTACTAAATCTTTTGAACTTTTGAATTATAGAGCTAGACAAGTAGTTTTCCTCAGTAATGTATCTAAATGAGCTACTTGTTTTTGAATGGCACAAGAGATGTCCGTCAAACATGACATCATGAACCCCTCCAAATTATGGCATCACAAACTTATGATAAACAGCAGAATATCTACCTCTGCTCTCAGTTGGGTTTAGATGAGTTAACATCAAGCTCAGTCGCCAAAGGGCAGATGAAGACTGTGCATTTGTGGTTCGAATCCATTGTTGGGTCTTCCCAAGACAAAAACAAGACCCAATGCCTCCTTGTTGAGCTCTCAGCATCAAAAACTGGTTCTTGAGCTCAGCTGTGACTGCAGCTTACCACTCCCTCAGTGGTTGGGTCAGATCAAGTAAACAGGTAAACAGATTTGTGCACTCTTATGTGTGACAAATGATAAGTCTTTAAAATATGAATGAAATTACTGATAAAAGAATACAAGCACAATCTGGTAAATTAACCGCTTTTCTGTCTAAAAGTATTGGATGATAACAGGAAATGGATCCTCTTACACACAAGATTTTATCAGATGGTTCAGAGTCATGAAATTCCATCCTTTTTGACATGCTCACTTTGTGGTCACATGAGAAAAGACGCAGTGTTTGTATGAATAAATCGACAAACCAAGCAGAACATGGTGATTTCAGGGAAATATATCGTCCAGGAATGAAATGTAGTCCAACTCAGTTCCTGTGTTTTTGTCTCTCTAAGGCAGAGGTGTGGTGGACTGTTAGACACAGTGTTGAAATCAAGCCAGATTTCAGTGATTTAAAAAAAAAAAGGAAAGTAAATATCACAGCTGGTTCTTGAGAATACCCAGAGAACATGACTTTAAATTGTGCACGCCGGTGACTTCTGAAGACTGTTTGGCAGAAGATCAGAATTTCAATGATGATAAACTGTTAGATTTATGAGAATTTATTGAATGGCTAAACAGGCTGTATCTTGCAATCTTTGATTAGATCTAACATCCACCGTGAGACAGATGCTTCTGGACACGACTACATGTATGCAGCTGGAGTATGTGTGACTCATGGTAACTGTTAAGCAGATAACAACTTTTTACTGGATGCATTACCAATAACCCAAACAGATGCCTTAAAATAAGAAAACCTTTTTAGCATCTAACTCTAAAATTTGTGGGAAGATTCTCCAAAGCAGTGTGATGCAAACTAACAAAACTATGACTCACTTCATTTGTTCATAAAAAAATTCACCCACACCTTAATAGCATGACTTTTTAATGTTTTAATCCCAAATAGAAACCTAATCTTGCAAAATCAAATTTAACAGGTTAGTATGGGCAACATGATCACACCATAAAGTAGTCAAATTGTCTCATTGTAAGTCTTATTATATAGAAGACTATAAATTGATATTCATCCATGCATAATAACCAGAAATGTAAAAAAATGCTTTTATAAAGCATAAATGTTCCCTTCAGTAAAAATATAATATGTTGTGATACTTTGGGATTTTCTGTGTCTTTTAATTTTTATTTTGCTAAGATGCTTTTTTTAAAATATTAAGAGATATGTGTATTATTAACAAATACAAAATTATTTTTAACTTGAGTAATAACATTCTTGGTGCCATGTTGTCCCTCCAGTTCAATGTGCCATCAAAAATGAATTTGAATGTTAAGTAACTATTTTGCCCCTGCGACAGACTGGCGACCAGTCCAGGGGTGTACCCTGCCTTCGCCCATGAGTAGCCGGGTTAGGCTCCGGCAACCCCGTGACCCCGAAAGGGATAAAGCGGATTGGAATATGAATGAATGAATGAGTAACTATTTTTTCCCCTGTTTTTTTTCAATCTGAATAATTTTTAAAATGTGTTTTTTCCTTCTTTCATTTTTCTTATCTGTTTTTTTTGTTTGCAAAATCTTTATTAATACATCACTAAATTCTGCAAAAACGTATTGGATAAAAAAAAAACATCTACAGTAGAAACATCAATGGATAACAGTTTTTAATCCTATCAACTTCTTGGGTTATTAAAATGATTGAAAATACTGCTGCTCTCTTTTCCTTTTTTAAACAGGTATTTGAAAATGGAACAGTTTCCATCTGTTTATGGATAAACATAAATACAGTAATTTAGATTACTTTCAGACTTTGGTTGAAAATGTGAAGATTTTTTTTCTCTTAAAAGCTTTTTGAAGCATTAACATGGGACTGTGGGACATAGAAAGAAATGTATTTTAATATAAAAAAGGCAATTAATTTTATAAATCAGGGGTCTGTAATCTGAGGCTCCAGAGCCCCCAGAGCCCCCAGAGCTCTTTTATCCATCCATTGTCATTCTTTAGTGTTATAGAAAAATTCTAAAAAATATTAATTAAGTTAGTCAGTTAAGCTCATTTTCTAATTTATGCTGCGAACAGTGTCTAGTTGTTCTTAAAGTAAATAATTGTGTTTACATGTAGGCTATAGATAAAGAAAATGGGATTCTAAACCAATGTTCACATCTATTTTTGATAGTAAAAGGAAAAAAGAATGACATTACACAAATAAATTGAGAGAAAATGCTATATTTCACTTGGTTTTCTTGCATTTTTAATTCAAGCAAACCTGCAGCTATTTAAAACTGGATGTATTTAATATTTAATTTATAAATGAACAGATTAATTTAAAAATGAATAGATTCACGGACACTTAAACATATAAACGTGTATTTTTCTAAATGTTGGGTGGGACTTGATAGCTCTTGCTGGGTTTTGGTCGGCAAGGAACTATATGGACCAAATGATTATTTTTTAAGGTTGCGGACCCCTGTCTTTTTTTTTTTTTAAACGGGCGGTACGTGACCGGAAGTGACATCAGCTGTAAAATGAGTTTTATCTCCCGCATAGTTTTTTAAATGATTTATTTAAAAAGCTTTCGAAGCCCGATCTACAGCGATAATTAAAATAGATTTTTTTCTCCCGGTAATATGTTTTAAATATTTTTTTCTTGAACTAACCAAGAACGTTGACCTGCAATCCCATGATGCATTTGTCTTTTGCCATCTTGTCGGGTTAGCTTGCATTTAGCTCCCTATTCTTGAGGTGAAGGGGTTTTCTGTCAGCTTGCTGTTAATAGCAGCTGCCAAGAGTGAGCTGTCCATTAAACGGGCAGAAAACCTAACAGGCTTTTAGACGTTTTTGTCATTTTAGCCTTGGTTTGTATAGTATTATTTTGAAAGTTGTTTAATTTGTTTACATCATGACGTTGCACACGCTTCTATAGAGGCAGGGAAAAACTAGCCGACACGAGCTAATCTGGCTCACTGGTGAGAAGTACATGCATCGCTGGGAAGGAAAAGTGAACCGGGAGACTGGGCCCGAAGCGGAGAAAAGTACCGACAGGAGTTGCTGAAGAAGAACTTTAACAAGAACCCGGTTGTAGCTTTTCCTTGTGGCTTTAATAAGGACAAACTGGGAATTAAGAAGCTGTGAAGAGCGCAGCTTTCACCCGTATTTCGTCACAGGACTACAGAAACGCCTTTGGACTTTTTTCTGGTTCTGCCCTCGCTTGTCACACTTTTATTGGACAGCATTGACAGAAGAACAGTGCGGAAATGTGCTGTAAGGGTACGTGTTTTACTCTTATCCCCCAGCACTGACTTGTTTTGCCATTAGCGCAGCATTTCGTTTCACCTAAGAGGCTGACAATCTTCGCTCGTGTAGGCAACATGTCGAAAATGCCAGGAAAGAAAAGTTGTTTTCAAATTACAAGTGTAACCCAGGCTCAGGTGGCGGCCAACTGCCTACCCGATGACACGGAGAGTCAGGACGAGTCGCGGACAGAGGACCTGCCACCAGAGGCATTTGACGTTTGTCGGGTCGATCAGGGGGCGTGTGCCACGAACTGTTCAGAGGAAAATCCACCTTATGGAGGAGATTCTCCGTCTAACAAAGCTCCTGTCAATGGTGGGCTTTATCTCAAGAGTTCAACTTCTGGTCGCCTAACTCCAGGTATGCCTGCTTCGAACTTTGCAGCTTCCTCTGTGCTCACCAGTGTGGCCCAAACTGCTCCCAGCATTAGTAATAGCTCCCGTTTCAGAGTCATTAAACTTGACCATGGTACTGGTGAGCCCTTCAGACGGGGCAGGTGGACTTGTACTGAATTCTATGAAAGAGATTCGGACTCTAATCGGACTGTGGATGGTTTAAAGTCAGCTGTCAGCCTCGATCACAGTACAGATCGAGACAGTGTCTTGGGGGCCACCAGCAATTCTTTTGTCAGCAGCAGTACATCCTCTGCACAGGGTTTGGAGAGCACTACAGATAGTGGCTACTTTGCCTCTGTAGGGCACCCCTCCCACTCCTACCATTCAGAGTTCCAGCAGCAAGACTACAGTTTCTCACCTCGGAAAGGGAGTGGAGCAAGTGCCTTCCTGCCCACCGGGTATGCAACTGCAGGATCACTGCAGGCAAAACCGGCTCAGGTCAATGTGCAGCCCATTACTCCTCAGACTTTGTCTAACAGCCTCAATGGTGTGCACCATGGTTCCATGCAACAGATGTCGCCAAGTATACCTCCTGCTTCTCAAGCACAGCAGCTTGACTATTCTGCTCATCCCACTGGGCTCTCAGACTTTCATCAACAACACTTCGGCTCTGGTGCCCAGAACCTTCCCCTGACATCCTCTGTGGGGTCATCATCCAGCCACATGTCCTCACCTCAAATCACTTCTCCTGGTCCATTAAAGCGAAGGCTTGGTTCAGA
Organism: Adrianichthys oophorus; assembly: GCA_036245035.1. NCBI lineage: Eukaryota > Metazoa > Chordata > Actinopteri > Beloniformes > Adrianichthyidae > Adrianichthys > Adrianichthys oophorus. Next base: position 15,618,656 of record BSAI01000138.1, read on the forward strand.
AACAGGCTCAGCTCCATCAGTCCTGGCCTCCATCCACACACAACAGCAGCCTGTCAGCCAACCTCAGCTTCTAGGATTAGGCATCGCCTTACCACTCTCTGCCACCAGCTCAAGTAGTGGTGGCCAGAATGTGCCTCTTTCCATGACCAGTGCAACCAGCATCCCCCAAGATGCATCAGGCCCAATCCCTAGCTCTCATGGAGGAGCAGTCCACCAGCCAGAAGATAGTAGGCAAAAAATTGATTTTCTACCTCAGCATTTGTCCACAATTGCTCATCAGGATGGCTTAAGGACTCCCATTACTGAAGGCTTCGACCCGAAAAGATCTGCTGTCAACAGCCTGTTCAACATTCATATTTCCATGGATGTTGATGACGACAGGTAAGAATTTTCAATCTGAGGATCTGTTTTAACATGAAATAGTAACATTTTTTAAGGATAATGTGGTTTTCAAACTTGTGTAGGTGCTGCATGTTTTTTGTTCTTCGAGTCTGAAAAAAGTGGTTACTGGTAATGGGTCACGTAGAAGCTGCAAGTATGGATGTTGAGCTTTGCCCTCATACTAAACATTCTTGTTTCATTCTGCAGCGGTGTTCATACTCATCACTATGGTGTATGCCTCCACCTTCATGGGTTTTTTCAGAATGGTATAACAAACAGTTCGACTGGATTAAACTTCCATTCAAATATTGACCGTATTTGGTCTGGGGGGTATTTGAGAAGCCCCTTGGATAAGATGCATGCAGTGGAATAGGTGTTTTTTGTCACTAAAATGGAAAAACTATTTAAACCTAACTTTTTTTTAATATATAAATAAAGTTCATGCATCTACAGACAGTTAGCATACAAGTTGCAGGCAGTTTTTTCTAGTCTCCCAACTTGAAACCATTTATAAATACAGCCTCATCTATGGCACTTTTCTTATGTACACACTCTATTTAGAGTTTGTGGAATGGTCTTCACGGAGCTCGAGCTAAAAAGTCCTACTCAAAAAGTGAGTGTTGCTGCTGCTGCTGCCAAGAATAATCTTGTTTGGTGTTGGCGTCCACGCACGTCTGTTCTGTATTTATGTAGGCCCTGTTTCATCACTGTGCTTTTTATGAATGATGTCGTTTTTGCATGTGCTTAATATTGTGGTAGTATGAGTCCACACTTTTATGACCTCCAGACTTCATATTTACAATGCTGATTATTGTTTACCAAAAACCTTTTGTACCCTTGTGGTGTGTTAATGAATGGAGGATGCTTAACGAATCAGATTCTGATGCAAACATCTCATAAATTCTCTTTTGTGCATCTACATATGTGGTTGTTCATGAGAGCTGTGGCAAATTTTGTTCAAACTAGCACTTCAAATGTCTCTTTTCATCTTTTTAAAGTTGACATGAATGATAGTCTTCATTTGCTTGTTTTGTTTAAGAACCCACTCTGAGGAAAATTGTGTTATTAACCTGTTCTTGTTGCATTTTTGAGATTATGGAAGACATATATAGAGAAAATTAGGCTTAATTTGCATTTATGAGTATTTCTGTATTCAAATCATGTATCAGAATGAGATGAAATATGAAGTTAGGAAAAGATTGTAATTGTTACATAGAAAATACAATGGATGGGCCACTGTTCCGCTCCATTCCGATGCATCTACTTGTAGATGACTAGATCCATATGTCTTAATTTTCCTCGTCTGAGCTGGCATAACTGTACAGCTAGATAGCTACAGCATTGCTCGCCATTTTTATTGCAAGTAATGTTAGATTGGGGATGTGAGGGGCTGTAAGCTAGCAGGAGACAGTGTAAATAGTTTACTGAGAGGAAGGGAGGGAGTGTTACTCCACACCGATGGTCCTGCCCACAACTCAGAGGAGAATTTTTAATGAACTACTTTTTCTTTGCAGAAACTATGTCCTCGAAAACAACACCTTTATTAAAAAAAAAAAAAATTCAGGCTAAAATTGCATAATAATAATAAAAAGACCACATGAAGCGCTTTTAAAATACCATAGATTAAAATATGATTGAAGTGGGTCTTTTAAGACATTAGGATCAGATTTTTGCAGAGTTGTTTAGATTTTCATTTATGTCCTTGTTCCTTTTGAACTTTTTAAACTGATTATTTTTTTCAGCATTTTTGCTCATCTATAATGCAATTGACTTTACAGTTTTTTGAATGCACTTTTAGAAAATGACATGAAAGAAATTGAAGAATTTCACTTTACCTTGATCTAATAAAATACTTCCTACTCATTCCCTCATTGCAAAAGTGGGTTAAAATTTTCTTTTTTTTAGGGTCTAAACAACACAAAGTCAGACGTTTTTTGTATAGTAAGATTAAGTTTTGGCTGTTTCTGTTCAGACACTAGTTGACCTTTTAAGCTTTGATCTTGCTCCTCTTCGGGACACTTTACCTTCGCCAGCTACAAATACTTGTTTTATAATCGTATAGTAAATGTCTTTTTTTGTTACAGTCAGGACTAAAGGTTTTTATCTGAATTACATAATATTTTTTATGTTTTATTAGTGACTGCTATAAGCCTTTAACTTTACGATAACTTCACAAAGCACTCTCATGTGCTTCACAACATGCAAGTAAATGACTAACATTCACATGTGCTGTTCTGGTTAATGTTTTTATCTGATTCCCACATTAATATTGTAATAAAACCTTGTTGCCCTCATTATAAGGGTAAACGGTCATTGTTCTCGATATTTGTGTGTAAAGTTGTGCAACGCCTCCTTGCACCAACTTAAATTGCCAACTTTTTTGCTCTAAATTATTTGAATGTAATTGCTGTTGCCTTTAGCCAGTTCAGCAACGTAATATGCTTTATATGCTGATGTAGTTCCATCAAATAATACAAACATCTGCTAGAACTGGAGCAAAAAATATGTTTTTGTCTCTCTTTGTATCTTGGGATTCTTCTTTTGGTCGTTTGCCTTTTTTAACAACTCAAATTGAGAAAAATGTGTGAGGCTTTAATAATTACTGGTTCCAAGGAAATTTTTTTTTTTACAAGTTTGGACTTTTTCTAAATCAAATAAAATGTGTTATTGATACTGTAGTACCTTACTTGATGATCCTACTTCTATTATATTTGTATAAGGGCATCCTTGGATGTCCATTTAGTAACCCTAAACAGTTTAAGCAATGTTTTGGGACCCAACGAAAAGTTACTAGTAGCAAACTGGATGTCATCTTTAAATACCTAATTTCTTGTAAATGTGTTTGTGTGTGCACATGCAAAATATTTTTAATATCATTCTCAAACATGAAGTAACTCGTCAGACTTTACTCATCTTGTCTCTAGCACTGTGTGATATATGAATGAGCTTAGCTCTGCTAAACGGTCTGGTCCAAGTGTCATTGTTCTGTTTCATATGAGAGGGCATCACAAAAATAGAGCATATCTTTGTGGGGGAGGACCTAACAGTTAACAATGATTTCCCCTCTGTCTGGAATGGTTAGTCTCTGTATTCAGCTGTCTGTTTCTTTGCCAAGAAAAGGGATGAAGGATTTTTTTTTTTTTTTTTTACTTCTAGCTTTTTGTTCAGATATTTCCAACCCTGTATTATTGTCTGTGTTTACTTATTATTTACAATAGTTTATTGTCTTTTATGCTTGAATCATACTTTAGAATTACAAATGACTTATTTAAAAAGGTAAAGTTGATTAACTGGGCATACATTTAACTAGTTATTATTAATAGAGATTTATTGTTAGTAAGGACTAAAACATTAAATATGTATCTTTAATACATTAACTAATTTTTTGTTTTATTTTTATTATTTTTCCTTAAATATACCTTTTAAGTTTTTGATTTACATTCTTGCTGTCATTTGAGTAGTTTATGCTAGTCACGTGTACTCTAATTTTTTTCTTTAGGCACTTCCTTAGACCTGTTTCTTTTACCTTTTTTCTTTGACATAAATACCAAACCTGACCAAAGACGTAAATGAAAAAGCGAGTAAGTGTCATTTAAGTTTGACGAGCTGTAGCACGTGAATATCATGCTTGAGTGACAATAAGGTAGATTTCATTTATAATTGTTTGCACCTCTAGGCTTCCTTTTAAATTACCCAGCTTTACCTTTATGTTTGACTGAAGTGCTTAAGTGCCACTATTAAGGGATGTCTTTTTTGTGGGAGTTCAGGACAGTATTACGCAAGTGTAACAACTAGAACAAAATAAGTGCTCCAGCACACCTTGGATAACATAAGAAAACAAATTACTGACATTTGCAGTGAGATCTGTCTTTTATGAGAGAAAAAATAGGAAAAGTAAAGCAGATAAGGTATATAAGATGGAATTTTAATTTAAAAAGAAATTATAAAGCTAACCAGCACTATCCTTCTTACATGTTCAATGACTCAGATAAGGACATGTAAGTTGTTGCATAGAGCACATTTCCTTCTGCTATCAATTTGGCATAGCTGTTTCTTCTTTAACGGAGTTCAGTTTCTCTGGTCCTAATGCTCCAATGTAAATTGAGCGCCACACATGGTACTGTTTTGTGGTTCCAAAAACATCAATGACGTGCATGGGTACAAAGTGTACACATGCATAGGCACTCAGTGTCCTGAAAGCCATGAGACTGTCCAGTTTCCATTTACTCCATTTCCATAGTAGCAGTGACAATCGTAGAGTTAAATGTGGCCCATTATACAGATAACACTGTGTTGCAGTAAATTCTGGATTATTTATAGAGTGACAAATGCAGTTTTTATACATTTTTTTGGAAAGTGAGAGGATCTCTCCCATTTAAGTGACCATAAACTGGTTAAAAATTTTAGTGGGGAAATTTTTCTTTTTTAGATCTTGCATGAGTTCTCTCCCCTGGGAGACAATCTACAGTTCCACTGGTTTTCTGCATAAAGATCATTATGTCACCCTCCTGTGTTCAGAGGTGTTTCAGAGGTGCTCCAGTCTGCAGGTCTTCAATGAGCTGTCAGCACCCAGTGACTGAGATACATTGAGTGTTTAGTAAATGCCCATGTGAGCTTAAACCTTAAGCAAACACTTTATTCAGTTCCATCCTGGCAGCACATTTAATCCAGGTAGTTTCTGTGGTTATTGAAATTGCTGCTTTGAAATAAATCTCTCCATGTTGTTTTAAAACTGCGCTCTAATTTTTCAAATAAAAAAATTAAATCTCAGTCAAACACACTGTCAGACTGAAAAGTTTTGTTTGCCTGGCAGCAAAAAACTTCTAATAAGTTGTATGTCCATCTTCCTTTTTTAGTTGTGTAATATACGTTGGACATATGGGCAGTGTTGGGTAAATTACTTCTTAAAAGTAATTGATTACTCAACAGTTACTGGATCAAAATTGTAATTAAATTAACTCATTACCTATTTGAAAAAGTAATTCACTACTCGTTACTTTACTTTTTTTTCCAGTCATACAATTCTCAAGTGAAAAACAGCTAAAGCACTAACAAGATCCTCTTGTCTTTCATTGAACAGGGCTCCTTTGAAAAATATATTTTTAATCTCAGTGGGACTTCCGTGGTCAAATAATGGTAAACGAAGGAGAAAGGAAAAAAATATATATATATTTTAAAGCAATAAACTTGTGCAAGGTATGAACATGGTTCAAGGCATACCTAGCTTCATTTGAATTCAGATAACTCATATTGACCACTAGTCACGTGCAGCTTAGAGAGAAAAATATAGTAAGACAGGGTGAATTATTATCTGAAAAAACAGCTGCCAGGAAGGAGCTCACAACAAAGTGCAGCTTTAGAGTCATTTGATTCGTAACCGATAAATTAATACACAGAGCGGGTCTCTGCTCTGATGGTCACCTGCTGCTCCTTGGGGATGACAGGACTCCTTGCAGCATCTCTTTTTTTTGGTCTCATCTTTGAGCCAGTTTAGAAAGCACTGTGACTTCAGCAATGAGGACATGTCTGTACTTTGATCGATCCCCAACTCTATGTGCATGCGTGTATGCGCCAGTTACTTTTTTTTTTTTGTTAAATTAATCTCCTTTTTGTTTCATTTAACCAAAAGAAAATGTCAAAGCCTACAAAACCAAAGTAACGAGGGTTTCAATAGTCCAGCAATTGTAATTGATTACCAAAATGCAAACTATAATTTGTTACGTTACTCCATTACTGACAAAAGTAATTAAATTACAGTAACTGATTACTTTGAGTTGTTGAGAAACTCCCTTGCAGATTTGTCTGTTTGTCATTATGTTCTGGATCTTGCTCTATAGTCTACAAAACTCTACACTGGTTCTTATCTATTTTTTTCATTTTGCCTAAAACATTTTGGTTTTATTTACAAAATTTTTGTTTTGATATGATTCAATGAAATCTGTGAGATTCAAATACATTTCTGGCATGTCCTTTTATTTTTGTGCGTTGATCTAAAGAAGGCATTGGTGTGTTGAATGAGTCAGCGCTAACATTTTACCAGCCATATACTTCAAGGGGATCACTTCGAGTTACTTTGGGTTTGTCAGGGCAGGTATACAGCCTGTCTTTCTTTCTTACACACCTAGCTTAGTCTGTGTCAGGAATTGGGTAATTGAATTAGCTCTAGGTAATATGACAGGCTGTTTTAAAAAAGAGGACAATATGTGCAAAACTGTAAGTTTGTTCTCTTTCCAAAACAGCTTTTGAATAAAACAAGTTCAACCCCTGAAGCCCCTGACAATTTGTGACGTAAAGCATTCACAATTTCATTTCTAAGGACGTTTTCTAAGTAAAGGGATGATTTGTTGGCTGGTCTTTATTATAAGTGCTTGCTCCCTTAGCAAGTCTGTTCACTTAAAGGAGAACAAGGCTGTGTTCAGTAGAGATTCCTATTTCATTTAATGTTAGTCATCTTTGCTTTGGCATGTTCATGATAGAGTTTTGCCATGTAACAAATTTAAGAAAAGTAAAATGTATGGCTGGATTTTACTTCCTAACATACTGAAATGGTTTTGAGTCAGAACTTCACAATATGTTTTCAGTATGATTAAAAGTTCATATTTTTTGTTCAAATTTCTATTTTAAAACTTATCTGAACCAACTATTCCATCAAAAACTAACAAAAAATCAGCTTATTTGCCTAAAAAAAATTTGTTAATTTAAATAACTTATAAAACATTTTTAAAATTTGAATCCACTTAAATTATTCAACCTCTATTTATACCCCCTCTTTAATAAAATGCTTGTGTTTTTCTGGTCTTTAAAAAGTTTTCAAAATTTAGATTAACTTTGGTAAAATAATACCTTTTTCTGTTTGCTTTAATTGGTGTTTTATATAAATAATTTAATGTCATTCAAAGTCCACTTACTTTGAATCATCACTTACATTTCTGATTTTTTTTCTGTGTTTTTCTGTGGTTTTATCGTAAATTAAGGTCCTCTGATGCAAAAAAGGAAAGAGGAAGTTCTTCAAAGTCCCTAATGAGTTGCCTCTTTGCAAGAATCCATGTCGTAATGGTTGAAACAATTTCAGATCAGGGAAAAAAATACAAAACATGTTAAAGGTATTCCAGGTACAAAGGTAATTGGCAATTATTGGACAATGCTTTGTTTCAGACAATTAGCTGATGTTGTTGGTCATTTTTTAAACCAGTTTGTGTACCGTACACCAGTTGGTTGAAAAAAAAAAAAAAAAGCTTGAATACTATTTCAACTTTTTACACCACTCCAGAGTTTACATTCTTTGGACTACTTTAACTATTTAACAGTTTATGCAATTAGTGGAAGACGATGTAAACAAATGGCTGATGGAAAATGTGCGTCAACAGTCCTACCCACAAACCTCTGGTGTATTTCTAATAAGCTCCAGCCATGCTGGCAGTTTTTTGGTTTCATTGTGTCTAAAAACGACAATCATAATTAAGACTACTGGGAAGGCTTTTACAAAAGATCAACAGATGAAATTAAATAACACTGATTGTAATGTTTAAAAATGCCCAAGAATTTTATGCCTAGAGCAGTCATGAACATTATGGCCATTTCTTGTGTGTCCTGTTAATTTTGTACCTGTTTTCATACACTAAAATCACTTCCTCTTTCCTGAAGTGTACCTGTGGCACAAACATTCACAGTTCCCAGTATTATGCCAAGTTCTTTCTGTCTGCTGACAATTGTGTGCCTTTCACAGTAACAACAGGCTATTGGCCCTCATGAAAACAACGATTTCAAGTTAAACACCAGTCTTTCACAACAGTTACTGTCAAAGCTCTGTTGGTTTTTTTTCATGAACTGAAGTTGAACTGACTGGAACTTTGAACCATGACTGGTTTAAATTTAGTTTGTTTGAAAATAAACTGACTTCTTGTTTTGCCTAGGGCTGCTTTGGTTTTTGGTAAATCTATGAATCTGGTGACTTGGAGTTTTATCTGTGATAAATGGAAACAAAGATTAATATAATGTTTGTTGTCATCAGCCAACACTTGTGTAGAAAGATTGGCATATTGTCAAAAATGTAATATCTCTAGTCATGATGTACCTTTGTGTAAGTGTTTTGACAGAAAACAAAAAATTGGGCATTTAAAGGCATTGAAATAAATGATAGGAAATGGAAAAAAACTTGAAGTAAAAAGAAAACTAATAGTCTGTTGGATTGAAAAAAAATGAAAGCACAGCCCTCTATTTTATATGCTAAAATGAACTGTTATGCTATTTTTTAACAATGTACTTTCTTCAAGCCCTTATGAAAAAGAAAAAAATACAGTTTGAAACATAAATCATACAATAACTTGCTGTGTGGCATTAGCAGACATGCTAAAGGTGGCCTAATAACCCTTGAACTAAAATGTTTTTTTAGAGAGACATTAACCATTCAAAGAATAAAATATGTTTTAGCTAAACAGTGTAATTCTAGCATTGACTTAATCTAAAATGAATGCATCATTCCTCAAAACACTGCGTAATACCTAATATCTCTTATCTGTAAAATGAGTTGGGAAATAAGTCATTTTCTGTACTTGTGTGCATAAGAGTGTGGTCTTGAATGAAATGTTTATTTCTTGTTTTCTGGGTTTGATCGTGTGTCATTCTGGATAAGCAGTTGTCACACTGGTCAGATGCTTTGTTTCATTAAGAAATCTCTCATGAGGTAGCAGTAAATATGAAGAGAAAGTTATGTCTGCAGTGATCTGCATGCTACTTTTTTAGAACTTGTTATGGTTTTAGGGGAAAATTCTAAGGAATCTAACTAAACTTTAACTGACTATAGTCTGAAAAAGCAAATCAGGAGAGAGGAAGCTCTTAAGAACCCACTCGTTTTTCTGGGTTGGGAGGGGATGGTTCTCAGAGTGCAGATTTTTAGATGAATACTCAGCAATCCACGAATGGATCAAAATACCTATTTGGGGTTGTTTATAGTGAGCAAAAAACATTATAATACACTTAAAAGCTCAAAGGGATATTTTCATTGTAGTAGGCCCTTTAATACATTTTCCAACAATTTGTATCAATAATATTTAAAAAATCCTCAACTTTAGTCTTTAGTTGAGATCATCACTTGAGCTTTTATTCACACATCAATGCAAAAAAAAAAATCAAAAATGTGTCTTGTTAAAATATTTGAAGATTTAATGAATCTCTGAATGTCAGAAAAATGTCTGACACAAAGCCCATTAGGTTTTCTTGATCATTTTTATTTCCTTACGATTCCAACAATGACAATATTTACACTTGTTAGTTTTGTTTACTAAACTTTCCCAAAAGCCATCTTGTTCTTTAATGACTTTATAAAATGAATTTAACATCTTTGAATGCTAAATCTCTTTTCCCATCATAGCTTGAAAAATGTGGAGGTTTTGTAAGAACATCCGTTTCCCTATTTGCTTCAATGTCCTCTTTTGTATTTTAGCAAATGCTTTCATCGTGGTCGTCTTCCTTTTCTGGTTCTGAAGCTGTCTCATGAGTTTCCTCTCATGAGCTCTGAACCACAGTGTGCCCTGCATGCCTGCCAGTGTCTTACACTCCGCAGGCTTTTGCAAGGAAACTGACATGAGTCATTGTGGCTTCGTAAGCTGTTTTTCACTAGTTTCAAACAATGGTGATGAACAGATGGTACTTCAGCTTTTTCACAAGATCATGTAATCTGTCACGGTTTCTTCATTGTCATGGTCTCTAACTCTAACTAGATGTTATTTGTTTGACATTTGTGTCTAAAATTCAGTTAAACTTTGTGTTGTATTGTTGTAAATTCATTTATAATGGTATCACTGTACTTCCTCAGGAAAATCACTGGTATCTGTAACATTTCAAGCTGATATTGTGAAAATCACGAGCTCGACAGCTTTCAGCTTGTTACTTCAGCAATGTTTGGCATACCAAGCAGTCTTTTAGGTATTGATTATGCAAGTTACTCTGTGTGTTCAGCACTTTTAGATGTTGAATAGCTGGTTCATTCTGATTTTTCACACTCTTGTTTCTGCACTTTTCATCTAAGCCACCTTTGTGTTTTAGGCTACAACTGATGTTTTTTTGGCAACATTTTTTTCAGCTTTAAGTTTTGGTAATAAAAAAATAGACCCCTGGTCAAAATGCATCCCTGGTCTAAACTTTTAATCAAAGTTTAAACCTTTGAAAAAAAAGTCCAGCACTTCTGAGTCCCACTTCTGATCAAAGATTTATGCAATTTTGGTAAGCTGAACTCAATATGTACAGGAAACAGAGCACAGAGATTGCATAACAACAGTCTACAACGATTTACGATGCCTAACACGATATCAAAAAAATTGCACAAAAGATTTTGTGAAACTGTAAGGCCACAAAAGGTGAACAGTATTATATCTAGGGGCCACTGTAAATTATAATTTTAACCAGCACTTTTGTGTTGAAACAGTCATTTTCAATGTTTGTCTTTACTTTGTCAGACTAAAGCTAAAAATCCTTTGTAATTAAAGTGAACTCTCCTGTTTTATGGGACCTCCTATTACTATTTTTTTCTTTTAAATGTTCAGATTTTATTAGGAATTATCCAAAGTTTTTTGTTCCCTTTATATATTTATGTCACCAACATGCTTTTTTGTGGTCTTCTTCCATGCTGCCAAGCACAACTTCTTATCGTTTACTGTCTTTACCAAGTAGGCTAGCGTTAGCACTAAAGGTATTTGGTTAGTAAGAATCATTTATTGAACATGTGGATTTATGTTGCAGACTTTCATACTATAATAGGTTGATGCTGAAAATGATCACTGACGATTAAATTTAGCAGATGTAGACGACATTGATGAAACACTGGAGCTGTAGTATGTTGAATATGCTTAAATATTTAGCAGATTTGATAACTTCTAATAAGCTTCAAACTAAGAAGCAGCTGTTTAAGTTTATTTTATATTTATAGTCATGTGCATGCCTTAAAGAAAAATAGCAAATTCAAAACCTTTAAAATTGTCTCTTATAAATGTTTGACACACTATTGGAAGCTAAAATCATAAGTTGCTTCATGCAATAGTTTTGGACCACAATCAGAATTGAGTATATGAGACGAGAGCAAAAATGCCTTTGCTATGACTATACATTTATGAAGTTTCAGATGGACAAAAGTTTACTGTAGAGCATTAGTTCTCGGAAGACACACCCAATGTGCACCATGTATGGAATGTAAAAGGGATAAAGTGTGATTTGTCACAGGCATTTGCTAGGTATTCTATTCGTATGATTCTCAGCTACAAAATAGCTCTGGGAAACATAGATCAAGCACCTTAAGTTGTTTGGAGCTGTGAACTGTGGCCAGTAATGACCTACCTATAGCACCACAGTTGGACTGTGCCATGCTAGCTCCACTAATTATCTCTTTTTACTGTCAGTGCCCTGGCATGGCGAACATCCAAGCTGATACAATAGGGAAATGTTGTTTACTCCATTGGCTGCAAGATTCATAATGGCTCCTTCTGACTATTCTGTTCTTGACGATGCCGTAGCACACGACACAACACTCAGGGAGCTCTGTCTGCACGCTTACACTCTAGCTTAGCTTGGGGCTAATGCTAGAAAAAATAATGGCTAGCAATATTGGATCAATCCAGCTGTACAGTTTTGAGCCAGAAACAAGGCGGGCTAGTGGTCATTGCCTAGGAATTGTAGCTGATACTTTGGTGGCACATAAATACTATGACAACTTTTTCAATTAGATATTATAAAATTGAGACGGTTCTCCCAGATTTCGCACCCTGTCAATATCTGTCTTTTGAAGCTTGTGGTAGATGATATATGTTTTTCTTTCTTATCTTACTTGGCTGCTTCCCCCCAGGGAAAATCACTGGCATGTAACAAGACAGTGTTGTTACAGAGCAGCTGACTAGCAGTGACAAAATGTAACCAGTCTTCCTGTGTGTCAAGAGTTTACTGGGCCACTGTCATGCTTGGGGAATCTATTTTTACATTTTATTTAACCTCTACAGTAGAAGGACTTAAGCTTTACAAAGTCATATTGACGTCATTGGTGACTTTGTATCTCTAAGGTTGTTCCACTATTGTGCCACTCAACTGAACGATTTGCCCTTGATTATGACTGTACTGACTCATCAGTACTGATTGTAACAGGTATGTGTAACTCGGGCAGAAGGTTCTCTTTCTGAGAGTGCTCACTGAAGTGTAACACAATTGTGTCTTTTACTTGACTTTTTTTCCATCACTGGCAAAAAATAAAGTGGATGCACCAGTTCTATCATAAATAAAGAGGGGATTTTAAATGATAGAATAAAGCATCTCTTAAGAGTTTTTTACACAAAGTTTGAGCTCAAGTTTCATAGCTGCACTGGAAGCCAAAATGTTGTCATGTTTAATAGACTGGTACTTGATTTGAACAAATACCATAAATGTAATTTTGAATGTACGCAGATCAATAAATTCAATTACAATTACACATTATATTCAAGTACTCATCATGAGACCCTGGTAGTTTAATAATTGTCTCATTTCACTTGATTTTATAAAAAAAGGTCTAAGTCTACAACACTGTAACATCATGACCAACTTTTGGCACATACATATATACATATATATACACATATATATATATATATATGTGTGTGTGTGTGTGTATATGTGTGTGTGTGTATATATATGTATATATATATGTATATGTGTGTGTGTGTGTGTATATATATGTATATATATATATATATATGTATATATGTATATATATATGTATATATATATATATATGTATATATATATGTATATATATATGTATATATGTATATGTATATATGTAGGTGTATATATGTATATATATGTATATGTATGTGTATATATGTATATATATGTATATGTATATATGTATATATATATGTATATATGTATATATGTATATGTGTCTGTGTGTGTATATATGTATATATATGTGTGTGTATATGTGTATATATATATGTGTGTGTATATATGTGTATATATATATGTGTGTGTATATATGTATATATATATGTATATATGTATATGTGTGTGTGTATATGAAATAGATATTTCTAAGTTTTTTTTTCATTCTGCTGCAGCTACCCAGCATACATTTTGTTCTGCAAAAATTGGTTTTAAATGAGGTCACAACTGCTTTCGTAAACTTTTTTTTTTTGCCTAAATCCGTTAAAGTTGCATTGTTGAGATACCTCACTGCTTCAATGTCAATCTCAAAGGTCCTGAGCTGCACTTTGAGAGATGTGTCTAAGATTAATCAGTCAAGGTTTCTGATATGGAATCTCAGCCTGTATCAAGATTTATGGTCACCACCATGATTGTCTGGCTAATCCTGTTTTGAAGTTTTTAAGTAAAGTGCAAGTAAAGGTCTTTGGAAAATGTTTCTTTGTGTGATTTAATTGAATTAAAAAATGCAGAGAAGAACAGTAATAATTGACTTTTAGAATAAGGTAGGGGAGATCTACTCGACCATGGCACTGAGTTGACTACGTGGGAAAGCAGAAGCAACAACGCTTTCCCCTCACAGAAGTGAGAGTGTTAAGACCTGTGTTCCTGTGTGAAAATTCTCCAGAGCTTTACCTGTGTGGTATGGTACACCACTGTATTTTATCTACTGTTGTTCTTTTCCTTTAATCATGAACTCTCTTAGGGACATCAAGCTATCTAGAAAGTTCAGCTCTGAATGTATTGTGCTTCATATTGCATCCGGCTTCTGTAAATTTCTCATATCTTCTGTCTCTGTTAAAGTATTTCAATGTAAAATTTGCTTTGCTTAATCAAGGAACATTGATTTCAGCTGTGCAAAAATGCAGCCTTTAGGAGAAAAAAAGGTTTTATTTACCATTGAGAATATATTGGTTCAGTCTTTGTGTCTGCACTGCACTGTCAATTTATTTAAGGCTTGCCAGAGAAAACTTGACAGAAACGTTTAATCCTTAATTGCAACTGAGATGTTACAAGTTTGTCTTCATGGAAATAGACTCGCTCTTTGGAACTATACATACGTTTAAAACATGACAGTAGTATTTTTTACATTGTTATATGTTGGATAAAAGTTGGATACGTTTTCATCATTTTGTTTCTAAGCATAGCTGGTTACATCGAATGTTATTTCCTCTGAAATGTCACTGGTTTGTGATATTCTTTACTCTTATTTAAACTTTTTCTGTCATTCCCTTGCTCAAATTTGAGTATTGTTGTCATTCACTCATCAGTGTCCTGTCTGCTTTCTCTCATCATTAAATGCAGGAACCCCTCTACTGCATTCTACCAGGCTTTCCGACCTAACAGATTACGGTGGTCAAAGCCCATCAGCGATAGGTATGAGGCTTGGGTGTGTTAACGGTTGTATTCGGGCTGACCTTGCTCGCAAAACCAGACTGCAATGCTTGCTGCTCTGCACTGCACTAAACAAAAACAGTGGTCTTCGGAGGTGGTCATGATGCTGCTTTTAGAATTTAAAGCCCCACTCCAACCATATTTTTGTTAAATCGTTCTCAGTAGTCTTTTAATAATGACTGTGTGGTTTTTAGCCAATATCAAAAATAATTTGTCGTGTAAGACATATTTTATGTCCAACGGCAGTAAGCTGATTAGATATGCAATTCTAGCTTGTGGTTGGGTTTGTTGGCTTGGAGCAACCCCTTACCATATTGGCTCAATCCAGCCATACAGTTTTGAGCCAGAAGCAAGCTCTAGCTTTTTCTAGCATCTTGTTACTGATCCAATGCAATTTGAATTAAGAAATACTTAGAAATGCAATTTTAATCATACATTATATTTTATAGGTCTTCTATTATGAGAAAAATGCCACAAGAACATGATTTTGGTTTAATTTAGATTGTAGTGTTTTGGATGGATCTTAATTTTTTGCCATCAATTTTGTAAATAATTTGTTTAATATAGACTATTTTAAACTGTAGAAAATAAGAATGAACACAAAGTAGAAACAAACCAGTGGCTATCAGCCAATGAATTTTGCTGCAAGGATAGAAGTTGCAGTAAAAGACAAAGATGGGTCTCTGTTATGTTATCTACCATTATAATATGGGCCATGTTCCAGTACACAACTACTAGAATAGAATAATGAAACTTTCACCACCTCATGCCTAAAGTCTTATGGAAACATGCTCACCAAGGTAGCACTGGTAATTGCGTTACCCCATCTTTATCCCTACAACTTTTTTACTGCTTTTCACTGCTGGACTGACTGTCATTAAGCTGACTAAGCTAAATGGTATGCTAATTGCACCCATAAGCTTTTCTGTCTTTTTATTTTTCTTATTTTAAAACCAAGAGTTCTGCTTTCATTCCCAAATTTAGGGCAAACCTGCAAGTCTCAAACGTTGCAGTTCTTTAAATGACCACTGGGGTTGGTTTCAAACGGCACAATTATTCAGACTTTAATGTTGAGCAGCGAGACTAACCCTTGTTTTTTGTTGTAGTTTTATTTAACCCTCTTTGCGTGTTAGTGAACCTGCAAATGTGCATGTGTCTGTTTGGGTGGATTGATTTGTACCAACTGTCAAACTTGTTTAAGCTGTTGAACTACTGCCTTTTTTTTGTCTGGGGCATTTTTTAAAAAGGCATTTTAATCTCAGGAAGTGCCTTTTACTGATTTAATAAAACTGTAAATTATAGTAAAAAAATAAAAAAGGTTGTTAATTACTAAATTGTTAACTAAAATGCATCAATGTTTTGTTTAGGCATCAAACATTGATTTCCCTTACAACATCTTTGTTGTAAGAGCCTGTTTACACTGCTGGCAAGGGAATGAAACAGATCTGTCTGTTCCTCTTCCAAATCTTCTTTGCTTTAGGGTTCTGACAGTACAGATTTTTATCAAAAGTTTTTAACTAACCGCTGGTAACCCTCCGGGAGACGCCTCATTCCAGTTCTTTGTTTTCAGCCAGCTGTTTTGCAAGGTTGGACTTGTTTGAAGTAAAATCAGAATTGCTCAAATCTGTTTTAGGGCAAAGATGAACCTTGATGATTGATTGAATGAATGATTGACTTGAGAAAAATGCAAGACCATGGTTGGCCTCTGTGAGCCTATTCATCTGCAGTATTAAGCTTGTGTTTTTTCTACATTGTAGTAATCAAAATATGCTTTCCTGTTTCTGTTTATAATGCAGCCTCTACTGTTTGACCTGAGGTTAGAGGAAGAATGAAAAACAGGGAATGGTCAAAGTGACTTAAAATAAAGTATTGTTTATAGCCCTTTAAGCTAGTCATTAGACTCAACATGCATACTCAACTGAATAGAGCATTACAAAATGAATCAGTTAATGTGCCAGCAATAAAAAACTAAATTAAGAAAAAGAACCATTTTCTTACAAGACACTAACAGACACTCAAAATGACTTTCTGATTCATTGGTCCAAAAAGACATCACACCGTCAAACATCTGTTGGGACATTGCAAAAAGCAGTGGCTATTAACATACTAACTAACTTTAGGCTAAAAAATTATTTAAAATAATCCACTACTGTTATTGGTTTAAAAAAGCAAGCAGATCTCTGGGCGCTTAAGCAAATACCCTCTTAACAATTAAATGTTGAGTTTGGCCCACATCTTGTTGAAGATGCCTCTTTGTCTGCACCCAGTTCCTAATCGGCCAGCAACGAGCAATCATAACACTAACTATTGATTAACTTTCAGGGCTTTTGTGGAGATGAGTAAAGAAAGAGAAACAGAGAAGGAAAGTGAATGAAGAAGCGAACATGAGAAAGAAGTCAGGATGCAATTAACTTTCACCAGCCAGTTTAGATTGATTGGCAATGCCAGTCTCCACATGAATAGATGAAAAAAAAAAAGAAAAGCAGAGCGAAAAAACAAATTTAAGCTCACCATTTAAGACATTTACCAAGATGCTACCTAGCTGAACAAAAATGTCCACAAAATTCCAAAACGAGCCAGCTCAAGCTCAGTAAAGACACCAACAGAAAAATTACATCTTAATAAACCACCAGTCAGCAAAACAACAACATGCAACATTTAAGAATCATCCGAGAACTTTCTGGAAATGTCGCCCGTCATATGTTTTTAAAATTTTTTAAAATTTAGTTTAGCTCTTGGTAGCTGTTGTGAAAGGCTAGCGTTACCACTGATGCCAGTTGACATTTATAGACCCACTCTGATGAAAATCGTGTTTTTGGTGTTTTATACATGTTCTTGTAAAATTTTCTCATGATTGAGGACGTATATCAAGTGATTTAGGATTAAAACTGCATTTCTGAGTATTTCTTCATTTAAATCGTGTTGGATCAGGAGCAGTTGAAACCCTACTGTTTGAAAAAGCTTGGGTTTGTGACGCAACAACTGACGTTGGTAGGCCAAAGTCGTCTTTCTCCGCTCCAATTCTGATGCATTCACTTGCAAAAAAATAGTCTTCATTTTCCTAATCTGAGTTGCCATCTGGCTCAAAACTGTACAGTTTTAATAATGCTTCCTATTTTTGTTACATTAATGTTAGCTTGGACTTAATGTTATCTAGCAGGAAAGAGTGTAAACAAAGGGATAATGTGAAATTATTGGAGGGTAACGCCCACAATTCAGAGGCAAATTTCTAATAAGGTTCTGCTGCTCTGCAGAAAACACGTCTTAAAAAACGTACACAGGGTTTTTTATTTGGGCTAGTAACCACATAATCATAAATAAAAGACCACTGGGAATGATTTAACAGCAGAAAAAATATAGTGAAGTGGGACTTTAGACCCTTGCAAACATCTAGCTTGGGGCTTTAGCTGCACACACTGCTGAAGGCATGCAATTCTCAGCAGATAGAGCTTTGCATATACTGGAAACTGTTTACCAACTTTTTAGCAAGCTTGCAATAGTGCATCAAAATGGTCAAAGAGGTGTGATTTACTGGTTGTATTTTTATAGTGCACGCAGAAAAGTTAAGTAATCGGTTGCCACTACACGAGCAAGTCTGTTGTATTTGCAGACATGCTCATCTCAGTTGTTTTGTCAGCAGAACAAAACTAGTAAGACTTTCTAGCTGAAAATGTTTTATCCACTAATACTGATTATTTTTCTTATATGCACGTATTGATCAATGCTAATAATTAGCATATTTTCAGTTAATGTAGCAACAATACATGGGACATTCTTCTGAACAAACTTATAAAGATTACATAGAAGATATAGAAGCATTTGCCAGCACAAAAATCTACATTTCAAAAATGCAAAATCAAGAACAGAGAGGTTTATATTTGTCAAATGAGTTCATCTGATGAAAATTGTATTACTAGCCAAGAATTTGACCCAGACACAACTATTTATTATTTCTGAACAAAGCTGAAGTTTTAAAGTTCAAGTTGAAAGCTGAAGTTTTATTTTTAGTGTGCTGAGTAGAGATGGTTCCGCTTTGCTGTTTGGTTGCATTTTTAAAGATTTTTTTTTTGCTTGTTTCTCTTTTAAACCTTTAAGTTTACTCCATTTATGAAAATATTATATGTTGCTCTTTTGCATGTCATAGTGAATTTTGAAAAAATATTTATTTCAAAGAAGGTAAAGTAATTGCCAAAAGGTTTTGTGAAATATACTCATACATTTTAGTTATTTAACTTGCAGTTTCTTGGAAGACCTCTCCAGTGAAATCAGCTACTGCTCGGACACTTCTGGTCACCAGACAGAGCTCTGATTTCAGCCTCAACATTGCTTTTTAGCCAGATATGGCAATACTTGAGTCATTATCTTAAACGTTCTAGATTTTTTTTCCCATTTAATGGACCACATTTCAATGACAGCACTGTTTAGTGGTAATGTTTTTATTCTGTCAACTTAAACTTTAAACATTGGGGTGACATTTCACCTGCATGTCTCTGGGATAGGGAGCACAGAACACACAGGTCTTTTCAATATTGTTTTGCTCAAATACAGGTAGACATTCAGTTTCAAGAGATGCTCGATATAAATACATTATGTTTACTATAAGCCGTTTTATTTTAACCCTTTGCTGGCATAGCAGATGATTAAGCTCTCTATATAGTCAACAGAAAAGGGTTCAGTAAATCAGCTTTTTACTGTTGAACTTTGTTGCAGTTTAAAGGTTGGGTGTGTATTTAATAAAATGTAAAGATTGTGGATAAAGCTGAGCAATGTTGGATGTTAGTACTTGATCATATCATGCCTGGAGAGCCAGCCCAGTTAGGTTGATACTTAATTTTTAAACCATTTACCAGTACTTGTATCCAGTAATGAAGCTGTGAATGCCATATTAAAAAGACTGCCCCTTCTAACAGAGTTTTTTTAACAGAAAGTCCAGGTAGGTAGGTTTTAATAATCTTCTGAACTCAGACAAAAAAGTGGATTGAGCAAGAGAAACATGGTCTGCTTTAACCCTTTAACACCAGAGATGTCGCCGGTGACGTCTAAAAACCACATGCTTATTGACCTACCTTAACTCTTACATGAATCATCTGATTCTGGTGCAGAGAAAAGGGACTTTGCATATTGCTTTTGGACCAATATGCAACACATTAATAATGTAAAGTGTTGCATATTGGCGCAAAGCCTCTTTTTTTTTGCGATAGAATCAGGTGATATTCTTTGATTTCATAAGCATAGATATGCAGCACTTCACTACTGTGAATGTGCACAGTAGTGAATTGCTGCATATCAGCCCACGGCTACTACTTGTTTGCTTCAGAATCCATTGGAATAACATTGATTGCATAAATAGTTGAAGAGTTACGGTAGTTGAAAGACTGTTAACACTGGAGCTAAAGCTCTGGTGTTAAAGGGTTGAAATATAAGGAAATTGGTTGGTAGCTGCTGTTCGATATCAGTCTCAATGCAAAGGGATTGTCTCAAGGGTCAAGGGAACCATGAAGAATAAGTGGTGTAAATGAAGATCTTTTAAAATAAACAAAAAGTAATCTTAATCTATAGAAATGGGAACTATAACAAAGTTGCAAAATGCCTTGTTGATACACATTGTATCATTCAGAGCTTTAGGTACTTATCAATGCACAGCATGAGAGTTAAAGAACTACTAGCATGTTAATCAGCTTTCTTTTTCCTGGTCAATGTATGTTTTTTTTCAACACCTCACCAACTCATCCAACTATTTTAATGTGTAAAGTTTCCAAACTGCTTTGATCACTTTTGAAAGTTCAATAAAGCAAACCAAGCCAACTGAAAGTGTGATAATAGTTAGTGTGTCTCCTCTAAACAATCCTAATTAAATTCAACTTGAGACTGCATTTTTAAAAATTTTTTGGATCATTGAGAATGCTTCATACTTCACGAGAAAGCATGAAGAATGACACATTTTTACTCGTTTTTGCAAAGCTGCCACTTCAAGTGCCAAGTTATTTCTGGCCAAGACTCCTCACATACTTCACTAGAAGCTCAATCACAGAATTTCTGTGAGAGCATCATAAGGTTTTACTACTGCAGGACAAGTCATGTGTTGTTCATCATAGCAACACTTCCACAGTACCTTGTCTGTAAAGATAGAAATGACAGTTTTGAGATAATTAAAGAGGAGAAATGCATGTTTTGAAGTAATACACTTTGCTAGTGTAAGCAGTTTCTAAGGAAACCAAGAAAAATAGCAAAGATTGGACATTTGTCAGTCTAGTTTCAGTCCAACAGTTCAAGCGTTCTCAGCTTTTCAATATGCATCCTTACACAGCATTCCATTTTTCTAATGTTCTACAATCTTGTCAAATATTTGCTCAATCATAATATAGCTCAGTAAAAATGGATGAGAGTTAGCTTGACCAGGGTGATATGTCAGGAACAAGCTGTGAGAACTCCAAAACTTTGATGGCTGTAAATAATTGCGTAAACCAACAAGCCCTCTTAGTTAAAAAAAAAAAAAAAGCAAATCAAACAAAAAAACCATTAAGTGTTCAATCTTCACTTTCAAAATTGCTCACTTCATAACTTAACAAAAAGGTTTTGATTTCTAAATGAAAATGGTTGGCAGAGTTTAGTGAAAGTGCATAATTACATGTTGATAATTGAACATTTTGTTAAAACTATAAATTAGAAATTATGTGTGTGTGATTGTTGGCTATAGGTCAGACTGCAGCTGAATTTATTACATTACCGAGGAAATCTAATAATTTTGAGACTGTAGAATTTTATGCAAACATGAGCTGCTCAAACAATTTGCACATCTGTCAGTATAACTTGTTCTTTGGCGTGGTTCAAGGTTCTTCTTGTACTCTTTTTGTCCTTTCCAAATTTACAGATCTAATAAGTTTATTCTCTTAACATGTTGTCAGTTGCATTTCTGCCAATTATTTGCACGTAAAAGTAACTCGAAAAAGTTACTATTCATTTTTCAGAATTGTTCTTACTGTCGCTGGATTCAAGGAATGAGTCTGTGTGTCCACATTATCTTTTCTAAAAGTTATGTTTTTCACATTTTGTTTGTTGGTTTCTGATGGGAAATTATAGCAGCCAGGTTCAAAGGTCAACAGAAACATTTTTATTAATGTCAACATAGTCCTGACTCACAGAAGCCATAAAAATAACAGAGTTCCACATTGTAAGGAAAATAATAAAACACTATTGAAGCATTTGTATGATTTCAGCTTTGTTTTCTTCTCTGTGTGTTTATAATAGGAGTTTTTATGATCTTGTGGTATGCTGTTTCTTTAGGAGCAACCACAATGGCTCAGGAAATATTAACAAACTTCCCGGTCGGAAGTTATTTGGTCCCTAATAAGGCTACAATAACAAAGCATACCATAAACGCATAAAACAGATCAAGTTAATCTGCTGTCTGGAGTATATAGATCTTCTTTTCGCTTGTATGAGATGCCTTAGGGACTTAGCTATTTCTCATGCTCCCTGTTGTGCAATTGGACCCCCGTGAAACCAATGGGAGTTGTCAAGACAAGCCAGTGAATTCTATTATGTCAGAAAGTACATGTAGCATATAGAGAAGGTTGTTGTCCATCTCTCTGATTGTGCAACATCAAGGGTGTATCCTTTGGTCTGTTTATGGGGAAGCTTGGTGGCAGCAGACACACCCATTCATGTGTTTGATTTATTGCTAGAAAAATAAAAGTTCTCCAGCAGCAGCTTTATTTTCTTTTAGTCTGCATTGTGTGACCACTTGCACAACTCACTCTGGCAGTAGCATTCCAACACTGACCTTGTGCAGAGAAGCACTTCAGTAAACTTTGTAACAACACTTTTAAAGAACAAAATAAACCAAAAATGTTCCAAATTTGGCTTAATAAACAGGCAGTTTTATTAAAAGTTGAATTGTTTTTAACTTTTTTTGTGATGATTCAAAGTTTTTGTCACCGGTAGTTTCTTGTTGAGTTTTGTTAATTCCTGAATGTTATTAGTTCAAGCAGTTAAAAAATACTGGGTATTTTGCCTTTTTGTATTGTTTTTAATAGTTAAGAATGGATCTGCTTGGGATGTATTTAATGTACAACCAGCCAGTTTAAACTGTAATAGAGGTGGGCTTGGACAGTTTATCGGCCTGGCTCCAGATAGCAATTTTTTTTTAAGAAAAAATCTGCATCAAGTCTATGTGTTTAAAAAGCCTAATGTCTGTTGTGCTGTTATAAAATATAGATTAATTAAAAAAGGTTCTTCTGTGAAGATGTTGGCAGTCTGATCATGTAAAGAATATTTTTTTATATATCTATAATGTGAAAATCTGACATTTATATTTACTTCATAAAATGTCAGGATGAGATAATTAGTCTTTAAATGATCATATGTGCATTGTATCAAATGAAAAGTTTAAGAGATTTTTTTCAAATTTATGCTCCTAATTAGTCAAATTTTATCGTTGTTTGATGTCTGTAACATCTGTTAGCTTAAAATCCAATCATACTTTAGGAATAGTTATAAAGATGCATATAGCCTCAAGCCTTAAACCAAAAAAATTGAATTTTTAAACATTTTAAACAAAGCTAAGCAGTTAGACTGTGTATTAAAGATAGCTGTTCAGGTGCTCCACCTCAGTCAGTACCACTACAGTTTTGTAGTGTTGTAAAGCTCAATTCTCAGGCGCATGTTAAATTGGTTATTAAATAGAGGAGAATACACACACACACACACACACACACACACACACACACACACACACAGCATGTGCTTTAGGTTTACTTCGGGCTTAAAAACTCAATAAAGGAAGTCAAAAAGGTGATTTTGTTTCACAGCTAATTGAAGCATCTACTGACCCCATCTGGTGGAAGAATGGGTCTGTACCTATAAAATGAAACTTCTGAGCAAAGCTGAAGCTTGCTTACACCCTAAAAAGATTCACAATCAGTTGCTAATGTTAATTTTTTTTCTTGCAGCCCCCCCATCTTCCAACTAATGTTTTGAAACACAGTCCCCGGGATGGAGAGATGAGGGTGGGTTATTACTGCAAGCCTTAAGCCCAGTTTATTCAGCTGCTCCCCCCACAGAGTGTGTTTGTATGCTTTTGGTTTTGAAGACGTGTACCGATGCATTTGTGCTTTAATGGAAAGCACATTGGATTTCTGACCCTGCACACCATTATTATAAATGTAGAGGGGTTGAATGTGTTGTACACATTTCCTTATAAAGACGTTGCAATGAAATTTAAGATGAAGGGAGTGTATGAGTAAGAGAAACAGCTGGACCCAAACGTTGTCGCGGTGAAGAGTTAGCTGTGAAGAGCTGTGTTTGTTGTCCCAGCACGGTGGCAGTTCGGTCCCAGATGTCTGGAGCTAGAGGTGCTTTAATTTGGAATGTTCTGCTTAGTCATCTTAGAAACCATGTTTGAGGTGGACAAGTGAATTTTTGCGGTTGTCGTCTTCAGCAAAGGCTTGTGTAGTTTACAACAACAACTAGTCCTTATGCAAATCCCATTAAATGAATGTAAAATTTGCAAGTTTTCCATTTTTGGATGCAACTTTTTCGAATAACCTTTATTGCAATCCTTTTTATTAACACTTAACACTTTATTCGTTTAACTGCTATTAAAACTGTTTTAGAAGAACAGACTGATCTGATTTCTCTTGGATGTCTCTCTGTTATTGATGAAAACACATTCCAGGGAAAGCTTGGGGTCGTTGTCCTCTTTCACCGTCCCAGATGTGTAGATGCTCAGTATAAAGAAAGGAATGTCCTCTTCTGTTGTTTATTTTGTTGTTAATGTCACACATCTGAGTGAGACACTTGCAGTGGAATGTCTGCTTGGCGTCCCTTCAGAGCATCAGTTTATCAAAGTGATGCTAAACTAATTTTATGCTTAGGATAACTCAGTATGTAAGAACACAAGAAAATTGGCAAACGTCTTCGTTTTAAAGTGTGTTATTAAACATTTCTAAAGATGTTCCACTGGAAAGACAGGTGAGGCAGATTCAATTACTAAAATAGTAAACCCAATTATTAAGACCTAATTAAATCAATCTAATCCAGTGATGTCTTTTAGGCTCAGATTACGGGATTTTTTTTAAAAGACCCACAACAATGAAACTTGTGTTTTTGTGTTTTTAACATGTTTTTGTACCATTTTTCTCAAGATGGAGGACATATAACTCTGTTTCAGAGTATTTCTCGATTCAAATAGTGGTGAATCAAGAGCAGGTGAAAAAAATGGCGTTTGAAAAATATTGTACTTGTTGGGTACAAACCACAATCAGCAGGCCACAATCTCCCGGCTCCACTCCATTCTGATACATTCACTTGTAGACAAATAGATCCATTGACGTCATCTTTTTTTCCTGAAGCTAGCAACTGGCTCAAAGCTGAATGGCTGGATAGCTCTGATATTGCTCATTATTTTTACTGCACTGCTAATGTTAGATTGAGGTTGTGAGGGCTGTATGCTAGCAGGAGAGAGTGTAAACAAAATAATGATGGGTAAGGAGGGTAGGCTTACTCTATGCTCCCACAATTTAAAGGCACATTTCTGATGAACTACTGTCGCTCTGCAAAAACTTTTTTTTGTTTGTTTTATTTGTCTATAAACGGTATAACCATAATTAAAAGTCCACTGTGAACGCTTTTAAGACAGATCAAAAGATTATCAGGGTGGCATTTTAGGTTACGTTTTACTGTAAAGATCAGATTCAAAATGATTTATATTTACTTAAAGCCATTACAAAAGCAATGACAAACAAAAAAAAAAAGTACAATTTTTTTTGTAACAAACTTTGAAAGGGAGACAGAAAAAAAATTAAAACGAGCTTAAAAAATAGGTCAATTTAGTGTCAACTCTAGTTTTGATTTCATTCTGACTTTAAAGATCATGTCAATCAAAGGGGCTCTGCGTGAACACGCTGAGCATTGAGTCAGTCTGGAGAAACTTTAGGACGGTTGCAAACACATTTCCCGGGAAAAAAAAAGAAGAAAAAAAGCCAGGAGGGGAGGAGACAGAGGCTAAGCCCCGCCCACCTCCGCTCCCCATGCGCTTGCAGGAGAGGGTTTAAAGAACTCTCAGCTCGCTCACCAGCAACAGAGGAACGTTGTGTTTTCAGCGGAACAGCCCGTCAAAGTTTATACGATTAAAATGCGCTACACTATGAGTTACAGCCTGCCCTGCTCGCCGGGAACCTCACCGCCGCGGTCCGGCCGCTTAGTGTCTTACCGAGCGCGGTGCCTCAGGTAACCAGCTTTTCCCGTCTATCATGTGCTCTGTGGGGTCCACGAAGACGCGGTTTCATTGTTTTTGTTGGGATACCAGACCAAATGGTGTCTACAAACGTAGAAGTGTGTGCGTAGCGCTTGTTGCTTGCAGTTTCTTCTCGTTTTCGTTTGTAAAAACGTCGCCAGCAGCTGTTTGTAATCAAAGCTGCTCTCTTCTTGGAGGTTATGCGCCAGAATCAGCTTTGTGTGGTTCCATCTGGACCTCCAGGAGGGTTAGCTGTACGTGCGCTCCAGCACGATGTAAATGTGCTCGAGCACGATGTAAATGTGCTCGCGATGCTATCCATGGACATGGAGCAGTTCACGGTGTTAAGGGGTCATTTTAAAAATAGTTTGATTAGACTTGGTTTTATTTCATGTGTATAGATATGTCTGCAAACTGAAGCATCATTCATTATAAATGAGCAGAAAAATAAACATTAACAAAAAAAATGTATTACCTTAATTGATAAAAGAAGCAAAGTAAAAGTATAGAATCTTTATTTAGATTCTGTTTCACTTAAGTGTATTCATTCATTAAGATATTATTTTCTGTCCATCTGACTTTCTTCTTTTTATTTCTTGAATTTGTTCACTTTTTAAATGTCCTTCTCCCAATCATGTCCTCCTTTTTTGCTCTGTTTCAGGCTCAAACCCTATTTTATGCCTTAGCGTTGAAACCGTTCAGTGATTGTGCAGTAAACATCTTTAAAAGGAATATCTCAAATACCCTGCATGCATCTTTACTTTTTTTAAACTGCAAACCTCGTTTGTTTGCCCAGTATAGTTGTGGAATATGGCCAAGTCTGCGATCATATCAGGAAATACTTTACCCCTGCTATTTTTATGTGGAAAGGAGACAAGCTAAATAAACGAGATGTGTGTTTACAAAAGCAGGATGGCAAAGAGAGATAAACACGTGCCTGATTTTTGATAAAACATTGATATATTTCCGTAGAAACATGGCTCCACAACTCCTGCTAACACGAAGGACATCTAACTATACAGAAAGCTGGTAGGGCTTAACCAAATATAAGCATAAAGCATTAGGAGAATATTATTGTAGTCAAATATTAATTTCCACTCAGAAGATTTTGTAAACAGGAAATGCTAGTGATTGATCTCCTAATTTAATCCCATTAAGATGGTTATGTCAGTATTCTCCTAACTTCTTACCTCATTTAGCTGATTATTACTGAAATGTCTGTTTTGCTTGTGTTTGAAGTAAACAGAAACTTTCTTGTTTTGTTTTGATAAAATAAATATAAAAAAATCCAATGTTACCATGCATTATTGGGGAAATTATCTTTATTTAGCATTCACCTTTGAGTGACGTCTTTTGTGTGTGTGTTTTTTTTTTTTCTTTCTTCCTGACATGTTTGACTACATTTGGTATTTTTGATGAATGAGCTGATAGTTATCAGGGATGTGTGAGACAGGCATCTTATCTTCCCTTTTCTCTTCACAGTGCATCAGGAGCCAACGTGGTTGCCATCGATAACAAGATTGAGCAGGCCATGGTAAGTTTCACGAAAATGTTCACATTTTCTGTTGAACCCCCATTTTTTTTCTTTTTACATTTTCTCCCTACTGATGTAACTAATGCATAATGTTTTTTTTGACAATTTTATAATTCTAAGTACTGTTTTAGGTGTTTATTAAGTAACTTAAAGAAAATTTGAAAAGTGCAACCCTCATGACCACTTTTCTGCTCCAGTTGGAGTTCTAATTTAAGTTCCCCTCCCATATCTTTTTGTTCTTTAGGATTTGGTGAAGAGTCACCTGATGTATGCTGTCCGTGAGGAGGTTGAGGTGCTGAAGGAGCAGATTAAAGAGTTGTATGAGAGGAACTCTATGTTGGAGCGCGAGAACGCTGTGCTGAAGTCTTTGGCGAACACAGAGCAGCTCAGCCAGCTGACGGGTCAGATCAGCAACACGTCAACGCCGGTGCAGCAGCTCCACCACCTCCCGCTTGTGGCAAACAGCACCGCTTCGTTGCTGCACCTCGAGGGGAGTCAGAGCATCCCACATCAGCCAAACATCTCCTCAGCTTGAGCCTTATTTCCTTTAATGACAAACTTAAAAAAAAAAAAAAAGACACACACGTCGTGGTTCTGCAAGTCAACAACAGCCTGCGTTTGCCATTGAAGGGCACGTCTTACGGGTGCACAGCCATTGTTGGGCCTTTGCTGTCAGGCAAAGTCCCTTAAACCAGCCCTTAAAAGTCTTATTCAGGCTGTGTGTTTGACTTAAAGTCACATGAAAGCGATGGAGAAGGAGCAGGGGTTGCCAGCGCACCATGTAAAACTGAATGTCAATCTTGTGCTGGAGATGGGGTCCACAGGCACAAAAGCTCGACTTGTCCAGGCAAAGGTGTAGAAACCCTGCAGAGAGCCACTGTTGTGACTTGGCTCCTGTTGAAACTTTCGTCTGGGACGGTTCTCCCAGCGCCCTTTCCCACACAAAACGCCAGGGCTGGAGGAGGCTGAAGAACGGATGCGAGACAGGGGAAGATGCTGCCAATGGGTGCCTCAGCTCAAGCAGAGCGAGTAGAGACCCTCACTTCTTATATGCTGCAAAACAAACATGTTCTTTCAGAGCCACCATAGTTTGAGATCGATCACAACAACTTCTCCTTAGTGCAGTTTGAGTATTTGCTTTATTTATTTCAGGGCTGCTATTTTAAAATGTAAATGAACAGAGTTGCTTATTAAAACAAAATGTTCTCTTTGGTCTTTTTGGTATTTTAAATTTTTTTGGGTATCAAATTTTTTTTTTTTTTTTTTTCCTTTTTCAACTTTTTCAAATAGATGTCATTTAGTAAGCAATAAGTTCAGAAATAGAATTTCTTCTGAACAAGTTCTAACACTACAGCTGAGCTTCATTAAGATGAAATCTAGATTGAATGTATATTTTGTAAAGTATTAAAAGCATGGAGGGTTTGTACAGGAGATCACCTGTTAAAATATGTGATGAGATGTTTCAATAAAGAACAATATTAACTTTTTGTTTTTACACACTTTTTCAAATTAAATTAATTTTGCCATTTGGTTGGGGGAGGGAGAAAAAAAACTGTGAAAACTGTTTTAACCTACTTTATAACCAAAGACTCAAAACTCTGTTAGATTTTTATTTTTAAATGCACACGTTTCTTTTTTCTACTGTCTTTTTTGTTGCTGTTCTGCATGATCAGACCACTTTCTTATACCTCTGGTTTTACCCAGCAACTCTTTTTTCTGTTAAGTTCAGTTTGTGAATGATTACAAGAGGATTTGTGAAGAAAGGGAACTGTGTGAAGAGAGGTTAGAGTAAGCGGCCAGGGTGAGAAATAAAAAATAATTTAAAGCAAGGATGGAAATGTTTTTTGTGTCTGAGGGATGGGCCTCGTGTGAAGAAATGGCGGAAAAGAAGCTTTTTTGTTCTCATTTAAATTCTGATTCAAAAATGTTCTGTGGAAAAGGTAGCGTTACCTTGAACATTTTAAAGAATTCTTCATTTTGTTTTCAGTTGTGTAACAAATAACTTAAACACCTGATAAAATGTACATCAGCAGTCCCAAGCAAAGAAACCAACATTTCATATTTTATATCCACAGCCCATTTGATGGTTTCCAAGAACACCTGTCATTTATTTTTGTTGATGTATGCAGACGTCCAGCCATGTTTTTTATTTTATTTCAAACCACACTGCTTAATAGTTGTACAATCAAACATCTTTTTTTAAATTTTGATTTCATTTTAAAAAGTTTTTTGCAAATGGACTTTTTTTCTTCTGTTTATTTCATTTGAAGGAGATGTGTACATGCCAAATGTACTGAATGAAAGTGATCACTGAGCCTTGGAAAAAATACCTTAAAAATCCCCTTGTAATGTGCCGTTGAGATGATTTTAGTTTTCAGTCAGAAATAATTAAAAAAAACAACAAAAGATACGGTTTTATAACAATGTGGTCACGTGTCTTCATTCATTGCCTTATCCTTTAATTCTGAAAAATAATCCTCTGTGCTTATTTTTAAACTCCAAAATTTGAAGCTTCCTGTGTTGTACTTTGACATTCACCTCAAGGATTTGTGTCACTGCTCGTGTTATAAGTTACACAGCATAGAAAACCTGTTTGGAGTAACACTAACTCAACTACAGGGACCAAAAGTAAAATCTTTTGTTCATGCAGGACAGACGGTGGTGGAAAAAACTACAATACAATTTGCTTCAAATTTGAATAACAGCAGTTACTTAAATGCAATTGTATGTGATAACAGAAAACCTTAACAACTATTTTTATAAAAACACATCAATAGATGCTTCAACAAGATCAACTGCATTAAATAATGTTAGCTTTATTTGTATGATTGGACTAAAACTTTAAAAAGGACCTGAAGTGAAAAGATTTAAGCATATGGTTAAATTTAACATTAAATTGCCCTGTATCAACGTCCCTACCCAACGAATTCCTCTGAACTACTCAGAGATAACAATCTCGTTGAAAGGGGTTGTTTACAGCGACAAGTTTATTTTTCCATGGAGGAAGTGTGTCAGTTAAAGATGACTGTGCTTTAAACATTGTAAATAAAACTACATAACATGAGGTTTTACTAAACAATCAGTTTAAAATTTGAAGTTTGAAACAGTGTAAGAAATCTATCTCATTCAAGCAGAGTTCCTTGTTTTCACTCGGCTCCAAAAAACAAGATTTTTAGAATTTTGGCATCTGTGTTTGCAGGTGCCATCATGTGAATCCAGTCGAACTTTTACAAAATTAGCTAATCTGATCAGCTGTCTTGAAGCCCAAAGAACATTGTGTCATCAATAAATAATAATAATAAATAATAAATCGCACAGGCAGGCTTTTACAGATTTTGTTTGATCTGCATCTGCTCTTCGGGCTAAATTCAATTAGGTTAAATTCCTCTCATTTTCACAGACACGGTGCCAAAACCACAGCTGTCATCTCACGACATAAGGGCAAGACCTGACAGTTCGGTTTTAATTGGTTGAAGAAATAACTAGAAAAAAAGAGAATTGCTGCCTCTGTTTTTAAGAAAAAACAACATGATATTCCTTCTGAAAGGTTTAATAAAAATGCATTCAAGCTCTAGAAACAAATGGTTTAGTAAAGATTAGAATTTCAGCCAAGGATCCTTTTTTTCCTAAATGTAACACATTCTTCTGATAGATGATGCAGAAGTGTGGCTCCACACAGCTGAATGTAGTGACACCGTCTCACAGCAAAGTGCAAAATCAACATCAGGCTCTGACTGGCATTCAAACTGTTGCACACTAACAAAGTGGATCAACCAGGCTTTGCGTCACAATCACATACTTTCCACAGATCAAGTGTGGTCATGCAGCAGCGCTTTACAGCAATGAGTCACACTGCAATGCTGTTGCATAAAAATAGGGTTTTAAAGGTTGCTTTGAGCAATAATTTAAACTCATGAATGAAAGATAAAAAAGAAGAAAAAAACTTTGTTCTTGTACCAACTTGTCCCGACATGCTCAGTTTCCTGAGAAATAGCAATTACAGCCAAAAAACCTGAACATGCTCCTTTCAAAAGCTGAGGTCCAGAATTATCACATACATGTGTACCGTTAATAAAACTGTGGGTCTTTATTATGAACAATCTTTAATTATGAACAGTATTTAAGGAAATACTGTTTCACAATGTGTTTTAAACAAGTTACATGCAGGAAATAGAAGAGACTAGTCATGGCTTATCCAGCCTACGGAAAAAACATATCTGACCCAGAAACGCCAAAGGAAATAAGATAGTATTAACATGAAATAATCACAATAATTGGAAAGGAAAAAGCAGTTGAACTGGATACAATCTGAAATTTCAAATCAGTACTTTTAAAAACATAAACACTAGAATAAAACACTAATTTAAAAAAATATAACTTCATATTGAAATTAATGAACCTAAGATATGTCAAAAAACCTAACTAAAGTAGAAGAAAAACATTAGTATTGAGTTCTTCTTTAAACTTGTTTTGCTTTCTGTTGATCATAGCTCTTATGAACTATGCCTGACCATTTCTTTTTTTGTTTAGACAAAAATTTAAAGTCCCTCTCTGGTATTTCCTCAAAGCTGTGACGGTGACATACCCATCACAAAGGAAGGAAGTCTTTGTGAACCCTATGACCAATGTGTGTTACATTTGTGTGTGCACATACATGCTTTCTGTGAGCATCATTACTCATCAGTCATCAAACTACAGCCACACCTAACTGTTATGTAAAGTTGCATGTGATGCACAATGCTGTACAGTGAAAATATTACTGGTTTAAAGGCAGTCGGACACTGGAGAATAGTGCCACCATGTGTGTATATTAACAACAACAACAACAACAAAAGATTTCTCTGTGCAGTTCACAGTTTTTATTGAAAAGTTCTGCTTATTTCCAATAAATGTATTCTTATGTGATCAAGGCTGCAAGGCGGCGCAGTGGTTAGCGCTCCCGCCTCACAGCAAGAAGGTTCCCGGTTCAAGTCCTGGCTGGGGGACCTTTCTGTGTGGAGTTTGCATGTTCTCCCCATGCATGCGTGGGTTTTCTCCGGGTACTCCGGCTTCCTCCCACCGTCCAAAAACATGCTTCACAGGTTAATTGGTTACTCTAAATTGTCCCTAGGTGTGAATGTGAGTGTGCATGGGTGTGTGATTGTGGCCCTTGCGACAGACTGGCGACCAGTCCAGGGGTGTACCCTGCCTTCGCCCATGAGTAGCCGGGTTAGGCTCCGGCAACCCCGTGACCCCGAAAGGGATAAAACGGTTTGGAAAATGAATTATGTGATCAAGTTATGATCGTGTAAATACTGACATTTTTTGAGGCGCATATTTTTTTCTACCATTATACCTATAAATGATTGTGTTCTGCAGTGACTTGAGACAGTATTAAGTCCAAAACCAACGTTAAACAGCTGAGATTTTTCTACATGCTAAACTGCCTTAAAAAAGACCAAACCCACCCTTACATCTACCTTTTCTTATTTCCTCTTGGTTGTTTACTGGTATTATTTTAAGGGTGTAATGATAAATCGACAAATTGATGAACCAATGAATCAATCAATCAATCAATCAATCAATCAATCAATTTATTTTCCTATGACCCAACTAGATTGATCTTATACGTTTTTAATCTTATAGTTTTACTTGCATTTTAATTTTTCATAATGTCTTGTGTCTTGTGTTTTTTTTAAATTCTATTCTATTCTATTCTATTACACAGTTTATTATGACTATAACATTTTAACATGTACTACAATGGAACAGATTGGTTGGCTTGGACGCATGGTCAATAGTTGAGTTCAGTTATATATATATATATATATATATATATATATATATATATATATATATATATATAATGGGATGTTTTAAAAGTTCAAGTTAAAATTATCTATTGCAACTTATATAAATACTCTTAAAATTGAGATTTGAAATATTGGTACGCAAAAGCCTACTTTTTACCGCTGGTTAAATCCAAAAACATCAGCAAGAACAAGTAGAGGGTCACTTTGATGCTTTACCTAATTCTAACAACAGATGGCGACATTATCAAACATTCTACTTAAGGGTACCCAGAAAGCTCAATTTCAGTCCAGCGTTCTAATTGTAAGCATTAATTTATGGCAAAAATGTTTGTTTAAATTTAGGAAACTATCGTTTTTAAGATCACATTCAATTCCTTGTGTTTAAATAAACATGTCATCCTTAAAAAAGTGTAGAAACTATCCGTACTAGTAACGTTCAGCTACAGGGAGTGGCGCTCCTTAACCTCGCCCACTCCAGTCAGGCAGGCTGACCTGAAGTTGGGGCCTGCACTGTTTTGACCCCGGAGAAGACAGGGCAGTCATGGGAAAAAGCTGGAAGTCTGGGTGACCAGCCCTGCAGGTCCATGTGAACTAGTTTCTTTTTGATAGGACCGGAGTTACCTCGTAAGCTGGCAGGTTTATGTGGTATTCGGCTTATAACGAAGGACATGGAGGTGTTCGCAGAGGGAGAGACGGACGAGCGAAAGTAAGTGACAGGTTGGGCAGTGCTGCTCACCGGCTTGGAGTGGGATCGAAACTACAGATAAAGGGTCTTTCATTTGAATAAATGAAACTAAACATATTTTTTTAAGAAGCCAATTTAAGCAAACGTATAAACACCGCAGCTAAAATGCATTCAAAGATATAATTTGCTGACGCCAGTTAAGCTAGGTTAGCTAGGCTAAGTGTTAGCTTTAATTAAGATCTGTTTACGAAATGTCTTCAAGGCTTAGCAACATCAAAACAATGATAAGGATTTAATATTTTCTTGTGTTAGCTTGTTTTAGAAGCCAGGACATGTTTTATCTTTTTTCAAAGGGATGTTTCGGTTTGTTTTATGGTTTTACTTTTTGATACAAAGTAAAAGAAGCATGCCCCGTGAGTTAAATAGTAAACAAAATAACAAACTTAAACTGCCTCTCTGACATTTTAGCATTTTAGGAGGTTTGAACACCAACCCCCGTGTTTTTCATCATTGGACTAATTTATCATGATCTGCAGAATGTTAGGAATGTTCTCGAAAGCAGTTGCATGATGTGATTTGGCTATTCCTTGAACAGCAGGACATGCATACAGAATGTTTTGTGAGAATCACTTTGTATGTCACCAAATGTGTCTTCAGGCTCGTTATTGTTGGGAGAAAAAAAAAAGAGTACTGGGTGTGAGCCAGCCATTTATGGCTTTGAAAGGACATGTCCTGCTATCTGACACTTTTTCAATAGTGTTCCTGTAATGTAGCCTAATGTCCCAGTTGTTTTTGTGTGTCTATGTACAAATACTAATCCCAGAGCCCTTTAAAAAGATAGTTTGCACTTAAAATAGGATGTAATGTTTGGTAGAATTATAAACCACAAAAAGAATGTTAAGTGTGGTAGATACTTTTCATATCAAACATTTTATTCTGAACTATTACGTTTTCTTAAGCATTTTCTTCAAATGTTAACAGAGTTGGCCACACTTTTAATCATTCATAAAATTGATGATGAGGATGAATGCCTTGTTGTAAGATGTGTTTTTTGGCTCTCTAGAGTAGTGATTACATGAAGGAAACAGATGTAATCTGTCATCTTTACTGTCTACTGCTTAATCTCCCTCATATGTAGTCACTCTGCTTTCTTTCCCTCCTGTGTTTCCAGGAAGGAACTGTGGAAGCTGCTGTCCAGCTTGAAGACCACAGTTGAGGGTCTTGTTTCTACAAACAACCCAAATGTTTGGTCCCGCTATGGTGGCTTGCAGCGTCTGCACAAAGACATGAACAACATCCTCAGCCATGAACTGAAGAACGAACAGGTCACATCTTTTTTTGTTTGTTTTAGTAAACCTGTCCAGATGTTTACATATACAGGTGTATAACAGTAAATATACATTTTAATGCAAAAATCTACATTTTCTTGACATCAAAGTGTCAAAGATTTTTTATCCAAACACAATCATGTTTCATTTTTATTTTTCCTATGTCTTCTTTTCTTTTGACTTTTAATTACTTTATTTTAGTTTGAAGAATTTTTTTATTTTTGATCAAGTTGAAGTGCTAGCAATGTGTTACTCATTTATTGAGTTATCTAAGATGACTTTTAAATATAAAAATTGAAGTATTTTGTAATTTGCAGGTGTACTACAAGCGCAGAGACTACTGGCCGTTTGTGTGGTGTGTTCGCTACATCAGCCCCCATCTTGCCTCGCATGTTGAACAGGTAGTCTGCTTGAAAGGGTTTTCTGAATAGAAACAATTTTGTGCTTGCCTGTGTCCCCTGTTTTTGATGTTAAGAGGCCGCGACATATAAGAAGGATTCAGGGTTTATATTCTTATGGTATATTATGAGGTGTAGAGATTACAATAATAGAAATGTGTTTTTTTGGCTGAAGCTTTAATAGCAGAATAACTAAAACAGGAAAAACATGGATACTAAAATGTTTGTGGTTAAATCCGCTATTGAATGTTTTTGTATTTCATGTTGTATTTGCTCTTGTGCAGTTTAGTAATCTGGATCCAGTGTTGACCAGTGGGATGCAGAGTGCAGGTGAAAGCTACAAGGCGGAGCGTTGGCTCCTTCACAGCTTACAGGTTCACATGTTGTCGGCTCAGCTCAAACCTCTGCTCAGGCATCTCGGACACACTCGCAAATATTACAATGGTGAGTGTAGAAGTATGTGAAAACGATAAATGAATGAACATCTGTTTCTTTCTGTTCCTCAATCAGTGTTCTCTTGTTCCCCCGTTTCCTCTCCCCCTGATGCTTACTACATGTCTTCTTTCTATCTTTGTCAGATGATGCCTTCCTGCTAAGTGAGCCTCATGTGATTGCAATGTTTCAATGTCTGGAAGCTGTGGAGCAGAATAATCCCAAACTGCTGGCCCAAGTCGACACGGTTGGAGTAGGTTTTCTAAAGTTTTAGGTCTTGTGTGTCAATAAAACTGTGGCATTTTACATGTTAAGGGAAATTGGAGAGAGTGTCAGAAATCATTTGGATGTTTTAGTCATCATCGTTTTTTTACCCTTTAGCTGTCCCCTCTGAAGAACTCTCCATGTCTGGGCCTTTTAAAGAGCCAGAGCCTTTGTCTGCTGCCAGGGGCTAGTGGAACCTGGAGGAATGCTGACGCGGCTCCTGGAGGAAAGACTCTAAACCGCAGACTCACCACCTCCAACTGCTCTCTGCGAGAAGCAGTATCCACCAACCATCAGTCTCCATGCACTACCGAATCTAGATCCTACGACAGCGACAACACATGTGAGGAAAGCAGGAATAATACATTTACTATCTATGTATTTGTTTTAATGTTGTTTGGCAAGAAAGCATTTAGACTTGTGACAAAAGTTTTCAGGTTGTCAGAGTAAACATGCGTGGTTAGTTTTGTTGCACACAAAAATCAAGGGAGGGGGTTGGGATGTGGTGCTGTGATTGAGCCAGTTAGTAAACGAACTGACCAAATCAGTTAAGTCAATGTCTGTTTGCTCACAAGCTGAGCTGGTAAAGAATGTGTTGATTCAGCCACAAAACCAAAATGCTCTGAACCGTGTGTGCTCATTCATTAAAGGTAAAACATTGACTAGTTTTCATGAACATTAGCTTTTTATTACATTATACATACATTGTACATATACATACATTACATTATTTTTGGCATCAAATACAAGGTTAAATTAGTTACATTCAGTCACAAAAGTCCTACTGATCTGACGTCCTCTATTTTAATTTGACCAAAAAAAAAATCAAATTTACTGAGAATTTCAACCTTAGACTTTGTCTTATTATTGTTTTTTAGTGTTTTTAGTAAATTTCATTCTAAATGGATTTTAAACAATATTTTGTATTATTACTTTATTATTGTTTTTATGTTTTTAAATAGAAAAAAAATGTTTTAATATACACGCTCTGTCTTGATGTTTTGCAGACACTACCTCTCCAGACAGCAGCTTGGGAGTTCCCTGGGTGTTTGTATCCAGACCAGAGGAAAGTGACCAGCTCATGACACCCCCTCCTGGATCAGGGTCTATTCCTTGCACATTCCGAAAAGAATCTCCCTCCTTTTCCTCCATTCACCCTGAAGACTCTTGCGACGGCGACTCTGATGATGGTCCAGAGTATTTGGCAATCGGCAACCTGGGACATCGTAGTCGCAGAGATTCTCGAGGGTCCTCTCCCAGTAGGGAGCAGGATGAAACCAAGGAACAGTATCTGCAGAAAACTTCTGTGGCCCCAACTGCACCGAGGCGTTCGTCTTTTTCTGAGGGCCAGAGGGGGGCGGGTAAAAGCACACGAGGACATACTCGCTCTTTTTCTGACACTGGAATCAACCAGAAACTCAGAAATGGTTTGTAAGATTTTTTTCTTTACTTTTACTTAAACTGTTACTTTACTGTAAAAAAAAAACAAAAAAAAAAACAGACCCAACAATGATCAAAAACACCTTTAATTTTTTTATTCAAAAATTAAATGCTCTCTGTGTGGGGTGAAAAAACAGTCACTGATTTTTTTACTCTGTTTTTAAATAATGCATAATTTTAGTCCATTGTTTCCAGATTTCTTAAATCAGTTTGTACGAATTTGGCTTTTGGTTTCATGTTACCGGTATTTAAAGTTTTTCCCATAAACAAACGGAACTTTTACTCAAAGCTGTTTCTCTGCTTGGGTTAAACTTTTGTCTTCCTGTTCTATCTCCATTTTCTCCTTTTTACGGTTTATGCAAAGGAGGGGGCCAAAGAAAAATCACCATCATAATAGAGGATCCTGTAGCAGGTCGGCAGTGCAGTCTCACTGTACTCCATCACTTGACCCCCCAATCCCACTTTCATTTGTCTCTGCATGATTATGAATTTTATCCCTTTCATTTCCAGTCTCGTCTTCAGCTCATTGTTTATGACTTTTATACAAAAGGTTTTGTTTTGATTGTGTGTGTGTTTGTCTTTTTTAAATTTTGGGCCACATTAGCCATAAAGAGTGTCATTCATTGCTATTTTTGGTCACACCCAAGTATGTTTGTAGACATGATCATTGAGCCTTCAATTCAGTTTACTTTGTTTTTTTATGCTTTTTTACTTCCAGAGTAAATTATAGTAAAGCCACAATCAGATGATCTGCTATTAACTATAATATTTATGACACTTTAAAACCTCTAGAATTCCTGATGAATTTATGCTGATTTGCTAATGAGCAGGGACACTGATCAGACCGCTATGGTCATATTTATCTTAGTAATTTCAGTTAGAATGTTCTTTTAGATTTTTGACTTGACAATTAACCACTTGCTTTAATGGCTCTGAACAACAACAACCTCATCTAAATAAAGTGTGTATTATTTTTGCATTCTTTAAGGTGCTTTTTTGTGTCCTTATTTGTTAGAATCAGCTGGTGAAGACTCTTGTGGGAAAGACTACAGACCGTTTTCTTCTCAGCCCAGTGATTCTAGCATAAACAGTTCCACATACATGGATTCTCGTGAGTTTATATATTCATTTCTATTATTAAAGTCCCACTTTGTTTTTTTATTTTCTTTATTTTACTTGGCGTATGGAAATATACATATATAAAAACTAAAAGTATATGTGCAAGAAAACCTGACAGAATACTTTCAGATATACTGACACATACTTTTAAAATAATGGCATCAACTTTTCAATTGCTGAATGCTACTGTGCATATTGAACTCATAACACTGGATTCTTACCAGGAATATATTTTAAAAGTTTGTCTTGTGATTATGTAAATATGCAGTTTCTAAATGACTATAATTTGACAATTTGAAACATCAATTTTTGTTCTATTAACATTTTGATTTAATCTCAGTAAATATTTTTCTTCAACATAAAGACAATGACAGCACCTTATTATTTCAAATTTATTCCTAACATTTACATTTCTAAAACAGTTTTTTTCAGGTTTTTTGAACAATTTAGCTTTTCTTTTTGTTAAAGTTGTGTGTGATCAATTGCTTTAGATGGGTCCCAGTACAGCAGTCTTCGGGACGGGTTGTTTAGGAAACCCTCAAAGGGACAGAGCCTCATCAGCTACCTGTCAGAGCAGGACTTTGGCAGTTGTGCTGATCTGGAAAAGGTGGACGCTTCATTTAAAAAAAATTTTTTTTGGAGACACTATGAATATTTATTGACTTTTCATCATGTCTGTCTTCTGCAGGAGAACGCTCATTTCAGCATTTCGGAGTCCCTCATTGCAGCCATTGAACTGATGAAGTACAACTTGCTGCGTCAAGAAGAAGAGTGTGTAGAGGTGGGGGACAGTGACTCTGAGATTCAGCAGCTCAAGCAGAAGATCCGCCTGCGAAGGCAGCAGATCCGACGCAGCCGAGGGCCGTTTTGCACGCCTTCACAGCATCGTAAGCCATTAGCGCTGTGTAGCAGTTTCTTTTTTCTTTTTTTTTTTACTTTCAAGCAGAAATGTAATTATATAAGCAGAAGAGCAAATTCTGTTTGTAACACTTTGATGTAAAGCAAAATATGCTGTATTTAATTATTTTCATTTTTTTCTGTGTAGATTTCCACTCCACTGATAGCGGGGGCTCCAGGAGGAGCTCTCAGGACTCCTACCAGGGCTTGTCAGACTCTGGCTCGGCTGAGGAGGTGGAGGAGTGTGAGCTTCAAGGTACAGAGCTTGAAGAAAAAAAAAAATTAGGAAAATAAAAAAAGAAATACAAAGTTGGTTTATCTTTATTTGAGCTCAAAATACAAAGCTTTGGTTACTGGCCACAAGAACAAGATGATTATTATGACCAGCCAGTCAAGAAAATGTAGCTTGATCTGTACTGATCACAAATATACAGTTCTTATGTTTCCTACAGTCAAAAAGAACCTTTTTGACTATTTTTCCATTTGTGTGACTGAATTTCTTACTTCATTCATTCATTCATTCATCTGCTAAGTAACCATCTCATCTGTCATAAATCGCAGCAGCTTGAGTTAACCGATGTGCAATAGAGGTGTAAATAATATAGAGCTGGGATTAAATGAAGGCAGGATTAATACGCATTTAGAAAGTGTTTTGTTGGTCTATAATGGCTCTTCCTATTAAGTTATGTTCCTTCAGAGCAGAAAAACATTGTACATGAAGAGACATTACTGCTGTGCATGGGTTGCAGTTTTCGGTTTGTTTTTACTTTGTAAGTTGAAGCAGATTTTTGCATCTCCAATGTGTTAATCTTCTCCTTGTTGGAGTGTCCTTTTTTCATGCATTTCTCAGATGTTTATATGATGCGGATGGAGCTCTGTGTTGAAATGTGGGTGCTTGCGGTGATGGTTCTGCTGAGCACTAGTGTCTGTCTCTCAGATGGCTGTGAGGGTCAGTCCCTGCTGGCGGTGTCACAGAGCGGCCTCTCCCTGTCACTCGCCTCCCTCTTCTCAGGTATCTGCAGGCGGGACTAAAGCGTGAACCTGTGCGGCGCTCCTTTGAGAAGAAGCTGGTGGCTCAGTGCCAAACTGAAAACAGCAACTTTTATTCTATTTTGTAAAAACAAGCCATGAGTTTCTCAAAATGAACCATGGTTATGTTCACTCTGTTCACTCAAAAATCAAGCA
The DNA here is from genome assembly GCA_036245035.1 of Adrianichthys oophorus. Classification (NCBI taxonomy): domain Eukaryota; kingdom Metazoa; phylum Chordata; class Actinopteri; order Beloniformes; family Adrianichthyidae; genus Adrianichthys; species Adrianichthys oophorus. Next base: position 15,659,681 of record BSAI01000138.1, read on the forward strand.
CTTGAAACCACTTGAATCTTTTTGGTGTTCGTTGAATGAGAGCAGTCTTGGTACACTTAATCAAATGTGTTTAAATGTTTGTTTTTATTCGATTGTTGATCATTTTCAGTTTACAGACAAACCAGCTGCCTCCTCAATCGAGTTGAACTCTGTGCTTTGCTGTTTGCGATGCCGCTTGTTGCTCAGTTGCTCAGATGTTTGTTGGAGCTCAAAGTAAGAGAGAAGTTAGACAGTGCTTTGCTGTCAAAGTATTAACATCATCTATTTGCATCTATCCACATCAGTCACAATTTTTTATGTTTGACAATTAAGTGTGATTGCGCTCATTGTTTTATTTTTTTTTTGTTTTGGTTGGCAAAATAGGAATGTAATTTAATTGAAGTCATCCAAATGTATAGTTTTTTAAAAATTAATAATCAATATAATTTTTAATCTAGTTGAATATGATGTTATGTGATCACACAATTGTCCAATTTGCTTGTATTAAATTTAAAAATGATAACATCAGCAGTGTATGTGCTCAGCTCACAATTGGACTGTTAATTCTGTTAAATCTGCAGCGATAAGAAGGATCAACAAGTGACTTGAGTCAGTTCTTAAGTTAAACATTTGAATTTAGTTCACTGTTTAAAGAACTTTTTAGCAGCTCACCTTGAATAAAATTCCTAATGTTGATGTGAAAATTCCATCCCGAGCCCTTATGTCACCATCAGCATTCTAGGCAACAATGTATAATTTGATCCATAAAGCTAACTGTCTACGCTCAGTAATTACATTAGCAGGCCCATAGAGTTTCTGCTGTGCTGCACACACACTCATTGAGTGTAACCTAAACGCTTCCCAGTTTCAAATGTGCATCAGGTAAAGAAAACTGGAATGTTGATAATTACCAATTTAAAGGAATCCCTGCAGGCGCCACTCCTGTTCTGCCAAATCTGCAACACTTTTGTCCTTATTCACTGGCTCCTATTGTTTTAGAAACTAAAATGTTGTAGACATGCCACTGAATTTCTCCAATTCTCACTGCATGCTGCCCGAATGTGCTTGAAATTAAACTGTTTTCTGTCTTTCTTTGCATTTCTAGAAAATAAAGTTTCTAAAGTTTGATATTTTGATATAATTGTTCAATTGAAATCAGGTTTGAAATGAAAGAAGCAGAACCACCATTCTCATGCCGGTGTCATTTTTGTAATTTGCTTTTTTAAAAGGTGTGTTTTTACTTAGTTTATAGGAAAGATGCTTCAGCTGAGAATCAAAAACTGTTTAATAATCCTCTTCTTACGAGTGTAAACCTTTGCTGTGTTTGTTTCTTAGATGCTGACATTAAGCGCAGTGTCAGCTCCAGTGGAAGGTCTTTTCTCAGCTCCGAGTCCATGTAAGTAAAGTGTTTATATATTTTCTTATTCATAATTTTTGTAAATATTTTTTAACTTTTTAAAATGTAGTAAAACTTTGGATCTATTTTAAGAGTTGGTAACAAGTGAAATAAACTGAACAAATGAAGAAAATTCTTTAAATTGTTTTGCCCAAAAAAAGAACAATAAATTGCTTAAAAGAAAAATTACTCCATGGAAGTAATGACTTTATGATATTTTTTGAGTTTTATTTATTTATAAATACAGCTTTATGTGCAGATTCCACTTAAAGTCAGTACTAATTATTTGTTAGATAAACAAAAGCTGAAGGGATCCTCTTTTAGTTACTAGAGCAATACATTTTTATGCTTGAAAGCATTTTTATTTTCATCATCATGTTTTTTTTTTTTTTTTAGCTCTCCTTCCTACCTCCAGTCGAACTCGGCTGAGTCAGTGGCCATGGGTTTACTCAGGCAGTTTGAGGGCATGCAGCTTCCTGCGGCTTCTGAGCTTGACTGGCTGGTTCCAGAGCACGATGCTCCTCAGAAGGTTCTCCCTCAGAGAGGATCTGAGCAGTATTTCTAGTTCCAAGTTTCCTTAACTCATGTAAACTCTGAGCTTTCTGTCTCTCAGTTGCTTCCCATTCCCGACTCTCTGCCAATCTCTCCTGATGATGGCGAACACGCAGACATCTACAAGCTGAGGATTCGGGTCCGGGGCAACCTCGAATGGGCGCCGCCTCGACCTCAGATCATCTTTAACATTCATCCTCCCCCCAAGTGAGTTCATGCCAGGTCTTCTGCTTATAATACTGTTTCAAACTACTTTTTTTTTTTTACTAACACATTTTTACAGCTAAATGTTTTTTCTAAGGAATTGGATACTGTAGCTGGTGGGGAGAAGTAAAGGGAACAGATTTAAGAGGAAATACTGTTGGAAAAGTGATGACAAGACTTTCTTTATGCTTTAAATATAAATTTAGAGGAAGCAGATTTCTAAAAAAAGCATGCAGATGGATGGACACTGATTCACACTAGGAATCAGTTGTTTAATGGTTTTAACGTGAACCCTCAGTTTAACACTATTTATACTTTGCTATTCAATCCTAAATGTTGGAATATGCATTTTTTCCAGATAAGGGTTCTGTTTACTTGAAACATGAATGCATTTATTTTGTTCTTGGTGACAAATGTTTGGTTGTTTTTATTTTTCAGAAGGAAGATAATTGTGGCTAAACAGAACTCCCGCTGTGCTGGCTGTGGGACTCGCATTGACCCAGGTATGACTAGTAGCCATGGAAACGCTCAGGAAGGGCTTAAAGCATTGAAACTGAATCATCATGTTTTTAAACCAGTTTAAGATAAAATCATTACTTCTGCTCCTGTTAGTTTTATGAGAGAATTGTATACATACAGGCTTTGTTTTTTTTACATTTTTTTAATTACTGCTTCCTCATGTTTCTTTGTCTCGTCCCCATCACAGATTACATCAAGCGGCTGCGATACTGCGAGTACCTGGGACGCTACTTTTGCCAATGTTGCCACGAAAATGCTCAGGCCGTGGTTCCCGGTCGAGTGTTACGAAAGTGGGATTTCAGCAAGTATTATGTCAGTAACTTTGCCCGGGATCTTCTGAGCAAGATAGCTGGAGATCCGCTCTTCAATCCCAACGACATCAACAGTGGCTTATACAAGAAGATCAAAGCTCTGGAGTCTGTTCGAGTGAGTTCAGAAGCAGAATTCAAACAGTTCAAATGTCAACAGATATTATTTATTTAAAGAAAAATAAAACCTGCAGAGATTACATTTAACAATAAACACAAAAACTTTTGAAATCAGCTGCTCTGACTGGAAGCCAACATTTGAGAACAGTCTTTAGTTATGAAAGGGGTTTTTGAAACAAATAAACCACTGTTTGTCACTTAACCAATATAATCTGATTTTATTTTAGGACTGCTTAAAAACTGGTGACTGAGTATAAACTTGCACCTTTTTTATTTAAAACATGAATACTGTTTTTAATTCAGTTAGTATTGTTGTTAAACGCACAAACACACAAACTGCACGTTAGTGCAGTGGTCCCCACAAAGAAAAAGGCGCTACAAACATTTTTTCTGTGTTATTTATAATCTGGTTCTGAAAGAAGGTTTTATTTTGAAAAACAACTGGATTCTCCCCACAACATTCAACTCATTCTTGACTCATGTCGAAAATCCATCCGATACTTTTTTAAAGCAGCTTGCAAAGTCAACAAAAAAAAAAAACTTATTTGGAAATTTTCTTTTAGCAGAAAGGAGCCAGTGAGGAAACAGAAAAGCCTTAGACTTCAAAGAAAAAGAAAAACTGCATTTAATAAATAAAAATCAGGAGACTTTACTCCAAATATGAATTCTCCCACACGGGCTGTCTAATGTTATGATGATGCTGCTAATAAACTTGCTCAAATGGTGGATTCATGTTTGTGATTGTATTTACAAAATATCTGTTTTAATGAGAGTTAAAAAAAAATTTTTTTTGTATTTACCTGTCTCACCATAAACGTGGGACGAGGCTGAAGATGACGTCCAATTTTTTTTAGCTCCCATGTTGAAAGTTATAGGTTAAGGGAAAATCTAAATCACATTTCAATTTTTCATAAACAAAATCTATTGTACAAATACAGTTTAAAGAAGCTGATAATTTACAGAGGATGAAGATAAACTTTAACCTCAAAAGAAAAAATCAAATGCTCACTTCAGCCTTGTATAGGCTAGTCGATGAAAATATTGCCTTTAGTGAGTCTAATTTGGCTCAGAATAAATTAACATTAAGTTCTGATAGAAGTTTTGAAATAAAAGCAAAACTGGTTTAAAGGTTTGTTTGTGTGTGAGTCAACTAAATATTTAGAAGCTGATATCCAAACACATAAAATTATATTATTATTATTTTTTCTTCTTTTAGGTTCTTAGGATGCAGCTGTTCCACATGAAAAATCTCTTCAAGACTTGTCGCTTCGCTAAAGAGTAAGATGTTTGAAAATCTCAAAATATTTTAACTGTTTTTTTGTTGCTAAATCTCTGTGGTGACCCTTTAGGCTTCTGTACCAGTTTGACAGCCTGCCTGGACACTTGACGGAGGATCTTCACCTTTACTCGCTCAACGATCTCACCGCTGTGCGTAACGGAGAGCTGGCCCCCCGAATGAAAGAGCTGCTAAAGCTTGGCACTATGCATGTAGCTGACTGTATGGTGAGACAGCTTCTTTTGTAAAATGAAAGCTTCCGATCACACACAGTTTATTATTCAGAAGTGAGTGTGACATTTCAACGATTGTTTCAATTCGGCATTTCTTTCCTGCCCTTTTCTGTTTTCCGCAGCTGTGCCAGGCAAAGGGCTTTGTGTGCGAGTTCTGTGGCAACGACAAAGACATCATCTTTCCCTTCCAACTGAGCAAGTGCCAGCGCTGTGAAGGTGAGCCCTGTTCCAGAGAGCCCTCTTCCCACAATTTTTTTCTGCACCCCTGGAAAAACTGGAAGATCCCCAAGCCTCGTAGAATGGCAAGGGCTCTCTCAAGAGACAAGAGGGAGGGCGAAGGTGGGGAGGAAGATGTACAGCTTGGAGGAGACGTGAAGGTGATCGGTAGAGAGCAAAAGAAAATGGAGGACGAGGTAAAGGTCTCGTCTGAAGGGAGGCGAGATAGTGAGGGGGTATTTCAAGCTTTGGCTTCTGGAAAATTGGCTAAAACTTTTTTTAGGATTGAATTGAATGACAGGGAGCAGGAGATAACGGCAAGTACAGGCTTGGAAAGGGGAGAAGAGCCAAAGAAGCTAAGCAGTAAGAAGATAAAAGATCATCCAAATCTGAGTGCTGACAACAATGACAGTGATAGAAATACTAAAAGTGAACGTTCGAGGAGGGAGAAGGTCAGTTTACTCAAAGTGTTACAAATAGGCAGACTAAAGAAAAACCTCTCCGAGGACACAGGATTTTGAATGAAAAAGGAGTCCAGAGTTTGTCCCAAAGTGAGACTGAGGCCGAACAGGAAACAAACCTGGGTGAGGAAGAGGAAAATGAAGAGTTATCTAAAAGGCAAAGGGAGAACCAAGAGGAAGCAAAAGAGGAAGGAAAGCTTCAGGCAGAGGCTGAACCTGCTGCGATAACTGAGAAAGTCTCTGGGAAAAAATTTGCGTTTGTGTCCATTTTTTCTAAAGATAAAGAAAAAGGAAAGGAGGATAGGTGCAGGAGTGAAAGTGATGGCAAAGGAGAGGATATTACCAAGCTGGAAGGCCATGAGGATCCAGTGGTAACGACACAGAGCAACTGGAGAAGTCGTAAAATCCGCAAAGCAAGGAGACTGACCAGAGGCAGGAAGATGAAAGAGAGGGGCAGGGACAACACACATACTAGTGAAGAGGATTCAGATAAAGAAGACTGCGCAGAAGGAACCCAGGGAAAATCTAAAAACACATAAAAATCTATCAGTTTTTTGATATTTTGTTTCAATGAAATTGGAATAATCAGGGTAAATTTACCAAATAATTTACATCTAGCACAGATGAATGTAACATTTTCCGGATAAATATTTTGGCTGCTGGTCCGCTGAGAAAGCAGACCAGGAGAAAGCGGCACGGAGGATTCGCTGTAGCGACTCCTGAAGGGAGCAGCTGAAAGACGAAAGAAGATTTGAAATGGTTGCATGTTGCTTTTGCATTTGTTCGGAGCTGTGCAGGGGGCTTGATTTGACAGAAAACGTTCTCGTGTTCGTCAGCCTCGACTCATTGGAGCTTTCTTGTTCCTGCCTGACTGGGACTGACTCTGTTTGCTGGTGATGGCTGGTGGTTTCTGGTGAAGGGTAGATCTTTTCACGGAGGCTCTGGTGTTGGTTTTTCCTCTCATATTGTCTTTGTTTCTGTCACGGCTGCTGCTTATGACCATAAAATGCTGCTACGAGGTGAAAAAGTTGAACATTTCAGGTTGCTTAGGTTGTGAATGTGCGTGTCGGAGCCAGGAGAAGCTTTCGCGGTTCACAAATGATTTCTCTTAAAATGTCTTTTTGTGAAAATTAAAATTGGCGTTGAGCTCATGTTGAACTCCTAATTTGTGTCATGGTTTCATCTTTCAAACTCATCAGGTGTATCATGTCATACGCATTGAAGAAGGATGAATGTTTTGCTAACGTTTGTGTGCCATTTCTGTTGTTTGATGGTGTCCTACTTTCCATCTCCATGTCATCATAAAATAAACAACTCTTTTAAATTTGCTTTGCCTGTCTTTTCATCAAATCATACTCCTTTTTTTTAAAATCTGATACTGGTTGGACTGCAGAGCCGTGAAACTCTGCTGGTGTGCAGAGGATGAGGCAGGTTTACTTTTGTCTGTCAGAAGTTGCTTCAGGGCGGCTCCCTTCCAACTACTTGTAGTCCGCTTCCTTTTGGCTTTATATACCTCCGCCAGATCATCCGCCCTCTCTCAGGTGTTTTTGTGATTGGCTGTCAGAGTTTACATCACACCTCATTGTCTGCAAACAGGTTTAACTGGTTGTTTTCTGCAAAGTTGACTCTCATAGGCAGGAGCTGTTTTTTCTGATGAATTTTTCTGATAAATAGGGTTAAAAAAAAAAAACAAAAAATTGTCTTTTTTTTCACCAGAATGCCGGGCATGCTACCATCGAACCTGCTTCCAAGCCAGAAAAGATTGTCCTCGATGTCAGCGGCTGGCAGAGCGCAGAGAGAGAATGGCACGGAAAAACATGGAGGAACAAGAAGATGAAGGAGGCGGGACTTAATGCTGGTTATTTGGTAATGAAGAAGAGAACAACGTGACCACGATTGTAGTCCATAATCATCTCAGTTTCTTTTTGTTCCAGTCCTGTCACATTGGCGATAATGAACACTGGAAATAAAGCTCTTAGTGATCAGACTGCTTAGATATGCAGTCTTACTGTGTCACACGTAAAGGGGAACATAAATTCTTCTATTTTTATCCACTATTTACTGTAAGACTCCTTAAAAAAATGCACCTTATTTCATGATTACGTCCAGTTTGGAAGTGGATTCAGACAGCAGCTGCTTTAAGGATGAGGACATTGTTCAATAATAATATTTTCTGACAAAAATGATCATTTTTTTATGAAATGTTTGCTCACCAACAAATTACTACTGAATCTCTTTTTAAAAAGAAAAAAAAAATCCTAAATTCCAATAAGTCTGTTCTCAAAGGAACTACACTGGTGTTCGTTTCGGTTGGTGTAAATATTCAGTTGTAAGGCCAATATGAAGATTCTTTTTCTTAAGTTTTCCACCGCACTTTTGAATGTTAATACGTGCTGCCTGTTTTCCGCTCAGGCTGCTAGATTCAGGTTTGATGCGTCTTCCCTAAACGCTATGACTGTTGCTCGCTTAGCGGAAAATCTCTGATAAAACACATTAACTTGTGTTTGAATGATGCACCTGAAGTTGCTAAATGTCAAGTTGATGTCTGAAGTATCTTGTTTTTGTTTTAAAATTAATTATTCTGTAAACATTCATGGCTTTACTTTTTTTTTTTTAACCTTTTTGTTTTATTCTTTTGTGCCTTGGAGACTAAATGCGTCGGTGGAGGCTGTGGCATCTCAGGAATGTTGAATTTGCAGTTCCAGACTTCTGGATACAGATTTCAGAGATCCATAAGTGTATGATATCTGTCTGCAAATTCTCAAACATTGGTGCTGCTCTGTTAGTTTGATTACTAAATGGAACCATGAAGTCAACCTGCTGTTCCTGCTTTGATGCACAAACGCTTTAAAATCAGCCTAATCAGCACTTAACTGTTTTGTAACTTGCTAGCTTGTGGACTAACAGGGTGTCCGGTTAATTGCACTGATCACGCGTGTGGTTTTGTTTTTGTTGAAGTGATCATTTTTCAAAGGTTCGTTTTAAGAACATAAAGGATTCCTGTCTTCACGGTGAAGCTCTTGTTGACTTGTGTAGACAACATTATGAGCTCTTAGTTAAATTTTTGACTTTGGCTTTAATCTTTATATTTGATCTTATTTCTTCCACTGTTTGGTGTAGTCTAAGACTATTATGGCAGGAGACGTATTCATTCTTTTTGATATTCCCCCTGTTTTTGAGACACATTTGGGGGGTTAAGTGCCTCAGTGCTGAAGAATCTCAACACATTGTCACAAGAAAAGAAAATCACAGAAATGGTGAAAAAGTATTTTTTTTCTTCCACACTTAGCTATTGAAGCTCTCAGGTTTATTTTTTGAGACATGTTTTCTGTCAGTTATGTAGTTTGCACTTTCATAAGACTGATTTTAAAGCTTTGAGTTAAATTTCTAATCAGTGTGTATTGTTGAGCATCAAAAGGACAACATACATTTTAACCTGCGCTTGTATTCATATGTATTTTCTAATCAGGTGGGAAAGTATCATTCCGATCATTCGATAAATGCATCTGTTAATGAATAGGCTTAATGACGTGTATTTTTAGAAACTCCCCCTTAAAATGTTTCTCAGTATTTCGATGGATTTATTTTTTCTCTCTAAGACTTCAACATTCAGCTTCCAGGTGAGGCCAGTCGCTCATCCCTGGCAAACCTCTTCAGCTCACCTGTCTATTTGTGGATCGCCTTTAATATGAAGGACTGACGAGGTTGAAAATGCACTACATATTTAAATGTGTGTTATTAAAAACATCTTAATATGTTTGTTCATCCTAAATTGCTTTGAATTTGTAATTTTGTTAACAATAAATGACTGGCAAGACTGTTCAAAGTGTCTGAGTTTGTGGTAAGAAGAAACAAGAAGTAAGCATCAAAGTGCCGTTAACTTCTTTTACTCGGGAATTCCTCATGTCATCTCCTTTTATAGTTATAAAAATTATGGTAAAAACAAAGTGGGGTTGAAATATTTAAAATGAGCTGATTAAAATATACAGAGATGATCGCTTAATATAAATCTGTGCATCTCTATGAAACTGATCATCTGTTCAGTGTCATGCCTTCATAAACTAGACTGTGTTTTAATTCATAACATCTTTTTTGTTACATTTTTAATAGGAAAAAGCCACAATAAGAAGAGCCATTACCTTAAAACACAGATACCTGCATCCCACACCTCCACTTCAACATGGATGAATTTAACTCTAAAAGATATCTAATGGAAAGTAAATGGTGTGGTCTAGTCGGGGTGGGATTATATAAGTTCGCTTCCTCCCACTCCCTTTCAAGCAGTCAGTCTTCTGATATCTAGTTATCCTATGTTTGACATGATTACTGATGCAAATCTTTGTTGTTGTTGATTGTGTTACACATGTCTTATATATCTTGTCTGCTTGAAATAAACCATTTCAATTAAATTCATTTTGAACTCCAGGAATTAGATTAAAAAAAGTCTTAGAACCTGACAATTAATTCTTCATTCTTTGTCATTTAAGAAGAACCAAGATCAAGCTCTATACATGTACGCGTTATTCCAGATCCAGATACTCGTAATGGTGACAAAGCTGACAAGGATGAAGACGATGTACAAGCCAAAAAGCAGACGGTCGATAACGATCCCAATCATCTGCCATTCCTGAGAGGCCTTGGAGCTCTGGAAGTGTTTGTCCATCTGAAGACGAATGGCTGTGAGGTCTCTGCACAGCTTTCTGAGTTCATCCAAGGCCGGGTCCGGTGGGGAGGCAGTCAGAGCGGGGGCCTTTTCTGGGGGTTTATCATTCTGGATGCTAAGATGCTGACTGCCTGGTTTATTTGTGTTGCTGACATGTACTGCAGGCTCTGCCACAGAGAAGAAAGATAATGTTAGTTTAGTTATTTCTTACAACACAGATAGCTGTGTTGGAGCGGAGCTGGGAGACTTTTTACTCCCCATCGCAGTTGCTGCATCACAAACTTAAGTTTTCATCTGTTCCTGATCCTCACCATAGGAATAAAGAAATGCATTTTTAAATTCTTTGAACGTGTTTGCTACAAGAGCGTGTTAAAAACACCATTTTAATTGGGATGGATCTTCAACTTGTATTATGTTTGCTAGTTAGATTTGCTAGTGTAGCAGAGGAAATAAGGAGGATACCTTTAGGGTTGCGGTTGAAAAGCACGGTGGTTCGGTTGCTCTTCTTCTTTGGAGGAATACAAGCAACAACAGCCAGATAACGTAACACAAGAACACTAAGCCAGTGAGGCACGGCGGTGTACTGACTGGAGCTGAACTGGATGTTTGTGATGAACACGGTCTCCAACAGGCTGGCCACCATCAGAGCAAGACTGATGGAGAAGAAAACGTCTGTGAAAAACAACAACAGGAAGGGAGTTTTCAGTATCGCTTCCATAAAGCATGCAATGACTCGTGCTCTGACATCTTAAGCACACATACACTCCTAGTTTTGTGTTTAATTCTACTTAAGAACTTGATCCGGACTTTATGTTTACATTAAAGCAGGAGGAACTTGCCACAAACGTCCAGGTCAGTTTGCAGGTTTGATCGTGCTCGCTCAGGCATGACTGTGATAACTGAAACGGAACCAAATTACATGAACACGGCGACTGTTTTTCTAGAGGATGGAGTCCACAGGCAGCATGTGGCTTATGTATTCAAATGTTCATCCTCTAAACAGTTCATATCAGCATTCCATTCTTCTGGCTTTTTACCATCTATTCTCAGTCACTTTTGTGGCCTTTTATAATTACAATATTGGGGGATTGGTCATTTTAAATCATTTTAAAAGTCAAATATGATTGAAAATAAAATTGCTGAGAAGGACTCAAATCATGTGTTACCAGCACATCTTCTGCTTATTTTCTTGTTGGCTTTTCTCTTTGGGGGTCACCACAGCGAATCAGCTTCTAACCCTATCTTCTGCATCCTCTAACACCAGCTACCTTCATGTCTTCGTTCACTGCAGCCACAAACCTTCTCTTTGGTCTTCCTTTAGACCTCTTGCCTGGCAGCTATAGACTCAGCATCCTTCAACCAAAATATTCACTCTCTCCTCTGAACATGTCTGAACCATCTCAGTCACCGTTGCAGTCTCCTTCCTTGGTGGGGTTCATTTAGGAGTCGAGTTAAGGTAAATCAGTGATCACAGCTGTCACTCACTAATGAGAGGTGTGGTCTCTCCAGTACTGGGCAGCAGGTCATTCATGAGAAGCAGGAAGACGGTGTAGCCCAAGATCAGGGTCATCTTGAAGGAGGATCTGTCCACGCTCTGTGGGGGCAGCAGAAAGCTGAAGAGGTCCACTGTGATGAGGAAGCAGCTGGGGAGCAGGAGGTTCACCACATACAGGGTGGGTCTGCGTCTTAGAATTATCTAAGGAGAAGACACGATCATGAATTTTGTCCTCTCAAACATCAATATTCCTCGAGCTGTAGTTAAAACTTACAAAAAATTTGATCTGTGAGTAATTTTCCGTTTCCAACGTTTCCAGTGCGGAAACTAAAATCGAGATATTTGAGAGCTCCCACTCCCCATTGGTTTCCATCACGCCTCTAGATTCCTTTAAGATTTCCTCTGCAGTGCTTCTCGCAATCATCCTAACATCTTTAGCTTAAAGAAAAATGATGGTAAGCAGAAAGAAGTTATTGGTTGTTAGACAAATAAAAAGAAAGCATCGTTTCAGCTTCCACACATACACTACATGTAACGTATTTGTCAGAAAAAAAAAATCTGAACAATTCAGCTTGTGTTTTGCTTACCAAAGTGTAAATATGATCCAAAAGTCAGTGAGCAGTTTTGAATGTCAAAAGGAAAAGTGTAGATTCCTAATTGGCAGGAGGTCACCACTTTTAGTGGCTCATCATCCATCACACGGCCTGTGCTGAACAGGTAAACATAGGGAGTTTTGGGAGATTTGTCTTCATCTGTGCTGTAAAAAAGACAGCAGTTCAATTCACATGGAATAAGTAGCTTTTGAGGTTTTAAATGTGATTTTATATATCAAAGTCTTGCAGAATTTATGTAATAAAAGCCACAGGAAAAGACATTTTGAAAAGTTATTTTAAAAGATGTGAAAATGTGTTTTTACTCTACAATAATTTCAAAGCATAGTCTAAAAGTAGAAAGATTTTGTTTTAGACTTACATCTCTGAGATGTAAATGTCTGGAACCCAAAGCTTTTCTCGAAGCACTGAGAGTCTATGAGTGCCACATTTCTCATCGTTCCAGCTCAGTCTGGAAATATTCCACTCCTGAATCACACAACAGATCAACCATGAAACAAACCGACTCAGGAAACAAACATTTTATTTTCCAGTTTGCAGAAGTCTTAAACAATATTTATCTATTCAAATGATTCAGCAACAATGTATGCAAATCATTTTTTCCTGATGCCCAATACATAAACAGAGATGTGTGATAACACCTTAGTTAAATTTTCTTTGTTTGGACAGAGTCGTGTTTCTTTTGGTTCAAGTTTTGTTTTCTTATATTTAAGTTATGTTTCCTGTTTGTTTTTGTCAGCTCATCTGTTGGTCTTGCTCTTTTCATGAGTCATGACTTTTACGAGTCAGGTTTTTTGCTGTTCTGTTGGGTTGTTTTAATCAAATTTCAAGTTTCAGTTCCTCCACAAACCTGGTTTCCTAAATTTTGAATTGGAATTCAGTAAAATCAATCAAACAAAGCAATCAAAACAAAAAATACTAAAAAAAAAGACAAACAAAAGCAATATATTTAGCAAATTTATAAATTCCCACCCCAGTATTTTTTAATTAAGTATTTTACTTATTTCTTGCATAGTTATCATACTTTGGTTTTTAACTCTTAATTAAAGACATTACATTAGTCCAGTAACAATGCTTTAAAGATGAAACGAAACATTTCTACTTCCATTGATCGTGCCTGACTGTTGTCTGCAAAAACATACCAGTACTCGCCACAGATGAGTTGTCAGGGTCTGCGTTTTTTCATCCTAACATTGAGACATTTAAAAATGAATTCAGGTCACAGAAATGATCCATTTAAGATCAGTGATTGTAAAGATAAAACAGGATAATTGATGACAGATTATTCTTGTTAACTGAATGTGTTTTCCTACAGTAGAGTATCCGTCTTACACAGTTTGGATAGACCTACCACTCCCAAAACTCCCACCACAGTGATGCTGATCTTTACGTCAAGAGGACTGGAAAAGTTTGCAACAGGTCGCAGGAGATTTTTGGAGAACAAATTCTTCTCGAGTTCCTCAAGGAGAGCTTCAGGTGTTGGGCTGGTGCAGTTCAGAGACGCTTCCAAACCTTTAAAGAGAAATTTCAGAAACAGGAACAACAGAAATTTTGTATTAAAAACATTTACAACAAAAAGTTTAAAGTATATTATTTGCTTCCCGGAAACTATGGTTATGAGGCCGTATGCCAGAGCTATGCTCCTATAACCTCCTTAAATTTAATTTAAAAAAATGTAAAAAAGATGTGATTGCAAAAATTATTTGTAATGTGAATTCTTGGATCACTAGAAGTAATTTTGCCCTGCAGCAGATTGGTGATCTAACCAGGGTGTACTGTGGCTTCACTCAACAGCAGGCTCCAGCTATCCCCTGATCCCAAAAGGGATTCAGCGGGTTTGGAAGATGGTTGGAAAACATAAAAATTATTTTAAAAGTTAAATCAAGACATATTAGTGGAATAAATACAGTTTATTCTAATTTAGCTACAACCCAGTTAAAATGTAAATGAGCTTAAATTGTTTCTACCTAGTGAATCCAGTTTAGAATAACTTGGTATTTACATTAGAAGAAAATTCTTCTCGGGTGAAACATATTTGGAGGTAGATTTTTCTTAAAAGAAAATGCTTGCATGTTGCATATCATGAGTGAATATTTGACGCAAGTTTGAACTGTAACATCAAGAACTACTTTTGGGACATTTTTTTCATAAATTGATATGAAAAGTCTAAATATTTGCTTGTCTTACCATGCAGAAGCGTGAAGCAGATGAAAATCAACTCTGTAAATTTCCTCTCATCCATTTCCACTTTTCTTCCATAAGCTCGCATTATTTTCTTGACTGGTGCTTCAGATTGCAAAGAAAATGAAAAAGTAAACCGCCTGCTTCACCAGTGGAAAATATTCTGCTGGGATCACGTGCTTTGATCTGTAAATGTCGCCTCCCTTTATGTTGACTTTGCAGTTTAACGCAACAAGGCAAGCGCCCAGTCTCCAAATGGATGCAGCTCTGTGCAGAAATATTTTCATCTTATTCAAGTATTTTTTTACTGTGAACATTAAAATTTAAAGCAGTTTTCCAGAATGTCTGTATCTTGACTCGTGGACTTTAAAATAATTTAAAAAATGGCGAGCAATATTGGAACTATCCAGCCGTACAGTTTAGAGGCAGATGCCAGCTCAGACGAGAAAAACCAAGACGTACATGGAGTGGGTCAGTTTTCCAATGAAAAATGGCCCTTTAAAGAAGTAAAATGCATCAATCAAGAGGAATCTACTGAACCTGACGGTTTTGTGTTTTCAATTGAATGAAAAGAATCAAAAGAAAAATAAATTTTTTTTTTCATTCGTTCCCCAATTTTCTGATATAGAATTAAACAACAAAGGCTTTCAGGATCAGATTTGAAATTTTTTGTTGTTTCTCTCACATGCTTTTTGCAGAAAAAAAAGAAAGAAAACCCAGCAAATGTACTTAACTTTAGATTTATTTTACCTATAAGACTACAGAGCATTGCATATATTCTACAAAGATCTGATATTAATAAAATGTCTCACCACAGATTCACTGGTAATAATTTCCTAAAAAATTGTAGGCCTTTAACATATATTATTTTTTCTTTTTCCATCATCAACATTGTCAAAGTTCTTCTAAAAGCAAAGTTAAAAACAAATTACAATCCTAAATCAAATCAAAACACAACAGTAACAATAGCTTTGTTTTGTCACCAGCTTCTATAACTTGAAGATCTCTGTTAGGACTGGCTGATCCAGATGCACCACATGGTGATGATGACCAAAGCATAGCAGGAAATAAGCAGCAGGTAGATCCGAAAGAGCAGGAAGTCAAGAACATATCCCACGTGACACCACTGCTCCTGGAGTTCACTCTCCTTTTTCAGGGAGGTGAGGTGTGAGCGGAGGTCCTTCAGGTACTGACAGATCTGCTGCAGCTCGGGCAGAGAGGCTGCACCTGTCAGAAGAGCGTTCAAGAACAATCAGTCACAACGGGATATTTGATGTGCGGTGGAATCCAGTGACTTTGTTGTGAACACTGATGTAATTTAAATTAAAAAACTGATAAAAAAAAACTTTCTCTGAGTATCTTAGATTTAAAATCAGCAAAGTCACATCTTCTATGTTAGCATTTCTAATACTAACCCTGCAGAATGCATTAAAGGTAAAGAAGCTGTAAAGGTTATTAAAGTCCAGTTACACCTGAACTTTTGTACATTCATTGCCATGAAATACATGAGAAAAAGTGACTTATTAACATAAATATCAACAAACCCCCAATAAAAAAAAAATTCTGAACATTCTAGAAAGAGTCAACTGTCCCAACATATGCTCACCTCCATTGCTAGTTGAATGCCTGTCATGTGCTTGATTGGCTGGCTGGATGACCCATGCACTTGAGCTGCCATACGAGCTTTCAGGTTTATCCTCCGAACGTTTACTCGGCATTTCTTTAGGCCATCGGTAGCAGATCATGTTAGCTATGTGTTTGAGGATGATCACTTTCACCCATTTTGGAATATCTTGGTACTTCATGGAGCTGTGGTGGA
This sequence comes from Adrianichthys oophorus, assembly GCA_036245035.1. Classification (NCBI taxonomy): domain Eukaryota; kingdom Metazoa; phylum Chordata; class Actinopteri; order Beloniformes; family Adrianichthyidae; genus Adrianichthys; species Adrianichthys oophorus. Next base: position 15,675,714 of record BSAI01000138.1, read on the forward strand.
GCACATTGGTGATGATGACCGTCTCCAGCAGACTGATGACCATGAGAGCCAGGCAAACTGAGAAGTAGATACCTGATGGGAAGATATCAAGTTTAAAGATTATAATCTTAATCTTTACACCTATTTATCCAGTAACATCTAAAGTGTGAAAACTGATTTTTTGGTGAATCTCTCTCACTCTTAATTCAGTTTTCTGACCTATGAGTGGCGTGCCGTTTGCTGTGCTTGGAAGCAGGTCGTTCATGATGAGCAGAAAGACAGTGTAACCCAGGATGAGGGTCATTTTGAAGGAGGCACGGTCGACGCTGTGGGGGGGCAGGTAGAAAGACAGGATGTCAATGAGCATCAGGAAGGAGCTCGGGATCAGCAGGTTGACCACGTAGAGCACAGGGCGCCGCCTTATGACCACCTTGGGAGGAAAAGAGGGGAAAACAGTGTCAGTGTTTCTGTGGATTTTATTATTCACTTTGGTGCAAAAATCTGCCATCTGCAGCTTTATGTTGACTTGACTCATGCTCTTTAAGCATTATTGTCACTGCATTGATTTATTAAGTCAATCCATCATCAATTATTGTGTAAGAATACAGTAAAAATAATTAAAACTCCCACAATTCCATTAGCAAAAAATACTTAGCTGAACTTTTGGTTTTGTTCCATCACATTTTAAAGTTTCAACAATACTGATTTGTACCAAGTCTGATGTGTACAAGGTTTGTTTTTTGCCTCAGCAAAAGGGGGGAAACTTCTAAATTAATCTATTTTTTCTCTGACCCAGAAAGTAATGATGTCCCACTCATCTATCCCAAACTGCAGGATGGAAGTCTCTCCAAGAATATCCACCAGCTCCCACTCTCCACTGGCCTCCAGGTAACGCTTGGAGTTTGCAGACATCTCCTTAAAGGTCAAGGCTGGGCTGACCCTCACATCACGTACTGCAATGAAGAAGAGTAACAGAGAGAAATTCAAAAATAAATGCAAAAACACATTTAGGTGATTGAATAAAATCTGTCACTTTTAGTCTAAATGGCACAATATTGATTGAAATGATCAGAATTTCACTAACATTCTACTAACATCAACAAATTCATACTTTATTCAAACTAGATTTAAACACATTAAAAGGTTAATTCATACTTTTTCAATTGGTGATCACTAAAAGTTTCGGTCAATTTCTGCTTTTTCATTTTTTCTCATCCAATGATGATTAGCACCACCTCTGATCAACTTCATTCAATTTTATGAATCTCAAACAGTTTTGTCTTACTAGTATGCATGTAAGAGCCAAAAGTAAAAGTGCAGTTCTGCACATCAAAAGGAAAGCTGAAGATTTCCAGGTTGCAGGCTGAGACGAGTCGCAGCATCCTGTCCCAGCGGATGTGACCCGTGTGGTTCACGTAGACATAAGGACACGCCTGGGAAACATCATCATCCACACTGGAGGGGAGTGGAATCACTCAGTCACTTCATGTAATATGCTGCAGGGGTTTTTCACAACATTCTTTTATCTTTTAAATGCACATACAATATATGTTTACAAGAATGAACTATTACACCAAAAATAACAATTTGTTGATTTACATAAAAAAAAGAGGTTTTTTTGAATGGATGCAGAAAAGGTTTTGTTAGTCTCCATGTGAGAGCTTGCAATGTTGTGACACTTGTATACGGTATTTTTCTGAATACAAGTTGCTTTTTTTTTTTTTTTGTGCATAGTTTGGCCAGGAGTGTGAGTCATACTCAGGTGAGACTTGTATGCGATTTGAAAAATAAATGAACAGCAACATCCACTAGAAAGCACTGCAGGTAGGTGAATCAGTATAAGCTACCGACTGCAAATCAGATGAGGAAGTGCTGCTCAGTCTCATGTCGGCTTAGTGGAATTGTTCCAAAGCGACACTGACAATGCAGAATTCAATGGATTTAGTGATTTAATGTGATATAAGGAGTTTAGTTGACTTAGTAGCATGTTCTTTATGCTATGGCCATCTGAATAAATGTTCAAATGTTGCGCTAATATATTAGATTTCACCAATGTTTCATGAAGCTAAATACCAGTAAGCATCAAAGTGTTCCCATGGTCAAGCATGTATAAATTTGGTCTATTACTTTTATATATTTAGTTGTTATGATTTGCCTTTCGATATTCTTGTTCCATTCTTGTTCCAGTATTTTGTTAACATTTTTTACCCAAAACTGTGACTTATACTCCAGTCTAACAGACAGAAGCAATTCTGAATCTATTTTGATCAGCAATAATGTTCTGACCATTTTAAAACTTACAACTCATAAACGATGATATCTGGAGACCACAGTTCCTTCACAGGCAGAGAAATCTTGGTGACACCGTCACACTCCTCAGGATCCCAAACCAGGAACTCATTGTGCCAGTACTGCAGCCGGTTAAACCAAAAACAACATTGTTTAACACTGAGCAGAGTTGGAAATGAATTAAATAGCTTTTTCTGACCGTTTGGATTACACTCACCAATCTCAGCCACAAAAATGTCGAGAGTAACTGAGCCTTTTCATTCTGAAACATCGTAAAAACAGACACAAATATTGGTGACCGATTTATTCTGGGAGCATGTTTGACACATTTTTGTAAAATAAACTCACCACACCCAAGACAGCGTACAGGGTGAAGGAGATGTTGGCGATGGTCGGGTTGGTTAAGTTTTCAGCTGGTCTGAAGGGTTGAAGGTCAAAAACAGCCTGCAAGGACTCATGAGTTGGTCCACTTTTGCCTTCCTTACAAATCAGTTTAGCTGGGTCAACAAACACTGCCCAAAGAAAAAAAAATCATTTGAACAAATTTCTACCAATTAGTGACCACAATGACACCAAAAAAGCTTAACAGCAGAAATGGAAACAATCAATAAGAGTTTTAAGAGTGAACTCAGTTGAAAACCAGGAAGGATGATTGGAGACATTCACCAATTCTGTCAATTTAATTGCTTTTTTTCTGACACTGCAATTTCTTTCTGTTATCTGGGAGGCTCTTTAACTTCTTGATGCCTGAATTTATTTCCAGCTATGAAAACATTTTTTCCTCTCAGTTAAATGCTTACTTAAATTAATTTTGGAGATGAAGTGGTTTGATGCAGAAATCTTCTATACGGATCAAAAAAGCTCTTATCTTAATAAAATTTAACCTACGTCCAAGCTTCTTCTCTTTTTGATAAGAAAAAAGTTTTAAATGTGTATTGTTACATAAAATGCCTCAAAATGAACTCACAAATTTAAATTACTCCCACAAAGAGACTATTTTCTGCAACAAAACTGACTGTAATTTGACAAAGACAGAGTGATTTATGCTCAAATATCGGCTAAATACCTGTTAAAACTGGACAGGTGTAGAAAAACGATCTGCAAACCATAAAGCGGAGATTAAAACAAAGGATTACCTGACATAAGAAGTAGCGCTGAGATGAAGGTGAAAACCTGCTGAAAAACAGTCATTGTTGAGGGTTCGGATGGATTCTCCAACCACACATGAAAATGGGATCTGTGAACAAACGCTGATTGTTGTTTGTTCATGAGATGATTGTGGAGATAAACTCTCCCGGGAGAGGCTGACCCACACTTTAACATCAGTCTGTACATGCCCTGTCCTGGTGTGAAACTGCTTCACCGAAAACAACTTTACAGCAAAAACCAAAGTCAGCGACATATTTTTTTGGCTTATAAAAAAAAAAAAAGAAACATTTTCAAATGGAAATTGAATTTTTTGGATGAAAAGAAAAAAATATGTTATAAGAACTCACAGGCAAACACTTAACCTGTTGTTTTGTACCTCAGGTAACACATGTAGACTTTTTAACACCTTCACTGTTGGGAATTACAGCCTTTTTCAGCTGAACAAAAACACTGCAACAGGTCTATTTTCCAGTTTCTAATCTGCATGACTATTTTTTTTTATTTTGAACAACTTATTGGTGGTACAGGAGTGAGTGAAGCTGGACTGCATAAAACACCAAATAAATCAGTGCTAAAGGTTTGGAAAACCATCTGGGTGGAATTGAGGAGGGGGCGTTTGAAAGGACTTTTTTTTTTTTTTTTTTTACAGTGCTTTGTATGCATGCTTTTTAAAATTCCTGTTAGGGTTACTTGATGTTTATAATACCTTGGTGTTTTAGACAAATTAGGATCAGTTTTAAAATGAAAAAGAGTCAGAAAGAAAGCATTACTACAGCATAAAGGATTTACAAAATAAAACTTTCTTAACAAAGACAAACATGTTGTAAAAACATTTGTTTTGGGAAATAATGTCACTTTTAATATTGAAAACCCTTTTATTTTAACATATTGGTGAAACTATGCCATTGACAAAACATTGTGATGGTTAGAAAACAGGATAAAATGTAACATGTAATGCATTTCAGTTACATGATGTCAGCAGTTCCTATTCAAACTGTTGGTTCCACTGAAGATGAGCCTAAAAACTAAAAAAATAACCCTCCATCTTCAATTGTTACAGACCACTCTTTTGAAAACAAGTTACCTTTCATTCTAAGAGCTCAGTAATTGTGTGGTGAGACAAATGGTCAGAGTTAATGGATTCAAGTTGGAAAACCATGATTTTCTTGATGGTTCCCGTCAGAAATTTGACTGCAGCCCTTTTCAAATTACAACACATTTTTTTCAGAAAGCTAGCCGGCTTTTAAAATATTAATCGCTTTCACATTAGCATAGAAACTTGGCTAATTAAAAAGCATTTGTTTACTTCTTGTACGAGTTCACCCAGATAATGATGATGGTGATGAAGCTGACTGATAAAGAAAAGATGTAGATGCCAAACAGCAGGCGGTCTATGACGAATCCCAACTGGAGCCAGTCTTGGGAGCTCTTGCTCTCTTTCTGTTGCTCTACCTGACAGCGAATAGCCTGCAGGATCTCGCTGACGCACTGCAGCTCCTGCAGGGCCTTGTCTTCCACAGCTCTGTCTGCTGGATCAGTCTTTGGTACCACTGTGCCAGCCATGGGTTCTGCTTTAGGAAGCAAATGATTAAAAGAGGAAAAAAAAAAATGTGTCTCTTGTTTTGGGAGTTATCTTTAAAAAAAATGCATAAATATAATTAAAAGACCACCTGGAAGGCTTTTACAACAAAACAACAGATGATCGGAGTGGGTCTGTTTAGCTATCTTACATAAACCTTTAATGATTTGATTATTTTGAATTACCTAGGGCGTCCGTAGTTTTTAAATGTTTAGGTTCAGTCTAATTCTTTTTTTGAAGTTAAAGTGTCATCCAGGAGGTTTTCAGTGAGTCAAAGTCTGCCACCTTTATGTGAACATATTTGTGCTAAAAAGCTAAAAAGATCTCTGCTTCCAGCTGCTGTTCAGAAAGTCGCTGCTGACAGGCACCATCAGCTCGAGTCTCCAGGTAAAGAAACAGCACTGGATTTGGTGCTTTGTAGCTACAGAACTATTGAATGCAACCATGAATCTGTTGGACACGTGCCTGATTTTCTTGTTTTTTTTTGTGGCATGCACACAAGAAAGCCCAGGATCTTCAGAACGAGTACTTTGAGCCAGCGAGGGACGGGAGGCAGGTCAGCTGAGCAGCACAGCAGGTTGGTGATGAGGATGGTTTCCAGCAGACTGGCCACCATCAGAGCCAGACACAGAGTGAAGAACACATCTAACAGAGAGAGAAATAAAATGTGCAGAGAGCTTGAGCCAGTGTGTGAAACACAATGTTTTAAAAGCTGTTTGAATGTGAAATAAATTCTTCAGAAAGATGCTTCTTTTCATGCTGGTTTACAAACTGATCTCCAGATTACAAAGTGGGACAGCAGATTATGCTTAAACTGACTAATGAGAGGTATGCTGTTTCCTGTGACAGGCAGCAGATCATTCATGAGAAGCAGGAAGACGGTGTAGCCCAGAATGAGGGTCATCTTGAAGGAAGATCTGTCAGTGCTCTGTGGGGGCAGCAGGAAACTGAAGAGGTCTACTGTGATCAGGAAGCAGCTGGGGAGCAGGAGGTTCACCACGTACATAGTGGACCGGCGCCGGATGATGATCTGAGGACAGAGGTGCACAGCAACTTACAGAACAAATCTTTTAGAAACAAATTAATGCAGGAACCCAAACTGCAGGGTTTCACCAAAGGAGAGACGAGAACAGAAGGCTTAGGTTAAAATTTATTTTAAATTAAATAAAAGGACAACTAGCAAGTAGACCAGAAAGCATGGGAGCACAAACAAGCATTTTATAAAGAAAAATGTATGAAAATAGCATAACAAAGAAAGAGAATCCATAAACACATTTAGAAATGATTTCATTCCTGTCTCTGGCTCCCACCATACTTTCCCAAATTTGATGCAAATCAGTGTTGCTGTTCCTCGAATAACCCTAACCCTTCTATCAGCTTGGGTTCAAGGATATTTAGGATATATATATTGCTTTATTTCTTATATATGAACATTTTAGGGGGATGGACTTTTTTCTACTCAGACTATTCACTCTCAGATGGAGCAACAGAAAGGGAGCAGGAGGGACTTATTTCAATTGGCTATTTTTAATTTTCAATTCAGCTCAAATTTTAGCATTATTATGGACTTGCATTCAGGAAGCGTCTTTGACTGGCAGGTGGGTAAATCCAATAAAGCTTCAAACTTTCTTATGTCTTGTATTTGGACCTTTGCTAAGGGTGGGTGCAGTAAACTCTGGTCAATGTGCTTGTCCCACTCCAGGGTTCATTTTCAGGGTGCAAAATCCAACAGGTGCAGTCAAATATGAATCTGTCCAGTGAATATCTATAAAAGGTCTACACTCTTTAAAAAAACGACTAAGCTCTTTAAACTCTTTAAAAACACCAAAAGTCTGCTTTCCTGAAGCATGCAGCCGTGCTAATAAGTTTAAATACATTTCTTGTTTATTTCATTGAATATGAATGATTGCTACCTATACACACAATTCCAGGCCTAAATGCATTTGACCCCCCCTATTTTTTACTGCAATTTACTTAAATTCACCTACATCATATTGAAGTTTGTCTGTGAGAAGAGCAAAACTGTTATTGTTCTCTTTTTTGAGGACAGTTATGTCCAGCAGCTCCCATTCACCCTTGGTGGTCATCACACTCTTTGAGAGTTCTGTGATTAGTTCAGCTGGTCTTCCATTGAAAATCTTTATGTCCATAGCTGTGAGGAAAAAAAAACAAGGCAAAGAAGAAAAAAATGGGAAAACTCTGAAAAACAACAGTAGTTGTAGTAGAATTTTTAAAGCATCACTTACCATAATAAATGTAAGAGTTGAAAGTCAGACTGCAATTTTGTATGTCGAAAGGGAATGTGTAAATGTTGAGATTACAGGAGCTCACAACTTTGACAGGCAGAGAATCATGAATGGCCCCATTGCTGTACAGGTAAACGTATGGGACACTCGGTGCTTTGTTTTCCTCCATACTACCGGAGACAAGAACAAAATGAGAGCATGCCAACTTCAGCTAAAACAAAGATGGAAAATGAGGAGGCAAAAAAAAAAAGACATGTTTCAATGATCTTAAAAATAAGCTTTACACTTAGGCAAAACTTTATTATTTAAAACGCAGAAACAGACACATTTTAAAAACATTAGTAATTGGAAACCATGTTTGGAAAGCACTAGAATAGAAGTTGTGCCTTTAAAAGTAAAAAAAAACCAACTTTTAAAAATACATATCTACCACATGTTTGAACTACAACTCCAAATATAACTAGAATGATTAAAATTCTCAATAAAAAGGTCATTTCAGTTAAATATTTAGAAAACAACGGGCGAAGAATTTTAAATAACTTTGCTATTAATGCAGAAAGCAAAATTCAATGAGCCATGAGTTTATCAAAATGCTACTTACAACTCATTGATTACAATATCTGGAAGCCAGAATTTTTCTTTTGGGAGTGAAATCTTGTTAGCACCACACTGGATGGGGTCCCAACTGATGAACTCGTTGATCCACCACTACATCAACCAAACGGGGGTCAGACTTTTCCCTCACAAGCACACAAAGGATTTTTAACAGACTTCTTAATGATTGTGACTCTTACATAGCTTAACCAAATGTAGGTTGTGAGGACTTGTGCCTTTTCATCCTGAAAGAGGGGGACAATACCTTACACGTGTTACATGAAGTTCTTTTACAAATTTGTCTCTGTTTAACACTTCCAGATGATTTTTTTTTTCCTAAAAAGAATTTTTGGACACATATGTATTTGTTATTCACAAATTCCATCTAACTTGTATCTAGTTGGACTCACCACTCCAAGGATCCCATACAAAGTGAAGTACATGTAGATGTCGGTCAGAGTATTGGTGTCCAGCACAGGTCTCACAGAGTTCAGGTTAAAGACGGGAGTCAGAGCCTGAAGCAGGCTGGGCTGGTCTGGATTGGAACAGTTCAGCTTGAAGGCACAGCACAGAGCTGGTGAGGAAAATCAAATGACTGGCATGAGCTTGTTTTAGTGTTGTGAGCGTGTCTGAGTGTGTTAACAAGCTTTTTTTTGACAAAAAAAACCCCACACATCTGAATTCAGATCACACCATACTTGTGCCTTCATATTGTCAAGACTGACCTGGCATCAAAACAATGAACAGAAACAAGTTGGTTATTGAAGGAAGAAGCCACTAGGAATGAAAAGACAGAACTTTTTATAAATAGATGAAGAGATAGTTTAGACAAATTTTAAAAACAGTCTACCTCCTGTTCATTCAAACAGAGGGTGCAGACGGCCTTTTACCTTGTCTGCAGTCCTGCAGGATGCCATCATGTTGACATGGAAGATCTTTTTATCTTCCCAATTTATTTTTGTCCAGAATTTCTTTGACATCTAATGGGTATGGATCACAAAATACCTACAGTCGTGCTCATTTAAGATCTAAACAGAGAGATGCTGAAGAATGAAAGCATACCTGACCCTCACCAACTCTTGCAAGACTAAATTGAGTTGCTGCAGCCCAGCCATACGTAATGCCATTAAAACCTGAGCATGACGTGGAAAAACCGTATTCAAATGATCTGAGAACACAAACAGATGACACGATTTTCATATTGTTTTCATGAGACACAAGCATAAACCTCAGGTAACGTGTTTGAACCTCTGTGTGTGACTCCAGAGTGGTGAAGACTCACCACAACAGTGCCACAGACACACCAGGCAAATTAACAGCAGATGATGTGATGTAAGAAACAAATGTTAGTTTAAGTCACATTATCATACCAAATCATAGTTCGTAGAAATCCTAATTGTAGTTTTTTTAGTTCATAGAAGTTTTAGATGTTATTGTCTGTTGTTTTAATTAAGTGGCAAAGTGGCAAATGTGCAGACATTTGTGTTATGTCTGGAAAGCTGGGTTCAAGCCAACAGCATTTCTGTAAAGTCCGTTTTTGGAAAGGTTTTCCCGACGGACCCAAAGAAAATGAAATTAAATAGAATTATCAAAATGGTAGCACTGATCAGATTTCATCGCATTTGAAAAGATCAAGCAGTGGACAATAATTAAAGAAACAAACGTGATCCTTCATGAGGATCCATTAGGAAAACAATTGACCATTCAAGAACAGATTTAGAACAAAAAACATATCCTGTTAATGTTAGATAAAAAAAAAAAGTCTGGGTTTGTATTTAAATTATGTTTGCTGTTTTGGCAGAATTGCTTTGCACAATTTTTTACCTGACTTATTTCTACTTAAATAAAAAATATTCTTCAATGATTTTTCAAGGGGATGCTAAAGGGGAGTCCCGGATTTAATAGTTTGCTGTGAACTAGCGACATACAGCATGAATGGCTCCACGTAGACTCCTGTTCACTCTATCATCCCATTTATCATACGATACTCAGTATCCATCAGTTTTATCCACAGTTCCTCCTAGTCAGAATATTTACCTAAATTAAACAAGCTCTGCTACATGCTAATAAAAACTTCGATCCCTGAGATTTGTGCAGGTACTGAACAGACAGATGTGCATGATGCATTTTTTTAAACAAATTTTAACTTGTCATGCTTTTGATTTCATTAGGGATGGTTGCATGCGTTTGTTGATTCCCTTTCACAGAATTATAAAAGTCTTCAGGAAATATGCAGTTCATTCATTCTTATGAAGCCCCTCTGTAAAACTGCATCAAATATTTTATCTAGTTCAGGACTCATTACAAACTACTAATTTTTATGTCATTGAATACGTTTATGTCCTTTAGAAAAACATCTCAATGAAAACGATTAAAAATCAATCAGAAGTCACAATTAAATATTCAAATAGCAAAAGAAATCTGTGTGAAGGATTTTATTGTATGACAGAAACAGAAAAAATGAATATTTTGATAAATGTCTTGCTGAAATGAATATTTCTACAGGATCAAGGTTGAAAACATACAATTATTAGGATCCCTTACCAACAGCAACATGTTATCTGTGTCCATTTGTACTTAAAGTCATCAAATTACCTTGCAAAGGATCATATCGTCTATTAGGTACAAATATGCAAAGTGTGAATAAAAAACACACAATAGTATGTTAAAAAAAACTGAAATGACCATTTGAGTAACACATTTTTTCTGCAAATAAAAGCACGAATCCATGTTTTTTTAAACAAATTATGAAAAATTAAATTAGTAGAAGATAATATGAAAGTGAAGGTTACAATTTAAAACAATCATTTGACATCATATTTCAAAAGAAAAATGACAGAGACTATGCATGATGAATATGAAGATACGTGATTCAGGCTTTGTTGTACGAGACGACCCAGATGATGAGGATGGTGACAAAGCTGACTACTATGAAGAGGATGTAAAAGAAAAACAGCAGACGGTCAATGATGAGAGCGATCTGGATCCACTCCTGTGAGCTGTGGTCTCTTTTCAGCTTTTTCTCCACATGAAAGTGGATGGCTTTCAGATCCTTGGTTATGTTCCTAAGCACCTCCAGGTTCATGCTCTCATTTAAAGACTCCTTCTGCTCTGAAATATCATTTCTTGAGACCACTGGAGTGGAATCTGTCATTTCTTAAGAAAAAAAAAAGGGGGTCAGATGCATAAAAATACGCAGTTCCCAAAATTAAACCCATTTCTGCTTTGTCTGACCTTGTGCATTGGGATTATGGATCACAGTGTCATCTCTTTCTTTGGGCTTTGCACAAATTCTTACCAACCGTCCCAAAACTTGAAAAACAAAATCTCTGAACCAACGAGGTGCTGGAGGATAGTCCGTAGAGCCATGCAGCAGGTTGGTGACAAAGATGGACTCCAGCAAAGTAGCAATCATCATCACCAGACACATGGACAGAAACACGTCTGAGGAAAAATAATAACAATAAAAAAAAAAAAAAAAAAAAAAAAATTAAAACCTGCTTTGTAAATCTTAGATAAAAAATAAGTAAAGAAGATTTAGAGAATTGCACAAACATATTCTCTGTACATGTGTTTTTACTGCACTTCTTTTCAATTATTTAAAAATAATAAGTATAAATTGAGCATAATTTATAGTTCCACCATCATAAAGAAAAAGAGGGGTGCTAACTAACTTATGAGGGGTACAGTGTCTCCAGTAATGGGCAGCAGTTGGTTGGTGTTTAGCAGGAAGACAGTGTAGCCCAGGACGAGAGTCATCTTGAACAGGGAGCGGTCGATCTTTTTAGGAGGCAGCATGAAGCTGAACAGATCTACTGCAATGAGGAAACAGCTGGGGATCAGGAGGTTCACAACATATGTGGTGGGATGGCGCCGAATGGAGATCTGCAGAAACAAAAGTTCCCATCTGTTGTGGTGATCTAACCTATTTGGTTTGTCTTACATTTTCCACTCATTTCTCTTTAGTTTTACAACATTTTTTTTCATTTGTAGGACAAACATACCTACTAGAATAACTAAATTAGACAAAATAAAATGTGGAAATGCCTTATTTTATTGTAGTGTCTTACATGGCATCGAAGCTCCACATAAGAGGATCCCTCTACAGTTGCAATTTCAACTCTCTTCGCTGTGATTTCAATTAAGCTCCATTCACCCAACGTAGATATCACCATTTTAGATGATTCAGTCATTCCATCTCCAGCGTGATAGAGGGAGAGGTTCAAGTCTTCCACTGAAAGGAGAGAAAAAAAAAAGTTTATTTTAAGTGCTGTTGAATATGAAAAGTCTTGATGTGATGTACATAATAAAAAAATAACTTACTAGTGTGGTGGTAGGAGTTGAAGGTAAAACTACAGTTCTGAATATCAAAGGGAAACAGGTAAATATCAAGGCTGCAGGAACTGATCACTCTGATGGGCTGTGAGTCGTAAATGCCCCCGTCATAATGCAGATAGATGTATGGCACAGGTGGTGCCGTGTTTTTCTCCATGCTACAACAACAACACAGTTTTAAGTACTGGAACTGAAAAATAAAAACCATCATGTCAAGACATTTTTCATGCAAAAATTAAACAAAAAAACTACGAAACCCTTAAAGGGGCATCAAAGTAAAAAAAAAAAAAAAACAAGCAAACAGATAGTCACTGGTGCTCACCAGACAGTAACCGGTGAGCACCAGATAGTAAATGGTAAATGGTATACTTATCGTATATGGTTTACTTATATAGCGCTTTTCTACCTTCATTGAAGGCCCAAAGCACTTTACAGTCATGGTCCCATTCACCCATTCACACACTTATGGTGGCTCCGCTGCCAAACATTGGCGCCAACCTTCCATCAGGGGCAATGTGGGGTTCAGTGTCTTGCCCAGCTTGCCCACCTAGTAGCACCAAACAGTAACTGGTGAGCACCAGGTAGTTACCAGTGAGCACCAGTTACTATCTGGTGCGCTCAAGAAGCTATTTTATTTATTTATTTTTTTACTTTGGTGTCCCTTCAGGTGCTCCGTAAAAAAAAAAATAAAAAAATTTGAAAAAAAAGGGAGTCTCACTGAATTTGTTTAACATAATAAATTTACACCCAAAAAAAGTAACTTTTCCTATCATTGTGAAGCAGAATTCACCAAGCGTTGGATTGTTCACCCACTTAAAAAGCAAAAAAAAGCAACTTTATTGACACTTAGAGAATCAGTGTTTTTTTTATTTAAAAACAAAAAAACAGACAGTTTAGTGTGGTTTTGTTTTTAGTTTGATTCCAATCCCATATTATTGCTTCATTGTTATTGACTAAAATTTCCTACAATGTTAACAACATGGTAGTCTTTGCACGTCACGAGAAGAAACTGTTTTCTCTTAGTCAGATTAAATCAAAATCAACTTGTTATGCTGGCTGACTGTAATTATCTACATGGTGGAACTTACAATTCATTGATGACTATATCTGGTACCCAGAGCAGGGTTCTTGGAACTGCAATCCATTCAGTACCACACATGTTTGGATCCCACACAGAAAACTCATTTTGCCATGTCTGCAGTAAAAACACAATGAAAGCATGTTCCAAAGAGAACACCTGATATCATAAATAAATCTAATATTTATCCTTTTGTCATTTGCTTGCGCGCTTAACATAATTAAATGTATATTAAAAAACAGGGTGCATTTAAAAGAAAATGACTTACCAGTTCTTGCCAGATGAAGGTTTTTAAGACCTGGGACTTTTCATCCTGATAAAGTAAAAAAAATTGTTTCTTTTTTTTTTTTTTTTTTTTAGATGAAAAACATAGGAGACAGAACATAATAAAACTAACAGTTTCTTTAATTAGATTTACTCAAAATCTCAGTTTCTGGTAAAAACTAAAGCTAGAAATAGTTTAATTGGTTTTATGTGTCTCTTACCACTCCTAAAATTGCAGTCAAAATGAAGAGCACGTTGACGGTGACTGAATGTGACGCATTTGTCACGGGTCTGATGGGGCTCAGGTTAAAGACTGGCTGGAGAGCATTCAGGAGTGAAGGAACACCAGACGAAGTGCAGTTTAAGATGGCGAAGCTGCTTGGAGCTGTTGGTGAAGGAAAAGATCTTTTTTTGTAAGAATATCGCATCAGTCACACTTCAAATCAATTTGTTTTTAAAAACTCCAATTCATGATTGAGGGGTCACACAAAAAATACATCAAACCAAACTGATCCGAGTCATTCCAAACATTCCTGATCAATACAATCTATTTCAGTCCAGATCATTCCAAAAAGACCTGATTATCCACAAAATGCATCACAGAAAGTCTTCTCAACTGTCCAAATGCTTAAGTACAATAATTTATGGAAATATAAAAAATAATGTAAGTCTATACAAATATACTGTATAGAGCTGTTGCAGCTGTTCTCTCTTTCTGAACAAATGTCTCCACATCAACATATTTTTGGTTTTCTGAAAAAAAAAAAACATTTACTACAAACTTTAAGCATAAATGACTTTTTCGTTTTGGAAAATGTGATCTCCAATACCAAACGTGGACACGTACTCACCATACATGAGAAACGCGATGAGGAGGACCTGAAGCTTGAAGGACTTCATCGCAGAAACCTAAACAGCAGATTCTTGATTGGTTATTTGTACATATCAACAGTTTTATCATTTAAGCCTTACAACTATAATTTGGATGGATGTAAAGATGACTAGATGTGTGTTCAAATCTCCTGATTTTTCTCCCATCCAAACTTGACATAAAAGAAGCAGTATTTTATCAGAGTCAGTATTCATTTTTAAAGTAAAAGATTAAATTCTAATATTTGCCTTTAATATTCAAGACGACTGACGAAACTTTGCATCCTGATGTAATAAAAGACAAGTAACCGTTTAAGTTTGAAATAATTTACTATATTAATGATACTAAATAAATAGTGCAAATTTCCCAAAATCGTGTAGATTATCTTATCTTTTTCATTTTGTGCAACTAAAAAAATAATTTATCTTTTGACTTTTTAAATTGTGGTTTAATAAGATAAATCCTCAAATAGAATCAGGTGAGATATATATAAATCAAAGAAACAATGGTTTGATGCGTAAATAATTTCAATAATTTTTTTCAAGTCCAGACAAACCTATAACACTCAGAACTTTGTATAAAAACTATATGGTTAAAGTCTTTTGAAAGTCATGTTACCTTTTGTGCAGCTCTTCCCAAATCCATAATGTCAAAAGAGCAGTGTCTTTTGCTGGCAGTTTCTTTGTTATCTAAGGGTTTAAGATCATGCATTAACTAAGACAGGGTAAAACGCCCATGCAGCTCACTTTTCACCCCAACTCCTGCAAGACTGAAGCTAGAAGAACATGCCACTAGAACCAGTGTGGAAACGTCATGCAAAAGACACGGGAAAAAAAAAAGTACAATGAAGATTATTTCCATTTTGTTGTTTTCATAAGAAGCTCATATAAACCACAGTTTACTTATGAAGGAGGACTGCCCACAGCAGTGGCAGAGTCACTCCTGTGGGTCAAATGCAAATAAACAATGAGACACAGATAACATCTGTTAAAAATTCAAACCTATTGGAGGTTTTTATATATATATAGGACAAGCCCCTGCATGGTTGATATCAAGAAGTTGTAAGAAGCCTTACAACTTATTCAGTGTCTCTGTGCCAAATTCTTTGCAGTCCAACAGGCTGAAATCCAACCAACAATAAAGAATTCAGCACGGACTTATGTTGCTGCATATACTGCTGGCTAATTTTACACATGTGGAGATATACATGACTTGATTCAGCTGGACTTAAGATACTTTTGAAAAAAGGAACAACAATATTTGCTTTAGTCACTGGGATCAAAAGACTGGAAAAACTTAACTGAAAAGTCAACTTACTGATGCTGTAAAAAGTCAGCTGCATCAACGTGTATTTAGTTTTCTATTCTATTCTATTCTATTCTATTCTATTCTATTCTATTCTATT